>CAWUFW010008164.1:0-600000 GCA_963921515.1 Calotriton arnoldi
GCTGGTGTGTGGTTCAGTTTACGTGTTAAGCATTGCTTACTTGTGTTGTCTCTTTCTGACTCGTCTTCCCTCTTTCTGTACCTTTCCTGCCTGTTTTTGCATCTCACTTGCCTCTTTCTGCACTTTTCTTGCTTCTTTCTACACCTCTGTTGCTTCTTTCAGCAATTCTCTTGCCTCTTTGTGCACTTCTCTTGCCTGTTTCTGCACTTCTCTTGCCTCTTTCTGCAACCCTGTTGCTTCATTCTGCACTTTCCATGCTTCTTTCTGCACCTGTCTTGCATCTTTCTGCACCCCTGTTGTCTCTTTATGTACCTCTTTCTGCACTTTTCTTGCCTTTTTCTGCACCTCTCTTCCCTCTTTCTGCACGTCTGAAGCCTCTTTCTGCACCTCATTTGCTTCTTTCTGCACCCCTGTTGTCTCTTTCTGCACTCGTCTTCCCTCTTTCTGTACCTTTCCTGCCTGTTTTTGCATCTCACTTGCCTCTTTCTGCACTTTTCTTGCTTCTTTCTACACCTCTGTTGCTTCTTTCAGCAATTCTCTTGCCTCTTTGTGCACTTCTCTTGCCTGTTTCTGCACCTCTCTTGCCTCTTTTTGCACCTCTGTTGGCTCTTTCTGCACCTCACTTGCTCCTTTCTACACTTCTCTTGCCTCTTTCTGCACCCCTGTTGCTTCATTCTGCACTTTCCATGCTTCTTTCTGCACCTGTCTTGCTTCTTTCTGCACCCCTGTTGTCTCTTTATGTACCTCTTTTGCCTCTTTCTGCACTTTTCTTGCCTTTTTCTGCACCTCTCTTCCCTCTTTCTGCACGTCTGTTGCCTCTTTCTGCACCTCATTTGCTTCTTTCTGCACCCCTGTTGTCTCTTTATGCACTCGTCTTCCCTCTTTCTGTACCTTTCCTGCCTGTTTTTGCATCTCGATTGCCTCTTTCTGCACTTTTCTTGCTTCTTTCTACACCTCTGTTGCTTCTTTCAGGAATTCTCTTGCCTCTTTGTGCACTTCTCTCTGCTCTGCTTTCTGCACCCCTGTTGCTTCATTCTGCACTTTCCATGCTTCTTTCTGCACCTGTCTTGCTTCTTTCTGCACCCCTGTTGTCTCTTTATGTACCTCTTTGCCTCTTTCTGCACTTTTCTTGCCTTTTTCTGCACCTCCCTTCCCTCTTTCTGCACGTCTGTTGCCTCTTTCTGCACCTCATTTGCTTCTTTCTGCACCGCTGTTGTCTCTTTCTGCACTCGTCTTCCCTCTTTCTGTATCTTTCCTGCCTGTTTTTGCATCTCACTTGCCTCTTTCTGCACTTTTCTTGCTTCTTTCTACACCTCTGTTGCTTCTTTCCGCAATTCTCTTGCCTCTTTGTGCACTTCTGTTGGCTCTTTCTGCACCTCACTTGCTCCTTTCTACACTTCTCTTGCCTCTTTCTGCACCCCTGTTGCTTCATTCTGCACTTTCCATGCTTCTTTCTGCACCTGTCTTGCTTCTTTCTGCACCCCTGTTGTCTCTTTATGTACCTCTTTTGACTCTTTCTGCACTTTTCTTGCCTTTTTCTGCACCTCTCTTCCCTCTTTCTGCACATCTGTTGCCTCTTTCTGCACCTCATTTGCTTCTTTCTGCACCCCTGTTGTCTCTTTCTGCACTCGTCTTCCATCTTTCTGTACCTTTCCTGCCTGTTTTTGCATCTCACTTGCCTCTTTCTGCACTTTTCTTGCTTCTTTCTACACCTCTGTTGCTTCTTTCAGCAATTCTCTTGCCTCTTTGTGCACTTCTCTTGCCTGTTTCTGCACCTCTCTTGCCTCTTTTGCACCTCTGTTGGCTCTTTCTGCACCTCACTTGCTCCTTTCTACACTTCTCTTGCCTCTTTCTGCACCCCTGTTGCTTCATTCTGCACTTTCCATGCTTCTTTCTGCACCTGTCTTGCTTCTTTCTGCACCCCTGTTGTCTCTTTATGTACCTCTTTTGCCTCTTTCTGCACTTTTCTTGCCTTTTTCTGCACCTCTCTTCCCTCTTTCTGCACGTCTGTTGCCTCTTTCTGCACCTCATTTGCTTCTTTCTGCACCCCTGTTGTCTCTTTCTGCACTCGTCTTCCCTCTTTCTGTACCTTTCCTGCCTGTTTTTGCATCTCACTTGCCTCTTTCTGCACTTTTCTTGCTTCTTTCTACACCTCTGTTGCTTCTTTCAGCAATTCTCTTGCCTCTTTGTGCACTTCTCTTGCCTGTTTCTGCACTTCTCTTGCCTCTTTCTGCACCCCTGTTGCTTCATTCTGCACATTCCGTGCTTCTGTCTGCACCTGTCTTGCTTCTTTCTGCACCCCTGTTGTCTCTTTATGTACCTCTTTTGCCTCTTTCTGCACTTTTCTTGCCTTTTTCTGCACCTCTCTTTCCTCTTTCTGCACGTCTGTTCTCTCTTTCTGCACCTCATTTGCTTCTTTCTGCACCCCTGTTGTCTCTTTCTGCACTCGTCTTCCCTCTTTCTGTACCTTTCCTGCCTGTTTTTGCATCTCACTTGCCTCTTTCTGCACTTTTCTTGCTTCTTTCTACACCTCTGTTGCTTCTTTCCGCAATTCTCTTGCCTCTTTGTGCACTTCTGTTGGCTCTTTCTGCACCTCACTTGCTCCTTTCTACAGTTCTCTTCCCTCTTTCTGCACCCCTGTTGCTTCATTCTGCACTTTCCTTGCTTCTTTCTGCACCTGTCTTGCTTCTTTCTGCACCTCTGTTGTCTCTTTATGTACCTCTTTCTGCACTTTTCTTGCCTTTTTCTGCACCTCCTTTCCCTCTTTCTGCACATCTGTTGCCTCTTTCTGCACCTCGTTTGCTTCTTTCTGCACCCCTGTTGTCTCTTTCTGCACTCGTCTTCCCTCTTTCTGTACCTTTCCTGCCTGTTTTTGCATCTCACTTGCCTCTTTCTGCACTTTTTTTGCTTCTTTCTACACCTCTGTTGCTTCTTTTAGCAATTCTCTTGCCTCATTTTGCACTTCTCTTGCCTGTTTCTGCACCTCTCTTGCCTCTTTTTGCACCTCTGTTGGCTCTTTCTGCACCTCACTTGCTCCTTTCTACACTTCTCTTGCCTCTTTCTGCACCCCTGTTGCTTCATTCTGCACTTTCCATGCTTCTCTCTGCACCTGCCTTGCTTCTTTCTGCACCCCTGTTGTCTCTTTATGTACCTCTTTTGACTCTTTCTGCACTTTTCTTGCATTTTTCTTCACCTCTCTTCCCTCTTTCTGCACGTCTGTTGCCTCTTTCTGCACCTCATTTGCTTCTTTCTGCACCCCTGTTGTCTCTTTCTGCACTCGTCTTCCCTCTTTCTGTACCTTTCCTGCCTGTTTTTCCATCTCACTTGCCTCTTTCTGCACTTTTCTTGCTTCTTTCTACACCTCTGTTGCTTCTTTCAGCAATTCTCTTGCCTCTTTGTGCACTTCTCTTGCCTGTTTCTGCATCTCTCTTGCCTCTTTTTGCACCTCTGTTGGCTCTTTCTGCACCTCACTTGCTCCTTTCTACACTTCTCTTGCCTCTTTATGCACCCCTGTTGCTTCATTCTGCACTTTCCATGCTTCTTTCTGCACTTTTCTTGCTTCTTTCTACACCTCTGTTGCTTCTTATAGCAATTCTCTTTCCTCTTTGTGTACTTCTCTTGCCTGTTTCTGCACTTCTCTTGCCTCTTTCTGCACCCCTGTTGCTTCATTCTGCACTTTCCATGCTTCTTTCTGCACCTGTCTTGCTTCTTTCTGCACCCCTGTTGTCTCTTTATGTACCTCTTTCTGCACTTTTCTTGCCTTTTTCTGCACCTCCTTTCCCTCTTTCTGCACATCTATTGCCTCTTTCTGCACCTCGTTTGCTTCTTTCTGCACCCCTGTTGTCTCTTTCTGCACTCGTCTTCCCTCTTTCTGTACCTTTCCTGTCTGTTTTTGCATCTCACTTGCCTCTTTCTGCACTTTTCTTGCTTCTTTCTACACCTCTGTTGCTTCTTTTAGCAATTCTCTTGCCTCATTGTGCACTTCTCTTGCCTGTTTCTGCACCTCTCTTGCCTCTTTTTGCACCTCTGTTGGCTCTTTCTGCACCTCACTTGCTCCTTTCTACACTTCTCTTGCCTCTTTCTGCACCCCTGTTGCTTCATTCTGCACTTTCCATGCTTCTCTCTACACCTGTCTTGCTTCTTTCTGCACCCCTGTTGTCTCTTTATGTACCTCTTTTGACTCTTTCTGCACTTTTCTTGCCTTTTTCTGCACCTCTCTTCCCTCTTTATGCACGGTTGTTGCCTATTTCTGCACCTCATTTGCTTCTTTCTGCACCCTTGTTGTCTCTTTCTGCACTCGTCTTCCCTCTTTCTGTACCTTTCCTGCCTGTTTTTGCATCTTACTTGCCTCTTTCTGCACTTTTCTTGCTTCTTTCTACACCTCTGTTGCTTCTTTCAGGAATTCTCTTGCCTCTTTGTGCACTTCTCTTGCCTGTTTCTGCACTTCTCTTGCCTCTTTCTGCACCCCTGTTGCTTCATTCTGCACTTTCCATGCTTCTTTCTGCACCTGTCTTGCTTCTTTCTGCACCCCTGTTGTCTCTTTATGTACCTCTTTTGCCTCTTTCTGCACTTTTCTTGCCTTTTTCTGCACCTCTCTTCCCTCTTTCTGCACGTCTGTTGCCTCTTTCTGCACCTCATTTGCATCTTTCTGCACCCTGTTGTCTCTTTATGCACTCGTCTTCCCTCTTTCTGTACCTTTCCTGCCTGTTTTTGCATCTCACTTTCCTCTTTCTGCCCTTTTCTTGCTTCTTTCTACACCTCTGTTGCTTCTTTCAGCAATTCTCTTGCCTCTTTGTGCACTTCTCTTGCCTGTTTCTGCCCTTCTCTTGCCTCTTTCTGCAACCCTGTTGCTTCATTCTGCACTTTCCATGCTTCTTTCTGCACCTGTCTTGCTTCTTTCTGCACCCCTGTTGTCTCTTTATGTACCTCTTTTGCCTCTTTCTGCAAGTCTGTTGCCTCTTTCTGCACCTCATTTGCTTCTTTCTGCAGCCCTGTTGTCTCTGTCTGCACTCGTCTTCCCTCTTTCTGTACCTTTCCTGCCTGTTTTTACATCTCACTTTCCTCTTTCTGCACATTTCTTGCTTCTTTCTACATGTCTGTTGCTTCTTTCAGCAATTCTCTTGCCTCTTTGTGCACTTCTCTTGCCTGTTTCTGCACCTCTCTTGCCTCTTTTTGCACCTCTGTTGGCTCTTTCTGCACCTCACTTGCTCCTTTCTACACTTCTCTTGCCTCTTTCTGCACCCCTGTTGCTTCATTCTGCACTTTCCATGCTTCTTTCTGCACCTGTCTTGCTTCTTTCTGCACCCCTGTTGTCTCTTTATGTACCTCTTTTGCCTCTTTCTGCACTTTTCTTGCCTTTTTCTGCAGTTCTCTTCCCTCTTTCTGCACGTCTGTTGCCTCTTTCTGCACCTCATTTGCTTCTTTCTGCACCCCTGTTGTCTTTTTATGCACTCGTCTTCCGTCTTTCTGTACCTTTCCTGCCTGTTTTTGCATCTCACTTGCCTCTTTCTGCACTTTTCTAGCTTCTTTCTAAACCTCTGTTGCTTCTTTCAGCAATTCTCTTGCCTCTTTGTGCACTTCTGTTGGCTCTTTCTGCATCTCTCTTGCCTCTTTTTGCACCTCTGGTGGCTGTTTCTGTAACTCACTTGCTCCTTTCTGCACTTTTCTTGCTTCTTTCTAAACCTCTTTTGCTTCATTCAGCATTTCTCTTGCCTCTTTGTGCACTTCTCTTGCCTGTTTCTGCACTTCTCTTGCCTCTTTCTGCACCTCTGTTGCTTCTTTCTGCACTTTTCTTGCTTCTTTCTGCACCTCACTTGCTCCTTTCTACACTTCTCTTGCCTCTTTCTGCACCCCTGTTGCTTCATTCTGCACTTTCCATGCTTCTTTCTGCACCTGTCTTGCTTCTTTCTGCACCCCTGTTGTCTCTTTATGTACCTCTTTGCCTCTTTCTGCACTTTTCTTGCCTTTTTCTGCACCTCTCTTTCCCTCTTTCTGCACGTCTGTTGCCTCTTTCTGCACCTCGTGTGCTTCTTTCTGCACGCCTGTTGTCTCTTTCTGCACTCGTCTTCCCTCTTTCTGTACCTTTCCTGCCTGTTTTGCATCTCACTTGCCTCTTTCTGCACTTTTCTTGCTTCTTTCTACACCTCTGTTGCTTCTTTCAACAATTCTCTTGCCTCATTGTGCACTTCTCTTGCCTGTTTCTGCAACTCTCTTGCCTCATTTGCACCTCTGTTGGCTCTTTCTGCACCTCACTTGCTCCTTTCTACACTTCTCTTGCCTCTTTCTGCACCCCTGTTGCTTCATTCTGCACTTTCCATGCTTCTCTCTACACCTGTCTTGCTTCTTTCTGCACCCCTGTTGTCTCTTTATGTACCTCTTTTGACTCTTTCTGCACTTTTCTTGCCTTTTTCTGCACCTCTCTTCCCTCTTTATGCACGGCTGTTGCCTCTTTCTGCACCTCATTTGCTTCTTTCTGCACCCTTGTTGTCTCTTTCTGCACTCGTCTTCCCTCTTTCTGTACCTTTCCTGCCTGTTTTTGCATCTCACTTGCCTCTTTCTGCACTTTTCTTGCTTCTTTCTACACCTCTGTTGCTTCTTTCAGCAATTCTCTTGCCTCTTTGTGCACTTCTCTTGCCTGTTTCTGCATCTCTTTTTGCACCTCTGTTGGCTCTTTCTGCACCTCACTTGCTCCTTTCTACACTTCTCTTGCCTGTTTATGCACCCCTGTTGCTTCATTCTGCACTTTCCATGCTTCTTTCTGCACCTGTCTTGCTTCTTTCTCCACCCCTGTTGTCTCTTTATGTACCTCTGTTGCCTCTTTCTGCACTTTTCTTGCCTTTTTCTGCACCTCTCTTCCCTCTTTCTGCACGTCTGTTGCCTCTTTCTGCACCTCATTTGCTTCTTTCTGCACCCCTGTTGTCTCTTTATGCACTCGTCTTCCCTCTTTCTGTACCTTTCCTGCCTGTTTTTGCATCTCGATTGCCTCTTTCTGCACTTTTCTTGCTTCTTTCTACACCTCTGTTGCTTCTTTCAGGAATTCTCTTGCCTCTTTGTGCACTTCTCTTGCCTGTTTCTGCACTTCTCTTGCCTCTTTCTGCACCCCTGTTGCTTCATTCTGCACTTTCCATGCTTCTTTCTGCACCTGTCTTGCTTCTTTCTGCACCCCTGTTGTCTCTTTATGTACCTCTTTTGCCTCTTTCTGCACTTTTCTTGCCTTTTTCTGCACCTCCCTTTCCTCTTTCTGCACGTCTGTTTCCTCTTTCTGCACCTCATTTGCTTCTTTCTGCACCCCTGTTGTCTCTTTCTGCACTCGTCTTCCCTCTTTCTGTACCTTTCCTGCCTGTTTTTGCATCTCACTTGCCTCTTTCTGCATTTTTCTTGCTTCTTTCTACACCTCTGTTGCTTCTTTCCGCAATTCTCTTGCCTCTTTGTGCACTTCTGTTGGCTCTTTCTGCACCTCACTTGCTCCTTTCTACAGTTCTCTTCCCTCTTTCTGCACCCCTGTTGCTTCATTCTGCACTTTCCTTGCTTCTTTCTGCACCTGTCTTGCTTCTTTCTGCACCCCTGTTGTCTCTTTATGTACCTCTTTCTGCACTTTTCTTGCCTTTTTCTGCACCTCCTTTCCCTCTTTCTGCACATCTGTTGCCTCTTTCTGCACCTCGTTTGCTTCTTTCTGCACCCCTGTTGTCTCTTTCTGCACTCGTCTTCCCTCTTTCTGTACCTTTCCTGCCTGTTTTTGCATCTCACTTGCCTCTTTCTGCACTTTTCTTGCTTCTTTCTACACCTCTGTTGCTTCTTTTAGCAATTCTCTTGCCTCATTTTGCACTTCTCTTGCCTGTTTCTGCACCTCTCTTGCCTCTTTTGCACCTCTGTTGGCTCTTTCTGGACCTCACTTGCTCCTTTCTACACTTCTCTTGCCTCTTTCTGCACCCCTGTTGCTTCATTCTGCACTTTCCATGCTTCTCTCTACACCTGTCTTGCTTCTTTCTGCACCCCTGTAGTCTCTTTATGTACCTCTTTTGACTCTTTCTGCACTTTTCTTGCCTTTTTCTTCACCTCTCTTCCCTCTTTCTGCACGTCTGTTGCCTCTTTCTGCACCTCATTTGCTTCTTTCTGCACCCCTGTTGTCTCTTTCTGCACTCGTCTTCCCTCTTTCTGTACCTTTCCTGCCTGTTTTTCCATCTCACTTGCCTCTTTCTGCACTTTTCTTGCTTCTTTCTACACCTCTGTTGCTTCTTTCAGCAATTCTCTTGCCTCTTTGTGCACTTCTGTTGGCTCTTTCTGCATCTCTCTTGCCTCTTTTTGCACCTCTGGTGGCTGTTTCTGTAACTCACTTGCTCCTTTCTGCACTTTTCTTGCTTCTTTCTAAACCTCTTTTGCTTCATTCAGCATTTCTCTTGCCTCTTTGTGCACTTCTCTTGCCTGTTTCTGCACTTCTCTTGCCTCTTTCTGCACCCCTGTTGCTTCATTCTGCACTTTCCTTGCTTCTTTCTGCACCTGTCTTGCTTCTTTCTGCACCCCTGTTGTCTCTTTATGTACCTCTTTTGCCTCTTTCTGCACTTTTCTTGCCTTTTTCTGCACCTCCCTTTCCTCTTTCTGCACGTCTGTTTCCTCTTTCTGCACCTCATTTGCTTCTTTCTGCACCCCTGTTGTCTCTTTCTGCACTCGTCTTCCCTCTTACTGTACCTTTCCTGCCTGTTTTTGCATCTCACTTGCCTCTTTCTGCATTTTTCTTGCTTCTTTCTACACCTCTGTTGCTTCTTTCCGCAATTCTCTTGCCTCTTTATGCACTTCTGTTGGCTCTTTCTGCACCTCACTTGCTCCTTTCTACAGTTCTCTTCCCTCTTTCTGCACCCTTGTTGCTTCATTCTGCACTTTCCTTGCTTCTTTCTGCACCTGTCTTGCTTCTTTCTGCATTCCTGTTGTCTCTTTATGTACCTCTTTCTGCACTTTTCTTGCCTTTTTCTGCACCTCCTTTCCCTCTTTCTGCACATCTGTTGCCTCTTTCTGCACCTCGTTTGCTTCTTTCTGCACCCCTGTTGTCTCTTTCTGCACTCGTCTTCCCTCTTTCTGTACCTTTCCTGCCTGTTTTTGCATCTCACTTGCCTCTTTCTGCACTTTTCTTGCTTCTTTCTACACCTCTGTTGCTTCTTTTAGCAATTCTCTTGCCTCATTTTGCACTTCTCTTGCCTGTTTCTGCACCTCTCTTGCCTCTTTTGCACCTCTGTTGGCTCTTTCTGCACCTCACTTGCTCCTTTCTACACTTCTCTTGCCTCTTTCTGCACCCCTGTTGCTTCATTCTGCACTTTCCATGCTTCTCTCTACACCTGTCTTGCTTCTTTCTGCACCCCTGTTGTCTCTTTATGTACCTCTTTTGACTCTTTCTGCACTTTTCTTGCCTTTTTCTGTCACCTCTCTTCCCTCTTTCTGCACGTCTGTTGCCTCTTTCTGCACCTCATTTGCTTCTTTCTGCACCCCTGTTGTCTCTTTCTGCACTCGTCTTCCCTCTTTCTGTACCTTTCCTGCCTGTTTTTGCATCTCACTTGCCTCTTTCTGCACTTTTCTTGCTTCTTTCTACACCTCTGTTGCTTCTTTCAGCAATTCTCTTGCCTCTTTGTGCACATCTCTTGTCTGTTTCTGCACATCTCTTGCCTCTTTCTGCACCCCTGTTGCTTCATTCTGCACTTTCCATGCTTCTTTCTGCACCTGTCTTGCTTATTTCTGCACCCCTGTTGTCTCTTTATGTACCTCTTTTGACTCTTTCTGCACTTTTCTTGCCTTTTTCTGCACCTCCCTTCCCTCTTTCTGCACGTCTGTTTCCTCTTTCTGTACCTCATTTGCTTTTTTCTGCACCCCTGTTGTCTCTTTCTGCACTCGTCTTCCCTCTTTCTGTACCTTTCCTGCCTGTTTTTGCATCTCACTTGCCTCTTTCTGCACTTTTCTTGCTTCTTTCTACACCTCTGTTGCTTCTTTCAGCAATTCTCTTGCCTCTTTGTGCACTTCTCTTGCCTGTTTCTGCACCTCTCTTGCCTCTTTTTGCACCTCTGTTGGCTCTTTCTGCACCTCACTTGCTCCTTTCTACACTTCTCTTGCCTCTTTCTGCACCCCTGTTGCTTCATTCTGCACTTTCCATGCTTCTTTCTGCACCTGTCTTGCTTCTTTCTGCACCCCTGTTGTCTCTTTATGTACCTCTTTTGCCTCTTTCTGCACTTTTCTTGCCTTTTTCTGCAACTCTCTTCCTCTTTCTGCACGCCTGTTGCCTCTTTCTGCACCTCATTTGCTTCTTTCTGCACCCTGTTGTCTCTTTCTGCACTTGTCTTCCCTCTTTCTGTACCTTTCCTGCCTGTTTTTGCATCTCACTTGCCTCTTTCTGCACTTTTCTTGCTTCTTTCTACACCTCTGTTGCTTCTTCCAGCAATTCTCTTGCCTCTTTGTGCACTTCCCTAGCCTGTTTCTGCACTTCTCTTGCCTCTTTCTGCACCCCTGTTGGTTCATTCTGCACTTTCCATGCTTCTTTCTGCACCTGTCTTGCTTCTTTCTGCAGCCCTGTTGTCTCTTTATGTACCTATTTTGCCTCTTTCTGCACTTTTCTTGCCTTTTTCTGCTCCTCTCTTCCCTCTTTCTGCACGTCTGTTGCCTCTTTCTGCACCTCGTTTGCTTCTTTCTGCACCCCTGTTGTCTCTTTCTGCACTCGTCTTCCCTCTTTCTGTACCTTTCCTGCCTGTTTTTGCATCTCACTTGCCTCTTTCTGCACTTTTCTTGCTTCTTTCTACACCTCTGTTGCTTCTTTCAGCAATTCTCTTGCCTCTTTGTGCACTTCTCTTGCCTGTTTCTGCACTTCTCTTGCCTCTTTCTGCACCCCTGTTGCTTCATTCTGAACTTTCCATGCTTCTTTCTGCACCTGTCTTGCTTCTTTCTGCACCCCTGTTATCTCTTTATGTACCCCTGTTGTCTCTTTATGTACCTCTTTTGCCTCTTTCTGTACTTTTCTTGCCTTTTTCTGCACCTCGCTTCCCTCTTTCTGCACGTCTGTTGCCTCTTTCTGCACCTCATTTGCATCTTTCTGCACCCCTGTTGTCTCTTTCTGCACTCGTCTTCCCTCTTTCTGTACCTTTCATGCCTGTTGTTGCATCTCACTTGCCTCTTTCTGCACTTTTCTTGCTCGTTTGTACACCTCTGTTGCTTATTTCAGCAATTCTCTTGCCTCTTTGTGCACTTCTCTTGCCTGTTTCTGCACCTCTCCTGCCTCTTTTTACACCTCTGTTGGTTCTTTCTGCACTGCTCTTGCTACTTTCTGCACCTCACTTGCCTCTTTCTGCACTTCACTTGCTTTTTCTGCACCTCTCTTGCCTCTTTCGGCACCTTTGTTGCTTCTTTCTGTACTTCTCTTGCCTCCTTCTGCACCTCTTAGTTAGAGGTAGTTTTAATCCCCCTGCCCTATTATGTACTAGGGCCACACAGGGGAGGTCATGTCAATCACAGGGGTACCCCAGCCCATAGTGTACCCTAGTGTATGTAGGTGTTTTCACTGTATTCTAAGTGTCTTTCACCATAGCACTGGCTCCGGGCTTGGTTAGTCAGAGTCAGTTACCACTAGTACCCGTCAGCAAAAAGTTGGGGGCACAGGATGACTTTGCAACAGACTATTTCTGCTCCTCTGTTGGTTCTTTGTGCACATCTCTTGCTTCTTTCTGCACCTTACTTCGACTTTCTGGACTTCTGTTGCCCTCTTTCTGCAATTCTCTTGCTTCTTTCTACGCCTTTCTTCCTTTTTTCTGCACATGTCCTACCTTTGTAGGCATAGTTAGAAATTAGCATTTAAAAACCTTTGAAATTCACTGAAAAAACCACAGGTTTCAGGGACATTATAGTTAAAAATTTGCATTTAAAAAAACCTTTGAAATTCACTGAAAAAACCATAGGTTTCAGGGACGTTATAGTTAGAAATTAGCATTTAAAAAACCTTAGAAATTCACTGAAAAAACCACAGGTTTCAGAGACGTTATAGTTAGTTGAACATTTCACTCAGTACAAAACCAGAGAAATTCGGCTGTTATAGTTAGTTCAGCTAACTATAACTCGCGCCTCGCAATGCACTGCTGATGACGTCACATATTACATCATTCATGACATGGTCAGTGACATCACTGATGACATCTCAAATGACATCACTGATGACATCACTGATGACATCATCCATGTGGTAATCTGATGCACCTCCTCATACCCTAATATAACCTTTGATACACCCACTCTAAAATACAGACTACCATTTTCGAAACCATAGACACACCAATACCAGTTAGTGCATAACCACTCACTAATTCCTAGGTCTACACACACATCCACTCATTCACCCATACAGTCACTCATAAATGCAGTCAACCATCAATACGGCACTATCATATGCACTCACATATCTATAAAGACACTCACACACCGCCACTCATCCATAGAGTTACTCACACACCTAGTCAGTCATGCAAGGAATCAATCACACTCCTATTTACTCACCTATACAGTTATACACACACCACCTCACTTATTCAAACATATACTAACACATACTTACACTCTTATACAATAACTAATACAAGCACACACTCATCCATACAGCCACTCTCACAATCACTCACTCTCACATATAGTCATTTATATACTCCAACACTCACATATACTGCCTTTCACATATACAGTTACTCACACATATACCACTGAGGCATCAATTCACTCAACAACACACCCATACACACACTCACCCACCCATACAGCCCTTCACAGATGCACTCTTGAACCCATACACCCAGTGAATCACCCACTCACACATCTATGCACAGAGTCACAGCACACAGACACTCAGGCACCCTTACAGATACTCAGACACCAATCAATAACCCATATAGACCCTCATTTAGCTACTCACCAACCCATGCAACCGCTTACACACCAACTGACAAACTAAACTGTGTGAATGTCTGTATCAGTCACTAACCCATGCATTCAGTAAGACACATTTAATCACTCACTTATACAGTCAGTCACGCACCTACTAAATCATCCATTCAGACACTTATACACTCACTCATTCTTCAATACACCTTGGCCTATATATATATATATATAAAACATATTTAAACTTTACAGAAACACACAGTCACTGGATGATGTCATCAGTGATGTCATCAGTAATGTCATTTGAGATGTCATCAGTGATGTCATCAGTGATGTCACTGACCCCATGTCATGAATGATGTAATATGTGACGTCATCAGCAGTGCATTGCGAGGCGCTGAGGTTATAGTTAGCTGAACTAACTATAACGGCCAAATTTCTCTGGTTTTGTACGAATGAAATGTCCAACTAACTATTTTTTTTTTAAAAATCTGTTTATTGAACAACTGATATAATACACAGTGGGTCCCCTATAAGGGGTCATAGCGGACATCAATGATTACCAACAGCACAAGTCTTTTTTCATAGTGCAAAAGAACAACCCTCAGAACATCCCACCACCCTCAACCCCCAGTCCCCAAGGCACTAAAGAAAGATACAGTGACCCCCATACAACCATCTCAGCACAGTCGGCAGTAATACAACATTTAGCAGTCTCAAGAGAAACAAATCCAGAGCCTCGGAAGACATCAACTATAATAAATCAGGGTTACCCAGAAGGTACACAGAGAGCGATGCCCAAAAGTCTTTAGGGCGTGAAGTTTCCGGCAGTTCCTCAGCGTAGATCTCCAGTTGCTCCTTGCAGTAAAGCAAATCTCGGACCCACTTCTTCAGGGTTGGGGTGAGTTTAGAGCCCCAGCATTGTGCCACCGCTCTCTTAGCCAGTAAGGTCCAAACAGCCACAAGTCTGTGGTTACAGGGTTTAAGAGACTTTTCCCAGCCCAATAGGCAAACCTCAGGTGTGCATAGCACCGGTTCTGACACCACCTCCGTGAGCAGTTTCGTTATCTTATCCCAAAAACTGTATATACCTTTACAATTCCATGCAAGATGCAGGAAGCCCGCATCCCCCTGCCCACAACGAACACAACAGGCGCTCTCCCGCAGACCATAGCGCATCAGTTGTAACAGGGTATAGTATAACTGGTGCAGGTATTTAAAATTGATAATGCGGAGGTTATAGTTTGCCCTTAGTCGGCCAGTCAGGGCGCAGCAGAACTTCCACATATCCAGCGACAGAGAAGTACCCAGTAGAGCCGTCCATTTATTATAGGAAGGGGAGTCACACTGTTCTCTTTCCCTAAGGGACGCATTATACAACTTCGTGATCAGGCCTGCGTGATCCGCCCCCGCTAGCACCGCCTGCAGCGCCAGCAACGGCTTGGGCTCTTCCGGGTAGTCGGGATAGATGGATCTTATTGCCTGCCGCACGCGCACATAAGTGAATCCAAGCATCAACCCCCGGTCCTTGCCACCTTGTATGTCAGAGAGTGATCTGAACCGGCCGTGTTTATAAAGGTCTCCTAAGTGTGTTATTCCCACCACACCTAGAGCTTTAAGAGCAGCCGGCTCTTGTGCAGCAGAGATACCTGGGTGCGTGGCGAGCGGTAGTGTCGGGGCGTAGAGATACTGCAATCGCGCGTGCGCCGCGAGCATCTTCCATGCCCATGCGGTGCAAAGTGCGGGATTAATTTCAGTCCTGGGTCCACCCACACCACCAGACAGGGCAGTCGCGGCAAGGGCCAACAGAAGCACAGCGTTGGCCTCAATAGCCACATGCGGTTGGAATCGATGTGGGAAGTACCAATAATGAGCAAACGGGGCCTGTGCGCAGAGATAGTATAAGCGCAGATCCGGGGCCTCAAAACCTCCCCGCTCAAACGGCAACACCAGCACCTCCAAGCTACATCGAGGCTTCTTGCCACCCCACACGAAGGACAGCAGCGCTGACTGAAGTGATTGGAACACCGCAAGATTGAGGCGGATGGGAATATTAATGAACAAATAGAGTAGTTTGGGCAAGAATGTCATTTTGACCACTGCGATGCGGTCTGCTAAAGAAAGCGGGAGTTTGGCCCATCGCACTGCTCGATCAGTGATGTGGGTCAGGGCACGGCCATAATTCTCAGAGATAACACCTCAGGGTCCCTGTGCAGCCATACCCCTAAATATTTGACTGGGTCAGTTGACCATGCTAATGGGAAGTCTAGCTCCATGTGCTGCGTACCCGCGGTGAGCGGGAATACCGTCGATTTTGCCCAGTTTATGCCAAGCCCTGAAAAACGCTCGAATTTGATATACTCACGGAGCAAGCCTGGGAGAAACGTTTCAGGTTCTCGGACATATAGAAGCATATCATCGGCGTACATTGAGACCAGCAATGGACGCTGTCTAAACCGTAATGCTGCCTGAGAGTGGCATTGGCGAAGCTTACAAGCCAGTGGCTCCAACGCCAGCGCGAAAAGCATTGGCGACAGGGGGCAGCCCTGTCGCGTGCCCCGCCGAATAGGAAACGCAGTAGAAACCCAATCATTGACCCGAACACGCGCTGCAGGCGCCTCATATAGCAGGTGTATCCAATTCAGAAAGAAGGGAGGTAGTCCCATTCGGAGCAGGACTGTGAACATAAACTCCCAATGCAAGGAATCAAATGCATTTGCTGCGTCAAGCAGCACAGCAACCGCTTGAAAATCAGCCTCAAAGTAATGCAGGGTGGAGAATACAGTACTTAAATTGTGCGCCGTCGACCGGGCGGGGACAAACCCCGACTGATCCGGAAGGACCAGGTTGGGGATAAGGGGCTGAAGCCTACTGGCGATCATTTTTGCCAATATTTTGGCATCTATATTTATGATGGAAAGGGGACGGTAGGAATCGCACCGATTAGCAGGCTTATCAGGCTTAAGAAGCATAACCAGGAGGGCCTCTTTGAACATCGGGGGAAGAGTACCGCCTCCGCAAAGAAGTCCAAGAGTCTGGGCGCAAGGTTGGCCGCATAGGCCTTGTAGAACTCACTAGGGAGTCCATCCAGGCCCGCGGCCTTACATGTGGGCAGAGACATAATGGCCAATTTTACATCTTCCACGTCAAAGGGCTGTGTGAGGTATTCATGTTGGTTAAGGGACAGCCACCCCAATGCGACATCATCTAAATAAGTATTTATATCGACGGCTGGCGCATGTGCCTGATCCCCATAGAGATTGGAGTAGAAGTCTAGCACCACCTCGCTGATTTCAGGGGAAGTGTAGTGCGCCAGCCCCTCTGGGTCTAGCATTTCTGTGATGTTGTCTTGGATACGAGGGGCAGCCAGTTTCTGAGCAAGCGAACGACTAGGGCGGCCCCCCTCCCCATAGTACCGAGCAGTGTAGCGTCGTGACCTGTGTGCCAGTTCCTGGTCCACCGTATCATTATGTTCCGTGACCAGCTCCCAGATAGTAGCCAGAATGTTTGAAGCTGGGTTTTGGGCATACTCCCACTCCAGCGCAGAGATTTCATCCGCCAGTTTATTTACACGACGACGCAGGTCCTTCAAGACCCCGGCCTGCGCCCCCATGCAGACGCCTCTGATGGTTACTTTAAACGCCTCCCACAAGACCCCAGCACTGTCTGCTGAGCCGGCATTTTCTTTAAAAAAGTTACTAATAGCCGCGCCTACTGTGCACCTAAACACATGGTCAGTAAGGGAAGAAGGCTGCAATCGCCATTGAAATGGGGGGCGCTCGCATGCAGGGGCCTGTATCTCTAGCAGCACAGGGGAGTGGTCTGACAATGTTTTGGCAAGGTGGCGTACGTCAATAACCCAAGTGCATGCAAGCTCCGAAAGAAGCCAGTAGTCCAAGCGGGACCATGTGCCATGCACCATGGAAATGAATGTACTTTCACGAGTACCCGGGTGTCGCATGCGCCAAAAATATCCCGTACAGCTCCTGCATCCAGAAAACCCAATAACGCCTCAGAGGCCTGACTGCGATCGCATCGCCCGCTCCCTGTCTGTCTAACTGCCCATCTAGAGCAGGCATTGAAGTCGCCACCCCAGATCAACTCAGCCGGAGGGAATTTTGAGATACGGTGCCAAACATCTGCGAAGAAGGAAGGGTCATCGACATTTGGGCCGTAGACATTCACCAGTAGGACCCCCCCGCTACCAAGGTGACCATGAACCAGCGCTACCCTGCCCTGAGTATCTGTCTCTGTGTGAAGCTACAGTGAATGGGACCCTTTCTTCACCACTATCATCACTCCCCGAGCATAAGAGGAATATGAGGAAGCTACTCTCAGCCCCGCCCAGCGGGCGCCAACATTCTTCTCCGAGTGCTGCGTAAGATGCGTTTCCTGTAAGAACGCCACCTGGACGTCTAGTCTGTCTAAGTGTGCCAGTACAGATCATATCTTCTTGGGACTATTTAAGCCATGCACGTTCCATGTAAGGAACTTTATGTTACTGCCCATGGAAGCGCAAACTCAGATGTAATCAGTAGCGCGAGATAGAGCATGGAGACCAAACCGCAGAGGTACAATGAAGTTACAAGAGGAAAGTGCCAACTGTCCCACCCTGCCCACCCCCCAAGCCCCCCACCCACTTCAGCGACCCAAACTTGCTAAAGCCATCCCATCCCGGCATAAACAATCCCCAACATGGAGAACAAAATGAGCGTGAATTTTGTTGGGGAACACCCATGGGGGGAACACCAGAGTGCTACTAACCTCCCACAGAGTAGGAGGTGGCTGATCAGAGCAAAGACATGTGCGAGGATATACTAACAGTTTACGATAGACAATGCATCGAGTACATTCAGTACAAAAGAGGCTGCTGTCCCTACAGGGTGGCAAGCTAGAGGAAAAGGATCACAGTGAGCGTCTGCAACATAAATCACCCCAAAGGGAGAGTGAGCAAGTAATACAATGCATCCCCGTATAAGCAGCCAGCACTTGAGCGCCGGTAACAGGAGAGACTCCAGTAGACAGCAGCGAACACCCAACCTCCCCACCGTGCTCTGCGCCGGAGTAGAAAGGGGAAAGACACATCACAGTACGTTAGGGTGGGACCGGGCCCACTAAGAAGGATAAAGTCAGGAGCGGGGTCCACCCCCCCGGTTCAATCGGATCCTGTAATAAAGGAGGGTGAGCATGCAAGCACGTATAGTGTAGCAAAAATCAACAGGTAATAGTCAATTTAAATACAACCAGTCAACCTCATGTGCATCAGGGCACTACATGACAGTCAGAGCTTGGCACAGCTAACCAGCGGTGCCCACAGTATAGAACAGGCCCAGATACACCATTACAGCTCCCCATTGCCCTGGTCCACAGGCGTCTCAGACCTTCTCCGCTTCAACTTCTTGACATGATCCATTGCCGCCTTTGGGGACGTGAAGATTTTACAATCCCCATCTGGGCCCACCCGTAAACGGGTGGGGTACAGCATGGCATATGGAATGCCTTCTGTCTGCAAGAGTTTTTTAACTGCGCCAAACTCCCGTCTCGCTGACTGGACGGCCTCCATAAAGTCAGGGAAGAAAGACAGAGCGTTCCCTTGGTGATTAATTGTACCCTTTTCTCTCGCAAGCCTCAAGATGACATCCCGGTCCCGATAGTTCAGTAGGCGGGCAATTGTAGGGCGAGTCGGGGCGCCAGGAACCGGTCGTGCAGCCAGCGAACGATGGGCACGCTCCACTATAAACATAGGAGAGAGATTTTCAGGGCCTAATATGTCCTTGACCAGAGATTCAATAAAGGTCTCCGTCCTGCCAGTGTTGGTGGACTCCGGAAGGCCTGTGACGCGGATGTTGTTGACGCGCGACCTGGCCTCCAAATCTTCATTTTTCGCTTGGATAAGCGCTAATACCTTTTCCATGTGGAGCGCCTTGTCCGTCACCTCGCCGAGGCCATCTTCGTTTGAGGAGACGCGCTGCTCTAGTTCCCCCATCCTCGCATTCTGCTTCTCCAGCTGGGATGACATATGGTCCAGTCTGTGGTTCACTGCCGCCATAGTCCCTTCAATGGATTGGAGACTCTTCTGCATGGCGAGCAGAGTTGCTTTCAGCGTGGAGGCGCCTTCTCCCTGGACGTCCGCCTCAGAATCCGAGGCCGACCTTTGCTGTGACTTAGTGGACTTTCGCGCCTCAAACGTGAGGCGAGGCTGCGTCTTGTCGGTTCTGCCCATGTCTGCCGATAACAAGATGTAGGAGGGTCCCACTCCTCCGCAACCGGGTCCCACAAGCACCACAGCCAGCGGGCGCAGTCGTATCGCACAGCAGATCTCAACGCCACACGGAACTCTCTGGGGCACGACCACCCCCTGGACAATGCGGATATAGCAGGGCACAACTGCAGGCCAGTCCCAGGTGATATCCAACAGGCACCAGTCTCATAAGTTATCAGGCAATATGGGCGAATGTCCGAAACAGATCTGCCCTGTCCCCACAACGCCGCCGACAGGGTGCAGCCGCTATGTGATCCAGAACCGATGTACTTCCAACAGGTCCAATGAGGCATACAACACACCGTCAGTCACACAGAGGGCCCGGGGGCACCTGGTATAGAGGATAGGGGGGCCCAAAGAGATATCAGCCAATGCACACCAAGAAGGGGAGGCCTCCCAGGCCAAGTTTAAATGTAGAAGCTGTGCCGGGCCGTGCAAGGATACACAAGCGCCAATCTCCTCTGGCCTCACTCACAGGCCGCAGCTCGCAAAGCGTGGCCATACGCTCCAGCCCCCACCCACCACCGCAGCTGAAGGCTAGGAGCCCGGCCGCACCCCACTCACCACCGCCTGCAGTCGGCGACGTCAGCCTCCTGATCCTCGGACGCAAACACAGCAGGGGTCCGTCGCGCCCCCGGCAAAGTGCCTGGCCCCGATGAATGCAGCAAGGTAGGCCACAGCGCTCCAGGCCCCCCAGAGCTCGGCAACTGCCTGTAGGGATGCCCCCGCACAACACGGCAATGTGAGGGCAGGGATAGTCACCGCCGCCCCAGGCTCCATTAATATCCACCGCAGCAGTGGCAGCAGCACCCGTGTGGGGCAGGGCTCGGCCAGGCCGCCGCACCACGCGGCAGGCCCCTGGCCAGTTGTAGATGGCGCGAAAGTGAGCCGCCTCCACCTCTGCTCTCAGGGCGACACTGGCGGCCGGTTCCAGCACCCTCCGTCCGACAGGATTTTCACCGGCAGATCAGCCACTCGCTGGCAGACCGCCACACACAGAGCAGCTGCAAAGGGAAGAATCCCCGTCAGGTTGAAGCGGTCGCCATCTTGTCGCTCGCCAGACAATACACGGACAGTAATTTACAGCCACCACGCTGCCAGCAGGTAGCCGCAGTTTCTCCACCGGTGACAGGGTGCAAGCGCGATGCAGGCCAGCCGTTTGCAGGTGTCGATGCTGCGATATTGGGTGGATTTTAGGCAGATGGGGGATCAGCCGGGCCAAGCTGCACTAAAGTGCGGCCATCTTGCCTGGCGCCCTCTAACGCCCCCCTAATGTCCAACTAACTATAACGTCCCTGAAACCTGTGGTTTTTTCAGTGAATTTCTAAGGTTTTTTAAATGCTAATTTATAACTATAACGTCCCTGAAACCTATGGTTTTTTCAGTGAATTTCAAAGGTTTTTTAAATGCGAATTTATAACTATAACGTCCTTGAAACCTGTGGTTTTTTCAGTGAATATACATATATATATATATAGATGTATATATCTATATATATATATATATATATATAGTTTAATTTTGCCAGCTAGTCAGCGCGCAAAAAGAAGACTCGCACTCCAGGGATCGTGAACAATTCAAAGTGTTATTGGCGACGCGTTTCGACCGTTACGGTCTTTTTCACAAGCCAAGTTACAACAACACAAACACCCACATATATAGTTAATAAGTGTAAACATAGAAGACGGACTTCAGCCGGCTCCTTCCTGAATAGACATAAGTAAAAGACTTGCAATTGAGAAACATGATATTCCATGACACAAGGAAGACAGACTAACCGTGTCTCATCCTAAAAAATATATACATAATGTCAATTAAAGTAAAAAAGCAAGCATAATACCCCAATTAGTGTATGTGGGTAAATGCTCGTAGTCATATAATTTAATATGTCAACAATTACATGAAGCACTTCCCTGATAATGCTAAACAGTCAATAATTGTCTACTATTATACACCGGCCAAGTGGCCAAATTCATAGGGAGGATCCAGCCTGCCTCGGTCAAAGTTAGCTCCAGGTGCCCATGGTTCAGACACCTGACCTTACATGTGATCGATCATTATTATTGCTAGGGTCATAGGATAATGATCGTGTTACCCTCAAAACAAGGTGGAAAAAGAAGAAGTGGGGGGGATAAAACCCTCAAAGGAAAAAGTGGTTCAAAGGCGGGGGCAAAAAAATATACTTTTCAAAGACATGGTGGTGAGTGAGATGAGTGGTGCAACACAAAAATACAAAAAGGGACAACAAAGAAAAGCAAGGGGTCAACCGGAGTAAGCTGGCCCACAGCAACCGGAGAAAAATGGCCTGATCAAATAGTGAGAACTAAGGGAGAACCCTCAAAATAAGGGGTTGGTGGAGCAGTTATGGGATACCTGACTGCTATGTCTAATACATTCTAGGGTTAATACCTAGACGCAGGCATGGGGGAAATAAAGTGCTGCTTCATGTGAAGATTTATCAGCCTGCCAGGACTGTGTCTAGGCGGAGAGCCCTCCACCCAAGCACAGAACAAACAGAGAAACCAGGAATCACAATGAGAGCCTTTAAAAAGTCACAGATCAAGTGGGGTACTCATCCAATGTGGACGAACAGTTCCTCATCTTCGTTCAAACCAAAGGGGGTCTTAGTTTCGAGCAGTAAGATGTACTTGGATTCCAGAATCCTCAGTTGTTTCTCTCGATTGCCCCCTCTGGGATTCGCTGCCACCCTGTCAACACCAAAAAAGACAAGCTGTTAACATCCTTATTGTGGTATTTGAGCCAGTGTCGAGCAGTTGAATAACTCAGATCACAATTCCTTATAGCACGTGCATGCTCCAGAATTCGCTTCTTCACAGGGAAGATAGTACTCCCTATGTACATCTTCAAACAGGGGCACATTATGGCATACACACAGAAATCACTATTGCAGTTCATAAATTTGTCAATGTTCGCTGTCTTCCCTGTAGGTAGTGGGTAGCTCTTCCGGTTCTTACTGGTGCTGCATGCCTTACACTTCCCACACTTAAAAAGCCCTTCTGTTGCTGTATCCATGTTTGTTGTTTGGTCGCCCCCATGTAACTCTTGACCAACATGTCCTTAAGGGACCGTGCTTTCCTGTAAGTCACCTTGGGTTGGTCGCTAACTAGTGCTCCTATTGCTGGGTCGCTCTTGACTATGTGCCAGTGTTTTTTCAGGGTTTCACGCACTGCTTGTGCTTCTACATTAAAACTTGTTATCATCCTGATTTCGTTGTTTCCCACAGTGCTAGGTTTCTTCACTAGTAATTCTGTCCTGCTACGGGTTGCCACTTTTTCTCTCGCCACCCTCAGTACTCTCTCCGGATAGCCCCTAGTTTTAAATCTGGCCATCATTCTGCCCTGTTCCTTAGAAACGCCAATTCAGTGGTACAATTGTGTTTCGCCCTTACTAATTCCCCATAGGGGATACTCCACTTGAGATTAGTTGGGTGGTGGCTCCTTGCATGTAAAAGGCTATTCCCTGCAGTCTCCTTTCTATGAAGGGTGGTGGATATTTTCCCTTCGCTGATGCCCACATTGATGTCCAGAAACTCTAACTCGGTTTGGTTATACTTCTGTAGAGATTTACATCATTTCTCTCTAGCATCTTAAACAATCCCCTCAAGTCAGATTCAGAGCCGTCCCAGATTAGGAATATGTCGTCTATGAATCTGGTCCACATGACTATATGTTTGGTTAAATTCTCATTCATTTCTGTCCAGACCTGTTGTTCCTCCCACCAATCCATTAGCATGCAGGCATAACTGGGCGCGAAGCAACTTCCCATGGCAGTCCCGACCTCTTGCTTGAACCACTTATCCTCATACAGAAAGAAATTATTCTCCAAACAAAATTCCGACATTTCAGTTAACATGTGAGTTTGGTCATACAAGAATATCGATCTATCTCTAAAGAAATGTTTGCATGCATTCACACCATCCTTGTGCCTAATACTGGTATACAGCGATACCACATCAATTGTCACCAGCCAGTAGTTCTGTTGCCATGTGATTCCCTCAATTTTATTGATAAAATCAGTACTGTCTCTGCAGTACGAGGGTAGGCTAAGGACATACGGGAAGAGAAAAGTGTCCAGGAAGATAGATGTATTCTCTAAGAGGCTACCATTAGCAGATACTATCGGTCTACCAGGTGGGTTAGTCCCATCCTTGTGAACCTTCGGCAGCATATAGAAACATGGAGCCGTGGGGTGTTTCATGTACAGAAATTTGTAATCATCAACCCCCAGTAGCCCACGATCTTTCCATTCACCAATCTTTTTATAGTAATTGTTGGCTGCCCCATCATATGCCTCTTTACTGGATTTCATGTAGTTCCCAGAGAGGATCAGTTGTCTATTGGCCTCTTTTTTGTACAGGTTAATGTCCCACAGGACCACGTTACCCCCTTTATCAGATGGTTTGATTATAAAGCTTGGGTCACTGTTAAGTGTTCCCAGCGCCAGTCTCTGATCAGGGGTTAAATTAAAAGCATGTTGATTCTTGCTTCTGTTCCATATGCGCATGAGGTCTTGAGTTACCACCTCATGAAAGGTGTCAAGACCATCGTGGGGCAGTATCAGATTAAAGGTGGATTTGGGCTTGAAGCCAGTGTGTGGGGCAGTCCCCCAGTCGCCAGACCCATCTGTTCAAGGAGATCACGCTCACCTGACCATACACTCAATTCTCCTCCAAGTTCAGCCAGACAGGCAAGACCTTCAATATCACTCAAACTTAAGAGTTCAGACATTCGTGTTGCAACTTCGGCAGACCCACTGTTACCATCAGTAATACGTTTCTTTTTGTGCATGAACATTTTCATCAGTTTCAATTTACGAATAAATAAAAACACATCAATTCTGATCCTGCTGTAGTCAAAGTTAGTTGTCGGGCAAAAGGTTAAACCCAGTTCAAGTAGGGATTGTTCTGCTGCAGTCAATTCATGGGTTGAAATATTCACTACTGTTAAGTTCTGCTCACCCATCATTTCTGCTTTGTTTGCCGTGTCGTTCTCCCATACGGCAGTGTGTCCTTTGAATTTTTGTTTGTGTCCTCCCCTCCTTGTTTGCCTCCTCTTGTGTTTGCGCCTCTTCCTCTTCCCCTTCCTCTGGTTCCTTCCGGTGGTCTCGCTCGCAAAGTCTTCTTTGTTTGTACAAAACGGTACTCCTCAAGGGGCTTGAAGGTAACAGGGTCTCTGCCCATGACATCCGACTGATCCTCAAGATCCGAGTAGTTTTCAGAGCCCGACTCCGATGAGGCCACTTCTTGTTGTCTGAGTGCACCCATTTGCTTGAACTGTTTAATTGCTCCATCATACCTCCTCCCGAAGGTCAGGATTCTCCCAGTTGCATAGTCCTGCTTGTCGCGCAAGAATTTTCCCTTTTTTTTCTGTTTAATTTCATCCTCGTATTTGTCAAGCCTCCGCTCCATCAATTCCAATGCTGCTTTGATTTCGTCTTGCGCCATGTGCTTGTCAAGTTCTTCCTTGAGCTTGTCAATTTCTTTGATTGTCAGTTCTAATTCAAGTGCTACGTATTTAGATAGGAGCTCCAGCATGCCTTTGCAGGCTGCTGCCATCAAGCCGGACCACACCTCAAGTAACTTAGGGTGGGGGTTCTGATATGTGGGTGTGATTAAAATCCTTAGGCCCCTCGGGACACTGCCCACCTCGACATAGTTATTTAATGAGGATACCTCCCACCACCTGTTTATCTCCTTCTTTAGCAGTTTTTCATACTGAAACAGCAATTGCTTCAGACTTCTTGAAGCCTCTTCCGTTGATGACCCTGGTTCCCCCCACGCACATCGTCGTCCGTTTCAGAAAACAGTGATCGTGCTGCATCTGATCTCCCTTCTCGTCTATTCCTAAGGTCCGTTGAAGGTGCTGCAGCCGCAGCCTGTTTCCCCTTGTTCATTTCCGCTGTGCGGGAGTACGTATTACACGAAAGAAACCCTCCCGCGCCCGTTCATGTCAGAGAGCGCGGCACCCCTGCCAGAATAAGTAAAAGATGATACTGACAATGCGAAGGCGGCTGCCGGCAGACAGCAAGTGTCCGTTCTAAGCTACGCGCTACCCTCCGGTGCACGTTACCCAGTCGTCCACTTACCGAAACCGCCGCAGCGTGTGATGCCTCCTGTTACGGTATCTGTCCTGTAGAAAGAAGAATCCCCGTCAGGTTGCAGCGGTCGCCATCTTGTCGCTCGCCAGACAATACACGGACAGCAATTTACAGCCACCACGCTGCCAGCATGTAGCCGCAATTTCTCCACCGTTGACAGGGTGCAAGCGCGATGCAGGGCAGCCGTTTGCAGGCGTCGATGCTGCGATATTGGGTGGATTTTAGGAAGATGAGGGATCAGCTGGGCCGAGCTGCACTAAAGTGCGGCCATCTTGCCTGGCGCCCTCTAACGCCCCCCTAATGTCCAACTAACTATAACGTCCCTGAAACCTGTGGTTTTTTCAGTGAATTTCTAAGGTTTTTTAAATGCTAATTTATAACTATAACGTCCCTGAAACCTATGGTTTTTTCAGTGAATTTCAAAGGTTTTTTAAATGCGAATTTATAACTATAACGTCCTTGAAACCTGTGGTTTTTTCAGTGAATATACATATATATATATATATAGATATATATATGTACTCCAATCACCACTTGCTGCTGCCGAACACTTCAACAAAACGGGTGCCTCCTCGGGTGAAAGTGGCTTTCACAATTCATTTTTGAAGACAAGGATAGGAGCACTCACGGGTCTTTGTTGCTTGATTTATTGACGCCAACAGACGCGTTTCAGCATACTTGCTTTTTTCAATGTTGGTTGCATCAATTCAGGACACATGACCAAGTTTTTAAATGCATTCTGGTAGTTTCCTATTGGACAGCTGCTTAAATAAGCACAGATAGAAAGTTCGCATTATTTAATCAGCATGCATGATTATCCTCGCTCGTAAAAGTTTCAGTCTTTTGGTAAGTATTTTCATTTTGGTAATTTACGAGCACAACATGGCAGCAGCAAGTGGTGATTGGAGTACATAATTAATTGTGACTGCCAGAAATGCCTGATCCTGAAAGCACAATAAACCTGCTAAACACAGAGTTTCCATTACTAAATGAGGAGCAAAAGGTAACCAGTACCGATGCCAGCAGGTTTACTACGTGCAATATGGAAATATTGGCAAAAACGAGGTAACTGGATTGTGATTTATAAAAAGACTTGACGATTTCTCCAAAGGTGTTGTGCTCGTAAATTACCAAAATGAAAATACTTACCAGAAGACTGAAACTTTTACGAGCGAGGAGAATCATGCATGCTGATTAAGTAATGTGAACTTTCTATCTGTGCTTATTTAAGCAGCTGTCCAATAGGAAACTACCACAATGCATTTAAAAACTCGGTCATGTGTCCTGAATTGATGCAACCAACACTGAAAAAAGAAAGTGTGCTGAAACGCATCTGCTGGCGTCACTAAATCAAGCAAGAAAGACCTGTGAGTGCTCCTATCCTTGTTTTCAAAAATATATATATATATCAGAATCCTTCCCGATGAGTAGAGAGTGAAGAATTACGGCTCGGGCACAGACACCAGGTTGAGTGAAAAAGTAGATTTATTTAACAGACATGGTCCACATGACGCGTTTCGGCCACCGAACTGCGGCCTTGTTCACATATATATATATATATATATATATATATATATATATTATCTACTGGCGGTCGCCAGTAGATAGTTATAGTTAGGACCTATTTTCCATAGGAAATCCGCGACATTCTATTTGAAATAACTCTTGCGTCGGTTGACGAATCTTTGCGAAATTTTCAAACTTTATGGCCGCTCCGGTCCGCTCCTACCCTGAAAGTTTCAGGGTGATTCGTCAAGCGGGGCTGAGAAAAAGGGGGTCCCAAAGCGTGTTTTCCCATTCATTTTCCCGTAGGAAACTTTAGCCACGGCTACAGCCCGAACTGCTGAACGGAATTACACCAAATTTGGCAAAGAGGTAGTTCTTGGTTCAGAAAGAACCCTTTTTGTTAAATGGTGTAAATCCGTTCAGTAGTTCCTGTGAAAATCAAAATGAAAATCACATATATATCTATGGCCGCGTCGGATTCGCGCACCCTCCCGATCCACGAGCTGCATGCTAATTGGCTGTCAACACTCCAAATCAGGAAGTGTTGGCAGCCATTTTATCCCTCTGTAGAACCGAGGGACAGAAACAAGTGCGCAAAATGCACAAAGGGGCAGGGTAGAAACACCCTGACCCCTAGGTCTGCTCAGGGGTCCCACAAGGACCCCTGGGCAGAAAAAAGCATTTTTTTTAAAAAAATCGTCGGGATGCGCTTAGGGTGCGCGGATCCCGCCGATACTATTTTGCCCCCGGGTGGGCCAAGTCCCGGGGGCATGCGGGGGGGTTGGTTTTTAGTTAATGGGGGGACCGCCACCCCCGGGGCTTTCTAATAAAAATGGTGCTCCCCGGGGACCGCCACCCCCCTGGGCTTCTTTTTTAAAATTGGAAATACCTGTGTGGGGGGCTCCAGCCCCCCCACATGCCCTGGGGACCGCCACCTCCCCGGGGCACTAAGAAAATACATGTGGGGGTCCGTTTCGGACCCGAAACCCGAGGACCACCACCTCCCGGGGCTGTGTAGGAGTGGGGAGGGGGCCGCGCGGCCTCCTCCTGGAGCCTGTGGTGGCCCTGGGGACCGCCACCCCCAGGGCCGGCTCCTGCAGTGTCCCGGGTGCCTACCCCGGGACACTGCTGTTTGCAATGGCAGGACGGGAGCCTCACGGCTCCCGTCCTGCCATTGCTAGCTAGCTTGCTTCATTGAAGCGAGAGCAGGAAACCTGCTCTCGCTTCAATGAAGCAAAGCAGATGCTTTTCCATAAGGGGAGCTGCATGTCAGCAGCTCCCTTATGGAAAAGCAATGCCCGGCTCCCGCAGGACGCGGGGAGCCGGTGGGACCGTGTGGGGATTGGGGACCCTCCCACGGTCCCCAACGTATGGCCAGGCCCGGGGGATGGGGTCTCCGGGGCCATTGGTGGCCCGGGAGGGGGCCACGCAGCCCCCTCCCAAAAAAGGAATTTTCTGGAAAAAAAAAAGGACGCAAAGGCCGGCCCCGAGGGATGGGGTCCCCGGAGCCTTTAATGGCCTGAGGAGGGGGCCACGCAGCCCCCCTCCAAATATATATTTTTTTAAAAAGAGGGCATGCCCCGGGGATGGGGTCCCGGGGCAAATACAGGCCCAGGGAAGGGGTGCCACGCGGCCCCTTCCCGTTTTGAAAAAAATAAAATAAAAAGAACAGCCTCAGGCCCCGGGGATGGGGTCCCCGGGGACAAAAGTGGACGAGGAAGGGGGCCATGCAGCCCCCTCCCATAAAAGAAAGAAAGAAAAAAAAACGGCATCGTGCCGGAGGCCCGCCCCCTCCCTGCAGCACTATGCAAACGCGCCCCCTGGCACGTTGTAAGAAGGGAAGTAATTCCCCTTGAATACTGAGGGTCCCTAGGGGCCAACTAGCCCACCAGGAATCTCCCAGTATGCGCCAGGGGCTGCGTTGCAGAGAGGTGTTCAGAGGCCACGCCCCTTTTACACCTCTCTGCAACGCAGCTCTGTGGCGCTTTTGAGGTACATGGTGGGCTAGTTGGACTCCAGGGACCCTCAGGATTCAAGGGTACTTAATCCCCCAACTTAAAACGCGCCACGGTGCCCGTTTGCACAGTGGTGAAGGAGGGCGGGGCTTCAGGTGACATGTGTGCAAACAGGCCCCGTGGTGCGTTTTAAGATGGGAATTAAATCCCCTTCAATCCTGAGGGTCCCTGGGGCCAACTAGCCCACCAGGTACGTCCAGAAAAGCGCCACAGAGCTGCGTTGCAGAGAGGTGTAAAAGGGCGTGGCCTCTGAACACCTCTCTGCAACGCAGCTCCCTGGTGCATACAGGAGGTACAGGGTGGGCTAGTTGGACCCCAGGGACCCTCATGATTCAAGGGAACTTAATCCACCAACTTAAAACGCGCCTCGGGGCGCGTTTGCACAGTGGTGAAGGGAGGGGGCGGGGCATGTTATTTTTAGAAATTAGCATTTCAAAAACCTTTGAAATTCACTTAAAAAACCATAGGTTTCAGGCACGTTATAGTTAGAAATTAGCATTTAAAAAACCTTTGAAATTCACTGAAAAAACCATAGGTTTCAGGCACGTTATAGTTAGAAATTAGCATTTAAAAAACCTTTGAAATTCACTTAAAAAACCATAGGTTTTAGGGACAGTTATAGTTAGTTGGACATTTCACTCGTACAAAACCATAGAAATTCCCCGTTATAGTTAGTTCACGTAACTATAACTCGTGCCCCCGCAATGCACTGCTGATGACGTCACATATTACATCACTCATGACATGGTCAGTGACATCACTGATGACATCACTGATGACATCTCAAATGACATCAATGATCACATCACTGATGACATCATCCATGTGATAATTTGATGCATCTTTTCACACCCTAATATAACTTTGGATACACCCACTGTAAATTACAGACTGCCATTGTCAAAACCATAGACACTCCAACACCAATTACTATATACACACTCACTGATTGTTAGGTCAAAACAGACACATCTACTCACTCACCCATACAGTCACTTATACTTATAGTCACTCAGTACAGGACTATTATATGCCCTCATATACCTATATAAACACTCACACACCGCCACTCATCCATAGAGGTACTCACACACCTAGTCAGTCATGCAAAAATTAAGCACACACCCATTTACTCACCTATACAGTTATACACACACCAACTCACTTACTCATACAAATACTAGCACATTCTTCAGTGATGTCATCAGTGATGTCACTGACCATGTCATGAGTGATGTAATATGTGACGTCATGAGCAGTGCATTGCGGGCGCGAGTTATAGTTACGTGAACTAACTATAATGGGGGAATTTCTATGGTTTTGTACGAGTGAAATGTCCAACTAACTATAACTGTCCCTAAAACCTATGGTTTTTAAGTGAATTTCAAAGGTTTTTTAAATGCTAATTTCTAACTATAACGTGCCTGAAACCTATGGTTTTTTCAGTGAATATATATACTATATGGCGACTTGCATGAGCAATAAATAATTTTCACCTACTTTGTGGTCTGTATCCGTTCCTGTCAGAGGACGTTATAGGTAACGGTAACTCTGGATATATATATATATACATATATATATATATATATATATTCCCTGAAGAAACCAAAAGTTACAGGGACATTATAGTTAGGCTGATGTTTCACTGCAGTACAAAACCAGAGAAATTCAGCAGTTATAGTTAGCTGAGCTAACTATAACTCGCGCCTCGCAATGCACTGCTTATGACCTCACATATTACATCACTCCTCATGACATGGTCAGTGACATCACTGATGGCATCTCAAATAACATCCTTGATGACATCATCTGGTGACTGTGAGAGTTTCTAAAAGTTTATGAGTGTTAAATATATATACACCAAGGTGAACTGATGAATCAGTGGGTCTTAGAGTGCCTGTATGGATGATTTAGTGGGTGCATGGCTGACTGTATAAATGAGTGATTATATGTGTCTCAGTGAGTGTATGGGTGAGTGACCTAATTTGTGTGAATGTCTGTATCAGTCTGTCAGTTGTTTTATAAGTGGCTGCATGGGTTGGTGAGTAGGTACATGAGCGGCTATATGGGTTACTGATTGGTTGTCTGAGTACCTGTATGGGTGTATAAGTGTCTGTGTGGGTGGGTGAGGGTGGGTGTGACTCCCTGCATGGATGAGTGAGTGGGTGAATCACTGGCTGTATGGGTTGATGAATGCATCTGAGAGGGGCTGTATGGGTGAGTGAGTGTGCTTATTTCTGTGTCGGATAGTGAATGGATGTCATTGGTATATGGGGGAGTAACTATATGTGAAAGGCAGCATAGGTAAGTGTTGGAGTGGCTGTATGGGTGTGTGTGTGCTTGTGTCAGTGACTGTATAGGTGAGTAAGTATCTGTTAGTATCTGTATGAATAAATGCGTGGGTGTGTGTATAACTGTATAGCTGAGTAAGTGGCTGTGTGATTGACTATGGGTGAGTGAGTAGGTGTTTGAGGAGCTCTATGAGTGTCTGACAATGCTTGAGTGGCTGTATGGCTATATGAGTGGATATGTCAGTGGCATTAGTTGTGAGTGAGTTGGTGTATGAGTAGCTGTATGGGTGAGTGAGTGGATGTGTGTGTAGACCTATGAATCAGTGAGTGGGTTTGTAAGTACTGGCATGGGTGTGTCAATGGGTTCGAGAATGGTAGTGTGAAAGTTGGATTGGGTGTATGAAAGGTTGCATGGGGGTGTGAGTGGCTGCCTCAGAGATTCTGTGGATGATGTCATCAGTTATGTCGTCAGTGATGTCATTTGAGATGTCATCAGTGATGTCAGTGACAATGTCATGAGTAATGTAATATGTGAGGTCATGAGCATTGAATTGCGGGGCGCGAGCTATAGTTAGCTCAGCTAACTATAACTGCTAAATTTCTCTGGGTTTGTAAGAGTGAAATATCAGACTAACTATAACGTCACTGTAACCTTTGGTTTTTTCAGTGAATATTTAAGGTTGTTTTAATCCTATTTCCTAACTATAACAGCCCTGTAACCTTTGATTTTTTCAATGAATTTCTAAGCTTTTTAAATGCTAATTCCTCACTATACCTTACCTGTAACCTTTTTCAGTGAATTTGCATGGTTTTTTAAGTAGCAATGGTCTTTGCATAATGGTGTGGAAAGGGGGCGGGGTCTCTGACCAGCTCTCAGAAATCCTGCCGAGTAGGACTAATAGAAAGTACCAGGAGGGCTCCTTAGTCCTCAAGGTCCTTTAGCATCCAAGACAACTTTATTTCCCAACCAGTAGTATGCCAGAAGACGTGTGTGCAGAGTGGTGCAGAAAGGGTGTGTGGCCTCTGAAGACCTCTTAGCAAACTTGCAGGAGGTAACAAAAGGGATACTTGGCCGCCAAATACCCTCAATAGCCAAGGAGACTTCATCCTCCAACTAATATTATGCTAGGAGGTGCGTTTGCAGAGTGATCGAGAAAGGACATCCTTGATGATTGCACAGGTTGTGCCTGTATGATTCTATGAGTGCCATTGTCAAGGACAGACTGCGGATACCGGGTGTTTTTAACATATATAGACATATTTTACATAAGGTTTCAGTGTAGCTATTTATTAAGATACTAATTTAACTTTCTCCTTTGTATTAATTTGTCGAAATAACTAAATCAAAAATGCTTCTTCAAGCAACACCGGAGGTTGCAATTACATCAGTAGTCACGAATACAAATGACAAAGTGAAAAACAGATATATAAACGTATTGTACACAAAGTTTGAGTCTAGCTGTTTAATAACAGATTGGTTTAACTTTATTTTAACAACACATTTATAAAAAAAGAACAGTTTAAAAAATAACACAACATCTAAACTCACAAATAGAGCATAACTACCAAACACCCATCAAACTACCCATTGTTACCCAAACTCATGGGGAATTAAAAACTATTTCAAAACTAGTGCAATTCACAATCTGAAAGCATCACATTACCGGGAAAGTAAGGAATATCATGGATTATATACTGTTCAGTAAAATGAATAGGAAGTATACACTCACTCTTACTTCTTGAATCTTCTTTTCCAGAAATGTATTGTGAGCAGGTGGTAGATTTTGGCTGGAGACTTTTTTTGGACTCATGTGGGATGACCTTCATGTTATATCATCTTAAAACTTATCATAGAAAATGTCTCCAATTGTCGATCAAGCAGAAGGAAGATAGAGGACCGTCCACATCAGTGGCAGCAGCAACAATTCCCGGCCAGAAAGTCCCTTTAGAGGTACAGACTACTACAACAGATATGGCTCCAGAGTTTTCAAGAATGGCCAGGTATTGTATGGACTGTAGTGTTGTTACAAGAGCTGGTAAGCAGTGAGTTACAGCTATTCGAAAATAAAATGCTGCCAAAAATCATACATGGTAATTCTTTTCCCCCTTTTATATTTTTTACACATTTCATAAGAGGAGTTCAGAGTGAGCAGCAAGAAGGCTAGAAGGACCCGCGACTTCAATAGCAGCACAACAACACCAAAGCTGAGAATCCATTCAAAAGTCCAATCTCAACTTCAAGATTTGGCTCCACCGTTTTCCCAGATGGCATCATACTGCATCAATTATGGAGTTGTAGTGAGTGCTGGAGAGCAGTCCATAAAGGCCCTTCACAGTGCTGCAAAGAATAATAAATGTTGATGTTTTCTTTATTTTTGGTCCTTCGTAGTTTTTCTACATTAGCAGGAATTTTTATTACCTTACAAAATGGGAATCTAATATCTATGTGTTCATTTTATTATCTTCTAATTTATTGTAACACTACTTAAATTTAACTTGCTGTATAGACAAGTCAAAGCGTCCCTCTGTAAATAAATACACAGGTAACTTTTGCCAGTTATCATGATTCACTTTTTCACTTTTTAAATATAAGTCAACAGTCTGTGTTTAAATCTTCTAGTAAGTGCATCGACAACATATACAAACATACTCTGGTTGTTTAGGCAACACTGTGTTAAATGTTGTAATCTCTTCTTTAAAACTATCAACTGTAATATATGTGTCTTGTTCTGCAACTCGTCCTCAAAACAACTCTTCATTTTCCCAAGAATCCTGCTCAGGAGCAAAAAAACTAAACTGCACATCACCACAAACCTTTTCTATGTCTGCCACGCTACCATGCAAAAGTGCTCTATTAATTTCTCCTAAACATAAAGCAGGAGTTTTGACATAATACAGCCATCTAAAGTTTGCATTGTTGAGTGATATAACTTATTTCGTCTTTTAAACTTCGCCTGGGAAAGATACATAGGAATTTTGTTAATATATCAATGGATTGCTGTCTAATACTAGAAATCCTACTACTATTCCATTTGTATACAGTACCATGATTACCCCTTCCTTGTACCTCTTCTGCAATAACTGCTTCTACATTTCTAGGTACCATCACCTCTTTTGCTATAGGACTACCATTCTTCATTTCATAACATTGTCCTCTTCAATTAATAGCATGAGCTAATCTGTTATCCTGGAGATAGCTATTTTCATTAAAGACAGGCTCTGTACAAGAAGTATGTATCCATTCTCCACTAAAAACTGTACAACAGTTACTTCTATTCACTAATCTTTTCTTCTGGTTTTGTCTCCTCATGCACAACACTATTTTGTCAACAGGCTTCATTCTATTTAGAATCAAAATGAAAAGCTTCCTCTTCAAAGCAAAGGACTTATCAACTACCCTCTCAACTCGTTATTTCTGTTTCACTACATCTCTCCTTCTTGTCCACTTTTTTAAATGTATCACTAAAATTACAAGGCTGTAACTATGCAATCATTATAACATGTGTGCAGAACATTAGCAGCCATCTAAACACCCACTTACAACCCATGCAGTCATTGAAATACTGAGGCACAGTTGTGGACTGATGAAACACTCAGGCTACCTAATTTTATTCACTTTCATGCTGACAGCATCCAATGAAATATATATATATATATATATATATATATATATATATATATATATATATATTCACTGAAAAACATAGGTTTCAGGGACTTTATAGTTGGTTGGACATTTCACTCGTACAAAACCGTTATAGTTAGTTGAGCTAACTCTAACTCGTGCTCCCGCAATGCACTGCTGATGACGTCACAGGGTGGCTGACTCCGGAACCCGGGGGCTCACGGTTCGATCCCCGGCGTTGGCGGCAGATCAGCCCAGCACCATGTGACTCTGGGCAATAGCTCACTTAATCTTCCCGACGGCCCCCAGCACCTTGACACCCTCTGGTAATTGTTTGCGCTTTACAAATACTGGACATTTACATTTTACATTTATTACATCATTCATGACATGGTGAGTAAATGGGAGTGTGATTGATTCTTTGCATGACTGAAGGTGTGTGCATAACTCTATGGATGAGTTACAATGTGTGAGGTCTGTATAGGTGTATGCGTGCATATGATAGTGCTGTATTGATGAGTGACTGCATGTATCAGTGACTGTATGGGTGAATGAGTGGATGTGTGTGTAGACCTAGGAATCAGTGAGTGGGTATGTAGTAACTGGTATTGGTGTGTCTATGGTTTCGAAAATGGTAGTCTGTATTTTAGAGTGGGTGTATCAAAGGTTATATTAGGGTGTGAGGAGGTGCATCAGATTATCACATGGATAATGTCATCAGTGATATCATTTGAGATGTCATCAGTGATGTTATCAGTGATATCACTGACCATGTCATGAATGATGTAATATGTGACGTCATCAGCGGTGCATTGCGGGGGCGCAAGTTATAGTTAGCTCAACTAACTATAACGGCCAAATTTCTCTGGTTTTGTACATGTGAAATGTCCAACTAACTATAACGTCCCTGAAACCTGTGGTTTTTTCAGTGAATTTCTAAGGTTTTTAAATGCTAATTTGTAACTATAACGTCCCTGAAACCTATGGTTTTTTCAGTGAATTTCAAAGGTTTTTTAAGTGCTCATTTCTAACTATAATGTCCCTGAAACCTATGGTTTTCTCAGTGAATTTCAAATTTTTTAAATGCTAATTTCTAAATATGCCTACATAGGTAGGACATGTGCAGAAAGATGAAGAAAGGCGCGGAAAGAAGCAAGAGAAGTGCAGAAAGAGGAAACAGAAGTCAAGAAAGAGGAAGAGAGGTGCAGAAATAAGCAATAGAAGTGCAGAAAGAGTCAACAGAAGTCCAGAAAGAGGAAGAAAGGTGCAGAAAGAAGCAAGAGATATGCAGAAAGAACCAACAGAGGTGCAGAAAGAGGCATTGTTGCAAAGTCATTCTGTGCCCTGGGCACCTACTAACTTTTTGCTGACTGGTACTGGTGGTAACTGACTCTGACTGACCCTGGGCGCTGCCTAACCAGGCCCGGAGCCAGTGCTATGCTGAAAGACACTGAGTACAGTGAAAACACCTACATACACTAGGGTACACTATGGGTTGGGGTACCCCTGTGATTGGCATGGCCTCCCCTGTAAGGCCCTAGTACATAATAGGGCAGGGGGATTAAAACTACCTCTAGGTCCCTAGCATATAATAGGGCATGGCAGTTTAGAGGCCAGCAGCCCTTTCCTGCACTTGCATGTGTGCACTGCTGAGCCTGAGAGCAGTTTAAAAGTAGCCCTGTGTGCGCAGAAAGAGGCAAGAGAAGTGCAGAAAGAGACAAGAGAGGTGCAGAAAGAGGGAAGAAGGGTGCAGAAAGAGCCAAGAAAGGTGCAGAAAGAAGCAAGAGAGGTGCATAAAGAACCAAGAGAAGTACAGAAAGAAGCAACAGAGATGCAGAAAGAGGGAAGAGGAGTGCAGAAAGAGGCAAGAGAAGAGCAGAAAGAAGCAACAGAGGTGCAAAAAGAGGCAAGAGAAGTTCATAAAGAGGCAGGAAAGGTGCAGAAATTGGCAGAAGAGGTGCAGAAAGAGGGAAAGAGAGAAGAGGGGTGCCAAAAGAGGCAAGAGGTTTGCAGAAATTTGCAAGAGAGGTGCAGAAAGAAGCAAGAGCAGTGCAGTAAGAAACAACAGAGGTGCAGAAGGAGGCAGAAGGGGTACAAAAAGAGGCAAAAGAAGAGCAGAAACAAGCAAAAGAGATGCGGAAAGAGGCAAGATGGGTGCAGAAAGAGGGAAGAAGGGTGCAGAAAGAAGCAAGAGAGGTGTAGAAAGAAGCAAGAGAAGTGCAGAAAGAAAAAACAGAGGTGCAGAAAGAAGCAAGAGCAGTGGAGAAAGAACCAACAGAGGTGCAGTAAGAGGCAAGAGGGGTGCAGAAAGAGGCAAGAGAAGTACAGAAAGAAGCAAAAGAGATGCAGAAAGAGGCAAGATGGGTGCAGAAAGAGGGAAGAGGGGTGCAGAAAGAGGCAAGAGGGGTTCAGAAACAGGTAGGAGAGGTGCAGAAAGAGGCAAGAGGGGTACAGAAAGAGTCAGGAGGGGTGCAGAAAGGAAGAGAAGTGCAGAAAGAAGCAACAGAGGTGCTGAAAGAGGCGCGAAGGGTGCAGAAAGAGGCAAGAGAAGTGCAGAAAGAAGCAACAGAGGTACAGAAAGAGACGCGCAGAAACAGGCAGGAAAGGTGCAGAAAGAGGGAACAGGGGTGCAGAAAGAGGCAAGAGAGGTGCAGAAAGAGGAAAGAGGGGTGCAGAAAGAGGCAAGAGGGGTGCAGAAAGAGGCAACAGAGGTGCAGAAAGACGCAAGAGAGGTGCAGAAAGAGGCAAGAGAACTGCAGAAAGAGGCAAGAGAGGTGCAGAAAATGGCAAGAGAACTGCAGAAAGAGGCAAGAGGGATGCAAAAAAGGGAAGAAGGGTGCAGAAAGAAGCAAGAGAGGTGCAGAAAGAAGAAAGAGGGGTGCAGAAAGAGGCAAGAGGGGTGCAGAAATAAGCAAGAGAGGTGCAGAAAGAGACAAGAGGGGTGCAGAAAGAGGCAAGAGGGGTGCAGAAACAAGCAAGAGAAGTGCAAAAAGAGGAAGAAAGGTAAAGAAAGAGGAAGAAATGTACAGAAAGAAGCATGAGAAGTGAAGAAAGAAGCAACAGAGGTGCAGAAAGAGGGATGAGGGATGGAGAAAGAGAAGTGCAGAAAGAATCAACAGAGATGCAAAAAGGGGGAACAGGGGTGGAGAAAGTGGCAAGAGGGGTGCAGAAAGAAGCAAGAGAGGTGCAGAAAGAAACAAAAAAGTGCAGAAAGAAGGAGCAGAGGTGCAGAAAGAAGCAAGAGAGGTATAGAAAAAAGCAAGAGGAGTGCAGAAAGAAGCAAAAGAGGTGCAGAAAGATGCAAGAGGAGTGCAAAAAGAGGGAAGAGGGGTGCAGAAAGAGGCACGAGGGGTGCAGAAAGAAGCAAGAGAAGTGCAGAAAGAAACAAAAGATGTGCAGAAAGAAGGAACAGAGGTGCAGAAAGGGGCAACAGGGGTGCAGAAAGAGGAAAGAGGGGTGGAGAAATAGGCAAGGGGTGCAGAAAGAAGCATGAGATCTGCAGAAAGAAACAAAAGAAGTGCATAAAGAAGGAACAGAGGTGCAGAAAGAGGCAAGAGGGGTAAAGAAAGAGGCAAAAGGGGTCCAGAAAGAAGCAAGAGGTGCAGAAAGAAACAAAAGAAGTGCAGAAAGAAGGAACTAAGGTGCAGAAAGAGGCGAGAGGGGTGCAGAAAGAAACAAAAGAAGTGCAGAAAGAAGCAACAGAGGTGCAGAAAGAGGCAGGAGGACTGCAGAAAGAGGGATGAGGGGTGCAGAAAGAAGCAGGAGAGATGCAGAAAGAAGCAAGAGAAATGCATAAAAAAGCAACAGAGATGCAGAAAGAGGCAAGAAGGGTGCAGAAAGAGGCAAAAAAGATGCAGAAAGAACAGAGGTGCAGAAAGAGGCAAGAGGGGTGCACAAAGAGGAAAGAGGGGTGAGAAAGAGGCACGAGGAGTGCAGAAAGAAGCAAGAGGAGTGCAGAAAGAAGCAAAAAAGGTGCAAAAAGAGGCAAGAGGGGTGCAAAAGAGGGAAGAGGGGTGCAGAAAGAGGCACGTGTGGTGCAGAAAGAAGCACGAGATGTGCAGAAAGAAACAAAAGAAGTGCAGAAAGACAGAACAGAGATGAAGAAAGAGGCAACAGGGGTGCAGAAAGAGGGTGGATGGGTGGAGAAAGAGGCAAGGGGGTGCAGAAAGAAGCAAGAGAGCTGCAGAAAGAAACAGAAGAAGTGCAGAAAGAAGGAACAGAGGTGCAGAAAGAGGCAAGAGGGGTGCAGAAATAGGTAAGAGGGGTGCAGAACGAGGCAAAAGGGGTGCAGAAAGAAGTGAGAGGTGCAGAAAGAAACAAAAGAAGTGCAGAAAGCAGGAACAGAGGTACATAAAGAGGCAAGAGGGGTGTGAAAGGGGCACAAGGGGTGCATAAAGAAGCAAGAGAGGTACAAAAAGAAGCAACAGAGATGCAACAAAGAGGGAAGAGGGGTGGAGAAAGAGACAAGAGAAGTGCAGAAAGAAGCAACAGAGATGCAGAAAGGGGGAAGAGGGGTGGAAAAAGAGGCAAGAGGGGTGCAGAAAGAAGCAAGAGAGGTGCAGAAAGAAACAAAAGTGCAGAAACAAGTAACAGAGGTGCAGAAAGAGGCAGGAGGTGTCCAGAAAGAGGGAAGAGGGGTGCAGAAAGTGGCAAAAGAGGTACAGAAAGAGGCAACAGGGGTGCACAAAGAAGCAAGTGAGGTGCAGAAAGAGGCAAAAGAGGTGCAGAAAGTAGAAGAGATTTGCAGAAAGAGGCAAGAGAAGTGCAGAAAAAGAAAGAAAGGTGCAGAAAGAAGCAACAGAAATGCAGAAAGAGGCAAGAGAGCCGCAGGAAGAAGCAAGAGTGGCTTGCACACCATTAGTATCAATTTAACACCCACATTTAGCAATAAGTAACAGATGATCATTCTATGTTTACAAAGGTCCTTGCACCACGCTGTAACACTTGTCGCTGAATTTTTGGTAATGTTTGAGCCGTTTGAGCTAGAAACAAGGCTTTTTTTGTTCAAATCTGCAGATTAGGGAGCAGATGATGGATTATGTGGCTAATGCGGAAAATGTATAATTGTGCGAAAGTCGGAGCAGCCAAAAAGTCGCATAATTCCAATGGCCCTGCTCATACCTCTGACTAGGTTCAGAAGTGCTCCTCAGTGATTCCTTCTTTTTTTTGTCTCATTGAGTTCATAGTTTAGCTTCTATGGAAATGAGGAAGACTAAACCTCAGGTTACCATTCCACAACACACACTACCATACCACATAATTACTCTCCATAACACATAATCCCACTCTACATAATTCCTTTACACTAAATACCACATACTTCCTATCCACTTAATTTCAATGCACAACGTACCACATAATTCCACTACGCACAACGTACATCCACTCCACCCCAAAAACATTAGTAAAAAACTTTTACATTTACAATGCCAATAGCTCTAACTCTTGCAATAGCAAGACCTATTACATTACAAATGCTTCTTTAACTGGTAGTCACGTTTGCAGAGTGGTGGAGAAAGGGGGCTGGGCCTCCAACCAGCACTCAGGAGTTCCTCTGCATAGGACTTACAGGAGATACCAGGAGGGCTACTTGGCCCCCAAAGTCCCTCAGGAGTAAAGCGGACTTCATACCCCAATCCGTAGTGTGCCGGGAGGCGTGTTTGCAGAGTGGTGGAGAAAGGGGGGCGTGGTCTCCGAAGACCTCTTAGCAATACCACTGTGGGGCACTTACTGGAGGTAACAGGAGGGGTAGTTGGCCCTCAAGAAGGACGTCCTTGGTGGCCAACTACCCCTCCTATTACCTCCAGTAACTCCCACACAGCAGCATTGGTAAGTACTCTCTCATAGCAGGACATGCCCCCTTTGCCCACCATTCTGCTAACGCGCTCCCTGGTGTGCTCTGGGAAGGGGATTAAAGTCTCCTTGGCTGCTGGGGGTCCTTAGGGGCCAACTAGCCTACCTGATAGCTCCAGTAAGCCCCAGAGAGTGGGATTGCTGAGAGGTGGACACAGGCCACGCCCCCTTTCTCCACCACTCTGCCAACGCACCTCCTGGCACACTCTTGGCTGGGGGATAAAGTCCCCATGCCTCCTGAGGGTCCCTGCGGGCCAACTAGCCCTCCTGTTATCTCAAATAAGCCCCACACAGCTGGATTGCTGAGAGTGGTCCGAGGCCCGCCCCCTTTTTACACCACTCTGCAAACATGCCTCCTGCGCACTGCTGCTCAGGAGATGAAGTCCACTTTAGTCCTGAGGTCCTCAGGACACAAGAGGACCTCATCGTCCCACCAGCAGTGCACCAAGAGCCGCATTTGCAGAGTGGTGTAAAAAGGGGCGTGGCCTCGGACCACCTCTCAGCAATCCCACTTTGTGGGGCTTACTGGAGGTACCTGGTGGGCTAGTTAGCCCCCAGGGACCCTCAGAATTCAAGGCAACTTAATTCCCCAACCCAGAATGCACCAGGAGGCACGTTTGCATATGTGTGCAGGGAGGGGGCGTGGCCTCCGGTGAGTTGCCGGGTTTCATTTGTTTTTTTTATTTTAGGAAGGGGGGCTGTGTGGCCCCCCCTTCCATTAACCTTTTGGGCCCCGGGGACCCCATCCCCCGGGGCCGGGCCTTGTTTTTTTGTTTTGATTTATAGGGCAGGGGGGCCGGGCGAACCCCCTCCCCAGGCCGGTTTCAGCCCCGGGGACCCCTTCCCCGGGGCCCGGCAAAATATTTTTTTAAAGAAGGGGGGCCATGTGGCCCCCCTTCCCATGGCCACTTTTAGCCCCGGCGACCCCATCCCCCGGGGCCTGCCCAGACTTTATTTTTATAATTTGGGAGGGGGCCGTGTGGCCCCCCTCCTTAGGCCAATTTTGGCCCCGGGGATCCCATCCCCCGGGGCCTGGCCTTATCTAGTTTTTTTTTTTAAATCAAGACGGAAGGGAGGCCGAGTGGCCCCCCTTCCCTGTGCCACTATTGGCCCATCCCCCGGGACCTGGCCTATATATATATATCCAAAAGAAACGCTCCAATCCGGACCATGGACCCTTGGGAGGTGGTGCATGCACCGGTAGAGCAACCGGTATGTAAAGTCCCAATAATGCACTCTCAGGACACACTATCGGTATGCAGTTCAGCAAAGTTTTAATCTGCTTCCACGTTACGCGTTTCGGAAATGAATCCTTGAATCCTGTATTTTTAAACCTTCATTTAACTGCTTTTCCTTTGGAAAACTACCTCATTCAGCTCCAGTCTTCTCCTGACTACTATTGCTCCTTTACTTCAAAATGCTTAGTGTATGGATTGTGGGGCACAGCTATATCTATTGTGCTAAAGAAGCTGCAAAAAAAAGAGGTATTGACTGGGACTTGGGTTTGCCAAATGTGCAGATTACTTGGTTTGGCCAGAGAGGGTTACACTTTCAACAGTTGCTGGCTTTAGTTAAATCGATTATGGATTCCTAAACTCCTCACCTCATGATTGTGCACTGTGGTGGCAATGACCTAGACACATTGTCTGGAGTAGGGCTGGAAATTCTAATGAAAGAAACCTTTGAAGAGCTGATGTAGCTTTTCCCTCACACTGTCTTGGTGTACTTTAATATATCAAACAAGACAGAAAATCCGCGGGTCTATCTGAGCTCTAAATAGAGCTCACAAGCACAGACAGTACAAACTAATTCCTCCCATTAAAAAATGAGGGAAGTCCTTTAAAGAGGACGGAATCCCATCACCCACCGAGGTGGCATGCTTCATCATCTGGGATCTCCTCTTGGTTGCAATCCTAGTGCAACCAAGGGCTACAACCCCCTCATTGGGATCTTCTAAGCTCGGTCCTCCCGGATTTAGGATTTTTGACTGAGACTTGGCTTAAACCCCACTCCACGCCGGCTATCACCTTAGCACTCCCCACTGACTATAGGTTTCTTAGACTGGACAGACCCTCAAAAACAGGGGGTGGAATTGCTTTAGTTCACAGAGACAGTATTTCAGTCTCTGTTCTTGAACAACGCAGTAATCCCAAAATTGAAATTATGATTTTCCGCATAGATTTTCACCCTCAATTAAGCTGGAAAGGTGCTCTGGTATATCGACCCCCCGGCCCGCTGGAAGATTTCTCTATCCAGTTGACCGAACTTATTGCTCCTCATGTCATTTCATCTAATAATTTTTTGTTATTGGGCGATTTTAATGTGCACAGTGAAGCAGAAGACCTCCCAGACACATCAGTGCTCCTCACTGATCTTGCCTCTCTAGGCCTCACCAAACTCAATGAGGGCCCGACGCATATCGCAGGTCACACACTAGAAACCATTTTCTCTAATAATTCCGGTATCAGATGTGAACCCCCACAACCCTTGACATGGACAGATCATTCGTCCATAGAATTTACCATCCAGGGTAGTCATGCTACGGCCAAAATACTGCGCACTTAGCCTGCTGTTCGCAGACAATGGTATAAGATCTCTCCTGATAGTTTTCAGGCAGCTTTCTCTCCTACCTGGGGAAACCAACGACGCTCCCACCAATACTGAGGAGGGATTAGAAAGGTTTAACTCAATTGCAACTAGGACCCTTGATCTAATGGCGCCGCTTAGATCCGTGCCCAAAGCCACAAATCGCTCCCAATCAGCCTGGTTCACCCCGGAGCTGCGCATAGAAAACGAAAATGTAGAAACTTGGAGAAACGTTGGCGCAGGTCACATAATTTAAAAGATAAAGAAATCTTTAAGGCTGCTATCTCCTCTTACCAAAGCAGCATAAAAGGAGCACGGAAAAAGTTCATAGCCCAGAAACTCAACTCTGCCGAAAACAGGCCTAAAGCCTTATTTCAGATACTAAAATCTTTCACAAATCCGAGGGCTTGTGAGAAACCAGAGATTTCTTCGCAATCCCTATGTGACAACATTGCTCAGCATTTCACTAATAAAATCGATCTAATTTATGATAAAATTGCTTCTGCCGAGAAACAATCCATAACTCCTCCTTCCCTTTTTCCTGAGGTTTCCCCAGCCTCAGCTTCACAAATGTTAAGCAACTTCCCCCTCATGACTAATGAGATGGCGGCTGACTTACTCCGATCAGTCAAATCGGGCTCCCCATTAGATGTCATACCTGCAAAAGTAGCTTCCCTCCTTGCGAATGTACTTTCTTCTTCTGTTAGTACCATCCTTAATCTCTCCTTGATAGAGGGTTATCTCCCTCAAACTTGGAAGGCGGCGCAGGTCATTCCAATTCGGAAAAATCCCAAGGCCTCTATGACTGACCTGTCCAATCTACGGCCCATCTCCCTCTTACCTCATCTGAGCAAAGTCTTGGAACAATATATTAATCTACATCTTTCTACCTATGTCGAAACCAACATCTGTCTAGACCCTTCACAATCTGGTTTTAGGCCCAATCATAGCACAGAACTGGCCCTATTGGAAGTCACGGATAACATCAGAATGACTCTTGATAGCGGCCAGTCTACCATACTTGTGCTATTGGATCTCTCTGCGGCATTAGACGCGATATCTCACCAGATTATGCTCATGAGACTGAGGGAGATTGGACTCCACGGAGCGGCCTTACACTGGATGACTAGCTTTCTGTCATCTCGAACTCAGACCGTCAACCTGGGCCTATTCCGTTCTAAGACCACAGAACTGACCAAGGGTGTTCCGCAGGGCTCGTGTTTAAGCCCCACGCTTTTTAACATCTATATTGCTCCCTTGGCCCACTTGCTTAGGTTTCATGGTTTTCTGCCCATTTCCTACGCTGATGACACTCAGCTTCTCTTCACCTTTGACAAAACCTCAACATGTGCCCTGTCATCCTTCGCTGAAGGTATGACTGCCATATCTGATTGGATGAGGAGAAATTTTCTCCAATTAAACGCAGGGAAAACAGAGATAATGCTCTTCGGAGATGCCCCTCTACTCTGGTCTCCGGATTGGTGGCCGGCCGCTCTTGGCCCACCCCCATTCCTAAAACCTTAGTTAAGAATCTGGGCATCCATCTTGATCAGGCACTTACTCTGAAGGAGCATGTCGCCCGAACTGTTAGCAATTGCTTCCACGTGCTGGGCATGCTACGCCGAGTCTTTCCCTTTGCCAGATTGCACACGGAAAACTCTTATTCAGACTATGATTCTGGGCTGCCTTGATTACTGTAATGCTCTTCTGCTTTCCGCAAACGAGTCTTCCCTTAACAGGCTTCAGGTGGTCCAGAACACTGCGGCACGGCTCATTACGAACTCCACTACTGGAACCCCTTCTTTGCCGCTGTTACGCAGACTCCACTGGTTACCAGTCCGTAAGCAGATAAAGTTTAAGGCTGGCTGCATAGTCTACAGAGCTATCCATAATAAGGGTCCCTCTTACATCTCGTGCAAGCTTAAGCCTTACTCTCCGTATAGGACACTGAGATCTAGCTGTAAACTTCTTTTACAGGTACCAAGGGTCAGGAAAGCTAGACTTGGTGGGAAATCCTTTTCTCTCCTCGCCCCTCTATACTGGAATGAGCTCCCCCTACAGCTCTGACAATGCCCGGACTATCTACGCTTCAGGAAACTGCTTAAACCTCCCTGTTTTAATAAGTCCTTGCCCGCCCGTAGGTTCACTTCAGCACAGAGATACCCCTTCGGGAGTGATTCAGGCGCTCTACAAAACCCTTACATAAATAATAAATAAATAAATTGTGAGCGAGGAGCTCAGGGATGTTTTGTTTGCTCAAAGAGAGGGATCGACTAAGATCCACAAGAAGTGAAACATACAAAGCATTTTTGAATGTGAGGTATTAGCTTGTACTGTCTGTGCTTGTGAGCTCTATTTAGAGCTCAGATAGACCAGCGGATTTTCTGTCTTGTTAGATTATTGTTAGTGGGGAATATATCCGGGCAGGTCTCAAAACTTTTCCCTCAGGCCCCCCTTTTTGAAAGTGTTGTTTTGTTGTACTTTAATATATGCCAAAGACAGAAATGGAAGTGGTAAAATCAATTCTGCCCACACATTGAGAAAGCCAGGAAACATGTTAATAAAACTGTTTCTGCATTCCTCACAGACCATCGCATGGGCTGTATCTAACAACAATCCGCGTTTTGACATGCATGGAATTTATAGAAATGATGGAGTGCACTTTACAGATGAAGGCAACAGGGTGTTTCTAAGTAACCTGTAACTCTGCATCTGGTCTTATGTATAGCAGCCATATACACACTACCAACAGAACGGCTCCTGTCTGAGCCACCCTAGTACCCGAAATATTGTGATTTTTTTTCTAAAAGGTATTTTTTTATTTAGTTTTTGACAATCTTTCCGACGACGTCACGATGCCCGCGAACACGTTGCCAAAACAGAAAACAAAAGCAGACATTCGATGGCCACTAACACGATCAAAAATAATATTGTTACTAAATACATACTTCTTTCAAAGCATGTTTAAACTTATATTTTTCTACTAGGTCTCTTTAAAAACCATCTTTCAGACCTATTTTCCGTTTTCGTGGTTATTCGGGACATCGCGATGGCGTTGTTAAGCGCAACGATCGCGCCTTTTCCATAAAGTGAAAACACATATATACACACACATTACAGTGTTTTACACACCAGGGGTTTATTTCATGCAGATTGGTCAAACGACCATGACATAAACTTACCATATCTGTGATCATGCTACTTAAAAAAATATTAGAATTTTTAGAAAACAAAAATATTATTTACTCACTGAGTCTCACAACCACAACGCACAGCACGTTGAGCAGGTCTTGTTCCCGGTCAATGACGTCTGTCCAGCAGTGTGTCAGCTGCTGCTAGGTGCGAGTGATCCAGGCGCACAGGTGCACAAACCCCTACACTCGCCCCCACAGCACCTGACGCTCTTGCAGGGCATAGACCTTGCTGGGCCTGCTGACAGCAGACAGGGAGGTGGCGCTGCACCCAAAAAAGGAGTGCTGCCACCTCCGCCTTCCTAAAGATGGAGCTGGCCACAGCCCTTCCCTTCTGTAATGCCCGAATGGGATGTGGGTGGTGCCCGTGCTGCATGCTTCTGCCATCAGGGCTGGAGAAGGAAGGAATGGGACTGGAACTGGATGCAGGAGGAAAAGTTGAGAAACAGGAGGAGGACAAACAGGAATAGGCCAGGAAAGGATTAAACAAAAACAAAGTACAAAAAGTCACCAAAACATAAAATAAAGACAAAAATAAGCACAGGGAAAATTAGACAATAACAAAATAAGTTTAAAAAGTTGGGATTTGAGATAGGAAAAAACAGATTAGGTTAGATTGGGATGGATTGCAGCCAGCAAGGAAAGAGAAATAGAAGTAGACAAAATAAAATGGCTGCGCCCTTGCACACTGCGTGGTGCTGTTTGCGCTGATTTTTCAGTGCGGAACATGCTACTAGCCTGGAAAGCAGCGCAAATGTCCAGACGAGCATGCTTCTGCCCATTCACGGAGTTCCACAGAATCTTGCTGACTTTTTTTTGTAACTCCACAGACTTCCGTGGATTAAAGCTCTGTGAGTTAAGCCTATGCCTAGAATGTAGTCTTGTATTGTGTAGGGAAATCAGCTCGAGTAGACCTGTCTGATTTTGTATTGTATTGTGTGTTATGAGTAGTTGATGTTTGGTCAAGGGTGTCTGATACTCTGTGGGTTTATATTGTGTCAATTATTGTGTGGTGTAATGTGATATGGTTAGATGGTGGATGGTGTGGTATGCATGATGTGGTATGGTAAGCACAATGTTTGTAGCGGTGTGTGGTGTTAAATGCTGTGGTGTGGTGAGATGTTGCAAAAAACTTTGTGGCATACAAGGGATGCAGTGCTGATGCAGGCAGTTTAAGTTTTCAACAATGTAGCACAGCCAGGCATTTCATGGTTGGGCTGAGTTTAAGTGATGTGTAATGCTGTGACGTGGAGCATACTGAAAGAGTCTGGAGTTTGATGGCATGACCTGCATAGCCTAGTGTGCTATGTAGGGTTGAAGACTCATGTGGCGTGTGTTTAATTTATGAGTGTATATATGTGGTCAGTGGACCTGGTGACATATTATTGTGTTGGTAGCTTTGAGCACACTGCAATACTTTCTGTTATACATTACACAGTTTCTAGGTCATCATCATGAGCACCCCATGAATTCAAATGCCTCACCATAGGGAAAGTGTAGTCTTTTCTGTGAACTGTGGCAACATCACAAAATCGATTTCAAATAAGCATTGGTAAAGGCTAAAGAGCTACAATTTTTTATCAATGAAGGTGCTTCTAGTGTTAAAATGAGTAGAAAGGGTGATTGTTTGACCTGGCCCTCTATGCAGAATCACCCATACATTTTGCCTTCAATACTCCTGTTTTGCTGAATTTGTTTTTGTTGGTTTTATGACTCTGCACAGTTCGCCACTGTTAACTAGTGCTATAGTGCTTGTTTTCACTCCTCTAAACATGGTAAAAATTGGCTTTCACCAAATTTCCACATATAGTTTACTTATAAGTCCCTAGTAAAGTGGTACTACGTGCAACCAGGACCTGTTAATTAAATGCTACAAACGGGCCTGCAGCACTTTTTGTGCCACCCACCTAAGTGGCCCATTTAAACATGTCTCAGGTCTGCGATTGCAGTCTGTGTGTGCAGTTTTAAACTGCCATTTTTACCTGACAAAATAAACCTATTGCCAGGCTTAACCCTTCTTTTTTAATAGATATAATTTACCCCTAGTGTAAGCCCTAAAAAGCCAATCGGGCAGGGTGTATTGTATAGGCTTGGGCGTAGTTCACGGAGTTTTGCTACGTGGAACTCAGCGAAGTTATACAAAAACTCCGCGAAGGTCCGCGAGTGGCAGAGTGCAGTGCGAACTGCAGTTTTTGCTGGTATTCCTGCCGCTCGGGTAGAAATTCTACCCGATCGGCAGCTCGCGAACTTACTGTTCACGATCGCGAACTTACCATTTGCGATCGCGAGCGGGGGAAAAACTCTGCTGCACATCGCAAAGCGGAGTTTTCTGCACTCCACGAGCTCCGCGGAGTGCGGAGTGCAGAAAACTCCGCAAACGGAGCGAAGTTCACCACCCAGGCCTAGTGTTGTATTTAAAAAGTTGGACATGTACTTTTAGGTTTTACATGTCATGGGGCCGTATTATGGATAGGGCGAACTTCCCTGTTTGTGCAATGGCGCACCTTAAAACAGGTACGCCGGGAACAAACAAGGAAAGTGCGCCCTATTACATTGAAAGTGCTGCCACCAGGGAAGCCGCGAATTTGAGCTGCCCTGGGGGCAGCACATTCAATTGAAAAACAGAGTGGCTTTGAAGCAGCCGTCCTTTTTTACACTGTGCCGGTGGCAACCTGCCTCCACTTTTAAGATTGGTGAGAGATCCCCTTGCAGACGGGTGCCGTAAGTGACTGCACCCGCCTGCAAGAGGATGTCTGGGGGAGTCCATAGGACCCCCTTCCACCCTCCAGAGGGCTGCTATCAGGTGCACTCTAAGTGCGCCTCCTGATGGCTTCTTTGCCTCTGAGCCTGCGTCTATAACATGGCTCGGGTTCAGAGGCAAAGGGATTCTCTTGTTTGCATGGGGCCACTCCTCATGCAAATGAGGGAATGCCAGCTGGTACTAGCGCTGGCGCTATATGTGCGCCAGCGTTATCTGTATTACAGAAAGGGCTGCACAAGCGTCGTTTTTCACTATTGGAAGGCCTAACTCTGCCATAGGATAACATTGGGTTGCCTTATTACATTTAATAAGTGATAGCTTTTGTTTGGGAACAGGTAGAAATGTCATGCTTGGTGCCTGGGGAATTGTTATTTAACCCCCTTTAATGGTAAAGTCGGTTTTTCAGTCACAATTTTGAAAATGCCACTTTTACAAAGTTTGAATTTTCTTGTCCTAACCATTTGGTGCTTGCAGCCTGTTTTCTGGGTAACATGACTAGGTGTAGCTGGCAGTTGGCCTTTGTGTATTCCTCCCACACCACCACACAATGGAGGGACTGAGTGATGCAGGATGGGCCATCCAAGGCAGGATATGGGCGGGACTGCCACCTGTCACACTTGCACTTCAAAGACACTGCCTCAGCTCACACACAAAGAACTTCCCACTAGCCTATTGTGACTCCAGAGTCCAGACAGACTGAGACCAGGGGAGGGAGGGAGGAAATTCCAGACACTTCTGTAGGGGAAGACTCCAGACGTTTCTTCCTCTTCAAAAGTGGGCACCAGGTACAAAACTGGGACCCTTCTCACCCACTCTTCATTGTACTTCTGGACCTGTGGATACTGCAGAAGAAAAACTGCTCTGCTGTAAGAGGACTACCCTGCCACTTGAGACCTGCCCTGCTGTCTGAGAAGGAAGACTGAACCTGCACTCTTCATCCCAGTCTGAAGTGAATCCAAGGGTCAGCAGTCTGACCTCTTCTTCTGAGCTAAAGGGAACCAACAAGCCCCAGAGGCCTCCCTGAACTGCCCAGCTGATCTTGTTACACTGGGCCTGGCTGGACCTCCAACTGGACCTGCCTGAGCCCTGCTGGCCTCTGCTGGAGTGAGTGCACAATTCCAAGGAGATGTCCACCAGGTCCTGGATCCTTAGTGTGGCATCAGTTGAGCTCCCCCTTGAAGAAAAGGAAAAATCCTGAAGTTTTGGGTTCTTTGTGACCGGGAACTGGTCTGTTCATGCCAAGATCTTACCGCCTGCGCCGACTGCAAACCCGAATTTCGGTGAACCCAATTCTTTGCGCTACAGTCACCACCAGCAACAACCGGCAATGCAAGATATGCACTTCATGCTTCAACATCGATAGCCCATGGTGACCAGCAATGAAAAGCTCCAGCAACGACTATCCGCATTGCCTGGCCTGCTCTTCTCAATTCAGCGATGACCATCTGCGATGCTCTCCCCGCTGCTTGTGGACTTCTCCACCACAAACAAAATTCTTCATGCTGGACTTTAGAAGGTAACTTTTTCAGCGGGACTAACCTGGTCCTTTTATACGGCCTGTGCTCTATCGCGGTCCACCTGAACTTGTGACTTTCACCCGGTCTTGCACAACCAGATAACCACGAATGGCGTGTTGAGCCTTTAGACACTATACTTACCGTACATTTTTTAAATTTCATATCTCCGGTTCTACTGATTGGAGCTTGGTCATATTGGTGTAAAATTATTTATTACAATTTACACTATTTTTTTCTAACTAGGTTTGGCTTTTTCTTGGGTTGTGTTTTCACTTTATTGCTGTTTGTTTGCTGCATAAATACTTTACACATTGCCTTTAATTTAAACCTGACTGCTTTTGTGCTAAGCTACTAGAGAGTTAAGCACAGGTTAATTCACTAACTTTTTGTGGCTATTTCTTGAGAAGGGCTCACACCCCCTTACACAACAACCCAATTTCTCACAGTGTTGAATCGAAGGATGGGAGAATGCGTGGATAAATGGAGTGAGAGTGTCTCTATAAGGATGAGTGGGATAATGTTTGGGTGAAAAGTTAAGTCTATGAATGAGTGGCTCAGCACATGGATCCAAGGGATAAGTGAGTGCATGGATGGATGAGTAGGTGGGTGAATGCATGAACAGATGGGTAGATGAATAGATGAGTGCATGGATCAATAGATTGGTGAGTGAGTCAATGGATATATGGCCCAGCACTTTTATAGAAGGTGTATGAGTTTGATCATGAATTGGTGTACAGATGGCTGAAAGTAGGATGCTGGGGTCAGTGCAATCCTATTTGTGGTAGGAAACTACTCTCACTTCCCGCCACTCCTCATTCACTCATTCATTTAAATGTTGGTGCAACCAGTTAGACATTCATCAATATATTCACCTAGTCACTCAGTCATTTATCCACCCATGGATGCACACGTCTATACATTCATACACCCATTGACATATCTCCCATTCAACCTATCACCCATCCTCTCTAACTTATTCAAAAACTTGCAAATTACAAAAGAAACACTTGGTTTTAAACAAACCAGAATTACTTAATTTGCTTTATGAAGCAAGAGGTAATGGATAACCTATCAAGTCTATTTTGCACTATGTTTCTGTGCCAGGGACTCAAACACAAAGTTGCGCGTGTCTTAGGGGCACAACGAAAATGTTTTGTGTACAAGAAAAATATGTTGATACATCAGATTTTATATGATCCTGCAACTATGTCAAAGACTCTTAACATTTTTACCTATTTACTACAGGGAATCATTGAGTCACTGGCAAAGGGTTAAGGACGTGCACAAATTATCTCATTAACCATAATGTTCTGAATGCCATGGATGGACCTGTTACATAATTTGTCACATTTCTTCTTTTGCTTGCATGGTGTTTGCCAATACCTTTCGATTTTACTGCGCAGGGTAGTTGAGGCTCGCTTCCTTACTGTGTGGGGAGTTGATGCGTCGGTTTCTTACTGTGATCCGGTGCGATGCGACAAGATGGCGCCTCGATGCGATGACGATCCGGTGCGATGCGACAAAATAGCATCTTGGTTATGGTGCGACAACGTAGATGCGATGCGTGCACGCCCAAGAGCCGTGCGGCGACTCAGTGAACTTCTGAGCTGCGACAGGCACTGTGACACGCTTCTCCGGTGATTCGACGGCGACCTCTGTGGTGGCGGCACACTTCTCCGGTGATGCGACGCACCTCGCTGATGCGATGGCGAGCAGCTGCGGCGGTGGCACGCTTACACGGCGCTGCGGCGACAACTGCTACAGCGGCAACACGCTTCTCCTTCGTTGAGTCGCGCCTCCAGCTCCCAGCGTCATGCAGTCTTCCAAAAGGGCCCAACACAACAGCAGGCACCTCTTTGCAGGTAGAACTCCCAGCAAGGGAATTCAGGGGAGCTGGTTGGTGAAGTCTTGTATCCCTGAGACTTCAGGCAGGAGGCAAGCTCAATCTTCAAGCCCTCGGAGATCTTCTTCAAGATGATGAAAGTACACACAAAGTTCCTTTCTCCTTTCTTTGGCAATAAAGTAACCACTGCAGGCCAACCCCAACAGCACACAGCACAGGGGCAGTCTCCTCCTTCAGTTTCCTGGTTCTTCTCCTCAGCAAAGGTTCGTCTTGGTTCCCAGAAGTGATCTAAAGTCTTGGGGTCTGGGCACCAATATTTATACTCAAAAAGTCTTTGTTCTCTGAAGGCAGAGAGCGTCTGTGCCTGACCAAAACCAGTTCTGTGCAGCTTCCTGGCAGGAGGTGGAGACAGCATTGTTTGAGAGCAGACCTGGCCCAGGTAGCTGAAAGGAAATCTCCTCCCCTGCTCTCTATTCTATGAGGTCTCAGGGGAGTGAAAGGAAATCCCCGCCCCCTACTCTCTATTCTATGAGGGCTCAGGTCAGTGAAAGGAAGTCTCCTCCCCCCTACTCTCTATTCTATGTGGGTCCTATTCAGCCCAGCCCTGACCCATCAGACTGCTGGAGCCAAGACCCTTTCCAGTCCCCTGTCACTCACAAACCAGTGAATACACAACCTTAGCAGAGGCACACTGGAAGGTTAGGCAAGAAAATACCTACTTTCTAAAAGTAGTATTTTCAAAAACAGAATGTAAAAATCACCCACACTAAAAGATGTATTTTAATATTCTGAGTTCAGGCATACCAAACTCGAATTTCTACCTTGTTCCCTGGTCAGTTAGGATTATAAGGTGTTATAATCAAACTGCCCATTCTGGCCTATGGGAACAGATAGCCTTGCAATAGTGAAAAACGAAATTGGCTGTAATTCACTATCAGGACATGCCACACACATCAGGGCATGTCCTACCTTTCACATACAATGCACCCAGCCCTAGGGCCTACCTTAGGGGTGACTAACATGTAGAAAAGGGAAGGTTTGGGGACTGGCAAGTGGGTGCACTTGCCAAGTCGACATGGCAGTCCCAGACTGCACACAGGCTCTGCAATGGCAGGCCTGAGCCATAGTTTACAAGCTGCTTCTGTGGGTGGAACAACCAGTGCTGCAAGCCCACCAGCAGCATTTGATTTACAGGCCCTGGGCAAACACGGTGCACTGTACTAGGGTCTGACAAGTAAATCAAATAATCCAATCATGGAATCACTAATCCATACAACAATTTACAATGAGAGCATATGCACTTTAGCACTGATCAGCTGTGGTAAAGTGCCCAGAGTCATAAAACCAACAAAAACAGGTCAGAAACAATACAGGAGGAAGGCAAAAAGTTTAGGGATGACCCTGAAAAAAGGGCCAAGTCCAAGAACCTCTCAATGCTAAATCATGCTAAAATACTGTGTAGTTATGGTATCTCTGCCCCTGGGTATCACTCTATGATCTTTCGCAAACCTCGGGATGAGCCTGTAATAAGGACCGCAGCTCATAGTACATGGTTGCAAGTGAATTACTACGGTCCATCCTACAGGCTGGAGGCACATACATGCTCATTTCTGCTGAACCACAGCTGTTTAGATATACAGGTGAACACTAGGCCGATTACAAGTTGCACGGTACTATTGGGGGTGGTGCAGACTCCACACCCATAATTATCAGTGCAGTGCAGAAACACTCTACTGTACTATGCAATTACAAGTTACACCCCGTGGAATGGAGAATAGCTGTGTGGAACCAGATTTACCAGGCAGTATTCCACAGTATTCCCTTTTCTGCAGGGTCTAACACACATGTATGACCTGCTCTGATCAGGTGGAATACGTGTGCAATCAGAGGCGCAACTAGAGCCAGATTTCGGGGGGCTAATAGAAATTTCAGGGGGGGTAATTCTTCCAGCAATGCAGGGGCTCCAAGAAGGGGTGAAGAAAAAAACAAAGCCTCGTTAACAAGTAAATGGTCTTTTAAAGACCTGTGAAGTACTCGGGTGTGGCTGCAATAAGACGGACGCCAGACCAGGCAGCCCACAGCAGCTCAAAAACTGTCTGTGTGTGTGCCCAGAAAGCTGTCTCAGCCCGGGCTGACACACACGACGGGTAGGGGGGTAGGGGGGCTGAACCCCTTTGAGCCCTATGGGCGTTGCGTGCCTGTGTGCAATTGGGGCATGTGTAAGACAGGGCTTTTGGAGGGTTTCGAAGTGAACAGGAGAATGTTGTTTCTCAGGGGAGAGCATGCAATGCCCACCCTAGTGCCTTGTCTGAAGGTCGGGATGTGAGGGAACAGGTCCGAGCTGCAATTTAGCGATTTACCGAGCTGATTTTATAGGGGTGATTTTTGGCGCATAAAATCAGATTTACAGACGTCGGACCAACTGTGCACTCACAGGGCCGGACTAGCAACGGAAACCGGCCCTGGCAAACTGCTCGGCCGGCCTCCCCTGGCGTGAGGGGGGGTGCAGCCGAGCAGTTTGCGAGCGGCGATTTCGGATTATTTTGTTACAGGGGGCCGATATTGCCGGCCCCCGGTAACAAAAATGGCCCCCCAGGGGCCCAAAACCGGCCCCCACCCCAGCGGCCCACCGGGGAAACGCCCGGTGCCCGCTACGGCCAGTCCGGTCCTGTCCACTCATGATTTAGCTGAGTAGAATACCCCAAGGGAATTCTGCTCTGCTCAACTCAATTTGGGTGTTAGACCCTCGTAATGAGTTGCACAGTACTGGGGCCACGGTAAAATTGCATGAGATTTTACTGTTACTGCCTGGTAAAGAGGCCCCGGTACCCCATGGACCGATTTTTCGAGTGATAAACCACACAGAATGTGCCATTCAATTGGCTTATATTGCACACCTTTATCACCTGCTTAACAGGTGGCAGGTAAATGTATATGCAGATAGAGCGAGGGTGGTCGGAGTAGGGGCCAGAAGGGGAAGATGTTTTCATTGTAAACACGGAATGATGTTTAATTGTTGCCGCAGTCAAAGTCTCATGCAATAGTTCCAGCTTGAATTACCAGCCGGAAAAACCGGGTATGTAAAAACCTCACAACTCATGATCAGGTGGGGCGAAATAAACACATAAAAACATGCGCTAGAGACGCCCCCACCGCTCGTTATCTGTATTACAGAAAGGGCTGCACAAGCGTCGTTTTTCACTATTGGAATGCCTAACTCTGCCATAGGATAACATTGGGTTGCCTTATTACATTTAATAAGTGATAGCTTTTGTTTGGGAACAGGTAGAAATGTCATGCTTGGTGCCTGGGGAATTGTTATTTAACCCCCCTTTAATGGTAAAGTCGGTTTTTCAGTCACAATTTTGAAAATGCCACTTTTACAAAGTTTGAATTTTCTTGTCCTAACCATTTGGTGCTTGCAGCCTGTTTTCTGGGTAACATGACTAGGTGTAGCTGGCAGTTGGCCTTTGTGTATTCCTCCCACACCACCACACAATGGAGGGACTGAGTGATGCAGGATGGGCCATCCAAGGCAGGATAGGGGCGGGACTGCCACCTGTCACACTTGCACTTCAAAGACACTGCCTCAGCTCACACACATAGAACTTCCCACTAGCCTATTGTGACTCCAGAGTCCAGACAGACTGAGACCAGGGGAGGGAGGGAGGAAATTCCAGACACTTCTGTAGGGGAAGACTCCAGACGTTTCTTCCTCTTCAAAAGTGGGCACCAGGTACAAAACTGGGACCCTTCTCACCCACTCTTCATTGTACTTCTGGACCTGTGGATACTGCAGAAGAAAAACTGCTCTGCTGTAAGAGGACTACCCTGCCACTTGAGACCTGCCCTGCTGTCTGAGAAGGAAGACTGAACCTGCACTCTTCATCCCAGTCTGAAGTGAATCCAAGGGTCAGCAGTCTGACCTCTTCTTCTGAGCTAAAGGGAACCAACAAGCCCCAGAGGCCTCCCTGAACTGCCCAGCTGATCTTGTTGCACTGGGCCTGGCTGGACCTCCAACTGGACCTGCCTGAGCCCTGCTGGCCTCTGCTGGAGTGAGTGCACAATTCCAAGGAGATGTCCCCCAGGTCCTGGATCCTTAGTGTGGCATCAGTTGAGCTCCCCCTTGAAGAAAAGGAAAAATCCTGAAGTTTTGGGTTCTTTGTGACCGGGAACTGGTCTGTTCATGCCAAGATCTTACCGCCTGCGCCAACTCCAAACCCGAATTTCGGTGAACCCAATTCTTTGCGCTACAGTCACCACCAGCAACAACCGGCAATGCAAGATATGCACTTCATGCTTCAACATCGATAGCCCATGGTGACCAGCAATGAAAAGCTCCAGCAACGACTATCCGCATTGCCTGGCCTGCTCTTCTCAATTCAGCGATGACCATCTGCGATGCTCTCCCCGCTGCTTGTGGACTTCTCCACCACAAACAAAATTCTTCATGCTGGACTTTAGAAGGTAACTTTTTCAGCGGGACTAACCTGGTCCTTTTATACGGCCTGTGCTCTATCGCGGTCCACCTGAACTTGTGACTTTCACCCGGTCTTGCACAACCAGATAACCACGAATGGCGTGTTGAGCCTTTAGACACTATACTTACCGTACATTTTTTAAATTTCATATCTCCGGTTCTACTGATTGGAGCTTGGTCATATTGGTGTAAAATTATTTATTACAATTTACACTATTTTTTTCTAACTAGGTTTGGCTTTTTCTTGGGTTGTGTTTTCACTTTATTGCTGTTTGTTTGCTGCATAAATACTTTACACATTGCCTTTAATTTAAACCTGACTGCTTTTGTGCTAAGCTACCAGAGAGTTAAGCACAGGTTAATTTACTAACTTTTTGTGGCTATTTCTTGAGAAGGGCTCACACCCCCTTACACAACAACCCAATTTCTCACAGTGTTGAATCGAAGGATGGGAGAATGCGTGGATAAATGGAGTGAGAGTGTCTCTATAAGGATGAGTGGGATAATGTTTGGGTGAAAAGTTAAGTCTATGAATGAGTGGCTCAGCACATGGATCCAAGGGATAAGTGAGTGCATGGATGGATGAGTAGGTGGGTGAATGCATGAACAGATGGGTAGATGAATAGATGAGTGCATGGATCAATAGATTGGTGAGTGAGTCAATGGATATATGGCCCAGCACTTTTATAGAAGGTGTATGAGTTTGATCATGAATTGGTGTACAGATGGCTGAAAGTAGGATGCTGGGGTCAGTGCAATCCTATTTGTGGTAGGAAACTACTCTCACTTCCCGCCACTCCTCATTCACTCATTCATTTAAATGTTGGTGCAACCAGTTAGACATTCATCAATATATTCACCTAGTCACTCAGTCATTTATCCACCCATGGATGCACACGTCTATACATTCATACACCCATTGACATATCTCCCATTCAACCTATCACCCATCCTCTCTAACTTATACAAAAACTTGCAAATTACAAAAGAAACACTTGGTTTTAAACAAACCAGAATTACTTAATTTGCTTTATGAAGCAAGAGGTAATGGATAACCTATCAAGTCTATTTTGCACTATGTTTCTGTGCCAGGGACTCAAACACAAAGTTGCGCGTGTCTTAGGGGCACAACGAAAATGTTTTGTGTACAAGAAAAATATGTTGATACATCAGATTTTATATGATCCTGCAACTATGTCAAAGACTCTTAACATTTTTACCTATTTACTACAGGGAATCATTGAGTCACTGGCAAAGGGTTAAGGACGTGCACAAATTATCTCATTAACCATAATGTTCTGAATGCCATGGATGGACCTGTTACATAATTTGTCACATTTCTTCTTTTGCTTGCATGGTGTTTGCCAATACCTTTCGATTTTACTGCGCAGGGTAGTTGAGGCTCGCTTCCTTACTGTGTGGGGAGTTGATGCGTCGGTTTCTTACTGTGATCCGGTGCGATGCGACAAGATGGCGCCTCGATGCGATGACGATCCGGTGCGATGCGACAAAATAGCATCTTGGTTACGGTGCGACAACGTAGATGCGATGCGTGCACGCCCAAGAGCCGTGCGGCGACTCAGTGAACTTCTGAGCTGCGACAGGCCCTGTGACACGCTTCTCCGGTGATGCGACGGCGACCTCTGTGGTGGCGGCACACTTCTCCGGTGATGCGACGCGCCTCGCTGATGCGATGGCGAGCAGCTGCGGCGGCGGCACGCTTACACGGCGCTGCGGCGGCAACTGCTACAGCGGCAACACGCTTCTCCTTCGTTGAGTCGCGCCTCCAGCTCCCAGCGTCACGCAGTCTTCCAACACAACAGCAGGCACCTCTTTGCAGGTAGAACTCCCAGCAAGGGAATTCAGGGGAGCTGGTTGGTGAAGTCTTGTATCCCTGAGACTTCAGGCAGGAGGCAAGCTCAATCTTCAAGCCCTCGGAGATCTTCTTCAAGATGATGAAAGTACACACAAAGTTCCTTTCTCCTTTCTTTGGCAATAAAGTAACCACTGCAGGCCAACCCCAACAGCACACAGCACAGGGGCAGTCTCCTCCTTCAGTTTCCTGGTTCTTCTCCTCAGCAAAGGTTCGTCTTGGTTGCCAGAAGTGATCTAAAGTCTTGGGGTCTGGGCACCAATATTTATACTCAAAAAGTCTTTGTTCCCTGAAGGCAGAGAGCATCTGTGCCTGACCAAAACCAGTTCTGTGCAGCTTCCTGGCCGGAGGTGGAGACAGCATTGTTTGAGAGCAGACCTGGCCCAGGTAGCTGAAAGGAAATCTCCTCCCCTGCTCTCTATTCTATGAGGTCTCAGGGGAGTGAAAGGAAATCCCCGCCCCCTACTCTCTATTCTATGAGGGCTCAGGTCAGTGAAAGGAAGTCTCCTCCCCCCTACTCTCTATTCTATGTGGGTCCTATTCAGCACAGCCCTGACCCATCAGACTGCTGGAGCCAAGACCCTTTCCAGTCCCCTGTCACTCACAAACCAGACAGTGAATACACAACCTTAGCAGAGGCACACTGGAAGGTTAGGCAAAAAAATACCTACTTTCTAAAAGTAGTATTTTCAAACACAGAATGTAAAAATCACCCACACTAAAAGATGTATTTTAATATTCTGAGTTCAGGCATACCAAACTCGAATTTCTACCTTGTTCCCTGGGTCAGTTAGGATTATAAGGTGTTATAATCAAACTGCCCATTCTGGCCTATGGGAACAGATAGCCTTGCAATAGTGAAAAACGAAATTGGCTGTAATTCACTATCAGGACATGCCACACACATCAGGGCATGTCCTACCTTTCACATACAATGCACCCAGCCCTAGGGCCTACCTTAGGGGTGACTAACATGTAGAAAAGGGAAGGTTTGGGGACTGGCAAGTGGGTGCACTTGCCAAGTCGACATGTGCAGTCCCAGACTGCACACAGGCTCTGCAATGGCAGGCCTGAGCCATAGTTTACAAGCTGCTTCTGTGGGTGGAACAACCAGTGCTGCAAGCCCACCAGCAGCATTTGATTTACAGGCCCTGGGCAAACACGGTGCACTGTACTAGGGTCTGACAAGTAAATCAAATAATCCAATCATGGAATCACTAATCCATACAACAATTTACAATGAGAGCATATGACTTTAGCACTGATCAGCTGTGGTAAAGTGCCCAGAGTCATAAAACCAACAAAAACAGGTCAGAAACAATACAGGAGGAAGGCAAAAGTTTAGGGATGACCCTGAAAAAAGGGCCAAGTCCAAGAACCTCTCAATGCTAAATCATGCTAAAATACTGTGTAGTTATGGTATCTCTGCCCCTGGGTATCACTCTATGATCTTTCGCAAACCTCGGGATGAGCCTGTAATAAGGACCGCAGCTCATAGTACATGGTTGCAAGTGAATTACTGTGGTCCATCCTACAGGCTGGAGGCACATACATGCTCATTTCTGCTGAACCACAGCTGTTTAGATATACAGGTGAACACTAGGCCGATTACAAGTTGCACGGTACTATTGGGGGTGGTGCAGACTCCACACCCATAATTATCAGTGCAGTGCAGAAACACTCTACTGTACTATGCAATTACAAGTTACACCCCGTGGAATGGAGAATAGCTGTGTGGAACCAGATTTACCAGGCAGTATTCCACAGTATTCCCTTTTCTGCAGGGTCTAACACACATGTATGACCTGCTCTGATCAGGTGGAATACGTGTGCAATCAGAGGCGCAACTAGAGCCAGATTTCGGGGGCTAATAGAAATTTCAGGGGGGTAATTCTTCCAGCAATGCAGGGGCTCCAAGAAGGGGTGAAAAAAAACAAAGCCTCGTTAACAAGTAAATGGTCTTTTAAAGACCTGTGAAGTACTCGGGTGTGGCTGCAATAAGACGGACGCCAGACCAGGCAGCCCACAGCAGCTCAAAAACTGTCTGTGTGTGTGCCCAGAAAGCTGTCTCAGCCCGGGCTGACACACACGACGGGTAGGGGGGTAGGGGGGCTGAAGCCCTTTGAGCCCTATGGGCGTTGCGCGCCTGTGTGCAATTGGGGCATGTGTAAGACAGGGCTTTTGGAGGGTGTCGAAGGGAACAGGAGAATGTTGTTTCTCAGGGGAGAGCATGCAATGCCCACCCTAGTGCCTTGTCTGAAGGTCGGGATGTGAGGGAACAGGTCCGAGCTGCAATTTAGCGATTTACCGAGCTGATTTTATAGGGGTGATTTTTGGCGCATAAAATCAGATTTACAGACGTCGGACCAACTGTGCACTCACAGGGCCGGACTGGCAATGGAAACCGGCCCTGGCAAACTGCTCGGCCGGCCTCCCCTGGCGTGAGGGGGGGTGCAGCCGAGCAGTTTGCGAGCGGCGATTTCGGATTATTTTGTTACAGGGGGCCGATATTGCCGGCCCCCGGTAACAAAAATGGCCCCCCAGGGGCCCAAAACCGGCCCCCACCCCAGCGGCCCACCGGGGAAACGCCCGGTGCCCGCTACGGCCAGTCCGGCCCTGTCCACTCATGATTTAGCTGAGTAGAATACCCCAAGGGAATTCTGCTCTGCTCAACTCAATTTGGGTGTTAGACCCTCGTAATGAGTTGCACAGTACTGGGGCCACGGTAAAATTGCATGAGATTTTACTGTTACTGCCTGGTAAAGAGGCCCCGGTACCCCATGGACCGATTTTTCGAGTGATAAACCACACAGAATGTGCCATTCAATTGGCTTATATTGCACACCTTTATCACCTGCTTAACAGGTGGCAGGTAAATGTATATGCAGATAGAGCGAGGGTGGTCGGAGTAGGGGCCAGAAGGGGAAGATGTTTTCATTGTAAACACGGAATGATGTTTAATTGTTGCCGCAGTCAAAGTCTCATGCAATAGTTCCAGCTTGAATTACCAGCCGGAAAAACCGGGTATGTAAAAACCTCACAACTCATGATCAGGTGAGGCGAAATAAACACATAAAAACATGCGCTAGAGACGCCCCCACCCCTCCTTACTTACAATCAGGGCCTTAGTGTTGTATGTACTTGGAGATCTAGTTAAAGTGCATGTGTAATAACCCTCTCAGCCGCCCCACTCAACCCCCCAAACAACTGCTCACAGCTCAGCCCCTGGAAAAGTGATCCTGTCTTCCAAGACCGTGTGGGGCTGGTCGCCTAGCGCCGCAGTCCAGGATATGAAGCGGTCGGCAGTCTGCCCATCTCTCGGATAAATGACATAACAGCAATCAGAGACTATTGCAGGGCGTACCCGCGAGGAATGTCCATATTACAGCACCCGATGTTCCCGCCTCGCAGCCCTGCTACCACAAATATACGGCTTCTGGCTGAGCTGGCAGTAATCGGACCCCGAACCTGGACCCAATCTGCCAGATGCAGCGGGACGGGGCGGCGTTTTATGTTGCACGGGACACGCAGAAGCTCTATTAGGGCTCATTATCCGCACTAAAGAATCATTAACCACAACTTGACCCTCGGAGCTATGGTAATTAGGCAGCTCTGAAGTCCCAGAAGGGAGGCTGGACCACACACGGCAGATTCTGCAACCAACCTGTCTGCGCTGATCTTTCTTCGCAAAGGTCAATTAGGCAACCTTGAGCGATGCGGCAGCTTGGAAGGGGCGTCTTGTGTTGCTTTTGTTGGCTGCTAATTTGTCAGAATGCGGAAAGTATGAAAAGAGCAACTGCGTGTGCAAAGTATGACATTTCCTGCTTCTTCTCGCTGACGCGAGCTTGCTCATTAGCAAAGTTTTACCGCATTTTATTGGCAGGGTAGTGCATAACCCGAGGGAAACAACAGCAGCGCGAATCCTGAACTGTAAACTCTTTCAGACAAAAAAATCTGTCTAACTTGTGTTAGGACTTAGAACCTGAAAAGGCTGGCATAACCCAGGATATTTTCTTAAGGGGATGGAAAAGTCTTTTACCGCATGTCGGGTAAAGAGTTACAAACGATAATTGTGCTTCCCTACTGTTTCAGAAATAAAATAAAACATGATATCAAACAGATCTTGGTGAGGGGCGGGTGACATTTAGGGGTAGATTCACAAAGGTTCAGCGTGGGGTTCCCAACCCTAAACATATTTGGGGATTAACAAACCAACCCTAATTGGCATTAGCATTGGGTTGGATGGAAAAGTACCGAAAAGTAGCGCGAAACGCTGCTTTTCATAAGTTTGCGTCAAGGGGACGTTACATGGGTGGTACATGGGAAAATGCTTTTTTATGCTAAACCCTACCTACTAAAATTAGTAGACATGGTTTGGCAACCAAAATTGACGCCGGTGTAAAGCAGGAGTTAAAAAGAGAAATGTTTTCATTTCTCCTTTATTTTCCGACTTTGCATTCGTGCTGCACTGTGCACCACACATACAAAGTAGGAAAAGCTTTGAAGTGTGTCTAGCCAGTGGCGGCTCGCATAGGGCGTGCTTTCCTCCGTTCCGTCGTATGTCCGACTTTACTACCCCCCCCACCCTGCCCCTCCCCCGCCCCGCAGCGAGCCACCACTGTGTCTAGGCATAGTATTTTGTACCGAAAGGATACCCTTCGTGTACAAAACCTATGCTAGACTCAGGCACCATTCTAGCACTATGGCGCTGTGGTGTGTGCCTGGCACACGGCAGGTGAAATCAGCGCTGGCACTAGGGAGAGAGGAGAAAAGTGCCATATCTCTGTGAATATGGCGCTCTCCTGCTCTCTCCCTGCAATGCAATGCAGCCTCTTTGGGGGCTGCGCTGCGTTCCATGATAGTTTTGAGAATCTGGGCCCTAGTATTTTTTAACTGCGTGGTATGGCAGAATTAAGGATTCTATAGGGTATATTTACTAACCTTTTGCACTGGGTGTGCGTCACTTAATCAGCACAAATTGCTTATTTAAAATTTACTTTCCAGCTTGCTGAAAGTCACCCAATAGTAACGCAAAGCAGTGCCTAGTGCTCCTTTGCATTACTTAGTATCAAGACAGAACCCATGGTTTTTGAGGCAAAATCCTATTTACTTGAAAAGATGTAGACAGGGTTTTGCATAAAAAATAACACAATTTTGACATTAGATTTATTGAGAAGAAATGCTTTTATTTCTCCAATCTTTCATGGCTTTGCATGTGTGCTGCACTGTACAGCACACATACAAAGTAGGAAAAGTTTAAAAGCTAGTCTAAGCACAGTGTTTTGAACTAGAAGAGTATCCTTCTAGTACAAAACCTATACTAGATATCATGCACACAACCTTGCACTATGGTGCAACTGTGCGTGCGTGGCACTGGTGACTTGATTGTGTGGAAACACTGGGGAGTAAGCAAGACAATTTCATACCTCTGTAGATTGTGCTTTTGAAAGGGCTGGGCCATAAGTTCTTGATCTGTTCTAGAGACACAATCCAATGATTCTTTTTAGCAGCATGAAAGCGTAGAGGGGAAAAAATTGTTATTAAACCAATCCTTTAATCAAGAATCCTCTTAGGCACATAGTAACCACAGACAACTATGTGAAGTTAGTTTGATTTATTATAAAGCCAAACATAACTGAACATAAAGACAACTCAAGACGGGAGTGCAAAAGTACATTGGAATCAGCATAAAGCCAAATCTGCGTACCCAATTAAGGCGCTGTAGCATAAACAAAACAATTAGTTCAAGAAACAGGATGGAGAGGATCAGAAAGCATGAGTCCAAGTTTTCCTGCATCGAGGGTTGGTGAATGAAAAGCATTAATCTATCCCTACACTAGCACTAAAGTGACATCCCTACTTAAGCATCTTCAGGAAGGAAGGTAAAAAGGTGTCAGCCTGTGGAGTCCTCCTAAGAAACCTCCACACAGTTAATGGGTCATGTAGCATAAAGCTACCAAGACAGAGCTTGTTCTCAGATGCTCTCTCTCCGAAGGCAGAAGAAGAAGTGGGCACGTTCCCTACTTCCAACATCACAATATTGTAGGTAACTTTCTCAAGATTCATTTCGGTTCACGCCATCTGCTCTGGACACGGCCCTAAAGGTAGTTTTCCATGGGACAACGGTGTTCTTCTCTCGTAACAATTTGTCCTTGGTTCCCAGGCCCTCTCCTATTTGAGGCACAATGATCTTTCTTTATCGACTCAAGCGACACAATTGTAACTTCTTCTCTCCTTGCCTGACTAGTAAAACAAAGACATTATTCTAGCTAAAAAAATGCTTCTTTCACCTGCAACACGTGAGAAAGAAAAAATTCCACAGCACACATGAAATTCAGCTTGTTAATCCTAAAGCGAGAGTTATCAGGGAACCGCATTTCAGGCCTACAAAGTTTACCTAACATAGGAAAGTACCACATAAGCTTTACGAATTTGCATAGGAAATAAGGTGTTTTCAATTTATGCATTTACCTACATTTAAAATGACACGATTAATAAACAAATTTAGTACATGAATAAGTGTCACTTTACAACACAAATTCTTCACGTTAATGTTTTCTGCTAGTTACATTTACTTTCCAAGTTAATTTTCTCTGTGTTACTTTTAAATGGCCTAAACACATCACATTTCAAGTTAATACATTTCACAATTCTACCACGTCTTGTTAACACACCAAAAGATTATATACGGGTGCGCTCTACACGTGTATAGTGCACCCCTACAATTAAATGCGATTTCCGCTACATCAGTTCCCCCCTCTGATGATGTTGTCATCACAAAACACCATTAAACCCCTGTAGAGTAGACTGATCTAAACATATGTCGTAGCTAGCCTCCTCAGTCTGTACTCCTCTAGCCGCTTCAAATTCTCATAATGACTGTCCTGCAGTCATTCCACCATTCTCTCTCTTTCTCTTAAGGAGTTCTCCATTTGCCTCGCCTTATGCCATTTGTATGCCCTTATCATTCCTACGAGGATAACACAGAGCACAACACTTATGGTTGGCTTCAAGATATATCCAAGAATTCCCTTTCCTAGGTTAGCAAACCAACTACCAACTGCGCCAAATCCCGTTCCAATCTTTTCACAAACTCCCACAGCTGCCAGATCATGCATCTCATGATGTATCTCAGTGATGTTACTTATATATCCCCTCAGATCTTTACTTTTATTAGGTGTATAAGTGCAACACTCTTGGACTCTCAGCAGCCGACAGACTCCACCTTCTTTTGCTAATAACACATCTAGTGCAAGACGGTTTTACATAACCATTTCCCTTATCGATACCCTTTCTCCATCTATGAGTAACAATGACTGAGCTGTGCTATATGACAACTTATCCACATTGGTAGATAACTTCCTGATCTTGATGTCATTCAGCACTACTCCTCAACTAGGTATCATCGCTCCAGATATGTCTCTCACAACTTCAACAGCACTCAGTCCACTGTTTTTCTCTATGGTTCGATTTTCCTTCCAAACCCTCCAAATCCTCCACATGGTATATCTTTGGAAATACAACTGCCACATAACAAGTACCATACCAATTGTTCGGAAGCCGAATGGATGCATTCTTTCCACACACAAAATATTTTCCTGGCACCAATTGGACAGCTTCTTGCAAAAACATCTTCCAAGGACCATCGATTAGAAAAACATGGTTACACACACTCTGTCCCACAAATATAGTCTCATAACGACTCTGAACTTGTCGTATGTAAAGCTTGCCTCATTGTTCCCAATCTAGAGCTATAGGACCATAGCTTCCCTTAGCCTTGTGAGCTAACTCTTCCTTGGTCCATTCAAAGTTTCCATCCCTATTATTAAGCTTAACAACTAAACCCCTATGTCTATCCTTTACTTAATCTACAAATTTCTTTTCTATGTCTGTTAACATGCAGGTTAGGTTATGTCTATGCACATAAGCATTGTCTAGTGTTAATGTGGGTACGCAATTCTCTCCTCCTGCTTGTAATAATCATATTTGTCCAGGTGTTTGTAGACTGGCACATCTTAAAGCACTGCATCATAATTTGAGAAGTAGTACTCATAATGACCCTTTCCATAGAACATGCTAAGGGGTAAGCTACAATTAATGCCATACGTCAAGGGTAAGTGATGGTATCTAATCCCTTCCTCAACTGAAGCAGGCAATTGCATGCACACATAACAATCTCTCACATCCATAGTGTTCACGTATTCAGAAAGCAACTTAGCATAAGCATTCAACATGTAATCACCTTTAGACAAATCTAAATGCAGAAAGCAACTAGTTTGTTCTATTAAGTCTTTATCAGATCCTAGTGTACCCTCTTTTGAGACAGCAGTGGTAGGTGTGGATGTCCCATGTACCCCCACTCCCTTTTCCTCAATCTTATGTACGCTCAAAATGGACTCAGTGATGACTACAGCTATTACTATGATCACTCCTACAATGAGTGTACCTATAATACATTTGTGCCTACAATTCGAATTTCCAGACTACATTTTCAAAGTGGTTTGGATTGTAGCTGTAAGAGGATCAACACACAGAGTCTCCTTTTCTCCACCTCTTATTCACATGCAACAAAATCTTTGAGCAACTTCTTTGAATCTTAGAAAATTCTTTAACAGTCTTTGCACAACATTTACACAGCTTGGAAATGTCCCTATTTTTATTCTACTTCCACTCGGTCCTAGGTTATCTTCTTTAAGCAACTTATTTACAGTTCAGAGGTTCAATTTACATCCCTTATGAGATCAGAGCCAATCTCCTCAATGACTCGTTGTAATAGTTCAGCTCTCAATGCTGCAATCTCTTGAGGAGACTGTGGATCTCTGAAGCTTGGGAATTCAATGTCTTCCAGAATCAGAGTCCGTAAACCACTCAACCTTGGTGGAAAAGGCACAGTCAATGACAGAATTGCATTAGTCTCTGTTCCCGGAACTCTCAGCAGCATCTCGATAATCAGTATCAAAAACTCAGACCTCAATCTCCCTGGCATTTGTAGCCAGATAAGTCCACTCGGGAGAGGAATATCTTCGACACTGCACTCTTGTACTCTTCCTGTGTCTTGCTCAGACTCGCTCAGATCAGACTCAAGATTCACTAATTGGTGCAAGTTCTCTTGTAGATGGAAGTCTCAGATTCCTTCTTTTCTGTCTCACTGCATCTTTCTTCCTTGCCTGCACATGACCAATGTCCACAGCAGTTTCTTCTGCTGAGTCAGGATCTTGTGTAGCTTGACACCCCTCAGCCTGATCTGGTGGGTATCCAGCCTCTTCAGGAACCTCCACAGCTTGGCTTGCCCTCTACGGTTACCCCTCGGGCATGGCTGGAACTACTTCTGGGAGAGGATCTGTTTCATCGGAGGAACCTGTGACTCGTCGGGTATGGGAAGCATGGATCCAGTTCGGTACTCCTCCACACTTCACAAAAGTGTTCGTCACCAATATCACCTGATATGGTCCACGCCGCAGAGAGTCAAGACAGTTTTTCCTCACATGGTTTCACACGAGCACCCAATCACCTGGGCTCAGGTCATGGCAGAGGCCTTTCAAAGTCGATGCAGTTGTCTCTTCAACCTGATGAGACACAGAATGAATCACATCAGCCAATCCTTTACAATAGTCAAGAATTAAGTCTTCTGTAATATTGATCAAGGCAGTGGCAGGCACAGCAGGCAAGCGCATCGCCCTTCCCATCAAGATTTAATGCGATGATAACCCAGTTCCTCTGTCAGGAATGTTGCGCAAGCTCATTAGAAAAAAGGGCAACACATCGGGCCATTTCAGAGATGTTGAAGCACACCCTTTCACCAGTCTTGCCTTTAAGGTCCTGTTAATTTGCTCCACTATGCCAGATGCCTCCGGTCTGTAACTACAATACAGTCTCTGATCCACATTCAAGGCGATACACAGCAATTTCATGACTTTGCTATGGAAGTGTGTTCCTCTATCCGACTTCAATCTAGTTGGAAATCTGAATCTAGGAATGAGTTTCCTCAACAATAACTTTGCTACTGTGAGACTGTCACATCTTCTAGTTGGATAAGCTTCCACCCATCAGGAAAAGATGCACACAACAACCAGGATGTATCTCAATCCATCACATATAGGCATCTCATTAAAAAAAGTCCAATTGGATCCGATTGAAAGGACCCCCGGATCTGGTAATTTTCAAGGCAATAACTGTCTTTTTCCCAGCATTTTTCTGTTGGCACGTGACACACCGATGACAGACTGCTTCTGCAATCATGTGAAACCTCGGATTGAGCCAAGTCTGCCTGAACAATCTCACCATTGCATCTCTTCCTATGTAAGCTGCTCCATGAATTTGCCTTACCATGGGGTTTAACAGACAATCAGGCAACACTGCACTACCATCAGCTGTAACTCATATGTTATTTTCTCCTGTCTCACAACCTGCTCTGATCCAACCCGCTTGTTCTTGATCTGTGGCTTCCTATTGCAAACGCCTGACTTCGTCCCATGTGTCTGCAACACCTAGCATCATGCTGAGTTTGGTCTTCTCTGCACTCTCACCAACATATTCTCCATTGAAAATACATGCATGTGTAGCACAAGAGTGAGCAACTTCATCAGCATATCTGTTCCCCGTGGTAACAAAGTCGTACCCTTTCCCGTGGGCTGCACACTTAATGACAGCCACCTCTCTTGGTAATTGCAATGCTTCCAATAGTTGTCGCACATATTCCCCGTTCCTAATAGGTGAACCTGATGATGTTGGGAACCCTTTCTGCAACCATAGCTGTCCGAAGTCATGAACCACACCGAAACCGTACTGGCTATCGGTATAGATGGTGACTCGGATTTGCTCAGAGACTAGCAATGATTTCAGCTACTTGTGCGGAGTGTACTCCCTGTAAGCAGGCAGCTTCCACCACTCCAGTGATGGTACAGACAGCGAACGCTGCTCTCAAAATACCTTCATTGTCCCTTAGGCATGAAGCATCAACAAAAAGGACTTGATCGGGGTCAGACAATGGCTCATCGACAATGTCAAGTCTTGGCTTGGTGCAAAGCTCATCAACGTCCAGACAGTCATGGTCTTCACAATCTTCCCCATCATCATTTGGAACAAGTAACAAGGTAGCAGGATTTAACACAGAACATCGCTTCAGAGTCACTTGCTCTGCAGCGAGCAACACCTGCTCATATCTTGTCAGGCTGTTATTTGTCAAATGCTGTGTTTTGGTCTTCGTCATCAGGAGCTCAACTGAATGCGGTACATATACAGTAAGAAGATGATCCATCACAATGCTCTCACATCGTTCAATACTGACACCTGTTGCAGCTACGGATTCGAGACATCCGGGCAAAGCTAAAGCTAGAGTATCTAATGTAGCTGAGAAGTAGGCCACTGGTCTACGGGCACCTATATGTGTCTGGGTGAGTACAGAAAGATCACAACCCTCCCGCTCATGGTAGAATAATGAGAATGCCTTGATGTAATCTGGCATTCCTAAAGCTGGAGCATGACATAGGCACTCTCTCAACTCCAAGAAAGCAAGCAAGCAGTAGTTATCCCAAGGTCCCAGATTGCATACATCCTTGTGGGTCAGCATCTGCAAAGCCTTTGCCATCAAGGAGAACTTAGAAATCCTTTGTCTGCAGTAGCCAACCATGCCCAAAAACATCCTGACCTCCTTCTGGGTAGTAGGCGGATTCATTTTCATGATCGCCTCCACTCACTCTGGTGACACCTTCCTCTTGCCTCTTTCGATTCGAAGACCCAAATACTGTACTTAAGTCAAACAATACTGAAGTTTAGTTGGATACACCTTATGCCCATTGTCATCCAGTTGATTCAGTAAAGCAACAGTATCGTTTATACAAGCCTCCCGCGTTTCAGATGCAATGAGGAGGTCGCCTATGTACAAGACAAACACTGAGTTTCGGGCAGAATCAAGCTCTCAAGGTTCTTTTTCAGCCCCTGGTTGAATATAGATGAACTATCAGTATACCCTGGAGGTATACGACACCACGTTAAGACACGATTCTCCAGACGGAAAGCAAATGCAATGCAATGGGATGGAGAAAAATGCCTGACAGTGGTCAATCACTATGAACCAATTAGCCTTGCAAGGAATTTGAAATAGGATCACAGAGGGATTCGGTACCACAGGACAACATGGAATCACAATGTTATTTACCTTTCTAAAGTCATGAACAATGTGATATTTCCCGCTCGGTTTCTGCAGTCCCTTGATGGGCGAGTTGCACGGACTTCCCATGATCTCCTTTTGAATGCCCTGCCAATCATGGACTAAATTACAGGTGTAATCCCTGCCACAGTTTCAGGGGTCAGGTTGTACTGAGGTGCTCTCGGAAATTCTGCATTAGGCTTGATCTATATGCGCACTGGTTTGACTCCTTGAATCAGTCCGATTTCCATCCCCAGAAAAATCCCACACCACTGGAGAACAGTGTCTCGCAAATCCAGCAGCATGTCTTCCAATGTCAGTAAAGGAAACATGGCGGTGTAATGGTTTTTATTAGCCTACTTGAAAGCAATGTCCTCATCATTAGTCTGCAACTCAATTCCCTTTGGCATGCAATAGATGGTACAATTCAATTTGCACAAGAGGTCACGCCCTAGCAAACAGACTGGACTCGAATCACACACCACGAACTGATGGTGATTCTGAAAGGTTCCGATTTTCACCATCACTTATTCTGTCAAAGGGTTTGTCATTCTCTTATTAGAAACTCCCACAACTTGGATCGATTTTCCCGAGAGGGACAGGTTTGGGACTACTGCAGATATCACAGTAGAACGGGTAGCACCAGTATCAATCAGGAATGTAATGGGATGACCATCTACGTCTGCTTCTACGTCCACTCTGGTCTACCTCTAAGACTGCACCAAGTGTACAGTTTTCCTCATCTTTCAGCCTCCGTCATAAGGACGGGTCCTGATCAAATTCATCTAACGCTTCCATTAAGGGCATCGGATGATAGGTTCAATTGCCCTGCAAGATTCTCGGAGGCAGTAGCACTTGCACTAACTGGTTTTGATTCCCTCCCGGATTAAGAGATAATAGCCTAGTCACTGTCGGTAAGTGATTTACCACATCTGCCACTTGCATGAGTTCTCCTTCCTGCACCTGATTCGTAGGATTTAGACAACACTCGCACTTCCAATGCCCGATCTTGTGACAAAATAACAAGCAGTGGTCTTTTTCAGGGTTGCAATGTCTATCCCTGTCTAAGGATATATGGAGACACATCTTCCTCTTCCATGTCCCGTCTGTCCTGCAATTGATGTAACTTGAACCCCTTCTGGAGCATTTCCTTGACTGCAATCTGCTGTTTCCCCTGTTTCCTGCACCTGCTCTCCCTTCTGTACATTTCACATTTTAACCAGCATCAACTTCTCCTTAATTCTCCTATCTTTGGAATCCACCTCATCACTGCAGTACCTGGCATACCGTAGAATTTTGTCTATGGATTTATTTTACCAGCAGATTAAGTGTTGCTGGATCATGAGGCTGATTTCCGGCCTCAACCCTGTCACAAATTTTGATGCGAATTGTCCCATATCTTTAGGGTAGAGTGTGTACAAACTGCTGTACTGCTTAAAGGCTTTCAGTAGCCTTTCGTAATGAGCATGTACAGACTCTTTAGGTTCCTGAGTCGTTCGGTCTATTTTAGCCCAATCGATGTCTTGAGCAGCTATTTTGGCCTGCAACCATGTGCTCACCTGCTCGTACTTTTACCTAACCAAGGGTGAAGGACCATGAGACACTGTATCCCTCTCTGGGTCAGCAGCAGGCTACTCAATAGCTATTTTGCATGCAGACCACAGATCACTAGGAACCACAATTTCATACAAGGTATTCAAGTCAATTGTAGGAGAGTAGGATCTGCCTCTTATGTTGCCCCCACTTTTTTTCTGATGTTAGCAGTGGTTTCTGGCTATAGTCTGGCTGGGTCCCTGCCAATCAGGGCCCCAGCCTCTCTGTTCTCTCTAAACGACATGGAGTGCACTCTAGGTGCACTAGTGATTGGATACTGTGGTGCCTTATGAGTCCCTAGTATATGGTACCTTAGGTGCCAAGGGCATAGGTACTTCACAGGCCTACCAGGGGCTGCAGCATGTGTTATGCCACCCCTGGGAAGCAGTCTAAATCTGACACCACAGGCCTGCTACTGCAGCCTGGGTGAGGTGGTGCTAGCACCCCTCACTGAGATATAGGTTTCCTATATCTCTCCTGCACACACATATAAACCTATCAGTCACCCCTAAGGCAGGCCCTATCAATCCTGAGGGCAGGGTGCTTGGCTTCTATGTGAGGGGGTGCCTCTGCATGAGCAGGGCCCCTCTGCAGTTCTCAGAGTCCATTCTCTGGTGCTGTTTGTGGATGCGGTTAAACCATATACTCTTAAGTGCATTATATCCTCGCGGTAAATGCTAACTTTGGAATGGCTGCATCAAAACATGTCGTGTTTGGTGTCAAACATCTTGGAATACTACCCCCCCCCCCGCCAATCTTGGCGGCGGGGGTATCATTCCACCCTTCTAGAGGGATAAGACATGTACCTGCTGTGGAAACGCGGTAGAATCCTAAAGAGCCCTGGCATCACAAAATGGATGCCACCAGTCACAGACACTGGGCTGCCCTCCTGCTGATGACCGAAACTCACAGTGGAGGAAGCCCAACAATAGGCATCCTGTCACAGGGAGGTGTAACCACCTTCCAGACAGGGTTTAGTGTATTGGGGCTGGGTGGGTGCACTCTTAGAGTGCTTTGAAGTCCTGCACTGGGGGAGCAGAAGGCTCCTCTGTGCATATGCCAGTTCAAACCAGCTCAGGGGCTACCTGCCCCTGCTCTGGCGCGAAACTGGACAAAGGGAAGTGGGTGTAGCCACCCCTCCCTTGACCCTCCCATAGGTGGGGTCATAGAGCTAGTCCATCCCCTCTTTTTAGTATAAGAGGGGGAACCTTGCCATTGCAAAGCAGATAACCCCTGGACGACGCTCTACAGAAGAATCCTGGCCCTTCGACGTTCCACTACCTTTGGAAGACAGAAGAATCTCCCTTGGAGTCAAGGAGTGACTCCCCTGCTTGGCAGGCACCAAAAACGACAACGACGGTCGCAAACTACACCGCTCCCGCCGGAGTCCGAAGTCCCTGCAGCCCAGGAAGTGGATTTCCTGACCTCTCCCAGGCCATCGTGAGTCCCCAGCAAAGCTGAGGCAAGTGGACCCCCCGAGTAACGAGGAACCGTGACCCCTGGGTACCGTGCACTATTGTCGAGTGCAACCCCTTCACAACGTTCTACGAACTTGTGCTTTGGACCACGTGTGGTCCTGACCTCCAGCAGGAATCCCTCCGAAGATCAGAGGCCTACACCGTCCCGAGTGACCGTGGGCCCCTGTTGAGTGATTCCGCCCGAGGTGTCTTCGCGATCCCTTGCCCGCTGGCTTGTGGGTCCCCAGAAGACTTCTTAAAGAAACCAAAGGGCTCCCCTGGTTGCTCCAGGCCTGCCCTGACTTACCCTTGCTGGGTGAGTTCCACAGACCTTGCTGGTCTGCGCCATCGACTTTTCTTCATCTCCCCGAGACTTGCAGCTGCCAAGGCTTGTTGGCTCCGATCGAGTTGTCGACACCGCAGTCAGCTGCAGACGTCGAGGGACACACCGAATCCAGCTCCTGTTCGTCGTCGATGCCTCCTGAACTACGTGGCTGAAGAGTCAAGGCACCCGCAACCGACCTGAAGCGACCGACGACGGTGGGCATCCATCTTCCTTGCCCCGGGTCACTGCCAAGTGACTTTGAACACTGTCCCCTCTGCTTTCAGGTCATCCTTCTTCAGAATCCAGGCTTGGATTCCACCGGACACTTCTTCAGCTCCCGCAAGCAGCAAGTCTTCTTTGTTCGCCATTGAAAACGACGCCGCGACCCGACACCAAAGGACACCTGTGCACCCGGCTTCCCTGGGTGAGGTAACTCCAGCACTACGGTGCTCCTGTGGATGTGGGCCCTAGAACGACTTACCCTGTAAGTGACTTGCTTGTAGGTTCTATAGAAGTATCCTAAAACTCTTTATTTCCAACCGCGACTTGCCCCATTGAAGTCAACGGCGATCCGCGCCTGTGTATCTACACTGCACGCGTCCCCCGTGGGTCCTTTACTTACCTGCCTTGGGTGGTTTCGTGAGGCCCCAGCACTTCTGAAGGCCCTAGGCCTTGTCTCCCTGCAAGTCGTTGTTTCTAAGTCTCTTACTTAGTATATGGTCTGGTACGCCCCTAGGGCCCCAGCCATATTTTGTGCTTAACTTATTGTGAAACGTTGATTTGTGCATATGTTTGTCTTCTAATCTCATAAAGAGATTAGTAGAGAGTTATTTAGAAATAAATACATATATATTTGATATATATACCTGTGTGGTGTCTTTTCATTTGGTGATTCAAGAGATTATATGGTAAAACAAGCTGCTTTACATTCCTCCGAGACTTAGCCTGAAGGCTGCTCTCCACAGCTACCACTAGGATAGCTTTCTTTAAAAGGTTGTCTTAAACCTATCTACCATAAGAGTCGATTTGCCCTGGTGCAAGGTGTCCACTTTAATTAGTGAACAGCATATACCAGGCCAACTTCTCACATTGGTGGGCAGCGTGTGGGATTCCAGCTTGCCATTGTTTTACCAGAAAATCTCTATTTGAATTACTAACTGAAAACCATTATAGGTACTCAAGGTACATATAAAGTCAAGCTTAGTATCAATAAGTTCTACTGAACTTAGAGCTGTGTGCCAAGGGATAGCACACCCTTTCCACAGCTCAAGCTAGGATCAGTAGGCCACAAACTAGTGTAGGTAGTACAACACTGCACAACACTAGAATGTCCTTAAAGGGTGGACCCAGTGGATCCACTCAGCCTCAGTACAAGGACATGGCTTTCTCTGACTTGAGAGCCATGTGTGTTGACAGACACCTGAGGCTAGGACAGAGTCCCTCAACCCTGCACCTGATAGATCTGCTGACAGCAGATGACCTTAGATTGGCTCTAGGAGCTAAAGGGTTTGAATCAGTGGGTGGGTCAGTCATAGTATCTGGGTCAGATGATGAAAATCAGAATGACCAAGACTCTGTGATTGAAGGGCCAGGCTCCAAGGGGCCTGAAAAGGACAGAGGAATTCTTCCTAAGAGAACTGACAGAGAGGAGGAGAGGCACAGATCCCCTTCCAGGGAATCTGACCACTCTTATCACTCTGGCAGAGAATTTGTCCAGCAGAGGAGCTCATACTTTTCCTTAAGAGAGACCTCCTCTGAGAGAAGGTGCAAACTGCTCCAGTATGAGGAAGCCAGAGTGGCCCTCAGAACCAAGCAGTTGGCACTGGATAGGAAGCCCTGGAGATCCAGAGAGCTTCTAGAAAAGAGGGGTTAGAACCCCCTGGTGGCAGCAACAGTGTCCCTAGAGGCAGAGAATATATTCCTGACCATAGGAACCTGAGCAAGGTTGTTCCTCCCTACCAGAGTGGGGATGATATCCACAAGTGGATAACTGCTATGGAGAGGGCCTGTAGAGTACAGCAGGTCCCCCAAAAGCAGTGGGCAGCAATCTTGTGGCTCTCCTTTTCAGATAAAGGAAGAGACAAGCTCCTCACTGTTAGAGAGGAGGATGCTGATGATTATGAGGTCCTGAAGAGTGCACTGATAGATGGGTTTGGCTTAACCACTGAGCAGTACAGGTTGAAGTTCAGAGATACCCAGAAGGCACAGACTCAGGACTGGACTGACTTTGTTGATTGTGCAACCAAGGCTCTAGAGGGTTGGCTGGTTGGCAGTAGGGTTACTGATTTCAAGGGATTGTATAATCTGATGATGAGAGAACAGATCCTAAATAATTGCCAGAACCAGTTGTTGCATCAGTACCTGGTGGACTCTGATCTGACCTCTCCCCAAGAATTGGGAAAGAAGGCAGACAAATGGGTCAGAACCAGGGTGAGGCAGAAAACCCAGAACCAAGGGGGTGACACTAAGAAGCAAGATCCTAAAGGCTCTGAGAAAGGTGGGGATAAGTCAAAAGACCAGAAGTCTTCACAAGGGCCCCAAAAATCTGCATCTGGTGGGGAGTCACAGTCCAACAAGGGAAAAGGCCAAAAGAAGCCCTGGTGCAAATTCTGTAAACAGAAAGGGCACTGGACGTCTGATTGTACCAAGTCCAAAGACCAAACCACCACCACTCCTGCCCCTAAGGCAACTGTGCCCCCTAGCTCAGCTACTGGTGGAGGTGGTACGCAGAATAAGGGTGTAGTAGGGTTGACCCTGGGTTCTGAAGTGGATTCTGACCTAGTCAGAGTGACCACTCAGGCAATGCTGATTTGTGAGGGAAACATTGATATGTCCTTCCTAGTAAGCCCCAGTAATCTGGGCAAGTACAAACAGCAGCCTTTGATAAATGGCAAACAGGCTTTGGCATTTAGGGACACAGGTGCTAGTGTCACCATGGTGGCAGAGGACCTAGTGGACCCTGGACAGATCATCCTGGGTGAAATGTACCAGGTGACCAATGCAAGCAATGTCCAGACCAACCATAGTCTGGCAGTTGTGAATTTCTCCTGGGGAGGGGTAACTGGCCTCAAGAAGGTTGTAGTCAGTGCAGACCTCCCTGTAGAATGTCTATTGGGCAATGATCTAGAGACTTCAGCCTGGTCTGAAGTAGAGTTATGGACTCATGCTGAGATGTTGGGCATCCCTGCAGAGGTATTTGCTGTGACCAGGTCACAAGCAAGAATGCATGACACTGAACCAGCTCTGGATCCTGGAACAATGGACCAGATGCTTCCCAAGAGGAGGAGCAGTAGGGTAAAGGCAGTGCCTTCCCCTCTGTCTCAGATCAAGGATTCACTTCCAGAGGGAGGTGAAGCAGAACCTGAAGAAGGAACTGCCCCAGAGGGACTTGAACCTGACCAGGTTGAGTTCTTGGGGGCAGGGGCCCTTCCAGGGAAGATCTGAGCAAGGAGCAACAGTGCTGCCCCTCTCTTGAACCCCTCAGACAGCAGGCTGCTGCTGAGGCTGCTGGGAGTGCTAGTGGGTCCCATAAAGTTTATTGGGATGAGGGACTCCTATATTCTGAGGGTAGAGACCCAGCCCCTGGAGCCACCAGGAGGTTGGTAATACCTCAGAAGTTTAGGGGTTCCTCTTGACCTTAGCACATGATATCCCTTTGGCAGGACACTTGGGCCAAAACAAGACCTGGGACAGGCTTGTTCCACATTTTCATTGGCCACATATGTCAGAGGACACAAAGGAGTTTTGTCGCTCCTGTGTCACTTGCCAAGCCAGTGGTAAGGCAGGTGGCACAACAAAGGCCCCCTGATACCACTACCTGTGGTGGGGGTACCCTTTGAAAGGGTAGGGATTGACATTGTTGGTCCCCTTGACCCTCAGACTGCATCTGGGCACAGATTTATCCTGGTGGTAGTGGATCATGCCACCAGGTACCCAGAGGCAATTCCCCTGAGGACCACCACAGCACCTGTGGTGGCAAGAGCCCTCATTGGAGTTTTCTCCAGAGTGGGTTTTCCAAAGGAGGTCATTTCTGACAGAGGTACCAACTTCATGTCAGGATATCTGAAAGCAATGTGGAAAGAGTGTGGTGTAACTTATAAGTTCACCACCCCTATCACCCACAATGCAATGGTTTAGTTGAACGCTTCAACAAAACCTTGAAAGGAATGATTAAAGGACTCCCAGAGAAGCTTAGGCGGAAATGGGACCTTCTTCTTCCTTGCCTGTTGTTTGCATACAGAGAGGTTCCACAGAAGGGGGTTGGTTACAGCCCATTTGAGCTTCTGTTTGGGCATCCTGTGAGAGGTCCACTATGTTTGGTAAAAGAGGGCTGGGAGTTACCTCTCAAGCCCCCAAACAAGATGTGATGGACTATGTACTTGGTCTCCGCTCCCGGATGGCAGAGTACATGAAAAAGGCAACCAAAAACCTGGAGGCCAGCCAAGAATTGCAAAAAGCTTGGCATGACCAAAAGGCTGTGCTGACTGTATACCAGCCAGGACAGAAAGTGTGGGTGTTGGAGCCTGTGGCCCCAGCAGCCCTCCAGGACAAATGGAGTGGCCCCCATACAATAGTTGAACAGAAGGGAGAAGTCACCTATCTGGTGAATCTTGGAACTCCCAGGAGCCCCCTAAGGGTGCTTCATGTCAACAGATTAAAGCCATATGTTGACAGGGCTGACATGGGCTTGCTCATGGCAACTGATGAGGACCAGGAGGAGGAGAGTGACCCTCTCCCTGACCTGCTCTCTCAGAACCCTGATGATGGGTCAGTAGATGGTGTTGCTTTGGCAAGCAGCCTCACTGACCATCAGCAAACTGAGTGCAGACAAGTTCTGCAACAGTTTAGACATATGTTTAGCCTGACCCCTAGTCAGACTACCTGGTGCACCCATGAGGTGGACACTGGGGACAGTCTGCCTGTCAAGAATAAAATCTACAGGCAACCTGACCATGTCAGGGACTGTATCAGGACTGAAGTCCAGAAAATGTTGGAGTTAGGCGTGATTGAGCCTTCAGATAGCCCTTGGGCTAGCCCAGTAGTCCTGGTACCCAAGCCTCATACCCAGGGTGGTAAGAAAGAAATGAGGTTTTGTGTAGACTACAGAGGCCTCAATGCAGTCACTAGGACTGATGCCTATCCCATACCAAGGGCAGATGAGCTGATTGATACTTTGGCCTCAGCCAAGTATCTAAGCACATTTGACCTAACAGCTGGCTACTGGCAAATCAGATTAGCTGATGATGCAAAAGCCAAAACAGCATTTTCGACCCCTGGTGGGCACTACCACTTTGTGGTGATGCCCTTTGGATTGAAAAATGCACCTGCCACTTTTCAGAGGTTGGTGAATAAAGTTCTGGCAGGGATGGAAACTTATTGCTCAGCTTATCTAGATGATATTGCTGTCTTTAGTTCCTCCTGGCAGGATCACCTGGTCCACCTCAGAAATGTTTTGGAGGCCCTGCAGAAAGCAGGCCTCACTATCAAGGCCACCAAGTGCCAGATAGGGCAGAGTCAGGTTGTGTACCTGGGCCACCTTGTAGGTGGAGGCCAGGTTCAGCCTTTGCAGAGCAAAATCCAAACCATACTGGAATGGGTTGCTCCAACCACCCAGACACAGGTGAGAGCCTTCTTAGGCCTGACTGGGTACTATAGGAGGTTTGTCAAGGGATATGGATCTATAGTGACCCCCTTGAATGATCTTACCTCTAAGAAAATGCCAAAAAAGGTTCAGTGGACAGCTAGCTGTCAAAAGGCATTTGAAGACCTAAAGCAGGCCATGTGCACTGCCCCCATCTTACAGAGTCCAGACTACACCAAAAAGTTCATTGTCCAAACAGATGCTTCTGAGCTGGGTGTGGGAGCTGTACTGTCTCAACTGAATGATGAAGGTCAAGACCAGCCAGTAGCTTTTATTAGCAGAAGGCTGACCCCTAGAGAGAAACGTTGGTCAGCTATAGAGAGGGAGGCCTTTGCTGTGGTATGGGCCCTGAAGAAGCTGAGGCCATACTTGTTTGGTACTCACTTCATAGTTCAGACTGACCACAAGCCCCTCCTATGGCTAAAGCAGATGAAAGGTGAAAACCCAAAACTTTTGAGGTGGTCCATTTCCCTACAGGGGATGGACTATACAGTGGAACATAGGCCTGGGACCCAACATGCCAATGCAGATGGACTCTCAAGGTATTTCCACTTTGAACACGAAGACTCAACTGGTCAAGGTTAGTTTAGTGTCCCTACGTTTGGGGGGGTTGTGTAGGAGAGTAGGATCTGCCTCTTATGTTGCCCCCACTTTTTTTCTGATGTTAGCACTGGTTTCTGGCTATAGTCTGGCTGGGTCCCTGCCAATCAGGGCCCCAGCCTCTCTGTTCTCTCTAAACGACATGGAGTGCACTCTAGGTGCACTAGTGATTGGATACTGTGGTGCCTTATGAGTCCCTAGTATATGGTACCTTAGGTGCCAAGGGCATAGGTACTTCACAGGCCTACCAGGGGCTGCAGCATGTGTTATGCCACCCCTGGGAAGCAGTCTAAATCTGACACCACAGGCCTGCTACTGCAGCCTGGGTGAGGTGGTGCTAGCACCCCTCACTGAGATATAGGTTTCCTATATCTCTCCTGCACACACATATAAACCTATCAGTCACCCCTAAGGCAGGCCCTATCAATCCTGAGGGCAGGGTGCTTGGCTTCTATGTGAGGGGGTGCCTCTGCATGAGCAGGGCCCCTCTGCAGTTCTCAGAGTCCATTCTCTGGTGCTGTTTGTGGATGCGGTTAAACCATATACTCTTAAGTGCATTATATCCTCGCGGTAAATGCTAACTTTGGAATGGCTGCATCAAAACATGTCGTGTTTGGTGTCAAACATCTTGGAATACTACCCCCCGCCAATCTTGGCGGCGGGGGTAGCATTCCACCCTTCTAGAGGGATAAGACATGTACCTGCTGTGGAAACGCGGTAGAATCCTAAAGAGCCCTGGCATCACAAAATGGATGCCACCAGTCACAGACACTGGGCTGCCCTCCTGCTGATGACCGAAACTCACAGTGGAGGAAGCCCAACAATAGGCATCCTGTCACAGGGAGGTGTAACCACCTTCCAGACAGGGTTTAGTGTATTGGGGCTGGGTGGGTGCACTCTTAGAGTGCTTTGAAGTCCTGCACTGGGGGAGCAGAAGGCTCCTCTGTGCATATGCCAGTTCAAACCAGCTCAGGGGCTACCTGCCCCTGCTCTGGCGCGAAACTGGACAAAGGGAAGTGGGTGTAGCCACCCCCTCCCTTGACCCTCCCATAGGTGGGGTCATAGAGCTAGTCCATCCCCTCTTTTTAGTATAAGAGGGGGAACCTTGCCATTGCAAAGCAGATAACCCCTGGACGACGCTCTACAGAAGAATCCTGGCCCTTCGACGTTCCACTACCTTTGGAAGACAGAAGAATCTCCCTTGGAGTCAAGGAGTGACTCCCCTGCTTGGCAGGCACCAAAAACGACAACGACGGTCGCAAACTACGCCGCTCCCGCCGGAGTCCGAAGTCCCTGCAGCCCAGGAAGTGGATTTCCTGACCTCTCCCAGGCCATCGTGAGTCCCCAGCGAAGCTGAGGCAAGTGGACCCCCCGAGTAACGAGGAACCGCGACCCCTGGGTACCGTGCACTATTGTCAAGTGCAACCCCTTCACAACGTTCTACGAACTTGTGCTTTGGACCACGTGTGGTCCCGACCTCCAGCAGGAATCCTTCCGAAGATCAGAGGCCTACACCGTCCCGAGTGACCGTGGGCCCCTGTTGAGTGATTCCGCCCGAGGTGTCTTCGCGATCCCTTGCCCGCCAGCTTGTGGGTCCCCAGAAGACTTCTTAAAGAAACCAAAGGGCTCCCCTGGTTGCTCCAGGCCTGCCCTGACTTACCCTCGCTGGGTGAGTTCCACAGACCTTGCTGGTCTGCGCCATCGACTTTTCTTCATCTCCCCAAGACTTGCGGCTGCCAAGGCTTGTTGGCTCCGATCGAGTTGCCGACACCGCAGTCAGCTGCAGACGTCGAGGAACACACCGAATCCAGCTCCTGGTCGTCGTCGACGCCTCCTGGACCACGTGGCTGAAGAGTCAAGGCACCCGCAACCGACCTGAAGCGACCGACGACGGTGGGCATCCATCTTCCTTGCCCCGGGTCACTGCCAAGTGACTTTGAACACTGTCCCCTCTGCTTTCAGGTCATCCTTCTTCAGAATCCAGGCTTGGATTCCACCGGACACTTCTTCAGCTCCCGCAAGCAGCAAGTCTTCTTTGTTCGCCATTGAAAACGACGCCGCGACCCGACACCAAAGGACACCTGTGCACCCGGCTTCCCTGGGTGAGGTAACTCCAGCACTACGGTGCTCCTGTGGGTGTGGGCCCTAGAACGACTTACCCTGTAAGTGACTTGCTTGTAGGTTCTATAGAAGTATCCTAAAACTCTTTATTTCCAACCGCGACTTGCCCCATTGAAGTCAACGGCGATCCGCGCCTGTGTATCTACACTGCACGCGTCCCCCGTGGGTCCTTTACTTACCTGCCTTGGGTGGTTTCGTGAGGCCCCAGCACTTCTGAAGGCCCTAGGCCTTGTCTCCCTGCAAGTCGTTGTTTCTAAGTCTCTTACTTAGTATATGGTCTGGTACGCCCCTAGGGCCCCAGCCATATTTTGTGCTTAACTTATTGTGAAACGTTGATTTGTGCATATGTTTGTCTTCTAATCTCATAAAGAGATTAGTAGAGAGTTATTTAGAAATAAATACATATATATTTGATATATATACCTGTGTGGTGTCTTTTCATTTGGTGATTCAAGAGATTATATGGTAAAACAAGCTGCTTTACATTCCTCCGAGACTTAGCCTGAAGGCTGCTCTCCACAGCTACCACTAGGATAGCTTTCTTTAAAAGGTTGTCTTAAACCTATCTACCATAAGAGTCGATTTGCCCTGGTGCAAGGTGTCCACTTTAATTAGTGAACAGCATATACCAGGCCAACTTCTCACATCAATCCACAACACTTTCATGATTTTAACAAAGCGATTGACTTGCTTGTACCACTCAGCAGGTTTCTCCCTCAACCTGGGAGAGTCATTCGTGAATGCAGCTAGGTCACCACTACTCCAAGGAAAATGCACATACCCTCCGCTAGGCACCTTCCATAACGGATATGCCTCAACTTCCGGTGTTCCCCCTCCTGGAGGTGGTGTCTTCCCTGTCACCTTTCTTGCACTCTTCTTCTTCGACCATCTTACCTCCCACTTATCCAGCATACTCCAAACCCTTATTCCTTTAACCAGCTCTCGGTTGTGCGTCTTCAATTCCATCACTCTCTTTTCCTCCAGCTCCTGGTAACTGTAATTAAGCCTATGATTTCCCTACAACATTTTCATTCGAGACAAGCCTACTCCTCCATTTCTCTGAGCCAACTGTGATAACTTCTCATGCGCTCATCTTGCCTTGTGGGTGACATCCTTTGCTGTAAACAACAGGCCATCTGGCTCATAGGTCTCTATCCTATCCAAATGTAAATTCCCACAGATGATCTCATCTACCTCAGCCTTTAGCCTCACCACATCCAGTAGCTTCGACTTCACTGCAGCTTTGATGGTACCCTGACTTGGTGTATTATTCTGACCCTCCTTGTTGTTATTGTTATGGTCTCTCAACCAGGAAGTCTAGAACGTCTAAGACATGCTGACTTCCAATGGCTCCTTGACTCGTTCTTGCTTCCAAGGCCGCACCCACTGGTCCTCTCACTGGTATTTCCCACATCCATATGTCTCAACTAGTGCTTGTCATAGGTATAGACCGTATAGTACTAGAACTAATGCGTACTCCTGAAGGATCAACAGTTGCAGCTAAAGAGGTACTAGATTCCCTAGGCACTAGAGATGAACAATTCCTGCTAGTGCTCCCTGTTCTACCGAATCCGATCCCTTCAATCTGTACAGGATGACACTGACTAAGGTTTTCCACTGAGCTCGGGTAATACACAGGAACAATAGGACCAATAGTGACCGGTACTGTAAGAGCTTCCGGTAACCGTGAAGCAGCGTTAGCTCTATTCTGTTTCATATCTCCTAAGGTGGACACTCCTGTCTTCCCCACTCCTGCAGATATCCTTCCCACGACTCCTGTACCCGGACCCACTTGAGCTGGTACACTTCCCACGATTTCTGCACTTCCCAAGTCTTGCCCCCATCCCCTGATTTTGGACTGTAAGGTGGAGGACGCTCAGATAACAATCCATTCAACAAGCTGTCTTCATTGTCACTACTGTCACTCCCATTTATCTTTCTGCTCCTGTTCCAGGAATCTCCCTCTTGGACCTGCACTGGACATAACCTTTCCCCTTCTATGGTCCGCACTCTCCATTTCTGAAGCTGTGCATCCCACTGTGCGTTTTGATATGACCTCACCCGTTTCTTCATTCTCCCTTCATATCTCTACCTGTTGTAGCTGCACGCATCCAGGCATCTAATATTATAAACTGTGTTGATCTCGGCAAAGGTCGCAGTGCAAATATTGCTCCTCTTAACTGATGCAGTACATCTAACCGAAATGAACCAAAGCGTGGAAATGACAATTCACCCTCCTTTTCAGTGATCTTATGCCAATTTTGAAGCCAAATTATAGTATGGGGCCCTACTTTTGTCACCATATAGTGTTCTGGAGTATCCATGGGTGGCGCCTCTTCACCCACTCGGGTAACAACTCCTTCATCACCCCCAAACAGATCTCGCAACACCATAAAACATCGCAGGATTTAAATTGCAATTTGTTGTTCAAAATATTACGATTAAATAATTCTCTTCCAACGACAACTTTCCGATGACTACCAACCAATCCCAGTGCAGCATTACACCAACTGACCTATTGCAGCACGACACTCTCTGACGTCACCTTCACTCTTCGCAGCGGCTCACCTTCCTTCACAATTTCTCCATACGCATTTACTCACACAATCGTCTTAAACTCCGTAATTGTCTGCCATCCAAAAGATCGATAGAATTAAATCATCCAAGAACATTCACACACAGTGACCCTCAACCTGTGCTGGTCACCTGAATCAGTTTAGCTCACTCCTGTACCTGAGGTTTACCAAGCGATTCCCACACAAAGTTTCCTGTCGGGTAAAACTGCTGATAACGTCTAACAACAAGTCCTTAATTCTTCAGTCAGACAAACTCAATCTCAATCTCGGTGCCTTCTACACCTTTAATATATATCCCAGGACCATAGGCCACTTCGGGACCTGAAACTCAATTCTAAGTCTTTGGACCACGTCCGGCCCGAAACCACATTCACTCGCTTCTCACACTAACTCCGCATGATATCACACAATCAAATCATTCCCGCAATTTAACACACAACATACACCCTATGTATATGTCCGCTCGCCGCTGAACTCGCCGCACCATCAAACTCTGTCAGTCTCCGCCAGATCCGTCGCTTTCCGTTCTCTGTCATTGGGCTCTATTTTGGGGCTTTCTGGGTTCTAGGCTCCACATTTCTAGACTAATTCTGGATTCTCCCCTTGCGTGCTAACCATCCTCTGCTACCAAATGAAAAGGCAGGGCCCATAAGTTCTGGATCTGTTCTAGAGACACAATCCGATGGTTCTTTTTAGCAGCATGAAAGCGTAGAGGAGAAAAAAATAGTTATTAAGCCAATCCTTTAATCAAGAATCCTCTTAGACACATAGTAACCACAGACAACTGCATGAAGTTAGTTTGACTTATTACAAAGCCAAAAATAACTGAACACAAAGACACCTCAAGAAGAAAGTGTAAAAGTACATCGGAATCAGCATAAAGCCAAATCTGCATACCCAATTAAGGCTATGTTGCATAAACAGAACAATTAGTTCAAGAAACAGGATGCAGAGGCTCAGAAAGCATGAGTCCAGGTTTCCCTGCATCGAGGGTTAGTGAATGAAAAGCATTAATCTATCCCCACACTAGCACTGAAGTGACATCCCTACTTAAGCATCTTCAGGAAGGAAGGTAAAAAGGTGTCAGCCTATGGAGTCCTCCTAAGAAGCATCCACACAGATAATGGGCCATGTAGCATTAGGCTACCAAGACAGAGCTTGTTCTCAGATGCTCTATTTCGGAAGGCAGAAGAAGAAGTGGGCACTTTCCCTACTCCCAACATCACAATATTGGAGGTAACTTTCCCAAGATTTATTTTGGGTCAAACCATCTGCTCTGGACACGGTCCTAAAGGTAGTTTTCCATGGGACAATGGTGTTATTCTCTCGTAACAATTTGTATTTCGTTCCCATTTCTTCTTCTATGTTAGGCAGAATGACCCTCCTTTATTGACTCAAACGGCACGATTGTAACTTCTTCTCTCTTTGCCTGACTAGTAAAACAAAGACATTGTTCTAGCTAACAAAACGCTTCTTTCACCTACAACACAGAACGTGAGAAAAAATTAATTCCACAGCATACATGAAATTCAGCTTGTTAATCCTAAAGCGAGAGCTTTAGGGAACAGCATTTCAGGCCTACAAAAGTTAGCTAACATAAGAAACCACCACATAAGCTTTACAAATTTGCATAGGAAATAAGGCACTTTCAATTAATGCATTTACCTACATTTAATATGACATGATTAATAAACACATTTAGTACATGAATAATTTTCAGTTTACAACACAAATTCTTCACATTAATGTTTTCTGCTAGTTACATTTACTTTCCATGTTAATTTTCTCTGTGTTACTTTTAAATGGCCTAAACACATCACGTTTGAAGTTAATACATTTCACAATTCTAACACGTCATGTTAACACACCAAAGGTTTATATCCTGGTGTGCTCTACACTTGTGATTATAATGCACCCCTACAATTAAATGCGATTTCCACTAAATCACTTTCAAGCTCTCTCAATCTCACACAGTGCAGCAAATTTGGTTGATGTGCTGCTTTTATACAGTTTAGTAAATATAGCACCATTTTTCTTATGCAGGAGACAACAGCCACATGAAAAGCATGCGCAGAGTAGGTACTCCTGTACAAAAAGCTCACTACATACCAACTTCAAGATATGTCTTTCCAGTTTGGAAATTCAGAAGGTGAATTTTGCTACTGCATTGCACACAGCTGTGCTTCAAATCTGCTGTCACAGTTCCAGCAAGATTTCTTCTGCAAAACCACATCTCATGGGAAAGAAATTCATGCAGTCAGTATGGGTACATAGAAAAGTGAAATGAGGCGTGATGCACTTAGCCCAATATTTGGGGTTTAGAAAAAATTACACTTCATTAATAAAAAGTATACACACCACTAATTGTGATTATTTTAAGGATTAATATTATGACAGCTGCTTTTATTGAGTGCACACTTACCCATGGGTATCGTGAGCACTATTGCCAGATAATAGATGTGTATTTTAACCCAGATCAATTTTACTCACTTTACTAACCTCAGAAAGAAGAAAGGCTGAGCAGTCTCTTGCTTGCCGCTGAGGTACTAGAGAAAAGAGCAATGATTACTGTCAGACACATGTTTGAGAAGGGAGACATGGGGCAAGCAAGGGCTATTGGGCCTCATTCATGGCATTTGAGATCATTTGCCACTTAGGCCCGAAGTCTGTCCTACCATGGCTCTGCAAATTAGTCCAAGTACAACCCAATTAGCACTTTAATTCCAGTGACAGGGATGAAGTGCAGTCACACTTTTCTCAGGCAGTCAGTGTGCATATGCTGAGGTTCAGAGCTCAACAATCACATAACAACACTTTAAATGACTGTCCACCCAGTGCTTATTTTTTTAAGAAAGAGAAGTACTATAATGCATATTAGAATGGAATATGCACACTATGCTAAGTGTCCTTGTGCTATCAGGCGGTGTTGTGTGTCAGTTTGCTGTCCTGTCTACGTTCTCTCTTGATACAAGGTCTGTTCCTGCCTGTCTTTGGTGGCCCTTCCTTCTATGGGGTATAAGGAAGTAGTGTGAATATGACTCAGGTGCAGATGTATCACCTCTGAAATCAGTGTGTTCACTTTTTAGTTTTCAGACTTACCACACACAGTGAATCAGTCCCTGTGAAATCGGTGCAGCTACCTTGCTCTGCAGCATGCTTGTACCCTCCTTCCTGAGAGGTTTAGCACCGGTCGTCAGTGTTGTCTGTGAGTCCTGCTTCTTTTCCTGGGCCCTTACCCATGCACTGTGCCTTGCAGAAGCAGAGGCAGCAGCCCTTGTCGTTGTGGTTGGGATCAGACCACCAGTGAATGTCGCAGCAGTTAGGCTCTCGGCCACAGCCTCTGGTGCAGCTTCTTTCAGCTGGGCAACATGTCAGTAGATGTAGCGGTATATACAGACTGATATATGCAGCCATACAAAGGGCGATCACTCTAGGCAGTTGTAGTCACAAACTGGCTTATCACTCTGGACAGTTGCAGCCATGCACAGGGTGATCACTCTGGGCACTTGCATCCACCCACAGGCCAACACACAATCACAGCCCAACTGGGCTTCAGCAATCTCGGCCACATTGTTCATGAATCATGCCAGGAACCAGCACAGAGAGACTGCAGGCCTGCAGACCCTGGGGTCCGCAAATCACCCTCACCCTCCTTAGTCTATTTGTCTGGGCGGGTGTATGATGATATACTGCCTGCAAAAATATTGGTGGCAAAAATATCACTCAAAAAATATCCAGGACACAAATATCAACTTTACATAGTTAGGGCCATATGTAGGTAATTTCTATTTACCGATTCCTAAATACTGAATTTTACCGATTCGGTATTTAAGAATCGGTAAATAGAATGTAGGTAAACATTCGGTAAATTTTACCGATTCGGTAATATTCGTTATTACCTATTCGGTATTTACCGAATCGGTAATAAGGAATACCTTCCCATTCATTCCTATGGGCCTGGAGGCCCATAGGAATGAATGGGAAGCTATTCACTATTACCGATTCGGTAAATACCGAATCGGTAATAGGGGAGTATATTCAAGGGTGGCAGGGTGTCAAATTGACACCCTGTTGCACCCTGAATCGTGCATGTGTGCACATGTGGCGCACATACATGCCCTAAGGGCATGTATGTCTGCCACATGGCACTTTTAAAAAGCACAAAATTGCTTTTTAAAAGGTATTCGGTATTTACCACCAACTTGTAGTTGGTGGTAAATAACGAATCCTTAAACCAAAAATGCACTCACTTGAGTGCTCCTACATAGGATTTAAGGAATCGGTAATTTACCGATTCCTTAAAATAACGAATCGGTAAATTACCGACTCCTTAAATCCGGCCTCCTACATCGCAAAGGGCTAAATACCGGTCGGTAACGGGAAATTTACCGATTTTTCGGCCGTGACCGACCGGTATTAGCCCACCTACATATGGCCCTTAGTCTGTAAAGTAAAAAATATGGACAAAAAAATATAGAAGACAAAAATATCGCCCAAAATAGGTAAGTATATAAAATGTTAAATGACACACTATATTAAATTTCAAACATAAATTATCTTAAAAAATATTACAGTTAAAAATGACATACGTATGATATAAAATATATAAAAATGTGTAACTTACAAATGTAATAACATATATTTTAAAATAAAAAATAATAATGAAAAATTAATATAAGATATACATAAATAATAAAAGAACAAATAAATAATAATTATATTTGCAAACACTACACATTAGTTTAAAAAAATATATACAATATCAATATTAACATAAAAATAAAGTAATACAAATATTATTACAGAAAATAACTCATGAAAATAATTTAAATCAAATTACATTTTAAAATTAAAACACAAAATACACATATTAAAGCCATTTTATGTAAATCAGATAAAACAAAGTTAGACTGAAGGGGCAAATTCACTACTCTCATTTGACCCGACCAATAGTAGGCAAAGTGATGGACTTTGGAGGGGATAGATTTACTATTCCCACTCCGATGTACAGTACATTAGGGATAATGTTGGACTTTGGATGGATCAGAGTCACTATTCGCACTCTGACGTAAGTAACAGTAGGGAAAGTGTTACATTTTGGAAGGGGCAGGTTTACATTTCCCATTCCGATTTGAACAACAGTAGGGAAAGTGCTAGACTTTGGATGGGGTAGATTTATTGCTTTCATTTTGAGTGAGAACAGGATGGAAAGAGCTGGGCTCTGGAGGTGTCAGATTTACTAGTCCCACTCCAACCTAAGCCAAAGTAAAGAAAGTGTTGGACTCTGGATGTGTCAGATTTACTAGTCCCACTCCAACCTGAGCAACAGTTGGGAAAGCGCTATGCTCTGGAGGCGTCAGACTTACTATTCCCACTCCAACCTGAGCAACAGTAGGGAAAGTGCTGGACTCTAAAGGGGTCAGATTTACTAGTCCCACTCAAACGTAAGTAACAGTAGAGGAATTGTTGTACTTTGTAGGGGTCAAATGTACCATTTCCATTCCAGCCCAAGTATCAGTAGGACAAATATTAAACTTTAGAAAGATCAGATTTTATTTTTCCTGGATTAAATTATTACTCTCTCTCTCTCTCTCTCTCTCTCTCTCTCTAGAGACGAGCGATACTAATAAAATTTGAGCACCAGCAAAATATCGGAGTCTGTTGCATCTTTGGTGAATGCAGTTACAGCATTTGGATGTACTTTGCGTGATATATATATATATATATTTATATATATATATATATATTCACTGAAAAAACCATAGGTTTTAGGGACAGTTATAGTTACTTGGACATTGCACTCGTACAAAACCCGTGAAATTCCCCCGTTATAGTTAGTTCAGCTAACTATAACTCGCGCCCCCGCAATGCACTGCTGATGACGTCACATATTACATCACTCATGACATGGTCAGTGACATCACCGATGACATCACTGATGACATCTCAAATGACATCACTGATGACATCACTGATGACATCATCCAGTGACTGTGTGTTTCTGTAAAGTTTAAATATGTTTAATATATATAGGGAAAGGCGTATTGAAGAGTGAGTGGGTGTATAAGTGTCTGAATGGATGATTTAGTAGGTGCGTGACTAACTGTATAAGTGAGTGATGAAACGTATCTTACTGAATGCATGGGTTAGTGACTAAACTGGGTGAATGTCTGTATCCGTCTGTCTGTTGCTGTGTAAGTGGCTGCATGGGTTTGTGAATAGCTACATGAGTGTCTATATGAGTTATTGATTGGTTGTCTGAGTATCTGTATGGGGGCCTGAGTGTTTGTGTGGGTGGGGTGTGTGCGACTCTGTACATAGATGTGTGAGTGGGTGATTCACTGGGTGCATGATTTGAAGAGTGCGTCTGTGATGGACTGCTTGGGTGGGTGAGTGTGTGTATGGGTGTGTTAGTGAGTGAATGTATATCTCAGTGGTACATGTGCGAGTAACTACATATGTAAAAGGAAGTATATATGTGTGTTAGAGTATTTAAAAGGCTATACGTGAGAGTGTGTGATTGTGAGAGTGGCTGTATGGATGCGGGTGTGCTTGTATCAGTTATTGTATAAGAGCGTATGAATGTGCTAGTATTTGTATGAGTTATTGAGCTGGTGTGTGTATAACTCTATAGGTGAGTAAATGGGTGTGTGATTAATTTTTTGCATGACTGACTAGGTGTGTGAGTACCTCTATGGATGAGTGGCGGTGTGTCAGTGTTTATATAGGTGTATGAGTGCATATGATAGTCCTGTACTGAGTGACTGTAAGTATGAGTGACTGTACGGGTGAGTGAGTGGATGTGTGTGTAGACCTAAGAATCAGTGAGTTGGTATGTAGTTATTGGTATTGGAGTGTCTATGGTTTTGAGAATGGCAGTCTGTAATTTAGAGTGGGTGTATCAAAAGTTATATTAGGGTGTGAGAAGATGCATGAAATTATCACATGGATGATGTCATCAGTGATGTCATTTGAGATGTCATCAGTGATGTCATCAGTGATGTCACTGACCATGTCATGAGTGATGTAATATGTGACGTCATCAGCAGTGCATTGCGGGGGCGCGAGTTATAGTTAGCTGAACTAACTATAACGGGGGAATTTCACGGGTTTTGTACAAGTGCAATGTCCAAGTAACTATAACTGTCCCTAAAACTTATGGTTTTTTCAGTGAATTTGTAAGGTTTTTTAAATGCTAATTTCTAACTATAACGTGCCTGAAACCTATAGTTTTTTCAGTGAATTTCAAAGGTTTTTTAAATGCTAATTTTTAACTATAACATGTCTGAAACCTATGGTTTTTTCAGTGAATTTCAAAGTTTTTTAAATGCTAATTCCTAACTATAACATGTCTGAAACCTATGGTTTTTTTCAGTGAATAACAAAGGTTTTGTAAATGCCAATTTTTAAATATATTAATTGTTATTTTTATTTTTTTCATACTGATTTACTACATTTTTTTAAACTATTTATTTTTAGATATTTTATTTTTTAAATTACATTGTAATTACATTATACATTACATTACAAAATATAGTTTCTCAGAATGAATTAATTTACTTTAAATACTTTGCAAATAGGCAATAGACTTTTAAGTACAATAGTTACAGTTGTTGCAATGGGCAACACAATTTCAAACACAATGCAACATTGAGCTCAATGTGAATTTCTAGCTAAATGCAATTAGTTACTTTATGGATTACTTTTCTAACCACAGGACTGGATCCTAGATTCAGTCCTGGGACATCTCCTGTAAACAGTTGAGTAAAAGCGTTTTGGTTACAGTAGTGATTTTTAAGGAATATTATTGTATTTTAAAAGTTGACACTTAGAAACTTTTTCACATAGAATCACCAATGTTATCTTATGGGAGGAAATTCACTTAGCAGGTAAGTAGTGTTATCGTGACTTTTTCTCACTCAGTGGTGGATCCTGGATCCAGCACTGGTGCATCTCCTGTAAACAGTTGAAAGAATGCGTTTAAGTCATACAGGCGATATTTAAGGAATATTTGTAGTTTGTGAAAATTGACACTTTGAAACTTTTCTGCTGAAAACGAGACAATGGATTCCTATGGAAGGAAATACAAGTTACTGGTAAGTACGGTTAAAATTACTTTTCAGGGTCAGTGCTGGGCTAAAAGATGCAGCACTGGGTTCTCTCCTGATAACAGGTGAGTAAATCGGAATACGTAGTTCGGCTGATTTTAGAGGAATATTATAAAGTTCCAAAACTCCACACTTAGAAGAATTTCCAAGTGAAACCAGTCAATGTTAGCCTATGGAAGGAAATTCAAGTTACTGGTAAGTACGGTTAAAATTACTTTTCAGGACCAGTACTAGGCTGAAAGATACAGCACTGAGGTCTCTCCTGATAACAGGTGAGTAAATCGGAATTCGTATTTCGGCTGATTTTAGAGGAATATTTGTATGTTTCAAAAATCAACACTTAGAAACTTTTTCAGCAAAAAGCAGGCAATGATATCCTATGGAAGGAAATTCAAGTTACTGGTAAGTACGGTTAAAATTACTTTTCAGGATTAGTACTGGGCTGAAAGATGCAGCACTGAGGTCTCTCCTGATAACAGGTGAGTAAATCAGAATTCGTAGTTCGGCAGATTTTAGAGGAATATTTGCACAGTGGTGAAGGGAGGGGCGGGGCCTGAGGTGACATCTGTGCAAACGCGCCCGTGGCGCGTTTTAAGTTGGGGGATTAAGTCCCCTTGAATCATGAGGGTCCCTAGGGGCCAACTAGCCCACCAGGAACCTCCAGTATGCGCCAGGAGGCTGCGTTGCAGAGACGTGTAGAGAGGCCACACCCTTTTACACCTCTCTGCAACGCAGCTCTGTGGCGCTTTCTGGATGTACCTGTTGGGCTAGTTGGCCCCAGGGACCCTCAGGATTGAAGGGGATTTAATTCCCCATCTTAAAACGCGCCAGGGGCCTGTTTGCACACATGTCACCTCAGGCCCCGCCTCCCTTCACCACTGTGCAAACGCGCCCGTGGCACATTTTAAGTCGGGGATTAACTCCCCTTGAATCCTGAGGGTCCCTGGGGTGCAACTAGCCCACCAGCTACCTCCATTAAGCGCCACAGAGCTGTGTTGCAGAGAGGCGTAAAAGGGGCGTGGCCTCTGTACACCTCTCTGCAAGGCAGCCCCTGGCGCATACTGGAGGTTCCTGGTGGGCTAGTTGGCCCCAGGGACCCCAGTATTCAAGGGGAATTACTTCCCTTCTTAAAACGCGCCAGGGGGCGCATTTGCAGAGTACTGCAGGGAGGGGCGGGGCCTCCGGCACGATGCCGTTTTTTTGTGTTTTTTTATGGGAGGGGGGCTGCATGGCCCCCTTCCCTCGGCCACTTTTGGCCCCGGGGACCCCATCCCCGGGGCATGCCCTCTTTTTAAATAAAAAATATGGAGGGGGCTGCGTGGCCCCCTCCTCAGGCCATTTAAGGCCCCGGGGACCCCATCCCCGGGGCCGGCCTTGCCCTTATTTATTTATTTTTTTATTTTATTTTTATTTGGGGAGGGGGGCTGCGTGGCCCCCCTCCCGGGCCACTTATGGCCCTGGGGACCCCATCCCCCGGGGCCTGGCCTCTGATTGGGGACTGTGGGGGGGTCCCCAAACCCCCCACAGTCCCGCTGGCTCCCCGTGTCCTACGGGAGCCGGCATTCCTTTTCCACATGGGGAGCAGCTAACATGCTGCTCCCCGTGTGGAAAAGCAATTGGTTTGCATTTTGAAAGAGAGAGCAGGTTTCCTGCTCTCTCTTTCAAAATGCAAACCAAGTTCTAGCTATGACAGGACGGGAGCAGCGAGGCTCCCGTCCTGTCATAGCAAACAGCAGTGTCCCGGGGGTAGGCACCCCGGGACACTGCAGGAGCCGGCCCTGGGGGGTGGCGGTCCCCAGGGCCATCAAGGGCTCCAGGAGGGGGGCCGCACGGCCCCCCTCCCTACATTTTGAAAGCCCTGGGGAGGTGGTGGTCCCCGGGGCTTGGGGGTCCAAAACGGACCCCCATTTTCAATTTTCTTAGTGCCCCGGGGAGGTGGTGGTCCCCGGGGCATATGGGGGGGCTGGAGCCCCCCCACACAGGTTTAAAAAAATAAATAAAAAAAGCCCCGGGAGGTGGCGGTCCCCGGGGCTGCGGGAGGGCTCAGAGCCCTCCCGCACCATTTATGATAAAGCCCCGGGGGTGGCGGTCCCCAGGGCTTGGGGGCCCTTAGAGGCCCCCATACATAAAATAAACCCCCCTCAGCATGCCCCCGGGACTTGGCCCACCCGGGGGCAAATTTACATCGAAGCGCGGAAGACCGCGCTTCGATTTTTTTTTTTGTTGCAGGATCCGCGCACCCTGGGCGCATCCTGCCGATTTAAAAAAAAAATGCTTTTTTTTGCCCAGGGGGTCCTTGTGGGACCCCCTGAGCAGGCCTAGGGGGTTAGGGGGTTTCTACCCTGCCCCCTTTGTGCGCTTTGCGCACTTGTTTCTGTCCCTTGGTTCTACCGAGGGACAAAATGGCTGCCAACATTTCCTGAATCAGAATGTTGACAGCCAGCTTACAGCCAATTAGCATGCAGCTCGTGATCAGGACGGTGCGCGCAGGGTGCGCTCAGGGTGCGCGGATCCTCTGTGCCCATAGATATATATGTACTTTTACTTTTGATTTTCTCAGCAACTACTGAACGGATTTACACCATTTAACAAAAGGGTTCTTTCTGAACCAAGAACTACCTCTTTGCCAAATTTGGTGTAATTCCGTTCAGCAGTTCGGGCTGTAGCCGTGTCTAAAGTTTCCTATGGAAAAATGAATGGGGAAAATGTGTTTTGGGACCCCCCTTTTTTCTCGGCCACCGCTTAACGAATCACCCCGAGACTTTCAGGGTAGGAGCGGACCGGAGCGCCCCACAAAGTTTTAAAATTTTGCGAAGATACGTCAACCGGCAAGAGAGTTATTTCAAATAGAATGTCGCGGATTTCCTATGGAAAATAGGTCCTAACTATAACTATCTACTGGCGACCGCCAGTAGATATATATATATATATATATATATATATATATATATATATATATATATATATATATATGTGTATATATTTATATATAGAGAGAGATATAGATATATGTAGATATATCTATATAGAGATAGATAGATAGATAGATAGATAGATAGATAGATAGATAGATAGATAGATAGATAGATAGATAGATAGATAAAGATATTATTTACTGGCAGTCGCCGGTAGGTAGTTATAGGTAGGACCTAGTTTCCATAGGAAAAGCAATTTTTGTTTTGCCAATAACTTTGGCGGTGTTTGACGAATCCTCACGAATTTCTCAAAATTAGTATGACGCTTAGTTCAGTTGCTGTGTTAAAGGTTTTGGGGTGATTCGTCAAGTAGCAGACTAAAAACAGGGGGGTCCCAAAACGCTTTTCCTCCATGCAATTTCCCATTGGGATAATGATACGACTACAGTCCAAACCGCTGGACGGAGTTACACCAAGTTTGCCAGAAAGGTAGCTCTTGGTCCAAAAAGAGCCCTTTTTGTAATTTGGTGTGAATCCTTTCAGTAGGTGTGGAGATATTGAAGGAACCCTCTGTGAATCTTACCAATCTCGTGCAGAGATCTGATTGGATGCCAACACTTCAACCAGGTAGTGTTGGCAGCCATCTTGGGACTTGAACTCAGCTGAGTCCCAAACAAAAACATAAAAAAAGAGATAAGGGGCAGAGTAGGAATACCCTGACCCCCTAGGCCTGGTGGTGGGGTACCCCAGGGACCCTGGAAAGGCCAAAAGCATCTTTTTTTATTTTTGCTGGGAAAATCACAAAGATTCGTTAATCCCTGTTAAAATAAAGAAAAAGCAAGTGCAGTCTCCCATGCTTGTTTAAACATTAGCCCCTAGGTGGGCCGGGTTCCGTGGGCAAGCGTAAATTTAACAAAAGGGGAGGGGGCACATGCAGCCCCCCTCCCGAAGGGCAGTTTAAGCCCTGGGGACCACCACTTTGCCGGGGTTTACTTTAATAAATGATGGGGGACCCTCTCCGAAGTTTACAATTGCACTGGGGACTGCCACCTCCCCGGAGCAGAAGACAAGAAAGTCGGTTGAGGGGTGTCACGCAGCCCCCCTTCCTGGGCCATATTTGGCCCCGGGGACCACCACCTCCCCAGTGCATGGGTTAAATTCAAGTGGGAGGGGGCCATGTGCCCCCCTCCTGGGCAATTTTTGGCCCCGGAGACCACCACCTCGCCATTGCTGGCTCAATGCAATCTAAAGCAGGGGGGCCGTGTAGACCCCTTCCTGGAGCCATTAAGTGCCCTGGTGACCACCACCCCCCAGGGCAGGCTCCTTATCTCCCGAGGTGCCCACCTTCAAGGGTTAGCAGTTTGCCTTTGCTTGGCAGCTAGGTTGACAGCTCCCGCCAAATGAGAGGAAACTATAAGTCTGCTCCTAGCAGGCGGGAGCAGGAAAACTACTCCTGCCCTCTGGGAGCAAACTTTTCAACAGCGGGCAGGAAAACAGATGAAAACATTGTTCCTACACATAGGGAGCAGCATTTTTGACTGCTCTCTGCATGCACTGGAGGCGAGGAGCCTGCAGGGACTGCAGGGGCATTGAGGTTCCCCCCATGGTCCCCAACACTGCGGACTGGATACCCTGGGTGGGTGCCTCGGTACCCAGCATCAAAAGTCTGGGCCCAGTGGGTTGGGGTCCCCGGGGCCAACATCATCCCAGGAAGGGGTGCCATGAGGCCGCACTCCCTTTGTGTAATCAAGAAAGGAGAGTCCATGGAACTTCCTTTTAATTACCCTGAGCATGCAAATGCCCAAAATCATCAGCAAGCTCCGCTCATTTGACCCCACACTGTTTTCCTCAGTAGTATGCAAAGGTATTCCCACCTTTTCCCATACTAGTGGACAGTTTACCAAAAGGCCCCCGAGCGCATTTCCCGCTGATTTTGGTGACACATTCATGATGCACAGAAATACTAGTATATCTCCACCAAACAAACAAGCACTTAGTTCAATTAGTTAAGAGGAAGTACTTCTATTTGGTGGAGATTCACTTCTTTGTATTCTCTTAGTCTTCTTTTGACGAGAATTAATGTTATCACAGATTTGTGGATGAAGATGCTGCAGGAACAATCTCATTGCCAAAATTACCTGCACACAAGGTTACTGGAGACATTATTTCGTGGTCCTTTATGCAGCTGTAGTGCAGAATATGCAGTAGACATTTACCCAACGAGGTAGCACTTACTAATTAACCAGTAGAAATTACTCCAGTTGGGTAGACATTTTTGGCAAAACTGTGGACTCTTCTTGGAAAAAATGAGGTTCCGTTATGGCCCTGATGCTCATTTCACAGAAATTAACCCTCAACAGGAAGCACTTACAAATATAAACACAGCAGGCGCCCCAGTTGAAGCTCCGCTTCTGTAAAGCACAAATGTTCCTAACTTCTTAGGCTTGGCGAAGGCAAAGCATGTGTGCTTCCTCTCGTATTCCATGCTGAAATATAATCTAAAATCCTTAATTGAGGTGAATGCATCATTGATCATGTGGAGTGCAATCTGATCTGCAGTGACTGTGATGAGTAGTTTCTTGCCCATGGTTCTCCTTTTTAATTACCCTGAGTATGCAAATACCCCAAACCATCTGCAAGATCCACCCATTAGGCCCTGCCTGGTTTTCCTTAGTAGTATGCAAAAGTCTTCCTGCCTTTTACCACATTGATGGATAACTTACCAAAAGGCCTCTGAACGCATTGCTCGCAGATTTCGGTGACGCATACTTGGTGCAGAGGAATTTTTAGGACATCATCACCAAACAAAGAAGAACTTACTTCATATAGTTAGGAGGAAGTACCCTTGTTTGGTGGAGATTACCCTATCTGTAATCTCGTCCTCTTCTCTAGACAAGGAATCATGTTATCACAGATTTGTGGATCAAGACTTTCGAGGAACAATTAGAAGAAGAAGGTTATGCTGTTCCTCAAGAGTGTACGAGCAAGGGAAATTGACACCACCCTGAACGTTTGGGTTCAGAGTTGGGAGTCCATTTATTGGATTGTAATGCCCTCACACACCCAATCGGGTGTCATGCTTCATCATCTGGGCTGCTCCTCGTCGGGTCGGCGGTGCAATACCCAATGGGCTCCCTGTAGTAGGGGCACTTTGGCAGAGATCTTTTTCCAATAGCCGTATGGTGAAGTGGGGGTGAGGGGCCAGAACTGTGTAGATGTATGTGTGTGATTTAAAATAAGGTTCGGAGTATCCGTGAAGACAATTTTTAATCAGTTGGTCTCCTACCCTAGTTAAAAATATAAACAATGCGGTGCTTGGCTAAGTGTTATGTCTTAGGTCTAAGCGTCGCTATTGGTGCAAATGAGATCAACATGTTTCTCGCTCACTGTAATAGTCTACATGCGATTCATCAGGACCTATATTGTAGAAACTATCTACACTTAAAATTGGCGACGTGGCAACATACTCACATCAACCAGGTAACTACCTAAATCGTGTACCTGTCAGACCTGGTCCTACCTATTGTTGTAAGCTAACCAGGCGGCATCAGTACCCGGTAGGTCAAACTAGAGGAGTTCCTCACGAGTTTTGTGCTGTTGTCACGTATCGAGTCGACCTACCCACATCTACCGGATACTCCGAACCTTATTTTAAATCACACACATACGTCTACACAGTTCTGGCCCCTCACCCCCACTTCACCATACGGCTATTGGAAAAAGATCTCCGCCAAAGTGCCCCTACTACAGGGAGCCCGTTGGGTATTGCACCGCCGACCCGACGAGGAGCAGCCCAGATGATGAAGCATGACACCCGATTGGGTGTGTGAGGGCATTACAATCCAATAAATGGACTCCCAACTCTGAACCCAAACGTTCAGGGTGGTGTCAATTTCCCTTGCTCGTACACTCTTGAGGAACAGCATAACCTTCTTCTTCTAATACTTCAATTAGGGCACCTATGCTGGACCTCCCTCGACACTGATAGAGGAAAAAGCCCTGTAGTCCCTCCTTTGTATACTGATTCGAGGAACAATCACATTGCCGAAATTACCTGCACATCAGGTCCCTGGAGACAATTCCTTGGGGTCCTTTATGCAGCTGTAGTGTAGAATATGCACTAGTTATTTTCCAATGAGGTAGCACTTACTAATTAACCAGTAGAAAGTACTCTAGGTGGGTGCACTTTTTCTGCAAAACTGCGGACCCTTGTAGGATAAAGGGGCAGGTGAGGTTCTGTTCTGGCTCAGTCACTCACACAGCTATTACTACACCCACACAGATACTCAGACACCTACTCACACACTCATTCAGCTACTCTCACATACACTAACAGACCCACACAACCACTCACACACACATTCATACAGCTACTCACACACCCACAAAACCACTAACACCCCCACTCACAGACCCACATAACCACTCCCACACCCAGTCACAGACCCATACAACCACTCACACACCCATTCAGATACCCACATTACCTCTCACATACCGAGAAAATTGCTTACAAACCCACTCACACATCCATACAGCCACACACACACTCACTCACAGATCCATACAGCCACACACACACCCAGATACAAATCCATACAGTCACTCACACACCCATTCATAGACCCATACAGCCAATCACACACCCACTCACAGACCCATACAGCCACTCACAAAACCAGTCACACACCCACTCATGCACCCACTTACTTACCTATACAGCCACTCACACTTCAAGTCACTGACCCATACAGCATCTAACACACCTACTCAAAGACCCATAAAGCCACTCATACATCCACACACAGACCCATACAGCCAATAACACACCCACTCACAGACCCCTGCAGCCACTCATATACCTTCAAAATCACTCACACACTCACTTACAGACCCATACAGCCAATCACACACCCAGTCTCTGACCTATACAGCAACTCACACACCCACTCTCAAAAGTCACAGTTACAAAATAAAATTTTAAAAAAGCATTAGAAATTCACTAAAAAAAAAAAGGTTACAGGAACATTATTGTTGGGAAATAACATTAAAAATCCATAGAAATTCACAAAAAAAAAACTAAAGGTTACAGGGTTTTGTTTTTAAGGAAATAACATTAAAACACCATATGAATTCACTGAAAAAACAAAGGTTACAGGAACGTTATAGTTAGGCTCAGATTTCACTCATACAAAACCAGTGAAATTCCGCAGTTATAGTTACATGAGCTAACTACAACATACGCCCCCCACAACGCAGTGACTATATATATATATTATATGTTAGACTTGTCAGCCTTAGGGTGGTCTTCCCCCAAACCTTTTGCCTGCTTGCCTCCAATTTATCTGAATTCTTTATGTTGGCCTTAGGACTCTTAGCACTTTACCACTGTCAACCTGTGCTAAACGGCATGTGCTCTTTCCCTAAACATGGTTTGATTGACTCATCCACAATTGGCATATTTAATTTAACTATAGGTCCCTAGTAGAGTGCACTTCATGTGCCTGGAGCCTGTAAATTGAATGCTACTAGTGGTACCAAAGGGGATGATGGACTGAGCGTTTGAGCTAATCAAACACTCACCCCCAGTCAACTGATCTGGGTTTAATCCATCATCATTCTTTAGCTCACTCCACCACCCCAGTTCAGACATGGCCATATGCAAATCAGTCTGACCCTGTGCCTCATGGGAACAGTCCAGCCCGAACTGCCAAGCCATGTCTTCCCTGGACCGGAAACAAGCATCCTGGGACCGGTTTCTGGCTATTCAGCCGTCATCAGCCAGGCTAGCTTGAATCCAGTGGCAAAGTGAGCAAGGGACCCACATCTGGGCATACCCTGCCAACTTAGGGCGAACAAAGCGATACCAAAGGGGATGATGGACGTAGCGTTTGAGCTAATCAAACACTCACCCCCAGTCAACTGATCTGGGTTTAATCCATCATCATTCTTTAGCTCACTCCACCACCCCAGTTCAGACATGGCCATATGCAAATCAGTCTGACCATGTGCCTCATGGGAACAGTCCAGCCCGAACTGCCAAGCCATGTCTTCCCTGGACCGGAAACAAGCATCCTGGGACCGGTTTCTGGCTATTCAGCCGTCATCAGCCAGGCTAGCTTGAATCCAGTGGCAAAGTGAGCAAGGGACCCACGTCTGGGCATACCCTGCCAACTTAGGGCGAACAAAGCGATACCAAAGGGGATGATGGATGGAGCGTTTGAGAAAATCAAACACTCACCCCCAGTCAACTGATCTGGGTTTAATCCATCATCATTCTTTAGCTCACTACACCACCCCAGTTCAGACATGGCCATATGCAAATCAGTCTGACCCTGTGCCTCATGGGAACAGTCCAGCCCGAACTGCCAAGCCATGTCTTCCCTGGACCGGAAACAAGCATCCTGGGACCGGTTTCTGGCTATTCAGCCGTCATCAGCCAGGCTAGCTTGAATCCAGTGGCAAAGTGAGCAAGGGACCCACGTCTGGGCATACCCTGCCAACTTAGGGCGAACAAAGCGATACCAAAGGGGATGATGGACGGAGCGTTTGAGCTAATCAAACACTCACCCCCAGTCAACTGATCTGGGTTTAATCCATCATCATTCTTTAGCTCACTCCACCACCCCAGATCAGACATGGCCATATGCAAATCAGTCTGACCCTGTGCCTCATGGGAACAGTCCAGCCCGAACTGCCAAGCCATGTCTTCCCTGGACCGGAAACAAGCATCCTGTGACCGGTTTCTGGCTATTCAGCCGTCATCAGCCAGGCTAGCTTGAATCCAGTGGCAAAGTGAGCAAGGGACCCACGTCTGGGCATAACCTGCCAACTTAGGGCAAACAAAGCGATACCAAAGGGGATGATGGACGGAGCGTTTGATCTAATCAAACACTCACCCCCAGTCAACTGATCTGGGTTTAATCCATCATCATTCTTTAGCTCACTCCACCACCCCAGTTCAGACATGGCCATATGCAAATCAGTCTGACCCTGTGCCTCATGTGAACAGTCCAGCCCGAACTGCCAAGCCATGTCTTCCCTGGACCGGAAACAAGCATCCTGGGACCGGTTTCTGGCTATTCAGCCGTCATCAGCCAGGCTAGCTTGAATCCAGTGGCAAAGTGAGCAAGGGACCCACGTCTGGGCATACCCTGCCAACTTAGGGCGAACAAAGCGATACCAAAGGGGATGATGGACGGAGCGTTTGAGCTAATCAAACACTCACCCCCAGTCAACTGATCTGGGTTTAATCCATCATCATTCTTTAGCTCACTCCACCACCCCAGTTCAGACATGGTCATATGCAAATCAGTCTGACCCTGTGCCTCATGGGAACAGTCCAGCCCGAACTGCCAAGCCATGTCTTCCCTGGACCGGAAACAAGCATCCTGGGACCGGTTTCTGGCTATTCAGCCATCATCAGCCAGGCTAGCTTGAATCCAGTGGCAAAGTGAGCAAGGGTCCCACGTCTGGGCATACCCTGCCAACTTAGGGCGTACAAAGCGATACCAAAGGGGATGATGGACGGAGCGTTTGAGCTAATCAAACACTCACTCCCAGTCAACTGATCTGGGTTTAATCCATCATCATTCTTTAGCTCACTCCACCACCCCAGTTCAGACATGGTCATATGCAAATCAGTCTGACCCTGTGCCTCATGGGAACAGTCCAGCCCGAACTGCCAAGCCATGTCTTCCCTGGACCGAAAACAAGCATCCTGGGACCGGTTTCTGGCTATTCAGCCGTCATCAGCCAGGCTAGCTTGAATCCAGTGGCAAAGTGAGCAAGGGACCCACGTCTGGGCATACCCTGCCAACTTAGGGCGAACAAAGCGATACCAAAGGGGATGATGGACGGAGCGTTTGAGCTAATCAAACACTCACCCCCAGTCAACTGATCTGGGTTTAATCCATCATCATTCTTTAGCTCACTCCACCACCCCAGTTCAGACATGGCCATATGCAAATCAGTCTGACCCTGTGCCTCATGGGAACAGTCCAGCCCGAACTGCCAAGCCATGTATTCCCTGGACCGGAAACAAGCATCCTGGGACCGGTTTCTGGCTATTCAGCCGTCATCAGCCAGGCTAGCTTGAATCCAGTGGCAAAGTGAGCAAGGGACCCACGTCTGGGCATACCCTGCCAACTTAGGGCGAACAAAGCGATACCAAAGGGGATGATGGACGGAGCGTTTGAGCTAATCAAACACTCACCCCCAGTCAACTGATCTGGGTTTAATCCATCATCATTCTTTAGCTCACTCCACCACCCCAGTTCAGACATGGCCATATGCAAATCAGTCTGACCCTGTGCCTCATGGGAACAGTCCAGCCCGAACTGCCAAGCCATGTCTTCCCTGGACCGGAAACAAGCATCCTGGGACCGGTTTCTGGCTATTCAGCCGTCATCAGCCAGGCTAGCTTGAATCCAGTGGCAAAGTGAGCAAGGGACCCACGTATGGGCATACCCTGCCAACTTAGGGCGAACAAAGCGATACCAAAGGGGATGATGGACGGAGCGTTTGAGCTAATCAAACACTCACCCCCAGTCAACTGATCTGGGTTTAATCCATCATCATTCTTTAGCTCACTCCACCACCCCAGTTCAGACATGGCCATATGCAAATCAGTCTGACCCTGTGCCTCATGGGAACAGTCCAGCCCGAAATGCTACTAGTGGGCCTGCATCACTGATTGTGCCACCCACGCAAGTATCAATGCAAACATGTCTCAGGCCTACTACTGCAGAGCCTGTGTGTGCAGTTTACACTCCCATTAAGACTTGGCATTTAAAACCCATTGCCAAGCCTTAAGCTCCCCTTTTATTACATATAAGTCACCCCTAAGGTAGGCCCTGGGTAGCCCCTAGGGCAGGGTGCTATGTAATCAAAAGGTAGGACATGCACTTTTAAGTTATGCATGTCCTGGTAGTGAAAAACACCCAAATTCATTTTCACTACTATAAGGCCTACTCCTCTCATAGGTTAACATTGGGAATTGCTAATTACACTTTTAAGCTGTAATTCCTGACTGAGAAAGAGTAGATCTGTCATGTTTCATATAATTGTAATTGCAATGATAAATACTCTTTACTGTTAAAGTCAAATTTATCATTACCCTTTAAAAAATGCCCCTTTTAGAAAGATTCTCAACAAACCGCAGAGGGTTGGGCCCTAGTCAGTAAGGCTGGGTCACAACAAAATTGCCAATACTGACTTATATTCACCAATTATACTTTAGTCCGTGGTCACACAACCAAATTGATGTGATCACCATTTATTTTCACACTTGTGTTTCCTGTTCGATTTTTTACAAATTCCAACACTTTTCATTATATTCAATAAATTATCATGATCATAAATCACACACAGCACATACATAACACAACTTACATAGACCTCTCACATCAACATGTACAGATGAACCCTAACATAACACATGAAATATCATGATCAATCGATACCATTTTATGAACCATACAATATCATAACAAATCAAACTTTTTTGTGAAAACAAAGACAATTGTGCCCACGTTCTGACTTTACCAAGCCTATCAGGAGCTTCCTTACTACATCATATATTTAATGCTCCTCTCTCTGGCTATAGAAGCATACAGTGCTACAATAAAGACTCAGAAGGATAATAATAATGCACTTCTTTGTTCAATCACAACCCTAAGCCTCAATGTTTCTGGTTTTAAATGCACGTCATGGTTAAAAAACGGTTGATGCGTTTTGAACCCCTTCAGTATTCTGGGGTTCTCCTCAGGACTCAGAACGAATGAGCGCTGTGAACAAAAAAATAAAAACAATAGACAATTTTCAATGGTCTTTACATCCAACAGCAAATACCCTACACCATCATTATTTTCATCAGTTACCCTAAGTTCCACAGCAAAACAAACAAGCATTTGCAATGCAATAGTTCTCGCATTTGTTAAAGTTAGAGCTGTTGACTTTGAAAATGACAATGTTTTTACTTTTGTTTTTTTATTTGCAGTGTGTAAATATATTTGCATAGTGCAATTGCCTTTGGTATAAAAAAGCAAAAGTAAAAAACATTGTCATTTTTAACGCCAACAGCTCTAACTTTAAGAAATTCGAGACCTATTGTATTGCAAATGCTTGTAGAAAGCTATTGATATGAAGAAGAGAAACAGGAGCGAGTTTAAGGTGTAAGGAATAAAAACGGGAGGAGAGAGGGTTATAAGAGGATGAGAGAAAGGCGACTAGAGAAAAGAACGACGGGTAAAGAAGATAGTGGGGATTAGAGACAAGGGAAAAGAGAAGATAGGAGGTCAAAACAATAAAGAAATGGGAAGGAGAGGGGAGTGAGAGAGAGGGAAAGAAAAAATGGTACGAACAAAAAGGGGAAAATAAACAGGTGGAGGAATTAGTGGATTTTAGTACTCTCTTGCAAGATCCTTCCAGCAGAGGTTGATGGTGGCAAAAGTGTCCTGTCTTGATAAAGAGCGATGAATAATGAGCAAAAATTAAAAAGAGTTTTTACATCTGTACTGCAGGGTTCTGATATAGTGTGATTAGATCATTTACTATGCTAACTCCATTCTTTGCATAATGGGAACAAGGGGCTTGTGCCTGGCCTTCACCACTGTGTGAACAAATATTAAGTTCAAATATTAAAATGGTGATGGTTATTGTATAGTTTCAGTAAAATCGTTTATGGCTGAAGTAAATAGGCCAAATTGCTTTTCACCATTGTTTCAGTCACTTGGTTTGTGTACTTTTATAGGTTTACATCATAAGATTGAATACTACTCGCTTGACACAAGGATTTCTAGCCACCTCTACATTGTGCAGGGATTATCACATTTTTCTACATGCCCATGAGGTTTCAAGACATTTCAACATGTGGATTTTCGTTAATAATATTGTACATGTTTCAGGATTTGCAGGCATTTGTGGTGAAGCAGTGAGTGGCTTTTAGAGTTTGTCATATAAAGCAGTTGGTTATGGTGCCAACCCAAGACTGTTTGTTTTTTGTCTTTCTACCAGAGTTGGGCGTTTTTAGATTTCTTTCAAACTCCAGATGTCTTTTTTAGATCTGTTTTTTTTAATCTGTATGTACATAAAGGAGGCTCAGCACTTACATTTCTTGTAAATATGCCTTCTAACAATCACACTGTGTTGTCTTCTATTGTTTTGGTGCTTTGATTTGTATTTCCATCACTCTTGACTCATAATAAGTTTAGCTTGCAGTATCAGCTTCTTGAGTCTGAGAATATGCTGACATTAGGTAGTTATTAAGCACACACACCTAAAAATATCTCTATAACTTGAAATACTGCTAATATTTTTGGACGCAAGGCCACACTGAGAGACACAGACGAGACACGTTTGTGGAAATTCCACAGTAGTTTGTCATCCTTATTTTGAATGTGTATAGATTTTGCCTTCAAAGAAACATACAAAGGGCTCCTTTCTGAGTGTGGTACTGTCTGCAATGCACTTTACAGAGAGGCACAATGGCGGAAGTGTGATGGTTGCTCGTTGCCTACTGAAGAGAGATCATTAGAAAGGGGTTTAAACACACTTGCATGCCAGTATTTGAAAGCAGTTATAACGTGCGTGGAATTATGCACTGGTGTTTAAAATACTCGCTTTCTTTGCAGTAAACAGGGCGGCCTTTGTCAATGGTGTCATGTTGTTTCTAGTTAATTGTGGCAAGGGTCCACATTGTAGGCCTGAATGGCTTTATGAGCCAGCCCGATCACTGGTACAATCAAGGGATAGTGACATGCGTTCTACTGCTGTGTCCAGGATAGAAAAGGACCCCAGGTACGCACTCTCTGGTGACCCTGGGGTCTTCTTCGGGCAGGATATATTTACAGGACCACCAATTTCAGTGTTGATTTTACCTCACGAGTAGACCAACTGTGTCCTTATCTGAACATGTCTTTAGCTGTCCACCAGGACGTGATTATTGTGCACACTTAGCGGACTTTGCATTTTTTACCAAACGTGAGGATGCGTGCAACTCACAGAGGAAGCTCATACTTTACTTTTAAATGCTTTGATCGTGGACTCAGGAAATAAAACAATCTTTGCTTTGTTGCATTTCTGTTTGCCAAAGATGCAACATATTTTCCTCAATCGCACGACCTATAGAATTAAAGTAGTGAGTACAAAAATGGACGTAACTTTATTTCTGGTTACCGCACATATGTATTCCACATTGTACACTTTATAGTGTGAGGAGTGACAGTTACAAAATAGAGTAAACCAGGAGAGATGGGCTAGAGGGGATGGGCGAGGACCGGCTGAAAACACAAGATGAAAGCGCTTGTGTTTTGAACTGATCCTTGTTAGTTTGCAAGCAATTAACGAGGATCAGCTGAAAACACAAGTGCTATTTACCCAAACTTACCCAAGCCCCGGGGAAGTTCATGGATCCTTCCTTTTCCCCCTCCCCCTCGTCCATAGCTGGGCTGCGAGAGTGAAAGTGGGAAGGCTGAACTTGGGCAGCTGCAGCAGCACTGGCTACAACTGGAGGAGAGGCGGCGCCGTGTGTGCTGTAGAGGCAGGGACGGAGTAAGGGAGGGTGGGGGTTGGCCCAATACGGACAAACCAGGCAAACACCAGGAAGGAGACACGCCGCCCTAAGCTAAGAAAATAAACCATGGTGGAGGAAAAGTAAAAAAAAAAAATGAAAAAGTAAAGAAATAGAAAAGAAATGGCAGGACGGTCGCTTTCAGCATGTGGATTGCCGCGCCAGTTTAAAAAAAAAAAAAAGACAAATGAAAGCGTTAGGGGAGAGCTTCGGCGCCGCAATTAAGAATCGGAAAAAAGAAAGACGCGGCAGCCATTACTATAGCTGAGGCTGCAAGTATAGCGCATACAAACACTATACTAAAAAGTATGGTGGCCGCCAGAAGTTGGTCGGAAGTAGAGTGGGGAGTGGTGAATTTAAAACAAGTAACCATGCAGCTCGGATGCCCGGTACAGCGTGGGAAGTGGTGTTAAAACAAGTAGTCCCCAAAGAACCTCATAAACAACTACAGCATAAGGTAACTGTAGTTGGCCGGTGCTCCTGACCTAAAAAAGCAGAAGTGAAGTTCAGGAGCATGACCAATAAGGAGCCAGGAAATGCAAGTGATGCAGGAGTGACCGAATTGAAGCGGAAGGCGGGATTACACTCTGTATAGAGAGATGACAGCAGGTCTTGCAGATAGCGCATGCGCGCTGATGCTCAACCTAAAAAATTAGTCGGACAAGCTAATCAGGCTAAAAAAGAAACATATTCAGACTGAATTACACGGACACTTTCTGTTAGAACATTTGAATGCTGGCACTATACCGTGGGGTCTGCAGATAAAGAATATTGCAGTGATTTTCACTGAAGACCCAGGATACAAGAAAGGATACAGCTGCATAGGCACAAAATGAGGTAGAGACTTAATGGTTCTGATGATAGAAACGGCACAAAGATTGTCCAAGCAACAATTGGAAGAAATGTTTTAATTGGAACAGGAAATTAAGGACAACCAGCCAATGTCGGATGCCAAAGATTTATTGGCCAAAATTGAAAACGATATCGCAGAGTTCATAGATTTTACCATCAATCAAAAGAGCTCTAAATTTGAAAAAGATAAGAAATCTTTTAATCTGGAAACAGTCTACCACTATCTTCAAAACGATTTTTACACTCAACCAGATTCAAGGAGATTTCTACCAAGATATCAAGCTAGATCCAGAAGACAATTAATTTCTTTTTCTGATAATTCCTCCTCCTCCTCCACAGAAGAATCAGACTTAGGAGAAGATACTTATAATCAAAACCAACAGAATAGAAATCAGCCTACTTTTTTAGGGAGAGGCCGAGGAAAAAACTGATACACAAATCAACCATGGGAGATGACAACCCGTCAACAGTTCTACAAAAGCCAGTGATTTCTCCAATTTTTAATTTGTTCAATAGACCCCTTTCCAAACCTGAAGAAAATATGTTGGAGAAAGGACTCTCATTTTACCAGTCAAGCGCACCAATTTTGTTGGCATGAAGACAGAGGTATTGGAGCTTTGTAGAAAATTTCAGTTGAAAGCCTTTTTTCGCCAGCATGATCCCCCACGGAACATTGAAGTATTAGGACTTAGAAACAAATCATCATGTTGTCCACCACCTAATACCATTCCTAGGTAAGTATTAATCTTTTAACAAACAGTCCTGTCAGCCATTCAGGACTTGGAAAAAAACCCAAAGAGAAGCTCTTACTACTTTAAAACAAGATGCCTCAATAGTCATCAAGCAGGCAGATAAAGGGGGAGCTACTGTTATTTTGTCAGCAGAAGAATATAGAAGAGAAGGCGAAAGACAACTGGTGGATGAAGAGTTCTATCGTAAAATCAAAGGAGATCCCAGAAAGGAAATTCAAGGAGAGATTGCTGGATTATTGAAACAAGCATTTGATGGGGGCCTCATTGTCCCAAAAGAATATGAGTTTGTTAAGAAAGTAAACCCATGAATACCAGTTTTTTATTTACTTCCTAAGTTGCTTAAAGACCAAGTGGCCCCTCAGAGACGTCCCATAGTTTCCGGATGTGATTCCATCTTGGAACCCATTGCAAAATATGTTGATGTGTTTTTGAAGTCTTTTGTGCAACAAGTCTTATCGAACCTGAGAGGCACTACAGACTTCATAAACTAGATAGAAGGTTTGGAGATTTGTACCAAAACCCAAAGATTGGTAGCCCTAGATGTTGTTTCTCTTTACACTCAAATTCTTCAGGAGGAGGGACATGAGGGTTTAGATATATTTTTAGATGCAAGACCGAGACCACACCCTTTTCCAACGGGCTTTATTATAGAAATAGCCTGATTTGCACTGAAAAAACACTACTTTAAGTGTGGAGAGGATTTTTTTATGCAAGTTAAAGGGACTGCCATGGGTTATCCGTTTGCTCCAGAGTTGGCCATGTTGTACATGGCGAAGTTTGAGGAACGTTTCACATACCAAAATAATCCTTTTCAGCAGCCTATTTCAAAATGGGTAAGGTTCATTGACGATATTGTTTGTGTTTGGACAGTGCAAGAGGAGTTATTGAAACGGTTTTTATATTGGCTGAATCCTAGATCTTCTGACATAAAGTTCTGTTTAAACAGCAACCCCTCTAAGATAACATTTCTGGATGTGGAGGTCATAGAAGATAATGGGTATTTGAAGACTACTTTGTATTCAAAACCAACGGATCGGAATAAGGCATTGTACTATTCAAGCAATCACCCACGAAGTCTTTGGGACAATTTGCAGTTTGGCCAGTTTTTAAGGATTAGACGCAATTGCTGAGAAAAAAAACAATTCTTTTTTTCATGCCAACATTTTGGTAGAAAAACTCAAGGAACTTGGATACCCCAAAAAATTGTTAAAACAATCGATGAAGAGAGCCTGATGGACTCCACAAGAATCACTTCTGGCAAAAAATGACAAAATAAAATCAGAACATTTGGTCTATGTATCAACGTATTGTCCTAAAACTAATCAGCTCAAATGGTTTATCACAAAAAACTGGCATTTAATAGCAAAGTTGGATAAATCATTTGCTACACTGTTGTTTGCTCTACAGAACTATGCAGGGAAGACAAAGTGATGCATTGATGCATCTGTGCACGCTCGTAAATGGCACATCAAGGGGAACAGTTTATGATACTGCTGATACGTTGTTTTAAAAGAAACACAGTTACATCTTTTCTCCTGTCCGTTTGAGATAGGACATTGGAGGTCAGCACCAAATAAACCATCCACCGTTGATGGCTGTTGGCTTTGAAATAAATCGTGTAGACTCCAGTGCCATTTAGAGTGAGTAATGGTTGTGTCTCAATGGAGTTGTCAAAACCAGTTTCTTTTAATGAGAATACTGAAAAAAACAGATATAGTCATATTTATGGTGTTCATTGGTTTTGCAGGTCGAAAGTAAGAGGTCAGCCCTGAAGGGCTTCACTGCCAGGTTGTGGTTTTAAAGTAATAGGGTTCATCTGTACATGTTGATGTGAGAAGTCTATGTAAGTTGTGTTATGTTCATGCTGTGTATGATTTTATGATCATGATAATTTGTTGAATAGAATGAAAAGCGTTGGAATTTGCAAAAAATTGAAAAGGAAGAAAAAGTGTGAAAATAAATGGTGATCACATCAATTTGGTTGTGTGACCATGGACTAAAGTATCATTGGTAAATAGAAGTCAGCATTGGCAAATGTGTTGCTGAGTACTTTTTAGAAAGATGGCATTTTGCTATGCCACAGGATTCAAGCTAGCCTGACTGATGAGGGGTGAGGCCCTAGCTTGGCAGTTCGGGCTGGACTGTTCCCATGGGGAGCAGAGTCAAAACTGATTTACATATGGCTGGGTCTAAACTGGAATGGCATGGCAAGCAAAAAAACAATGGATTTAACCCAGATCTGTGTCTGGGGTTGAATGTTTGATTTGTTCAGTATTCCGTCCATCATCTGTTCTTTTTGCATTTGTTGCCTTAAGTGGGAAGGGTATGCCCAGACGTGGGTACCGTGCTTCCTATGCCACCGTATTCAAGCTAGCCTGGCTGATGAGGGGTGATACCCGGAAACCGGGCCTGGGATTCTTGTTTCTGGTCCTGGGAGGACCTGGCTTTGCAGTTTGGGCTGGACTGTTCCCATGGGGCGCAGGGTCAAGACATGACTGATTTGCATTTGGCTGGGTTTAAACTGGAATGGCATGGCGAGCAAAAATATGATGGATTTAACGCAGATCTGTGCCTGGGGGTGAATGTTTGACTTGTTCAGCATTCTGTCCATCATCTGTTCTTTTTGTATTTGTCCTCCTACGTGGGAAGGTTATGCCCAGACATGGGTTCCGTGTTTGCTATGCCACCGGACTCAAGCTAGCGTGGCTGATGAGAGGTGATACCCCAAAACTGGTCCCATAATGCTTGTTTCTTGTCCAGGGAGGACCTGACTTGGCAGTTTGAGCTGGACTGTTCCCATGGGGAGCAGAGTCAAGACTGATTTGCATATGGGTGGGTCTAAACTGAAATGACATGGTGAGCAATAAAGTGATGGATTTAACCCAGATCTGTGACTGGGGTGAATGTTTGATTTGTTCAATATTCTGTCCATCATCTGTTTTTTTTTGCATTTGTCGCCCTATGTGAGCCTGCAGCACTGATTGTGCCACCCACACAAGTAGCACGTGAATGATGTCTCAGGCCTGCTACTCCAGAGCCTGCGTGTGCAGTTTACACTGCCATGTCGACTTGGCATTTAAAACCCCTTGCAAGCCTTAAACTCCTCTTTTATTATAGCCTTATAGCCCGCCGTAGCGGGCTATACCGGCTATTAAAGGCCCGCTCCAGCTTTAACAAGGGAGCGGGACTTTAATAGCCGGTATAGCCCAGCTACGAAGGGCTATAAGGCTATCAGAACATTCTGCCACTAGAGGGCAGAATGTTCTAACAAATAAAACAAAGGCTTCAGGGAGAGCGAGGGGATTGAAATCCCCTCAGGCTCCCTGAAGCCTTTGTTCACAGCCACAGCTGTGAACAAAGAAACATTGGAATGTTGTAGCTCCGGGCTTATACCAGCCATTATAAGCCCGGAGCGACTCCATTGTTTTCAATGGCGCTCCCAACATTCCAATGTTCTAATACATATTATTCACCTCTAAGATATGCCCTAGGTAGCCCATTGGCAGGGTGCTGTGTAATCAAAAGCTAGGACATGCTCTTTTAAGTTTTGCATGTCCTAGTAGTGAAAACACTCAAATTCGTTTTTCACTACTGTGAAGCCTACCCCTCTCAAAGACAAACATTGGGAACTTCTTAATATACTTTTAAACTGTAATCCTTCATTGAGAAGGAGTAGGCCTGTCATGTTTCATATCATTAGAATGGTAATGATTAATCTGGTAAAGTCAAATTTATCATTACCCTTCAAAAATGTCCCTTTAAGAAAGATGTCATTTTTCTGCTCTTAGTCCTGTGTGCCTGCAGCCTGTCTCCAATACACGTCTGGGGTGGGTGAGAGCTGGACTTTGTGCATTCCCTCTAGACAACCACACACAAAGGGAGCTTAGGTGTGTCTGAGTGGCCATCCACATCCAGGGCAGGATGGGAGGGAGGAGCAGACACCTACAACTGAATAGGCTGTGTCCTGTTTCCACACAAAGGGCTGCATACCCACCTGGAGGGAGTCTGGATCCAGACCTGGGAGGGAGGAGGAACTCTGTGCACTTAAACACCCTTCTTTGAAATCACTCCACTTCAAAGGCATCACTGAGTATAAGAACTGGCCTTCTGACCCTACCACTTCAGTATACTACTGAACCTGTGAAGAACTCTGCCAGGAGGAAGGATTGCTGTGTTGCTATAAGGACTGTCACTCTGCTGGACTGGTGCTCTGCAAGAACTGCTTTTCTGCTGTGCTGCCCTGCTGCCATCTGCCCTGCTGAGGAAGGACTGGACTCATCTCACTTGAACCCAGAGTAACTCCAACGGTATGCTGGCTTGCCCCCTGTTCTAAGTCTTAGGGACGTCAAAGACTTCTCATCAACCTGCAACAGCACCTGGACTTTGCGTGCTGCAAGTCTTGCCCTGCCAAGTGGTGCCAATCCAGACCTGGGCCCTTGGAAGTGGGTATAAAGTACTGCAACCGCCAGAAACCACGCATCAGCGATGTTACGCTGATCGGAACTAGCGTATCTCCCTCGACGCCAATGCATTGTCACTGCAGCACAGACTACGGATATCGCATCCCCGACTTTGGGGCTCAGCATCGATTCATTGCCTTCAATCCAGCGGTTTGACAATGACACATCGCCTCCTTGCTTCCTACATCTCGACTCCATTGACGACGCATATAAAGTACTGTACAGCAGACCAAGGCTAGTCCCTCTATCGGAACCATGCTCCATCGCGGTTGGCCTGAACTTTGGGATTTACAGCAGTCTAGCATGACCAGGTAGGTCCGGTGTGCGCTTTAAGCTTTTAAGCACTACAGTTTTATTTCATCTTTAAAAATTCATAACTCGGGTTATACTAATTGGATTTTTGTAATTTTGGTCTTGTTTTGTCCGTACACATATCAACAGGTTTTATAAACTGATGTGAAGCCTTTTTGTTGTGTTTGCACTGTGTTACTGTGTGAAGTATTGCACAAATCTTTACACAATGCATGGCACAGAGCCTGACTGCTCTTTGCTGGCTTCTGACCTTTATTATGCCTCTTTCTGCTCCCTTCTGACATTTATTCTGCCTCTTTCTGCTCACTTCGGATTTTTATTTTTCCCCTTTCTGCTAATTACTGACCTTTATTCTGCCTCTTTCTGCCTGTTTCTGACCTTTATTTTGCCTCCTTCTGCTCATTGCTGACCTTTATTTTGCCTCTTTCGGCTTGTTGATGACCTTTATTTTGCCTCTTTCTGCTAATTTCTTACCGTTATTCTGCCTCTTTCTGCACGTTTCTAACCTTTATTCTGCCGCTTTCTGCTCACTTCTGGCCTTTATTCTGCCTCTTTCGCTCGCTTCTCACCTTTATTTTGCCTCTTTCTGCTCGTTGCTGACCTTTATTTTGCCTCTCTCTGCTAATTTCTCACCTTTATTCTGCCTCTTTCTGCACGTTTCAGACTTTTATTCTGCCTTTTTTAAGCTCCCTTCTGACCTTTACTCTTCCTCTTTCTTCACTTTTCTCACCTTTATTTTGCCTCTTTCCTCTCGTTGCTGACCTTTATTTAGCCTCTTTCCGCTCATTGCTGACCTTTATTTTGCCTCTTTCTGCTTGTTTCTCAACTTTACTTTGCCTCTTGCTGCTAGTTTATGACCTCTATTTTGCCTCTTTGTGCTTGTTGCTGACTGTTATTTTGCCTCTGTCTGCTCATTTCTTACCTTTATTTTGACTCTTGCTGCTAGTTTCTGACCTTTATTCTGCCTCTCTCTGCTTGTTTCTGACCTTTATTCTGCCTTTCTGCTCCCTTCTGACCTTTTTTCTGCCTCTTACTGCTTGTTTCTCACCTTTAGTTTGCCTCCTTCTGCTCATTGCTGACCTTTATTTTGCACCCTTCTGCTAGTTTCTCACCTTTATTTTGCATTTTTCTGCTAGTTTCTGACCTTTATTCTGCCTCTTTCTGCTCCCTACTGACCTTTATTCTGCCTCTTTCTGCTCATTTCTCACCTTTATTTTGTCTCTTTCTGCTCATTGCTGACCTTTGTTCCTCCTCTTTCTGCTCGTTTCTCACCTTTATTTTGCCTCTTTCTGCTCATTTCTGGCCCTTTTTTTGCCTCTTTCTGCTCGTTTCTCACCTTTATTTTGCCTCTTGCTGCTCGTTCCTGACATTTATTTTGCCTCTTTCTGCTCCTTTCTGGCCTTTATTCTGCCTCTTTCAAAGTGTTTGCTTTTGCTTGGTGGGAGCTATCACAGCTGCCATGAAGCAAAAGCAAACAGCTATGTTCCGGGGTGGGCACACTGAGACATAACAAGAGCCAGCCCTGGGGCGTGGTGGTCCCCAGGGCCATATATGACCCTTCTGACCTTTATCCTGCTTCTTTTTGCTTGATTCTGACCTTTATTCTGCCTCTTGCTGCTCATTTCTGTCCTCTATTTTGCCTCTTTCTACTCATTCCTGACGTTTATTCAGGCTCTTTTGCTAGTTTCTCACCTTTATTTTGCTTCTCTCTGGTCATTGCTGACTTTCATTTGGCCTCTTTCTGCTCATTTCCCACTTTTATTTTGCCTCTTTCTGCTCCGTAATGACCTTTAGTCTGCCTCTTTCTGCTCGTTGCTCACTTTTATTTTGCCTCTTTCTGCTTGTTGCTGACTTCTATTTTGCTTCTTTCTGCTTGTTTCCCCCCTTTATTGTGCCTCTTTCTGCTCACTGCTGACCCTTATTTTTCCTCTTTCTGTATGTTTCTCACTATTATTTTGCCGATTGCTGCTGGTTTGTGACCTCTATTTTGCCTTTCCTGCTCATTTCCCACCCTTACTATGCCTCTTACTGCTCCTTTCTCACCTTTATTCTGGCTCTTTCTGTTTGTTTCTGACCTTTATTTAGCCTCTTTCTGCTCTTTTCCACCTGGGACTGTGGAGGGAGCCTCAAGCTCCCCGCGGTCCCAGTCAGCTCCCTGCCTCCTGCAGGAGATGGCATTGCTGCTGTACGGAGGGGGCTGCTGGAAAGGCGGTCCCTGGGGCCTCGGGGGAGTCTGCACAGCCCCCCATTCTATTTTTTGAATATAGCCCCAAGGAGGAGGTGGTCCCCAGGGCCTAGGAGGTCCGCACAGCCTCCCATACTATTTTTTTAATATATCCCCAAGGTAGTGGTGGTCATAGGGCCCAGGGGCTCTGGAAGGCCCCCCGTTTATTATTAGCATGAACCCTGGGAAAGTGGTGGTCCCTGGGGTGTTAATAATTCCTTGGAGGGGGGCCCTGTGCACTTCTGGGGGCCCCTTTTCAAAACAGGTGCGGGAGACCGCGCTTGGTTCTTTTTCAATTTTTGCTCTGACAATCTCATGAGTGATGTAATATGTGAGATCATAAGCAGTGCATTGCAGGGGCATAAGTTATAATTAGCTCACGAAACTATAACTGCTAAGTTTCACTGGTTTTCACTGGTTTTGTACGAGTGCAATTGGAACCTAACTATAACGTCCCTGTAACATTTTGGTTTTCTCAGTGAATTTCTAAGGTTTTTTAAATTCTATTTCCTAACTATATCGTCCCTGTAACCTTTGACTTTTTCAGTGAATATCCATATATATATTTATATATATATATATATCAAGAAACAAAGGTTGCCCCACTGAAGCCGTCACACACATATATATATATATATATATATAAATATATATATATATATAGATATGGAACAAATGCATGGTGCTGCAATGGGCAGATGTTTTGCCCCCCAGTACGCGTGCTTGCATGTGGGCTGGTGGGAGGAACAGGTGCTCCGCAGACACCATGAAAAAACATGGGAAGAGCAGATAGTAATCTGGACAAGATTTATTGATGATTTGTTTTTAATCTGGAGAGGGTTAACCACATCAGCAGAACAGATTATCAAAAGTCTAAATGTAAATGATTTATACTTAAATTTTACCTATGAAATTAGTACATCATCTGTCACATTTTTTGATATAGAGATCTTCATTCAGGATGAGTACCTAGAGACGAGGTTACATAGAAAGAGTACAGCTGGCAACACCACTCTTCATTCGTCCAGTTTCCATCCAAAGCATACTAAAATGAGCATTCCCTTTGGTAAAATGTTGCACGCCAAAAGGAACTGCAGTACAAGTGAAGATCTAGAAAAGTGTCAGGATGAAAAGTGTCAGGATGAAATGGAGAAAAGATTCAGACAGAGAGGCTACAGCATGCTAGTAATACAATCAGTAAGAGCAACAGCGAACAGGAGAAATAGAGATTCTATTCTGTTCACTAAACCAGCAGAATCAGAGTTGAAGAAAGAACAGGCAGAAATCAGATTTTTGTAACCCCATTTAGTAGCCAAGAAATGCAACTTCGAACACTTTTAAAAAAGAACTGGCTGATGATAAAAGCGGATGCAATAATAGGGAAGGCAGTCTCTAAGCATCCCCTGATTACATTCAGACGTGCACCATCACTAAGAGTGCAGTGGTAGTGAGCAGCCCTGAGATTCAACATGAGAGTAGTTGGCTGCGGCCCAAACCGGGCTTTAGAAGATTCCTGCGGTGCAGGGCTTGCACCATAGCTGAAAACACCACAAGCTATAGGACACCGTTTAGCACAGAGGCAGTGAAAATAAAGGGAACACATAATTGCAAAACAGAGTTCGAAGTATACATTTTAACGTGTACATGCAACTTGAGATACGTGGACAGTACAATATTACAATATTACCAGTGCACAAAAGAATATTGCAGCACATAAGGGCCATATCCAACAGTGATTACGCCTATTCAGTGGTGCGCCATTGTGAAACGCATCACAATAAAGACCCAAAACAAATAAAATGCTTTGTAATCAATGCAGTACCCTCCACTAGGAGGGGAGATGACTGCACTAAAAAGTTGAGAGTTAGAGATTAGATATATGAGATGTATCATTAAGTTAGATTGTAAGGCACCAATGGGTTAAATTATGATGAAGACTGCACTCAGGTTTGTAGAAGACATGCAGAAAAAGGTCCTGTCATTGCAAATTTGCTTTGCTTCATTGAAGCGAGAGCAGGGAAACCTCCTCTCGCTTCAATGAAGCAAAGCAGATTGCTTTTCCATAAGGGGAGCTGCATGTCAGCAGCTCCCCTTATGAAAAGCAATGCCGGCTCCCGCAGGACGCGGGGAGCCGGCGGGACCGTGCTGGGATTGGGGACCCCCCCACGGTCCCCAACGAGTGGCCAGGCCCTGGGGAATGTGGTCCCCGGGGCTATTAGTGGCCTGGGAGGGGGGCCACGCAGCCCCCCTCCCCCAATTTTTTTTTTTTAAACGGAAGGGCCGGCCCCGGGGGATGGGGTCCCAGGGGCCTTAAATGGCCTGAGGAGGGGGGCCACGCAGCCCCCCTCCAAATATTTAAAATAAAAAAAAAGAGGGCATGGCCCGGGGAATGGGGTCCCCAGGGCCAATATAGGCCCAGGGAAAGGGGGCCACGCGGCCCCCTTCCCGTTTTATTTTAATTTTTAAAAAAAATCCTCAGGCCCCGGGGGATGGGGTCCCCGGGGCCAAAAGTTGCAGAGGGAAGGGGGGCCACGCAGCCCCCCTCCCATACAAAAAAAAAAAAGACCGGCATCATGCCGGAGGCCCCGCCCCCTCCCGGGAGCAGTCTGCAAACGCGCCCCCTGGCGCGTTTTGAGAAGGGGAAGTAATTCCCCTTGAATACTGGGGGTCCGTGGGGGCCAACTAGCCCACCAGGAACCTCCAGTATGCGCCAGGGACCTGCGTTGCAGAGAGGTGTACAGAGGCCACGCCCCTTTTTACACCTCTCTGCAACGCAGCTCTGTGGCGCTTTTTGGAGGTACATGGTGGGCTAGTTGGACTCCAGGGACCCTCAGTATTCAAGGGGACTTAATCCCCCATCTTAAAATGCGCCACGGGGCGCGTTTGCACAGTGGTGAAGGGAGGGGGCGGGGCTTCAGGTGACATGTGTGCAAACAGGCCCCGTGGCGCGTTTTAAGATGGAGAATTAAATCCTCTTCAATCCTGAGGGTCCCTGGGGGCAACTAGCCCACCAGGTACGTCCAGAAAGCGCCACAGAGCTGCGTTGCAGAGAGGTGTAAAAGGGGCGTGGCCTCTGAACACCTCTCTGCAACGCAGCTCCCTGGCGCATACTGGAGGTACAGGGTGGGCTAGTTGGACCCCAGGGACCCTCATGATTCAAGGGAACTTAATCCCCCAACTTAAAACGCGCCACGGGGCGCGTTTGCACAGTGGTGAAGGGAGCGGGCGGGGCATGTTATTGTTAGAAATTAGCATTTAAAAAACCTTTGAAATTCACTTAAAAAACCATAGGTTTCAGGCACGTTATAGTTAGAAATTAGCATTTAAAAAACGTTTGAAATTCACTGAAGAAACCATAGGTTTCAGACACGTTATAGTTAGAAATTTGCATTTAAAAAACCTTTGAAATTCACTGAAAAAACCATAGGTTTTAGGGACAGTTATAGTTAGTTGGACATTGCACTCATACAATCAGTGATGGCACTGACCATGTCATGAGTGATGTAATATGTGATGTCATCAGCAGTGCATTGCGGGGGCACGAGTTATAGTTACCTGAACTAACTATAACGGGGGAATTTCACGAGTGCAATGTGAATTTGTATGAGTGCAATGTCCAACTAACTATAACTGTCCCTAAAACCTATGGTTTTTTCAGTGAATATATATATATATATATATATTCACTGAAAAAACCATAGGTTTCAAGGACGTTATAGTTACAAATTAGCATTTAAAAAACCTTTGAAATTCACTGAAAAAACCATAGGTTTTAGGGACAGTTATAGTTAGTTGGACATTGCACTCGTACAAAACCCGTGAAATTCCCCGTTATAGTTAGTCCAGCTAACTATAACTCGCGCCCCCGCAATGCACTGCTGATGACGTCACATATTACATCACTCATGACATGGTCAGTGACATCACTGATGACATCACTGATGACATCTCAAATGCTAATTTGTAACTATAACGTCCCTGAAACCTATGGTTTTTTCAGTGAATTTCAAAGGTTTTTTAAATGCTAATTTGTAACTATAACATGTCTGAAACCTACGGTTTTTTCAGTGAATTTCAAAGGTTTTGTAAATGACAATTTTTAAATGTATTAATTGTAATATACATTTTTTTCATACTGATTTCCAAATTTTTTAGAAACAATTTTTTTAAAATATTTTATTTTTTAAATTACATTGTAATTACATTATACATTACATTACAAAAATACTTTCTCAGAATGAATTACTTTAGTTTAAATACTTTGCACATAGGCAATAGACTTTTAAGTACAGTAGTTACAGTTGTTGCAATGGGCAACACATTTTCAAACACAATGCAACATTCAGCTCAATGTGAATTTCTAGTTAAATGCAATTAGTTACTTTATGGATTACTTTTCTAACCACAGGACTGGATCCTAGATTCAGTCCTGGGACATCTCCTGTAAACAGTTGAGTAAAAGCGTTTTGGTTACAGTCGTGATTTTTAAGGAATATTATTGTACTTTAAAAGTTCACACTTAGAAACTTTTTCTCATAGAATCACCAATGTTATCCTATGGAAGGAAATTCACTTAGAAGTTAAAAACTGTTATCGTTACTTTTTCTTACTCAGTGTTGGATCCTGGATCCAGCACTGGTGCATCTCCTGTAAACAGTTGAAAGAATGCGTTTAAGTCATACAGGCGATTTTTTAGGAATATTTGTAGTTTGTGAAAATCGACACTTTGAAACTTTTCTGCTGAAAACCAGACAATGGATTCCTATGGAATAAAATATAAGTTACTGGTAAGTACGGTTAAAATTACTTTTCAGGGTCAGTGCTGGGCTAAAAGATGCAGCACTGGGTTCTCTCCTGATAACAGGTGAGTAAATTGGAATTCGTACTTTGGTTGATTTTAGAGGAATATTATAAAGTTCCAAAACTCCACACTTAGAAGAATTTCCAAGTGAAACCAGTCAATGTTAGCCTATGGAAGGAAATTCAAGTTACTGGTAAGTACGGTTAAAATTACTTTTCAGGATTAGTACTGGGCTGAAAGATACAGCACTGAGGTCTCTCCTGATAACAGGTGAGTAAATCGGAATTCGTATTTCGGCTGATTTTAGAGGAATATTTTAAAGTTCCAAAACTCCACACTTAGAAGAATTTCCAAGTGAAAACAGTCAATGTTAACCTATAGAAGGAAATTCAAGTTACTGGTAAGTACGGTTAAAATTACTTTTCAGGACCAGTACTGGGCTGAAAGATACAGCACTGAGGTCTCTCCTTATAACAGGTGAGTAAATCGGAATTCGTATTTCGGCTGATTTTAGAGGAATATTTGTATGTTTCAAAAATCAACACTTAGAAACTTTTTCAACAAAAAGCAGGCAATGATATCCTATGGAAGGACATTCAAGTTACTGGTAAGTACGGTTAAAATTACTTTTCAGGACCAGTACTGGGCTGAAAGATACAGCACTGAGGTCTCTCCTTATAACAGGTGAGTAAATCGGAATTCGTATTTCGGCTGATTTTAGAGGAATTTTTGTATGTTTCAAAAATCAACACTTAGAAACTTTTTCAACAAAAAGCAGGCAATGATATCCTATGGAAGGAAATTCAAGTTACTGGTAAGTACGGTTAAAATTACTTTTCAGGACCAGTACTGGGCTGAAAGATGCAGCACTGAGGTCTCTCCTTATAACAGGTGAGTAAATAGGAATTTGTATTTCGGATGATTTTAGAAGAATATTTGCACAATGGTGAAGGGAGGGGCGGGGCCTGAGGTGACATCTGTGCAAACGCGCCCCGTGGCGCGTTTTAAGTTGGGGGATTAAGTCCCCTTGAATCCTGAGGGTCCCTAGGGGCCAACTAGCCCACCAGGAACCTCCAATATGCGCCAGGGGCTGCGTTGCAGAGACGTGTAGAGAGGCCACACCCCTTTTACACCTCTCTGCAACGCAGCTCTGTGGCGCTTTCTGGATGTACCTGTTGGGCTAGTTGGCCTCCAGGGACCCTCAGGATTGAAGGGGATTTAATTCCCCATCTTAAAACACGCCACGGGGCCTGTTTGCACACATGTCACCTGAAGCCCCGCCCCTCCCTTCACCACTGTGCAAATGCGCCCGTGGCGCGTTTTAAGTTGGGGAATTAAGTCCCCTTGAATCCTGAGGGTCCCCGGAGTCCAACTAGCCCACCATATACCTCCAAAAGCGCCACAGAGCTGCGTTGCAGAGAGGTGTAAAAGGGGCATGGCCTCTGTACACCTCTCTGCAAGGCAGCCCCTGACGCATACTGGAGGTTCCTGGTGGGCTAGTTGGCCCCCAGGGACCCCCAGTATTCAAGAGGAATTCGTTCCCCCTCTGCAAACGCGCAAGGGGGCGGGGCCTGCGGGCCCGATCGTTTAAAAAAAAAAAAAAATGTGTCCCCTGAAGGGGGCTCTGTGGCCCCCTTCCTTTTTCCAGTTTTTATGCCCTGGGGACCCCATCCCCCAGGGCCTTACCCCTTTTTTTAATTACAAATTTTAAAAAAAACGGGAAGGGGGCCGCGTGGCCCCCCTTCCCTGGGCCTGTATTGGCCCCGGGGACCCCATCCCCGGGGCATGGCCTCGATTTTTTTTTTTTCGTAGGGAGGGGGCTGCGTGGCCCCCTCCTCAGGCCATTCAAGGCCCCGGGGACCCCATCCCCGGGGCCGGCCTTTCCGTTTTTTTTTTTTTTTTTTTTGGGAGGAGGGCCGCGTGGCCCCCTCCCGAGCCACTACTTGCCCCGGGGACCCCATCCCCGGGGCTGGCCCTCTCGTTGGGGACTGTGGGGGGTCCCCAATCCCCCACAGTCCCGCCGGCTCCCCGTGTCCTACGGGAGCCGGTATTGCTTACACATGGGGAGCAGCTAACATGCTGCTCCCCATGTGGAAAGCTGTCGGCTTTGGATATTGGAAGAGAGAGCAGGTTTCCTGCTCTCTCTTCCAATATCCAAAGCAGTTGCAATGACAGGACGGGAGCCGCGAGGCTCCGTCCTGTCATTGCAAACAGCAGTGTCCCGGGGTAGGCACCCGGGACACTGCAGGAGCCGACCCTGGGGGTGGTGGTCCCCAGGGCCATCAAGGGCTCCAGGAGGGGGCCGCGCGGCCCCCTCCCATTCAGTTCACAGCCCCGGGAGGTGGTGGTCCCCGGGGCTCTGGGGGTCCGTAACGGACCCCCATATTTAAATGTTTAGTGCCCCGGGGAGGTGGCGGTCCCCGGGGCATGTGGGGGCTGGAGCCCCCACACAGATTTTACAATTAATAAAAAAAAGCCCCGGGGAGGTGGTGGTCCCCGGGGCTGCGGGAGGGCTCAGAGCCCTCCCGCACCATTTTAAAAAAAGCCCCGGGGGTGGCGGTCCCCGGGGCTTGGGGGCCCTTTGAGGCCCCCACACATTAAATTATCCCCCACCATGCCCCCGGGACTTGGGCCACCCGGGGGCAAAATACAATCGAAGCGCGGGAGACCGCGCTTCGATTTTTTTTTTTTCCGGCAGGATTCGCGCACCCTGAGCGCATCCTGCCGATTTAAAAATTATTATTTTTTTTTTTTTGCCCAGGGGGTCCTTGTGGGACCCCCTGAGCAAACCTAGGGGTCAGGGTGTTTCTACCCTGCCCCTTTGTGCGCTTTGCGCACTTGTTTCTGTCCCTCGGTTCTACCGAGGACAAAATGGCTGCCAACATTTCCTGAATCGGAATGTTGACAGCCAGCTGACAGCCAATTAACATGCAGCTCGTGATCGGGAGGGTACGCGGACCCTACTCGGCCATAGATATCACTATCTTTTTACTTTTGATTTTCTCAGCAACTACTGAACAGATTTACACCATTTAACAAAAGGGTTCTTTCTGAACCAAGAACTACCTCTTTGCCAAATTTGGTGTAATTCCGTTCAGTAGTTCGAGCTGTAGCCGTGTCTAAAGTTTCCTATGGAAAATTGCATGGGGAAAACGCGTTTTGGGACCCCCTTTTTTCTCGGCCCCCGCTGACGAATCCCCCGAGACTTTCAGGGTAGGAGCGGACCGGAGCGGGCCACAAAGTTTGAAAATTTTGCGAAGATACGTCAACCGGCAAGAGAGTTATTTCAAATAGAATGTCGCGGATTTCCTATGGATAATAGGTTGTAACTATAACTATCTACTGGCGACCGCCAGTAGATAATATATATATATATATGTATATATATACACATATATATATATATATATATATATGGATGCCGAATCACTTTTAAAAGCCTTGGAAAAATGTATGCGCAATGAAATCACCAAATGGTGGGAGCACAAATCCTTAACAAAATACGAGGAAGCGGGAAGAGTACCCCGAGGGCTAAGAATACTTCTAGCGCCCAGTTTCGACAAACTTAACCCCAACATGCTGAAAGAATGGGGAGAAAGCAATTTAGCAGCATCCATGAACCTAGTAAAGATCTTGATCAAATATGCTGAAATTGACCGTCAAGCACTGATAAGTGAAATAGATAACATCAATGAAAAATTGGGTGAAATAGAAACCACTGAAACAATTGAATACATCAGTAAAACACGAAAAGATATCCAAGAACGGCTAAAAAAACAAGAAGAAAAAATCAAAATCCGAAAAGCACATAAGTTTGTACGAGACAAGGCAGATTAGAGCAAGGTCAAATATTCACCTTTGCACGCAAATATGATAATGCCAAACGGATGAGGTTTAACAACAGGTCCAAAGTGACCACACCGGTGGATACAGCGAAAGCAGGGGGCGTACCAAATGATGCATCATCAATATCTGAGGTGAATTCACTTACAAGTGAAACGGAATCAGAAAGTGGAAGCTCCAGCTACCAAAGTGAACAACATGGCAAAAACAAACTGAACCTAGAAGAAGAGCTGGATTTTTTATCATTCGATCGCCGGCAAACCCTGAGACCCCGAAATCAAAAGAAGCAAATAGGAAACGAAGGAATGCAAGGAGAAGAGCAAGGCGGAAAAGGAGCAAACACAAAAACAAAAAAAACGCAATGGCGCAGGAAATAGAAATGAACAACAATGCAATCATCAATCTGTCGCTTATGGTATTAACACAAGCAGAACAGCAACTGCTAACGCTGGGACTTACTTTCAGCCCAGAAAGCAACTTCAATTATGGACGTACCAGGGTGAATATCTTTTGCTTTATACGTAAATTAAAGCTAATGAAATTTTTCACTATCAAGGAAGGAACAGAGCTAGTAAAGGCTACCAAACACACCAACAATACGGATAGAGAACCACTTAGAGCATCGGATGTTCCGACTTTGTTAACTCTGCATGACTTAAGTGATGAAACCAACATGATTAGACCAGACACTACCAACATTGGGTCAACCCAAGAAAAATTATGAGAGATGAATATAATACAGCAAAGTGCGGGCAAAAGTCCATTCAAGCCCAAATCAACATTCCTCCCAGTCATGCCAAAAGATGCTATTGACATTTTTTAATGAGAGGATAACAGAAGACATCAAAAAACTATACCAAAAAGTACAACATAGAAAACGCACGAAACACTACAAAGAGATACAATATGCTAACCTGATCAAAAAACTAAGGAACAATCAAGAAGTAGTTATAAATAAGTCCGATAAGGGCGGAAATATAGTGATATGGCCCAAAACAGACTATCTGCAGGAAGCCCATCGTCAATTAAACGATCAGGAATGCTACGAAAGAACCAATGAAAAAAGAATATAACAAAGCAAAAGAAGCATTAAAAAAAGATCTATATCAGTGGAAAAGAGAGGGATTAATATCAAGTGAGGAATTTAAGTTCCTACAGAATGATCATCCAGTAATCCCAACCATTTACTTTGTACCCAAAGTCCACAAAAATATAACACCCATACCGGGTAGACCAATAATCTCAGCCATAAAAAGTGTGGGCGAACACATCACGCAATATGTGGAGTTCTTTCTGCAGGATCTAGTCAAAGGGCTTCCAACCTACGTCAAAGACACTGGACACTTTTTGGAAAAAGTGAGAGAAATTGAATGGACAAATGACCTAATGCTCATCACATTGGACATAGAATCGCTATATACTAGCATCGAACACCACACAGGTCTGAAAGCAGTTAAACATTTTTTGGATACCAGAGATGCAATTTACTATAAACATAACAAAATGCTTTTAGGTCTGATTGAATGGTGTTTGTACAACAACTACTTTATGTTTGGAAATGACCTATATAAACAACTCAGGGGCGTTGCGATGGGAGCCTGTTTCTCCCCCAGCTATGCCTGCTTGCATGTGGGCTGGTGGGAGGAACAGGCCCTCAAGACAGAGCACTCTGAAATGTATTCTCTTCATGTCAAATATTGGCTGCGCTTTATTGATGATGTCTTTGTGGTGTGGCAAGGAGATCAAGATAGTGCACTTAAATTTATCCATGACATTAATATCAATACTGCTAATCTAAAATTTACATCCAATATGAGCAAAAACAATATTGATTTTCTAGATGTAAAAGTGTATGTAGCTGATGGGAAATTGGAAACAACATTACACCGCAAAGCCACTGCGGGAAACTCAACATTACACGCAAGCAGCTCGCACCCAAAACATCTTATAAAAAGTATCCCATATGGGGAACTTTTGAGACTAAAAAGGATTTGCAGTACACAGATAGAATTTGAAAAATGTTCACGGGATGCACTAGCAAGATTCAGGAGACGGGGATATGATGAGAAAACCCTAAGCAATGCTGAGATATGAGTAAAAGGTAGATCGAGGGAGTCCCTTATGACATCAGGGGGACATAACAGAGTAACCACAAGAGGATTACTCACACCAGGGGGATCCAAACCAACAGAAGAAAGTACTCCTAGACTAATCACCACATTCAGTAAGCAAGAAAGGCAGGTGAGGTCTATTATATAAGAGAAACTGGCCAATAGTACTCTCGGATGGAGTGCTGGCAACAAGACTACCCCCAGCACCCACATTTACTTATAGGAAAGGAGCCTCAATGAGATCACAAATAGTTAAAAGTAGCCCTGAACTCAGTTTAACCAACACGTGGCTCAAGCCCAGACAGGGATTTTTCAAATGCTCTACATGTAGAGCATGCAAATTTGGAGTCAATACAACGCACTATTCTACTCCATTCTGTCCGGGGGAGGTTGCCATTAAGGGCAGCTTTAATTGCAGAACAGAATATGCGGTATACGTACTGACATGCACCTGTGGCCTAAAATATGTAGGCAGCACAAAGTTACAGGTGCATGTCAGGATACTACAACACCTACATGCAATTGTGAACAACGATACCACATACCCAGTTGCACGCCACTTTAAGAATGAGCATAACAATGATCTCAAATTCTTAGCATACTATGTGGTTAATACAGTTCCGGGCCTCCGTAGAGGCGGGAACAGAGAACGCATACTGCGACAACTGGAGTCACGTATGATCTTGGAATTTGACTGTAAAGCTCCAAATGGGCTAAACAACACAGAGGAGCTCCATAATTTCCTATAAATTGGGGTCATTATCATAACCTCCTGCAACACACAAGTATAAATGGCTCCAAACATGCCATCATAGAGGTACCACAGTGACAGTAGAAGCAGGGGATTAGCAAATTATGAGATTTATAATAACCGCCACCAGATGAAAGTATATCTGTATCATCTTAAACACCTCTGAAATTACAGATACATCTTTGTAAATAATTTTAAACACCATTAGCACAAATATGAAACTATAATTGCACTATAATGCACATAGCACCTTTTAAGCACTTATGCACTAAGCTGCTAGGCATAAAACACTTTATCATTATCATATTTATTATTTTGAAAAGACACGTAGACACTTTATTATACGACCAAAAAATCTGTGTAGCTATTTTTAAGGTTGTTGATAATTAATACCCATTTCAAGCATTTATGCGGTTATATAAATGTGTTTTAATATGACATATGCAATACATGTTTCATATTTATGGGAATAGCACCCTTTTAAAAAAAAAAGAGGTTGTAAAAGTTTCATTTAAATGCATTTATATATATAAGATGTGTATTTTATTATTTATTTGTATATATATTTGATATATAAATATTGCCTTATAAATGGAAAAAATGAAAACATTTTAAAATGTGTCGTTATAATAATACTGTCGCAAAAATGAGTACAAACAAAATGAAATAATAGATATATAAAAAAAGAGAAAAACAAAAATGTAATTAGTAGCGCTTGGAAAAACAGACTATTATTGGTATAAGTTAAATGTGAAGTATTTCTTTTATGGTGTTGACCATGTGACACAGGGGGTGTGTAACAAAAGAGAATACGTACAGCGTTCCGTATGTGAACAAGGTCATTTGTTGACCGAAATGCGTCAGATTTTGAAACCTGTGAGACAATAAAGAAACTTTGCACTGCACCCACTGGAGTTCGTTGCTCTCTACTCGCCAAAAGGAAATATCGAGATGGCTCTTTTTAAGAATACAAGTCCCAGCATGCAATAAAATTGGACATAAACTAAGTGTAGCCCACTGAGGGCTGGGAACCAATAGGAAGCGTGCATCAATTTGAATCAAAGAGCACTTCACAATCGCATACGAAGCAGCCTATGATTAAGGGGCGCAATGCCCTGAAACGCGTCAGGCAATAATACTTACCTGAGAAGTGACGGAGAGTGAAATCGTGGAAAGCTGAAGGGCTGGCTTGCTGCTGTGTGCGTCCTGGAAAGCTCGAGGGCATTTGGTTTGCATATGTTTCAACGCGGCGTCATCGCCGCGTCAGGACTGCACCATCTTCGTGTAAAAAGAAAAGAAGAGGCTGGGGATCGAAACTATTTTGAATCCGCTCAAGCGCAGCAAGCCTGATGTAAGGTACTCTCCAAAACTTCTTGGATCCTACTACAGGAATGTAAATATACTCTAATTATGTGTGTGAAAGTGAACCTACTAAAGGAAATATCGAGATGGCTCTTTTTAAGAATACAAGTCCCAGCATGCAATAAAATTGGACACAAACTAAGTGTAGCCCACTGAGGGCTGGGAACCAATAGGAAGCGTGCATCAATTTGAATAAAAGAGCACTTCACAATCGCATACGAAGCAATCTATGATTAAGGGGCGCAATGCCCTGAAATGCGTCAGGCAATAATACTTACCTGAGAAGTGACGGAGAGTGAAATCGTGAAAAGCCGAAGGGCTGGCTTGCTGCTGTGTGCGTCCTGGCAGCTCGAGGGCATTTGGTTTGCATATATATATATACTTATACTTGAAGATGAAGGATCACAAGAAAACAACAGCCAGCCAGGGCAAAAATCTGGATCCCAAAGGATACAATGAGTCACAAAGAAATATACAAGAAAGAAGTGACTCAAACAGATAGATTCACCAAAGAACAAAAATATATTTCCACTACAACGTTTCAGCTTCTGCCTTCCTCAGGTAGTACAATATGGTTTGCTCAGTGGCTGCACAGACGACACAGCTGAATTTTCAAAAAGCATCATGAGTGAAGATTCCATTTGGAATGTGGAATCAATGCAGTCCTGAGAGCTCTTGAGATATGCAGTAATCAGGTTGTATTGTCAGTAATGTTCAGTCCATCTGGATGCAGTTATTTTAAACGGTACATCCAGAAGTTTTCTCTGGAGTCCAGTAGTTCTTCCTTTGAGACATGTTCCACGGGGAAAATCTTCAAATCTGATAGTAAATGATCCACAAGGTTAAAATGATTGGCTACAGGCTGGTCAATTTTCTTATTAATTATTGCCGATTTGTGGTTCCTCCTGAATCGTGTACGAAGGTCATTCACTGTTTGGCCTACATATTGTTTTTTTACAGCTTTGCCGTTGGCACTGAATCACATAAATAATGCATGTTGAACGACATGTAAGATGCTGTCTTATTCCATAGGTCCTTCTCATTAGGTTCTTCTTTATTTGTCGACCTGCACCTCCAGCCCATTGTACAGGAACTTCCATCATTTGTTAAAGATACCGGTCACTTCCTTCAGATTATTGAAAAATTAAACCAAACCTACACATTTGATGATGATACTCTTCTGGCTACATTTGATGTTACATCATTATACACCAATATACCACATGAGGATGGGCTTATGTTCTTAATAAAAGAACTGTGAAAAAGCCATCAACAAATGGGCTTACCAACTTTGCAAGAGTTATCCTTAAATCCAACAATTTTACATTCAATGGTAAACACTATCTGCAGATACAAGGGACTTCCATGGGCCCTCGGATGGCTCCATCCTATGCAAATATCTTCATGGGCAAACTAGAGAACTGTATAGTTGCTACTTCTAGCATCAAACCACTGGTATGACTACGATACATTGATGACATATTTATAATATAGAATGCAGGAAGTAGAACATTGGAACAATTTACAGCTTATATCAACAATATCCATCCTACCATCAAATTTACCAGCAGCAATACTAAACAGAAGCATCATCTCCCTTTTCTGGATGTGCTACTCACCATTCATGAACAAAAAATTACAACTGATCTGTACCACAAGCCTACAGATGCTCATTTGTATCTAAACTGGACTTCATGTCACCCACACCACACTAAACTGAGCATCATCTACAGCCGAGCACTCAGAATAAGACACATCTGCTGCAATGAGGAAACCTGTAAAGACCATCTACAGGAGCTTGCTGCATTATTTAAAAGGTGAGGCTATCCTCTGCATATCATACAGCAACAAATTGACAAGTCTTTGCAGTTACCCAGAGAAGCACTTATTTGTAATACAAACGGCAGAAACAAAAGTGACAGAACTCCATTTGTGGTTGACTATCATCCATCGGCTCCCAACTACAGAAATATAATGCAAAAAACATTTCCCTTACTGTCCACTTGTGAAAAATGCAAAAGGTTTTTCCAAAACCGCCAGTCATTGCTTACCGCAGAGCTCCAAATTTACGATCTCTTATTGTGAGAGCTGAACTCAAGCAAGTTGTAACAAATGCAGGGGTTCATTGCTGTGACTCTAAAAGGTGCATCACGTGTGAATACCTTTTACAAACATCATCAGTAACTAGTTCTGTTACGAGAAGGACCTATGGAATAAGACAGCATCTTACATGTCGCTCAACATGCATTATTTATGTGATTCAGTGCCAACGGCAAAGCTGTAAAAAACAATATTTAGGCCAAACAGTGAATGACCTCCGTACACGATTCAGGAACCACAAATCGGCAAAAATTAACAAGAAAATTGACCAGCCTGTAGCCAATCATTTTAACCTTGTGGATCATTTACTATCAGATTTGAAGATTTTCCCCGTGGAACATGTCTCAAAGGAAGAACTACTGGACTCTAGAGAAAACTTCTGGATGTACCGTTTAAAATCACTGCATCCAGATGGACTGAACATTACTGACAATACAACCTGATTACTGCATATCTCAAGAGCTCTCAGGACTGCATTGATTCTACATTCCAAATGGAATCTTCACTCATGACGCTTTTTGAAAATTCAGCTGTGTCATCTGCGCAGCCACTGAGCAAACCATCTTGTACTACCTGAGGAAGGCGGAAGCTGAAACGTTGTAGTGGAAATATTTTTTTTTGCTTTGGTGAATCTCTATATTTTGAGTCACTTCTTTCTTGGATATTGTTGGAAAGTGGAGCTTTCTGGGAAGAAGCCTCCTGCTAATAAAGGCAACTGGCTGATCAAGGCCCCCTTCATTTAGCTGTGACAACACTGCCCCAATCCCTTGCTCTGAAGCATCTGTCTGAACTACAAATTCTTTTGTGTAGTCAGGGGCCAGTAACACTGGGGCTGAACACATAGCAGCTTTCAGAGTGTCAAAAGCCTTCTGACACTCTGGGGTCCAAATCACCTTCTTGGGCCTCTTTTTAGAAGTCAGTTCTGTGAGGGGCCCCACAATGGTCCCATAATTTTGAACAAACCTTCTATAGTACCCTGTCAGTCCAAGGAATGCCCTGACCTGAGTCTGGGTAACAGGTGCTGTCCAATCCAAAATAGTTTGGATTTTAGCTTGGAGAGGCTGTACATGGCCCCCACCTACCAGGTGGCCCAGGTACACCACAGAACTCTGCCCTATTTGGCACTTGCTTGCCTTAATAGTCAGGCCTGCCTGCTGCATGGCCTGAAGCACTTCCCTTAGGCGGCTTAAGTGATCTCCCCAGGTAGAACTATACACAGCTATGTCATCCAGGTAAGCTGCACTGAACTGTTCCAACCCAGACAAGACCCTGTTCACCAACCTTTGGAAGGTGGCAGGTGCATTCTTTAAACCAAAGGGCATTACCTTGAACTGATAATGTCCCTCTGGGGTGGAGAATGCTGACCTCTCCTTTGCTCCATCAGTGAGGGCAATCTGCCAGTAACCTGAAGTCAAATCAAAAGTACTCAGGTACTTAGCACCCCCTAACCTATCAATGAGCTCATCAGCTCTAGCTATAGGGTGAGCGTCAGTCTTTGTGACTGCATTCAATCCTCTGTAGTCCACACAGAACCTTAACTCTTTGGGTCCCCCCTGAGGATTAGGTTTGGGTACCAGCACCACTGGACTGGCCCATGGACTCTCAGACAGTTCAATTACCCCCAAGTCCAGCATCTTAGCAACCTCAGCTTTAATGCTGGCTCTGACATGGTCAGATGTCCTGTACAGTTTATTCTTGACAGGTAGGCTGTCACCAGTGTCAATGTGATGCACACACCACTCAGTGATGCCTGGGGTCAAAGAGAACAGGCCAGCAAACTGCTCCAGCACTTGCTTACAGTCTCTGTGCTGCTGGGCTGTCAACTTGGGAGAGAGTATCACCCCTCCACTGACCCATCTTGTACATTAGTGGAGAGGAGGTTGGGCACAGGCTCAGTTTCCTCCTCCACACCCTCATCAGTGACCAGTAACATGGTCATGTCTGCCCTGTCATGGTGGGGTTTCAATCTATTCACATGCAGGACCCTATGAGGGTTCCTGGGGGTGCCAAGGTCAACCAAATAGGTAACCTCACCCTTCTTTTCTAAGATTGGATAGGGCCCACTCCACTTGTCATGGAGGGCCCTGGGAGCCACAGGCTCCAACACCCACACCAATTGTCCTGGAGTATATTCAGGCATAGTAGCCTTCTGATCATACCAGTGCTTCATGAGCTCCTGGCTGGCCTCAAGTTTCCTGTTTGCCTTGTACATGTACTCTGCCATTCTAGATCTCAGGCCTAGCACATAATCAAGCACATTGTCCTTAGCTTCTTTAAGAGGCTTCTCTAGAGACTCTCTTAGCAGGCTCAATGGCCCCCTCACAGGGTGTCCAAACACCAACTCAAAGGGACTGAAACCAACCCCTTTCTGTGGCACCTCCCTGTAGGCAAACAGTAAGCATGGGAGGAGAACATCCCATCTCCTCCTGAGTTTCTCCGACAACCCATTTATCATGCCCTTCAGGGTTTTGTTGAATCTCTCAACAAGACCATTTGCTTGTGGGTGATAGGGGGTGGTGAACTTGTAGTTGACACCACACTCATCCCACATAGCAGTCAGATAGCTGGACAGGAAGTTCGTGCCCTATCTGACACCACCTCTTTGGAAAACCCACTCTGGTGAACACACCAAGTAGTGCTCTAGCCACTGCAGGAGCATCAATGGTTCTAAGAGGTATGGCTTCAGGGTATCTAGTGGCATGGTCAACTACCACTAAGATATACCTATTCCCTGATGCAGTAGGTGGGTCCAGGGGACCAACAATGTCCATCCCCACCCTTTCAAAAGGAACCCCAACCACTGGCAGTGGTACTAGGGGAGCCTTTGTCTTGCCCCCTGCCTTGCCACTGGCCTGACAGGTGACACAGGAGCTGCAAAACTCCTTTACCTTTTCAGACATATGGGGCCAGTAGAAATGGTTCACCAACCGGTTCCATGTCTTTGTCTGTCCCAAATGTCCTGCCAAGGGGATGTCATGACCCAAAGTCAGGATGAACTCTCTGTACCTCTGGGGCACCACCAACCTCCTGGTGGCCCCCTCCTTGAGGTTTCTGGCCTCAGTATAAAGCAGTCCATCTTCCCAGTAGATTCTATGAAACCCACTGTCATCCCCTTCCTCTTGCTTAGAAGCAATCCGCCTCAAGCTCTCAAGGGTGGGACAGTCACGCTGTCCCTGACTGAACTCCTCTCTGGAGGGTCCACCTGCTCCTGTCAGTTCTGCCAAATCTGACAGCTCTGGCAGGGATGGAGTCCCTCCCTCCGAGGCCAGATCCTTCCCAGCAGGGTTGGATTCTGCCTGCACCTCTGGAGTTCCCTGGGCTGGCTCACCAGGCCCAGTACCCTTGTCCATGGATGCTTGGCCCTTTGTTCCAGGGTCCAAGTGTCCAGCCCCTCCCTTCTGGCTAGTCTGTGACCTAGTCACAGCACATACCCACTCAGGGAGCTCCAATATTTTCATATGGAGTCCTCTCTCCACCTCTGACCACGCAGAGGCTTCAAGGTCATTGCCCAGTAAACACTGGACTGGGAGCACCTTTGACACAGCTACCTTCATAGGGCCTGTCACACCTCCCCATTCCAAATCCACCACAGCCATGGGATGGATTTTGGTAGTGCTGTCTGCATAAGTCACCTGGTGAAACTCACCAGGTATCACCCACTCTGGAGGCACCAGCTCAGCCAGGACCATAGTTACACTAGCCCCAGTGTCTCTGATAGCCTCAACCTCAGTCCCATTCACTTTAGGTCTCTGCCTGTACTTCTCCATGTTTGGAGGTAAGGCATCAAGGGTTGCAATATTCACCCCACCCAGGGACACTAAGGTTGCTGCCACTACTGGAATACCCTCTTCTGGTGTACCACTCTCCACCCCTACACTCACACTGGCAATCCCTGTGGATGGCCCCTTAGGGGGGAGCTTCTTAGTGCAGACAGCATCTCCCTGCTTGTGCCCTGGCTGGTTACAGTCAAAGCACTTACCCACCTTTGAGGGATCAAAGAACCTACCAGGCTTTCCCTGCTACCCCCTCCCTTTGAATTTGGGTTGGCTTGGGGCCACCCCTCCTTGTGCAGGTTTTTGTGGGTCTTTAGAGGACTCTTTCTGATTTTGACCTTCTTTCCCTTGGGCTTTCCCCTGGGGAGGGACCTGTCCTCCTTTCTTCTGGTCACCCCCCTGGTGCTGTATGGAAACCCGGGTTCTCACCCACTCATCAGCTGCTTCCCCCAGCTCTCTGGGGTCTGTCAGCTTAGAGTCCACTCGATACTGGCTTAACTTCTCTTCTGCACAATGAGTCAAAATGTGTTCTTTCAAAAACAAATTATACAATCCCTCATAAGTGATCACTTTGTTACCACAAATCCAGCCTTCTAGTGCCTTCACTGAAACATCCACAAAGTCTATCCAAGACTTGGAACTCAATGTCTGGGTGTTCCTAAACTTCACCCTGTACTGCTCAGGAGTCAGACCAAACCTCTTGACTAAGCAGGCTTTCATCTGCTGGTATGATTCTGCATCCTCTCCCTTCAGGGTCAGGAGCCTATCCCTCCCAGCTACTGGAATCAACTCCCACAGGAGTGCACCCCAATACCTAGAGTGGACCCTACTCATCTTAAGGGCCCTCTCAAAAGCTGCAAGCCATTTGTCAATGTCATCCCCCTCAGTGTACTTGGGCACAATACCCTTTGGAAGTTTAGGTTCAAATCTGCCACCCCTGGACATCTCAGCATCTTCTTCGCTTCGCTGCCACCATTTCTCTTCTCCTCCTTCTCCCACCTCTTCTCAGCCAAATCCAGTTTCCTTTGCTCTAAAGCTATCAAAGCTAATTGAGCCTGAAGCTGTCTCTCTGCAAGGGACCGTAGTGGTTCCTGAGTAAGGGACCCTTCCCCACTCCCACCATCAGGATTCTGTTGGCTTACACTAGTTATAATGGAAGAGGCATCATCCTCAACCTCCTCCCTCTCTTGGGGGAGGTAGGGGGGACACCCTCTATCCCCCTTGATTCCCCTCAGCTGCCTGGTCATGGGCTTGTATAAACTGAAACAACCCTGCCTTCCTATACCTCTTGGAAGCAGGCAGCCCCTAAGCCTACACTGTTCCCTAAGCTCAGTCAACTTACACTGGGACAGTTTAGCCAGGTCCAACTCCATGGTTCCCTAGTTTTGGGTCACAACACGAGGCACAATAGACTTAGGACAATTTGGAAAAATCAAAACAATGGATTAAAAACAGTTTAGTCCAAATTTCAAAAATCAAACTCAAAAGTTTTGTTCTAAGGCAATTTAGAGGATTTTTATAATCTTAATTCATTCACTGAAAGGTGTATTTTTTAAACACAAGTCCACATCCACACCGCTGAGCACCAAATGTTGGAAAGTGGATTATTGGTAGGGGCAAATGTAGGTCTGCCACTGGCAATAAGGCCACTAACACATGATAGGACTCAGCATAGGTCTCAGAAAATTATTCCTATGCTCAACCCCTGGTAACGTGGCTGCGAGCAGACAGGCTTAACTTCAAAGACAGGTATGTAAAGCATTTAAAAACACTAATTCAGTAAATAATTAAGACACAACACATAATAAAAATCCAACACCAATTTATAAAAAGAGGAAATATTTTTATCTTTAAAATAACACCAAAACGATAAAAATCCAATGTAGGGAACCGGAGATATGTATTTTCAAAGTTTAAATAAAATATAGCACTTAGAAGCATATAGCACCATATTGGGACATAGGCTCGCGATAGACCGGGCCAAAGTCAAAGTTTAAGGCCGACCGCGATGGAGCCCTGAGCGGATACCCCACGCAGAAGGTCCCGGTCAATGTTTTTACCTTCGCACTTAGAAACTTTTCTGGAGCTTTTCTCCTCGAGGCCCCTCGACGCTCTCCGTCAGTCCGGATCCGGTGCGGCTCCGCCGGATAGCCTTTCGACGATCTCCCGGTGAACTTCCCTGGAGCGGACTTAGAAACTTTTTCAAGATCGCTTCAGCGGGGCAATCCAACAATCCAGGCCGACACGCGATGGAAGGCAGGCGGATTGGCGCTCGCGGTTGTTCCCGGTCGACTTTCTTACGAGCGGACTTAGAAGCTTTTCTGGAGCTTTTTCTCGTGGGGTCCCTCGATGCTCCTCATGTAGCCGGATCCGGTGAGGGTTCGCCGGCTTCAGATTTTCGCTAGTACCGGTCAATCTCTGGAAGTCGATGCGATGGAGCTTTTAGCGGGACGAACCTGGTAGGCTTGGCCGGCTCGCGGTTGAAGGCAGGCGGCTTGGCTGACCAGGATGAGTCGGTCCCCCTATGGAGCTTTTTTTCAAAGTTCCTCCAAAGTTCCCCAAACTTCTTGAACTTCTTCCTGAAGTTCCTCAAAGGGTCCCAAAGTGTCTCAAACTTACTCCAAGGGTCTGGAAGCTCCAAGATGGTCCTTGAAAGTTGAGGACTTCAATTCCCACAATGCACTGGACGTCACCCTTACAAATCCACTGGTAGCTCCCCAGGTTGATGATTCTTGGTGGTGAGGGTGCAGATGAGCTCTGTTAACCTGTAGCTTGCAGGGAGTCCACTCTTGACTTCTTTTACTCAGCACAGTTAGTCCACAAAGCTGTAGTTTCAGGTGGTGCAGTCTCCAGAGGTCAGGCCTTAGAAGTCTTTGCACAGCAGAACTTTTCAGCAGGGCCAGTCTTGCTTTCTTCAGTTTCAAGCAGCAGATCTGAGGGGCTGGGCCTCTCTCAGATACTTATTCCACAGTCTCTGGGTCATCCAGGAGGTCAAGCTTCACCAATAGGAGTAGGGTAACCTCCCACTTGAGTGACTCCTTCCTGCAGAGTGTGGCATTATTCTATCCCAGAGTGCAACAAAGCTTCCAAATCCATAATGGCTGATTTTCCAGCAAGGAGGTAAGAGCTGGCTAAACACTCCCACTGAGTTGGCTAATTAACCTAGCCTCTCCTCCCTACATCTGCACATATCTTCCTTAATCCTGCCATCTGGCTGAGGTGGGGGTTCAAAGCTGTTAATGACACTGCTCTGGGCTCTGCCCCTTTGAAGCTCATTGTTTACGACCCCTCCCCTGGCCTGGCATTCCTGCAGAACAGCTCACTGCCCTCCCAGTCCATCTGGCTGGCCCCAGGGGATCTTTATCACCTCTTCAGGCAGGCTGGCTAATCCCCTTAACTCTGACCAATCAGGGCAGAGCACTGGAAGGCTGGATTTGGAGCTAAAACCCAGAAAGTGTTATAACTTCTTGTCTGTTCACTTTGGGAAAAATTAAATAACATCATATTGTAGGATTTATCAATACCATTCTAGTGAGTCTTTGAATGGAATCTTTATCCCTCTCCTATCAGAAGTTATTGTTTAATAACTTTCCCCCATGTTAACCTATGGGGCAGGGGGTTTGCAATGGGAAAAATGACATGGGCCATTTTCCAGCACCAGGACTTACAAAAACATATTTTATAAGTACTTGGCTTATTTTCACAGGACCCCCACCCCATAGGTCACCTATGGGAGACCCTAGGGGTGCTGAATCTGTAAAAATATTGCAGATCCTCCATGCCCAGTGCCCCCAGCATCAAAGTCGAATTTGGGCAGCACTTTACACAATGGGGAGAGTGAAATGTGAATTTCACTTAACCCAGGGCATATATAAACTCATTTTATAAGGGTCTACCTTATAGATACCTGACCCCCCCACCCCTGGGATACCTAGGGGAGACCCTGGGGGTCATTATTATGCCAAAACATTTTAGGTTGACCAGTTTTAAGTGCCCCAAACCCCAAAGTCGAGTTTGGCCACAATTTACATGTTTAAGAGCAATCCTGGCGCCCAGGGCTGCTTTTAAACTGACCACAGGCTTCAGCAGGGCACACATGCAAGTGCAAAAAGGCTGCTGGCCTCTAAACTGCCATGCCCCAGGATACTGGGGACTTCTAGGTAGTTTCAATCCCCTACCCTATTATATACTAGGGGCTTATGGGGTAGGTCATGCCAATTACAGGGGTACCCCAACCCAAAGTGTACCCTAGTGTATGTAGGTGCTTTACTGCTATCTAAGTGTTTCAGCATGGCACTGGCCCTGGGCCTGGTTAAACAGAGCCCAGGGTCAGTCAGAGTCAGTTACCACAAGTTCCAGTCAGCAAAAAGTTGGGGGGTGACCAGGGCACAGGGTGACTTTACAACAGGTATATATATATATATATATACAATACGTATATATGTATATATGTATGTACATATATCTTTTTGGAATTTGGAATATAGTACTGTATGCAACGTTTGCACAAGATGGAAGAAAAATACTGGCACATTATTGTCAATAATATATCTAGTAAGTTATTTGAATATAGTACTGTATGCACCTTTTTTGCGCACGATAAATGTACCTATAGTACTGTATGCAACTTTTGCACAGATAAGAGAAGAATATTGTTTACAATTAATACACACTATGAGTGTATTGTTTACAACTAGTGGGCACTTTATTTATTTTAAAACAACATTTTATTGGTTTTACAATCTTCCGTACAGTAATTACATTGGATATTTCTGTGTTCTCAGTATCATCAATGTCCAATCACTTTGTTCCTGTTTAGGATCTTCGATTGCTGCAAGTGAGTTCCAGGATCTGGCTCACTTCGATATACAATTAGAAACAAGACAACCGGTACTGATATTGGATCTAATAGATTGTTTAGGTCTAGAACTATAGCTTACAAATGACAAAAACAGTGACAACTGATGAATTCAACAACAATCTTTGCCCTACCCTGCCTTCCCACCACCCCCAGGCATGCCATGATCGGGCCCTTCAGTAAGTAGGAGGCGGAGGTCTGGCCACCCTCTTCTAAGTTCTATCATCTGATACCAACAGTACTACTTGTACCTTCAATATGCTAGGCTCGCAAAGTTCTACACACTCAGCTATGGGGAGAAATGGTCCTTCTTAGTCCATTAATTACACCTTCCCAAGCCTCCCAACCGTGCTGTACTAAATCAGCTAATTTCCTGTAGGTCATCAGTTGGGGGGTCATTCCCGTTCCTTAGTTCCTCCACCACTGCCGCCCAAGCTCTGGCTGCCTCTAGTGAACCCTGACCTCTCTTGGCCTTTCTAATCCGGTCTGCTCCCTCATAGTCTGACCAGCATAGTACCTCTCTTTTCCGGACTGTGTCCCCTCTGCCCCTTCCAGTTCCAGGCTATCTCTCTTTTAGCTAGGAGAAGCGCCAGGTCCTGAAATCAGCTAGTGACTCTAGTCTTGGGAGTATGCGGGAACCAATAGAGGAGGCAGTGTTGTGGTGTACGGTGAACCTCTCTATCTAGCATCGCAGTCAGCATGTCTGTGATCGTTTTCCAAAATCCTCCAGGTTCGGACAGCCCCAGAACATGTGGAGGAGCCCTGCCCCTACCTCTGCGCACCAAGGGCATTTAGCATCCGTCGTCGCAAAGTAACGGTTTATCCGTTCCGGAGTAAGATATGCCCTATGGAGCACATAAAAGTGAATAAGTTTAAAACACGCCTTCCTAGAAACCTTAATAATGCGGCTGAATAGACCATTGCACACTTTCTCCTCTATGGGGGTCCCCAGATCTTCCTCCCAGCTCGTCCGTAGATTATCCAGTGGGGCCAAACCCTCATGTCGGAGGTGACGGTGCAGGCATGTGACTACTTTGTATGTTCCCGAGGATAGGACAATGTATTGGCACCCAGCTGATACCGGTGAATCCACCATTCTCTTATTCCAGTGTTTCTGTATTGCCGCTATTAGTGCTCTATGTAGAAGGAAATGTCCCCTTGGGAGCTCATATCGTCCTCTAAAGTCTTCAAATGGCAAAAGCGTTCCGTCCTTATACAGGTCCCCCACTGTGTTTGCTCCAGCCACTCCCCATTCCCTCAGTCTGTGCCATACACCTCCATGTGAGAGTTCCAAGAGAATGTCCAATGGGCTGTCCAGGGCATACGGTCTCTTAGTTTTCGATTTCTGTAGGCAGCGGCCCCAGCACTTATGTAAAACTTGGAACTTGGGCTAGTATTTGTTTTTGAAATAGCCAGCCTCAGTACTGCTCGGGACAACAGTCGGATGTCAGGAACATAGCTACCCAGTTGCTCTGTCCTGTTTTTCCTACCAGCCACCCACTGTGTGAGCCATTGGAACTGGGCTGCTAGGTAGTAACTTTCAAAGTCGGGGAGGGCAAGGCCTTCGGCTGCTGTGGGTCGTTGCAATGTGTTTAGCACCACCCTGCATTTGCCAGTACCCCATATGAACCCTATAATTAATAATCTGAGGTCTTGGATGATACTCGTCAGATTCCATATCGGGAGAACCACAAAGAAATACAATAGTAGTGGTAATGCCACAATTTTTAGGAGGGCTATCCTGCCCATCACAGATAGGGGCAAGGAGGCCCAGAATTCCATGTTAGATCTCAATCCCGAATGGCCTTTCCGACATTACCCTCCAGGTTATCTGAGGCGTCGTGGTATATTTTTGCCCCTAAATACGAAAGCCATCTAGGCTCTCATATCACGTCCTGTCCTATATCGGTCTGTCTCTACCTGTGGTGGCCGAAAACAGGCATGATTTTCTCCAGTTAACCTGGAGGCCTGAGACTCTTCCTAGATGCGTGAGTAGCTCTCTTGCACCCGTCAAGTCTTCCCTCGTATAATGGAGGAAGAGCAAAAGATTGTCAGCGTATAACGCTATATAATGTTGTTCCCCTAGTATCGTCAGTCCTTTGTATGGGTTCCCAGACCTGGCGTGGCCGGCCAAAGGCTCCATGGCCAGAGCGAACAGGAGCGGCGATAAGGGGAAACCTTGTCTAGTGGCCCTGGTCAATTGATATCTCTCTGAGATCATTCTCCCGGTCCACACCTGGGCCAGGGATTCCGCATAAAGCAATCTAGTCCAGGTCACGAACCCCTGTCCTAGGCAGAGCTTTTCCATTACGCAGTAAAGATAAGGCCATTCCAGGCTATCAAAAGCCTTTTTCGATATCCACCTAAAAAAAAGTAGCTTCCTTTTTATCGTACATACTCACTTCTAGTACTCTTAGTAGCCTTCTGATCTTGTTGGCTGTGCTATGCCCCGGTATGAACCCCACCTGGTCTCGGTGTATAATGGTACTCATATATGGGAGGAGGCGAATGATGAGGATTTTGCTTAGGACCTTAATAGTCGAAGTTGAGCATACATAAAGGCCTGTAAGCTGTTTTGTCAACGGGGGACTTGCCTGGTTTCAAGAGTGGCACCACCAGGGCCTCTCATGTCGTTTCTGGGAGTCTCCAGGTACGATCCCTCTCTTCAGGTGCTATTATCATGTAATTTCTATAATAAAAGCACCATAACCTTTCAACCTGCTCCGCTACTCTCTCCTTTGCTTCAAGAAGCTGATCCTGTATTTACCCATGTTCCGGCCCAAGTTGTTCTTTTCCCCTTAGTCGTTGTTCCGCATCTAGCGTCTCTCTAAGGAGGGTTCCTCTGATCCCCACCACTTCCGATATACATTTGCCCCTGATGATCGCCTTAAAGGCATCCCATACTACTTGGGGGTCAGTACCCCTCCCATCATTCTCCTCAAAGTATTGGGTAATGGCATTTCTGATCACAACTTGGAAGACAGAGTCTTCACGGGACTCTGGTTTTAGCCTCCATGCAGGGATACAGGGTCGGGGCCTTGCCCATTTCACTCCCAGAAGTAGGGGGTTGTGATCAGAAATCATGCTGGCTAGGTATTCGCTAGTTACAACTAGCTTGTGTATGTCTGGAGTACAGAGTATCATGTCTAGTCGCACATGTAAGTCATGTAAGCGAGAGAAATATGAGTAGTCTCTCTCACCTGGGTGATAAGCCATCCAGGAGTCTACCATACCCCGCTGGGTCTGACATTCTTTCAGGCCCTTTGTCGATCTAACTATTGTAGTGTTTCTTAGCGGTGGGTGTGAACGGTTTAGTTCTATATCTGCTATAGAGTTATAGTCTCCACTCATTATTACAGAGCCTATTAGGTGTGGAGCCATTGTCCTGGATAGGGCCAAAAAGAATGAGACATGATCTGTGTTGGGGCCATATATACTCCCTATGGTGATATCATGACTGTCTAGTTTGCCATGCACCACCACATATCTTCCCTCTGGGTGTACTAGTTGTCAAGTGTATTTAAAGGGCACCCCTTGCCTTAATCCACACCATTACTCCTCTGGCAAATGCTGAGTAATCTGTATAATAAGCCTGCCTCCGCCATCTATGCTGGAGAGTTGCTCCCTCCTTAGCCTTGAGATGTGTCTCCTGCAGCGGGGCAATCGGTATTCCCCTTCTGGCTAAATAGGCGTATACCTTGTGTTGTTTGGTCATGGAGTTCATCCCCCTGACATTTCAGGTGAGGACTTTTTATTCTACTGGGGTGCCATAAGTCACTTTGAAGGTGTCTCTTCTTCCCACTAGGGGTTACTGGTATCCTATCTATTCTCTCCTTCCTTGACAGTATCGTTGCCCACTCGCCCACCATGCACGCCCCCCCTTGGTAATCCCCAACCCCCAACAGAAATACAAACTCCCACACCCCAGGACAGGCGTAAGAACAAACCCCATCCAACTCAGACACCAACAGGTGTCCATTTGCAGTACCGCCCGCATATCAACAATTAGGGTGGGCTGGTATTACATTCTCGGATCAGAACTCCCCATCCCGGGTCTTCCCCCATCACAATGAATGCAAACCTCGGGTTACAGCGCCAATTATTACTGTGGAGGCATTATCTCTTCAGAGGCATCAGGCTCCCACCGCTGAAGAGCGTTCTATCTCAGCTTGTTACGATTTTCCCTAAATAAACTCATCTGCTGTTCTCGGGGTGATCTTAAGCAGTTCAATATCGGTGACCTCTGCAGAGCTAGTGTCCTTGGTCATCTCAGAGTTCCTGTCTTCTAGTTCACTGACCGAGGAACACGGGCTCCTATCTGTGTTGCTGAGTTTTGTGAGTACCCTGATCACTTTCCCTCATTCATGTTGGGTTTCTGCTAGTGTGGGGGCTCCTTTCTTTGTGGATCCTGGTTTGCGTCTGTGGGTCCTGGGTCGCCTGGGTTCACCTCTCGGTCGAGCATCCACTCCTGATTCAATCCAGTTCCAGGCATCTTGCGGGGTCTGGAAAAATTGTGTTCCAGTGGGTGTGATCACCCGTAGCTATGCTGGGAATATCATCGCGCAGGGCACATTCATCTGCCTGAGACGGCTTTTCACCTCTAAGAAGGTTGCTCATTGCTTCTGTACTTCCCTGGTGAAATCTGGGAAAATCATCACTTTGCTATTATTTATTTGGAGGTCTCTCTGTGCCCGAGCTTGAGCCAGAATGTGGTCCCTGTCTCTACAGTGAAGAAGTTTGGCTATTATGGGGCGTGGAGGCGCACCTGGTCTGGGGGGGCGGGCATGAACTCTATGTGCCCTCTCCAGGGCGTAAAATTGGGAGAGGCCTCATTTGAGGTGTCCCTCTCAGCCAGCCGTTGGTGGTCATCTTTCAGCAGATTGAGCTCTGTTCTTATGCTGTCTATCTTAGTCTCATGTGCTTCTCTGGATGCTTGTATTGCTTGCATTATATCACAAAGTATCAGATTATTCCTGGGTTCTTCCTGTTGGGCCATCTCTATGTCAACCTCATCGTCCCTCTGTCTGGACAGGGGCCCTATACTTAGGCTTTCTGGCCCCCGTTTCTGGACGGTTTTCCACATAGCTTTTGGATTATGTCCCCTACAATGGTCTCTATCACTGCCACTTGTCAGAGGGTGGACACAAGAGTTGGGGCATCTCTCTCACCCACCTCCAGCTTCTCTTGCTCTCTATTGTGCATGTTGGGGACCTATCTGTTCTCAGGGATGACCATACTCAACTGGGGTATGTGCTGTGTTTTTACAGGCCTGTTTGCAGCACCCCCCACGTAGACCCAAGCTCTGTCTCGTAATAGTTTACAATCGGTCTGGCAGTAATCAGGTAACTGACTGAGGGTGTGCACCTCTGAAAACCTCAGACTGCTGCACCTGACATACCTGGCCACTTCTTGTCTGCAGTACGGTGGTAATCCACAAGGCTGCATCAGGTTGCTCTTCGCAAAGCTCCCTAGGATGTCGGGCGAGGCCACGGCTGTAGCCGTGTCTCCAATACCCCTTTCTCTTTTGCCTATCTTTTGACCTTTTTTTTTATATACTGGCTCCCAGGTGCCAGCTGCTCGGGGCTTCCTCGATCAGGCACTGGCAGTCTCGCCTCAAATCCAGTTATGCTGATGTTATATGTCTCTGGTCGGACCACAAGCGTTTCATCACCAGCCTCGGGTGGCCTCGTGCGCTTCGCCCCACTTGTATCCTCTACTCTGGCCTTCCCTGTGTTGCAGCCTCGAGCCTCCAGCGTACATGGCCCACCAGATGGGGACAGTCACAGCCGTTCCTCGGTGCGCTGCCTCCCCCTCAGTAGGCCCACAACTCCGGCAACTGGGCTGGCTGCTAGACCGGCAGCTGGGCACCCTCAGTCCGGGCCTTGTCATAGACCCCTCTCCTCACCTCAGGGCTGCCCGAGCTGCCTCCATCATTGCATGGCGCTGAGTAGAATCTGCTTTGGCACCGTTGCATGCAATTATTTTATTTTATTTGGGGGGAATCTTTCTTTGGGCCTGGTCACTCCGCTTGGGCCAGGACGGGGGTGCCTCTGTTGCTCCGTGTCGCTCGCTCCCTCACTATAGATCTCAGCCTCACTGCAACCCCAATCGGCTCCTCAGCACAGCTCTCTGGGTGAAGGTCATTGCAGCTGTCGCTTGACGCGCCGCTTCTCCCCCAGCGGGCCCTCCACTCCAGTAGCCGGATCGGATGCTGGCCGCTCCCTGCCTGGGCCTTGCTGCCATCCCCCCGCCTCTCCTCAGGTCCGCCCGAGCTGCCTCCATCATGACCGGGCGCTGAGTTGGATCGGCTCTGGCACCTCCGTCTGCAAATTCTCTTGGGGGTCTTCTGGCGGGGTCCCTACTCAGGTGCCTTCCGATGGAGCTGGGCCGTCCCACTGGGAACACACGTCGCTGCAGCCCACTCCTCGACCGAGACCAGCCTACTCAGGCCACCAGGATCAGTTTACTCTAGCAATGGTCCGCACAGGTCACTTGCACTTGCCATATCCTGGTGGACCTACTGCGGACCCGGCTCCTCGGCTGTGCCCTTGTTGTCCGCCATCTTGTTCGTCTTGGCCCGCTCCTTTCATTCCTCCACCCAGCACTGTCCTGTGGCTGACTCTGGGGGTCTAGTGCATGCCCCTTGGATTAATTAATGTTCTCGTCCCCTATAGTTCTTGTGTGGGACCCGAAACGTTCAGGATAGTAGGTAATGGGGGATCTCCGGGCGGGAGCTCCTCAATCCGCATCCTACTCTATTGGCGTTAAGCCATGCCCCCCAACTAGTGCCCACTTTATAACTGTCTCTCTGATCAGGGGGAAAAAGAAGTCCAACAAACTGGAGAGGAAAAAGAGTGGGAAAAGGGGAATCATTAAATCACAAGATGTGAGGCCAATAAGAGTATATCGATCCAAATAATGCCTTTAAATGAGGAAAAATGCATCTGATTGCGCTTTGGAGAATATATTAATCAATTTAAGGTTTCCGTTCACAAAAACTGCCCCCTGTTGTTTATTCCTCTTCTTTCTTCCTTCCCTCCCCTCCCAGGTTTAATGTTAATTTGGCCCCAGGGTGGTGGTCCCCGGTGCCCAGGGGGGGGGGTCTGCGCAGCCCCATTACCGTTAATTTAGCCCCTCAATACATTTTTTCTATGTGGCCCGGGGAGGTGGTTGTCCCTGGGGCTTTTTATAAGCCACAGGATGGTAGCCCATGTGTCCCCCTCCTTTAACTCCTGCATGCCCCTGGGACCTGGGGAAGTGCAAGAGTCCGTGCTTCTTTTTCTTAACCTTTCCAATTTTTCTTTTGTTTTTTAAATGTTGTTTTTGCCCTGGGGGTCCTTTAAGGACCCTCCCAAGAGGCCTATGGGGTCAAGTTATTCCTACCCTGTCCCCTTATCTTTGTTCCAGCACAATATCGGGAGTGTTCACGAATCAAGCAGGCTTAATAAGAGCAGGAGTGTCCTGTAATCCTAGCTTCCCCGGCTCGCCACCAATTGCCAACCATACCAAGGATCAAAGCGAAAGCATGGTGGCCCTCCTCCACACAATGCAAGAAGTTGTCTCAGCTTTTACTTACCACTTCTTGAAACTAGAGCATCAAATTGACCTCATGAGCACACTTGCTCTATGTGTGTCTGGCATCAGCGCAAAACTGGAAGCCTTGAACAATTTAGTTACAAGGGTGCAGCCCGATGCAGGCTCTACATGCAACTGTGGCTGCTACCCCTTCATTGATAAATTGAGCAAACTCTTCTCGTGTATGCAGAGATAATATTGGCACTGAAAAGAAGGCCCACCCTTCCTCCACTATAAGAATCCAGCAACGAGCCCTTACCATTAACCCGTAAATGTCAAAGGCAACCGAAGGGGCCCCCCAGGGCCTCAGACTTCACGACCCCCCCAACAGAGGAGCTAACCGGCACACCCACCTCCGTATCCCTAGAAAAAGAGGTAACCACAAAAAAAAATCAATCCATGCTCTCTGGAGGCAATATGCTCACCAGTGGAAACATCAGACTCCTTACCAAAAGGGAAAAGAAATGGAAGCAGAAAAGCCAAAACAAGCAATTAAAACCAAACTAATGGCTTAAGGGATTGCAAGAGCTCAAACTTCTTTTTTATATTTACTCCCAAAACAAACCAGCAACCCAGCCCCAAGGCTAAATTACAAGTTATTGCAAGTTAATCTTGGAGGCAACCTCAGCCCACCCAAATCTCCACACAGGAACTCCTGACACCTCAGAATTGAATAAAGCTCACAACCCTCGGGAGCAAGGTAATGCACCAACACAGCCAGCACCCCTCCTGGATGGAACGCCAGAGGTATTGAGGCTGTTCCAGTCTGCCTTCCACTGGGAAGAGCGCCAAGTGGCATTACAAACAGACTCTCCTGCACAGCCTGCCTCCCCCTCAACAACTGGGACTACAGGAAAAGAGCAGCATCAAATCTAACTGCCCTATGGGCAGTCACCTAGCTAGTTGCCCCCCCAAACACGCTAGCATCTGCCACCCAAAACCCCCATGCCCAAAGGGCCAAAAAATCTGACAGCAACGTTGAAAAAACCGCTGTTCCCACTGCTCCCAGGTCTCAAACAGCCTTAAGGTCAAAGAATCAGAACACACAACTTGTGTTTTACCCGGAATATGAATCTAAAGGCCCCCAAGACATTCTGAACAGAGGTAATATTTTAACATTGCTCAACGCGATCCCAGGCTGGAGCAGATAAGATCCCAGGATATCGATTCTGTACAATTTCTACCAAAACACGATAAGCAGGAGAAAGAACCAACCCCTACATTTACCACCCTAGTCCTGCTGAAAAAGTTTGACCTCTGAGACTGGGGTATCAAGTTAATGGAATACACAAACAACATCTACCCCGCCCCTGTGTCTCAGAGCTCAGCTGAGAAACACGGAAACTGGCAAGATTGTCCTCTCCCCAGGCCTCAGGAAACAACTAATTTATATTCCATCCAAGAGGGGCATCCTCATTTCCTGTCTCAAGCACATTTACATTGCCACTGAAAATTACTATAAAGAGGTGAATCACATAAACACTTCGTTACTGCAGTTCAAGGGGTTACAGCTTGGTTAGCACCCGCAAATGGAGGACTCTCTACCATTAGGAACGCGTCTTGTGAAACTCGATTAAGACTGCCCAACCCCTGACTTTTCCATCTCCTCCTGGTCCAGCCTGTCATCAGTCTTGTTATCACACAGGGAATACTGAAGCCCAAACCAGGGGCGGTCCCTGGGGGTGACAATCTGGTCTTGGAATGTCAGCGGCTTGAAATCAATGCGGAATGACAGTGATGTCATACATTACCTACAAACATTTGACAGACTTGCCTTTCAGGAGACGTGGGCAGTCGAGCCAATTCCGCTAATTGGTTTAATCGAATTGTTCAATACAGAAAAAAAGAGCAAGCTAAAAGGCAGACCAACGGGAGGCCTCTCCACCTACATATCATTCATTTTAGCCTAAAAAATCAATAAACTAAAATCAGCAGACTCCTGCTACAATAGGTAATGCTCGAAAATGGACCCCAGAGGCCGCCTTTTAAACTTTTAATGATGAATGCTTACATAAACCCACTGAGAAAGTAAAAAAAATTACTTAGTCCATAACCTACAATCAGCCATCATGGCAACCATCATCAGACTACATGGACTCTTACCTATTGATCACAGGTGATCTAAACATGACTCTCTTTGCTACACCTATTACAAATGAGATAATTAAGTTGCATGACACTGGGGGATAGCCTTCCACGTAAAACCTAAACATTTAAACAAAGGTAACCTGGGGGAATCATTCATAAATCATAGCACATTCTGCAGCCTAATGGCCCTCAATGGCTGATTGAAGGATGGCCAGACACCCCTCCCACACTCATTACTTCAATTTCAAAGTCAATATTCGATTACACGGGCTAGTGTTTACCCACATCAAATCATTTAGAACTAAGCAGTGCACAGAAAGCAATCATTTCATACAATATATCAAAATTAACCTCAACATCCCAACACATAAGGCAGCTCAGTTTCGGGAATCCACACATACACAATGAACCTGAAGAGGTTATTCTGTAAGGACTTCATGGCAAACTCAATTGAGTCAGCGCTTGAAGCCTTCCCAGCGACTTCCTCAACGAACACCCTAAATCCAATCAACATATGGCAGGCCTTAGTTACAACTATACTCACCTGTCAAAAATGAGCAACCTGCAAAGCCCACCAATTGACTCTCAGTCTGGCAAGGCCCCACAGTCTCCCGCCAGCAATAAGAGCCCTAAAAAGGGTGCTACATAGGGACCTACGATTATTGGGCCTCAACCGTTCAAACAAAGATAACGTAGCAAAGGTCAAAGGGCTATGCAGACAATGCAAAAGTAACCTCTGGAAGCACAAGAATAACAATGCCAACATATTTTGGGCCAAACTGCTTGCAGTACGCAAAAGCTGCAACTCCCAAAAATTTTGAGGGATCATAAATAACCTCAAAACAGTTCAGGTAGCCACCAACAATGTCAACATTTTGGAAGACGCCTGGGTCTCACATCTTCGATCTTCAGAGCAGCAGATGGACCCCAGGATCACAACTGAGCTAATCCACCAGCACACCTGTACCACCTCGACCACCTTGTGCACCGAATCAAGAATAGAGTGCACCATATGCAAAAGTAGGGCAGACAGCACCCCTGGCCCCAACAGCCTTCCCCAGGAACCATTTAAAGCTAAATCCATCTACATGAACCAAAATCTTAGCTCCGCTTTATAACCAAGTGCCGATGAAGGGTCAGATCACAGACTCGTGGCGAGGGGACATCATACACCCAATCTTTAAAGGCAGAGATTCTTCAAACCAGGGAAACTACCGGCTAATCTCACTGTTGGACAATGATGCAAAATATTATGGGGGCCTTCTCCTAGAGGATCTCAAAACCTGAGTATCTGAGAACAACAGCATGCCAATAAACCAGACCAGATTCAGAAAAGGAAATGGGCACCACCACCAACTTAATGGCCATTTCCCTTATGATTGATACACTTTAATCAAGCCGCTCCCTCCTCCACATTTGCTTTGTAGACTTCAAGGCAGACTTTGATTCAGTTCCAAGAGCAGTCTTATGGCCAAAATGGGTCACCCTTGGGATTCCACAACACCTTTTCAAAGCAATAATGGAGCTGAACACAAATATGTGGGTGTGCATAAAGGTCAGGAATGGAAGCACCGTCTCCAGAAAAATCCCAACCACCACCAGCCTGAAGCAAGGATGCGTACTCGCACCCCTCCTCTTCAACCTCTTTCTGACTGATCTGGCAACCTCCTTGAATGACCTTTCAACCCACCCTCCCAAACTGGGTAGAAATTATCTGGGCAGCTTGTTTTATGCAGATGATGCACTCCATTTTAGTTGGACAAAAATGGGCCTCTAGCAACTATTAAACATCCTACATACACACTCCATCAATAATCAACTTGTGGTAAACCTATAAAAAACCAAAATATTGGTAATGGGAATAAAATCAGAAAGTTGGGCAAGTGGTTCCTAAACAGTAGCAAGATTCCTAAAGAGAACACCTACATGCACCTGGGTGTCCTAATTGACAGCCGAGGATCATTCCTGCCGCATAAAAAATACATCTGAAACAGGGAAGGATCTCTTCAATATGCTTTTATAAAACTAGCAAAGAGCCTGTCTGGGCCCTCCTTGAGACCTCGTTTGGAAGTAATCAGGGCAAAACTGTTCCCGACCATTTTGTATGGCTCTGAAGCCCTGCACAGCAGGGACGACCAGCTCCTCAACACCTTGGTTTTAGGTACATACAGAAAGGTCTTCTCACTACCCCCTGAGCAATCCCTGCCCTAAATATGGCTTGAGCCTGAACTTATCACCCGAAAAGTAATGCACCTGGGGTCATTAGAAAAATTCTGTGACAGACTCCTTAGCTCCAAACCCGACACACTAAGGGGCATATTCACAAGAACGTGCGCTAAACATCCCCAAAAAATGTTAACGCAACTTTACACATCGCAGTCCATCGTGGGAAAATAACCCCGTGTTAACGTGGAATTCACAACACGGCGGTACCATGCGATAGCCTCCCGAAACCGCGGCCAAAGTCCGCGATACAACCACTGCGACAGCGATAAAAACACAAACCTCAACGCGTAAAAAGACCCAATGTGCCCAAACGCGATAAGAAAACAGTGATAACCAGCGAGAGGCCAGCAATACCCATGCGTAATGCAGGAAAAAGCACAAGAACAGCATACGGAAAATGCCACTAAAAAGGAAATCAACTGCGGAGTACCACGGATGCACCCGACCGACTGCAGAGGACAACATGAACCCCACAATCCCCACAGAGGAACACCCAGGAATCCAGGGCTCGTGGAAGGGCAATGAGAAGAGGAAGACTGGGTACAGTCTCCAGGAAAACCCGATTATTGCCACGGATGAGATAGAACACCACCACCAACTGTAAGTCACCTCCAACGTGTCATTGGCAACAAAGAGGCAAAGATGGCACACCCTCTCGGACCATGTGAATGCCGTCGTAGCGCCGAGGAGGACAATGGAAGAGGACAAGAGGCGCAGGACTGATGTGAATGGCGAAACCAAGCAGAAATTCGCTGCCAACACAAAAGCAGCAACGCACCTCGGAGGAGGGGGGCCAGCAGAACACCAGGAGCTGAATGACATGGAGATGATGGTGGCCACAGTCACCAGTCGGGAGACGGTGACAGGAGTTGGGGATCTGGACACTGCCCAACATGACCCGACACTACATCAACAGGGGGTGTACCGACCAGGGAGTGGGGGGACGGGGGGAGATGGGCACAATGGCACACATGCACAATCAAGAAGAGCACACTGCACACCCACAATGACTCAGGACCATGTCCCTGATCCAACGGGAACACCTCAGCACACACACAAACACCAAGTAGTCCCACGTACACCATGTGCCCAAAGGGTCACCCACCCAACACATCAACAATCACACAACCAACACATCCACACGTGCAAAACACAGCAAACATGCACATACGTCAGCCACACTGACAATGCAAGAGACACCACATGACGAGTAGCTTGGCTGCAGGCCAATCATCATGACAATGTACACGGTACATGTTGAGGTGGCTGAGTGCGGACCACAACCGAAAAGGAGCAGGTCACACTCGGACACAACCACCTGCACAAACAACCCCTGACGTCAACGACACATCTGCGGACAAACCATGCCCAAGAGCCACAACTCGACAAAGAGCACAAGTTAACCAAGTCTGCAACATCTTAGCACTGTGGAAGCACAGAACTGAAAGGCACACCGCATGAAAGGGATAAGTGGCAGCCAAATCAGAGCCGCAGGAGCAACTCACCCAGGGTGCAGCATACGCACATAATAATAAGTGCACCTCGACATTGACAACATCCTGGTACAAACAGTAACACCTCCACAACAGAACACAGGACACAACTGGTTCCGCATATGTGCACAACATGGCCAATCACATCTGGCACAGCAGGAAACTGTGACATGACAATGTACAAGTACAACCTGAAACCTGCAAATAATTTTTATTCAGACATGCTGTGCTTGTGGACATTTTGTACTGTCCCATGATTGCCAGGGACGGCCACAATGTGACGTGCTCATGAGAAGAAATTGGCAATGATGGTGTTCCTACGGGCCATTCCTGCCGCAGCTGCAGTGGGATGTGGGCCACCTGCCCCATCGTCCTCATCATTGTCCGGTACTTCTGGAACTTGGATCCATGGGGCATTGGTGCGTACACAGATGTTGTGCAACACACAACATGCAACGATCATCTTGCACACGATGTCTGGGCTGTACAGGAGCTTTCCACCTGTGCCGTCCAGGTACCTGAAACGTGACTTCAACACGCCAAATGTGCGTTAAACGATGCCCCTGGGGCGTATGTGGGCCGCATTGTAGTGCCACTGGGCGGGTGTGTTCGGGTCTCAGAGGGGTGTCATCATCCAAGGGCAGAGTGCATATCCTTGATCACCTGTGACAGTGCAGAGAGAAAAGAGTCAATACTTGGTTCGGCATGATGTGATGGCAGGCCCACTAGTCCAGTGACGCATGTGCTGGCTGTGTGTGGGGTGAGTGTAAGCCAGCACTCAGGGAGTAGCTGGTGCTGGCAACAACTCCAACAGTCATCAGGCACTCAGAAATGCAATGTCCGAACAACAAGGGAGCATGACTTGAGTCTCACAGAGGTAGTGGCCCCGGATGCACAGCGGCCGACACGGGCCTACCGCCACGGGACCCTGACTTGCGGGAGACTGGGGTAGGGTCATGAGGGCAGAGCAGGGTCTCGTAGTATCAGAGGTGGTTTCCGCTGAGTGTCTCGGGGGAGAATGGGAGTTGTACCCCCAGGGCATGATGCAGAGGGCACATGCCAGCTGTGTTCGGCAACATGGAGGATATGAATGCCACAGACTCATGCCAAACACCAAGTCCGTACCTGCCCGTTGCTGATGACAACCCCCAGGCCACAGGCTCAGACACCAACAATGTTCGGCCGGAGGCTGACGGTCACTCACGGCACACAGGGTTAGTGGCACCAGGTCAGTCCTTGCTACTGGTTGACCTCCTCCGTAACGGTGATTCGTGTTTCCACTGGACTGACACGCATCTTCCTCTCACTCCTCACCCTGCGTACACTGGCATGAACTTTGCCATTGATTAATGATGACTCAGTTCAAGATGTGGGACATACTGGACTGCAGTGTAGCCCGGCTGCAGCGGTGGAGTATGTCAACGAATGAGGACTCCTGGGGGCCTGTGTCACGGAGGACAGCGATGGCCTGAGGAGGCTGCCATGGTCGCGGGTATGGGTCTTGGAGCTAGCACCGGCATGTGGTGGGCCCTCTTTGACACACGACGGTGTCGGCAGGTGAGCAGTGCGGCCTTGGAGCGCTGGGGCGGGCAGGCCTGGTCTAGGTATCAGCATCCTGGGGTGCAGCAGGCGCACAGGCTCGCAGGCCCCACTGCTCACGGCGTCGGCCTCATGGCGGACTGAGAGGTGCCGCCCTGGCAGTGACGTTGGCCTTTCCGGGAGAGCACCACGCTATGCGCCACAGGGTTTTTGTCCACACCCCTGCGCAGGCCTGGCGTAATCCGGGCCAACCCACTATGCTCACGCACACAGCGACTTTCCGCGATCTGACCCACGGCCTGGGGTGACATGGTTGCATCCACTGTTCACTACTCTCCAGACACCAGCAGTTGATCTCTGCATGGACATATCTGTGGTTTGCATACCCAGGTCTGTCCAGCACATTCACGCCTCACTTGTCGTTGTGTACATTCCCATTCATGGGTCACTTGCATCCTTCGCACATGCCTGATTTCCGCATCTCCACACGTTCAGCTGTTGTGTGACTGTGGCGCAATGATATAGCTGGATTGTGTACATGGGAAGCCCAGGATCCCAATGGAGTTGTGTTGTCATGTCTGGTAGGTGGGCATGTTGATTGACATGTTGTATGTGGTTTGGTCATGTGTGCATTCCCACAGTTGTGCGTTGTGTGATGGTGGCTTTGAGGTGTGTGGTGTGTAGATTTGGTACTTACCAACAAGCAGTCCAGTTCCATATGTGCCATCCTGGAAGCGCTGGTTGATGATGGACTGTCGGAAGATGTAGTAATCGTGCACACTGCCTGGGTAGTTTGCGACGACATTGGTGAACATTCCCCGGTGGTCCACTATTGCCTGCACATTGATGTCATGCATGTGCTTTCTGTTGCGGTAGTGGTGTGCAGTGTCCGCAGGGGGCACAAGTGGGACATGTGTGCAGTCAATGGCCCCCAACATGTGTGGGAAACTAGCAATGGCGTAGAAGCCTTGCTTGGTCTCCAGCTGTTTCTGGAAAACGAACGGGGCCCCTGGAAAAAGGATGCAACCCTACCAAGGAAATTACTGTTTTGAAAAGAAGACAACACCGGGCAAAGTGCTATTTGTTATAGAAGGGCATGTAAACTCTAGATATATATACACTTCAAATAATGATAAATATCATGACACATTTCTAGAAAGTTTGAATGATTTATTTTATCTTATTCTTTTTTATTCTAAGATTATTATTTTTTTCATATTGGATAAAAAATATTTTACATATAAAAACTACATATACATAAATGAATATACAAACCCAGTGATATAATTAGAACCACATATACATGATCATCTAACTAATCTATTCTGTTGATTTGAACCGCATTTAACATGAGACAATCAATATGATAGGTAACTAACACAATTTGTAATTAAATATTCATGATAAGTCAGTTTCAACAACTTGTTTGCATAGTCCTTTCGATTAAGTAAATTATGCAGAGACTAGTGACATATGTTGAAAACCAGCTGTTCCTGCGCAGTGTGGGGGAAGTGAAGGTACTGGGGTATGAAGCTGATGATGGCATCCAGGACAGGTGTGATGAACTTTGATAGGGCTTGCTGTGAGACTCCTCCGACTCTGGCAGTTGTTGGTTGGAAGGTACCAGAGGCCAACAGGGGCAGCACAGCCAGCAGCTTTGACTGCGGAGGGATGTTGGTGGTCCACTGTGTTGGGACCGTTAACCTGTGGGCGATGTGGGTCATGATGCGGAGGATGGTTGTCCTTTTGAGCCTGTAGTGGGCAATGACTTCCTCGGGCGTTAGGTCTGTGAGACTGGTGCGTTTTCGGAAGGTCCGCTGTCTTACTCTGCGCTGCCTCTGTGGTGGTCCGGGGAGGTTTGCGGGTCCGGGTCCTGGGGGGGGGTGGCGGTCCTGGGGGTGGTGGCGGTGGGTGTTGTGGCCCTGTTGGGGCTCCGAGCTGCATGATGAGTAGCTCCATGGCGTCGGTTGTTCTTCGGGTGTGGCTGTGTGCGGGGCTCCGTTGCCTGCTGCAGTTAGTCGTCCTGCTTTACACCAGCAAGAGGCAGGTGTTAAATACCTGCTGCTACCGCGGCTTATCGCGTGGTTTTGACTCGCATCGCAGATCTGGCAGTTCATTGTGAAAGTGGTGTAGTGGTGTTTTCGTGTGTTTTTGCACGGGAACGCCTACTCTGCATCTCATTAGGGTTAGTTGGTGGTGTCACCCGTGGAGATAAATTTGGGGGAAGTTATCGTGGGAATACTGGCGATGTCTGCAGTTTGCACACGCTTGTGAATGGGGCGTTAAATCTATCTCCACTTTTGTTGTGTTAAGGTGGTCGATAAATCGGCGATGAGTCCTTGTGAATATGCCCCCAAATCAACTCATATGGACAGAAATGCAGACCCAAAGATTCTCTCGAGTGGACAGGCCATACCTTGATCAGACACTTGCAAACCTACAACTAGGTGGACATTGGAGCCCAGCAATTTCATTCTTTGCCTTTAAAGCAAAGGCTGCCTTCCTTGCTGAGAGGTTATGTAGGTAGTCGATTAGTGTGGCATGGGTATGGGGCTCTCAGTTGTCCTAGCGCGGGGACACTCCGTTGGGAGTAACCATTGCGCTTTACAAACTTCCTAATAATAATAATAATAAAGCTGTAGTCAACAAAGGCAAGTGGCCTCTCTCTATCATCAACGACAAGAGTACGCTGGAAAGGAGATCCCACACCTACCTGGTTATAAACAGCTACAAGGCCCTGTACCCGCATTCCTACTTGCAGCCAGCCTCTCTTCAACAGTTAACAGTTAATGGCAGCTCATAACGTATAGACCAGGTGAGTTACCGACTTTAGACCTGACCCGAGCTGGCGCAAGCCAGTCGGAAGGAAGAGATTACAGTTATGTAACTATCGCTGAGAAACCATCAAACATGTAATATGCAATTCGCACTACTCTCCTGATGGAACATAGACACTGGCTCAAACCAATTTTTCTAACAAGAGGAAGTCGAACATGCAGAAGAGCTGTGATCCAGTCCCTGTTAGCCACCAACCTCAGGCTAACTGCTCGTTTGTTAAATGCTTTACCAGAGCATCAAAGAAACTAAACGTCCAACCAGCATTGTCTCCTTAAAATGCCACGAGGAGAGATGACAGTCATATCAACCTGGCTATTGGCCTCCTGATTTATAGTGTGCTCCTCCGCATCCCACTGCCTGCAATTTTATCTAAAGATTTCATATCTTCAAGACTTGATTGTTTGAGTTTTGGCAATGTAAGTAGCTCAACAATAGTAGCGCTTACATGAATTACTGTACTATGTTTTAGCATTTTTGTATGCAAAAGTTTTATTAACAGTGCGTTCTTCCATTTTTCTCTGCCTGCACTTCTACCTAAAGACTTTCAGACAGATGTACAACTTGTTTTTGGATGCGCAAACGGGGTTGCGAACCCGTTTGCACATGCAAAAACCTATTGGGCCATGCACATAGCCTATATAGCACCTCGCAATTTGCGACTCGCAATGTGTCGCAAATTGCGAGGCGCTAAATGAAATGGTCATACATTTGGCCCTTTAAATCTTAGTTACTTGGTTTAACCAATTTTAGGTAGCCCAAGAGTAGCACTCTTGTGAAGTACTGCATTATTTTCAACGCTTTTGTATGCAATGGTTTTTAATAACTGTGCATGTACTAAAATAAAAAATAAAAAAAAGATAAAAGTGATGCATTGTAAAGCCGTATTTCCTGTGCCTCAGGATTCTTGTCGATATGCACTACAATACAAGGCACTATGGGAGTTATAGTTGTACTTACTCATGAGTACAGTGTTATATACCTTGTAACAGCCATTGTTATAGCCAATTATCATGAATGGATTGCAGTGTTTCATTATCTATCTAATGTTCATATCATAAACATCATATATGGACATACAACTTGTGTTTTTTACAGTATATTATCTACCAACTCAATTTCGCCCTCTGTTAGGATATCGCAATGCCGCTAGTATTGATAATTTCTTGGCTCGTCTTGTAAGAGACTTGAGTTCGTACCTATAGGATCCTGGTGAATTGATGCAACATCTACAAAATATTCCTTGGAAAAGTACATGCAAATTGATCACCATTGATGTGATTGCACTTTACACAGTAAACAAAATCGTGTTGGTATTAAGGCTTGTGAACACTTCTGAGCTACAAGAAAAATCCAGCTCCACCAACTCAGTACTATGTTGATTGAAATGATAAAATTGCTTCTCGAAAATAATATATTCATATTCGACAAACAATTGTAAAGACAAAGATGTGGAACAGCGATGGACTATTCCTTCTCTCCTTGGCCAAGAAAGCTTGGTCATCGGAAAATGATACATTTGTCAATAAAAACATACTATGGTTTACATCGATGCCCTAGTATTATTTTGGGATGGACTGAAAATGAATTTGTGGAATATTTTGCTATACTCACCAGCAATCATTTACACCTCGGATTCACCTACAATATCAGTGAGAAGAGAGGAGTATTCTTGGACACTGGAATTTACATTAAGGATGAACAGCTACATATGACATTACATAGGAAACAAAACTCAACGACTCAGTGCTGCATTCAACAGGCTTCCACCCCAAAGCACTTAAATGGAGTATACCTATTAGAGAATTTTTGTGAATTGAACACAACTGTTCATAAGAGGAGGAGTTCATAAAAAAATTGTGAAACTACAAGTAAGAGTTCGTCAAAAGGAAATACCCCCAAAAAGAATTAAGAAAATGCCTCCAAAAATTGATTAAAAAGCCATGAAGTGTAGCATTTTACAATTGTATCCCATGGTCTTAGAGATAATGGGTGACCAACCAATGGTTATATTTTAGAAAGCCAAAAGTTCGAAGGACAAAGTCACTTTTCAAGAACAGAATCAGCCAAGGAGTGGCTCATAAAGGAAGGGTTCTAGGGTTGTTCCAAATCTAAAGCCTGTCAATAATTTTTTTTTTTTTTTTTTTAAGTTCAAAATATTTTATTGGTATTTCAAAGTTAAAAGACACAAAAAAGTATACATTAATGGTATAAATAGTAAAAATATATAGAACAATAAAATACACATATTGCATTGTAAATATACCTAAAATATGTAATTGTCATAAATGTAATAGAAAAGAAATATTGAAGAAGGAATAAACAAGAGCTACTTCTAATGTGATAGACTGTTAAACTACGTCTATTCGAAAAAACAAATATAATCAATAAATACCTTACATGTATGTAGTTATATAACCATCAATTGGACTCCATAGCTTTTGAAATAAAGAAGCATCTTTACCTGTTCCCTTAAAGGATAATTGGGCTCCAGTTCTAATAATCGCAACATAAGACCACCAAGCCTGTACCGACAATGCTTCAGGGGATTTCCAATTGGACATTACAGATTTGATGGTTATAGAAATCAGGAGATCAAAAAGTTTATTATGTAGGTCTGATAAATTCGAAGATAAAGCATGAGATTTACAAAAAATCATGCTATAAATCAGAGTATCAGTGATGAGCAGTATTTTAACAATGATGTCGCAAACATTTTTCCAAAACTGTAATATTACTGTACAATCAAATAAAACAAGTTTTAGAGAACCCTCATTTTGTTTACAATGCCAATAAAGAGGTGAAGTCCACTAAACTTTTAGTGGACTTGCTCCTTTCACAGCGCAGCTCCGTTTGGTAGCTGCTGCTGTCCCACTGCTGCTTCTGACCCAGAGGTCAGGATTTCAAGGCCCTCCTCCAACCGCAGACTCCTGTCTGTGCCTCATCCCTGGTGGTCCAGTGGTAGAGCGTCACTGCTCTGCTGCTTGACTGCCCTTCTGTCTCCCTGTCTGCATTTCTCTCTCGCCTTCATTTTTTCTGCCTCTGACTTTTGGCTTTTTTTTTCCTTTCATTGTCTGCTTTTCTCTCTCGCTTTTTTTTCCTGGCTCTGCCTTTTCGGCTTTTTGCTTTACTTTTTCTTTCGTTGTCTGCTTATCTCCTTCGTCGGCCCTGCCACCGGGTTCCCGAGCACCCCTCCAGTGTCCCTTCCCGCTCCTGCATTTTCCCACCTCCCAGCTGTCCCAGCTGTCCAGCTCCCCTGCAGCGCTACTTGATGGTGGCCACTGTGCGGCCACATTCAGCGGGCGTGACGCTGGCACCCCGAAGGCGCTTCAAAGGCAAGCCACCAGGGACTCTGGCTCCCGGACATTTCACCTCTACGACGCTAGCACCCTCCACGCCCTTAACTGTGGACGTCACGCCGCCTGCCACTTAGTGTCACCGAAGGAGACCCACAGACCTTTTGCCTGCCATAACTGCAACCATGCCTTCACCCACCCCAACACACCAGCTCCCTTCGCCACCCAGCCGTCCAACAGTGCACCCGACCGGATCAACTGCATCCTCCTCAACGTGTGATCCCTCCAAAAACACAAAAGCGACAATATATCTCAAATTGCTCTCAACAAATGTAATTTTTTTTTTTTTAAAGGAAAACATATGGTAAGAACACACCAAGAGAACAAGATTTGCAAAAAGTTTTTTTACTCTTTTGTTATTCACAAGAAAATTGAATATGGCTGTCACAAACACAATTAAATTGCGGCAAAACAAAAAAATTTGACTGTTGTGAAAATAAGTGAAATAAGGTGACAAGTGAAGTCAGTGGTGAGCTATATAAACGACATACATAAGTGACGTAAATAAATTCGATTCACAATTACGTGAGACATTATTGTCATTCATGTCCATACACTCTCCTTGACCCTAACTTTAGGACAGAATAAACACCAACGCACACAATAGCAAAGAACTCTTTGCCCTCATCAAGGAGTTTGCCAGGCCCAACAGCAAGACCACACCGCCAAGACCTCTGCAGCAAACTCAGCACCTTCTTCCACCAGAAGATCAGGCAGATCTATGATAGCTTCAACACCCAAGACCTCGCCACCATGCCCACCACCACAGCACACAACTGTGCCACACCCCAACAGATAGTGCTCAACTGGACTCCGCTCACCACAGATGACACACTAAAGACCATGAACAGCATCCAATCAGGAGCCCCCATCGGATCCATGTCCGTTCCACATCTTCCACAGTGCAGCCACCTCCATCACCACCCAGCTTCGCCGCACCATCAACTGCTCCATCAAAACCACCACCTACCCAGATGAATGGAAACACGCTGAGATCAACCCCCTGATGAAGAAACCATCCGCCAACCCGACAGACATCAAGAACTTCAGACCCATCTCCCTCCCCCCATTCACAGCCAAGGTCATTGAGAAGACCATCAATGCCCAACTCTCCGAGTTCATCAAAGAGAACCACATCCTGGACACCTCCCAATCGGGCTTCCGAAGCAACCACAGCACCGAGACCGCACTTCTCGCCGACACCGACGACATCCGCTCCCCTCACGACCAGGAAGAAAACACAGCCCTCATCCTACTGGACTTCTTGACGGCATTCAACACCATCTCTCACTGCACCCTAATCACAAGACTCCACGATGCCAACATCCGTGACAAGGCACTGGACTGGATCCACTTCCTCCTGACTGGCCGTACACAGTGAGTCAGACTGCCCCCGTTCCTCTCAGAACCAGCAGAGATCAGGTTGCTTGGAGGGAATGGTCCTCCAATTAATCACTCCTTGGTCCGGCCATATCGGGCTAACAGGCAGCTGCGTTCAGATGAGCTTTTTCTAGCAGTTGTTCCCAGGATCAAAAAGGCCAGAAGTGGCGGGCGGCTTTTTTCTTACAATGCCGCCAGATTGTGGAACTCGCTCCCTCTGCCTCTGCGGAAGGAACCCAACCATTTGGCCGTCCGCAAACAGCTAAAGACGTGGCTTTTCCCCTAGGTGTTCCCTTCTGCTTCTATGAACCGCCTTAGCGCTGGGATGCCTCTGGGTAGCTACGCACTTTAGAAGTGCTGTCTCATTCATTCATCAGCTGCGGAGTACCCCAGGGCTCCTCCCTGAGCTCCTGAGCCCCACCGGCTTCAACATCTACATGGCCCCCTCTCAGCCATCATCAGAAGCCACAGACTCAACATCATCTCCTACCCCTACAACACCCAGCTGATCATCTCCCTCACCAACAAAGTACTCATCCTGGGACCCACCCACTCAGCCTGGGACGACTCCTGGTAGCCCGGCACACTAGAAATCCCTCCCACCCCCATGGACCACACGCGCAACCTTGGCATAATACTGGACTCCTGGCTCTCAATGAACCGCCAGATCAATGCAGTATCCTCGTCCTGTTTCCACATGCTCCACCTGCTTCGTAAGACTTTCAGATGCCTCCCCACAGAATCCAGGAAGACGGTCACCCACGCACTCATCACCAGTAGACTTAACTACGGCAACGCACTCTATGCCGGCATCACCCAGAAACAGCTCAGGAAACTACAGAATGTCCAAAACGCTGCAGTCAGACTGGTCCTCAACATCCCCTGCTGCAACCACATGACACAACACCTACAACAACTCCACAGGCTCCCTATCAATAAGAGAATCACCTTTAGGCTCCTCACACATGCCTACAAAGCTCTCCACGACACAGGACCGGAATATCTGAACCACAGCCCTCCCTTCCACCCACCCGAAAGACAACTCTGAGCCCCCCAACTCACCCTGGCCTCTGCCCCACGGATTCACAAGACCAGAACCGGAGGAAGATCCTTCTCTTTCCTTGCCTCCAAGACCTGGAACACCCTGCCCCTCCACCTCAGGCAATCCACGTCATTGACACAGTTCAGGAAGAAGCTCAAGACCTGGTTCTTCGACTGAACCCCCATACCCTAACGGATCAGCAGCACCCCCCTCAGTGCCTTGAGACCCTCACGGGGGAGTAGCCACGCTTTACAAGCCACTGTTTGATTGATTGATGGATGTGAATCAACAAGTTTAGCCTTGTATAATTTACACAGAGGTCATAAACAATTGAATAAGATAAAAGCATTAAATTGTGAAATAGATCTAGATATATTTGTGAGCCATATTTGTCTCCAATAATTTAAGGAGAAATTAGTAGACATTTCTGTATTCCAGTACTCAGTTTTAAAATTCAAGTTGGTATCACGGGTACAGTTTAATTGCTTGTAAAATTTAGAGACCGTGCGTGGTGAAGCAGAAAAAGCTCTAATGCAGATTTCTGAATCAGGGATGGTAACTTGAGGTAACATATTTGGAAAGGAATTAAGAATAACATTACATAGAATATTATACTAAAGTGATTCTGAATAAGGTATCATAAATATAGTTTGTAGCTTAGAGAATGACAACAAAACTCCTTTATCATAAATGACACAAAGGTTAAAAATACCAGCATTTATCCATTATTTCCAAAATGTTATGGTATCATTAAACTTTATTTTAGGGTTATGCCAAAGGGATTTTCGTAGAATTTGATATTTGTAAAGAAAATGATAAATAAAAATCGAAAATGATTAATTTAGTAGAGGCGATAATGGAAGATCACTTAAGTAGTTTGTTTGAGTTAGTCGTAGACAATAATGTCGGAAAAGGAAATGGGGAAATCAAATGTTGCTCTACCAAAAGCCATTTAGGTGAATGAACAGGATCTATGCAAGAAAACCAAAGAGAACCCTGTTTTAAAATGAATCCTTTACGTAGTTAAAAAAATTCTGGTAAGTCAAATCCCCCATTAAGTTTGGAAAGTTTAAATGTGATATAGTGAATATGTGTTGGTTTGTGTAGCCAAAGAAATTTGGAAATAATTCTATCTAGTTTTTAATAAAATGTGAGAGGCAATTATAAAGGGATCATGGACAAAGTGTAAAAAATAATAGGGGCAAGGACCATTTTGATAGACTCAAGTTTTCCCCGCCATGATAAATATAATGGAGACCAGTGGCAAATTTTGTCTGTAACTTTAGTAATACATTGTTACAATTGAATGTAATTGAACGTTTAAGAGAATGTGAGAATTGTATTCCTAAATATTTTAATTTCTCTTTTTGCCAAATAATATCAGTATTGTCTAATACCTCAGATGTGCAATATAAATTCAAGGGAAAAATGCTGTTTTATTAAGATTTAAAGTGAAGCCTGAAATAACTGAGTATGTGTGTATGATATTTAGAACCACAAGTATAGAGGTAACTGGATTGCTAAGATAAATCAGAACATCGTCTGCATAAGCATACGTTTTAAGTGTAACATTTGCAATGTCTATGCCTGTGACCTCATTGGAATTTTGAATATTAGAAAGTAGAGGTTCAATAGCTAACAAAAAAGAAGGGGAGACAATGGACATCCTTGTCGGGATCCTCTAAAGAGGAAAAAAGAGTTTGAAAAGTGACCATTAATAAATGGTCTTGCAGTAGGGGAGTAATATAATGCCAAAATAAGTTTAATAAAAAGAGGTCCAAAACTAAAAGGGGATAATGTTTGAAACAAAAATTGCCAATGAACTTTATCAAACAGTTTTTTGCATCTAAAGCAAGGAGTACAGAGGGTAAAATAAGGATGGGAATATTGTCTATTACTTGGAACAAAAGTCTGGTGTTATTAGCAGAAAATCTCTTTTCCATGAAACCTGTTTGGTCTATATGTATGATTGATGATAAAATGTTAGATAATCTGGTAGCTAAAAGTTTTGCAAAAAGTTTAAAGACCTGATTTATGAGGAATATAAGATGATGATTAGAAACCTTAATCCTATCTTTATCAGGTTTAAGTAATACTATTATTAAGGCTTCAATAAAAGACACTGTGACCTTACCTGATGTACTGAAATCAAAAAATAGGTACTATAAATGGGGAGTAAGGATAGTCAAGAATACTTTAGAAAATTCCATGAGGGTGCCATCTGGTCCCAGAGATTTTTGAAGTTTGAGTGTATGAATAGCTGAAAGAATTTCCTCTTTTGAAATAGGATTGTCTAATTTGGATGTATCAGATTTGGACAGTTGTGGAAGGTTAGCTATCTATGACTTTAGTTTCAAGGTGATCTGGTTTGTTTTCTAGCGAGGAATACAATGTAAGGAATTCCTCAACAATCTCCAAAGTAGATAAAACAATTGTACCCTTATCTCTGTGGATGGCATGAATTTGTGTTTTATCTTTTTTAATACGAAGATAGTTGGCTAACAAGCATTGAAGGAAAATTTCGCTTTTTGATTTGATAAATGAATCCCAGCTCTCTTACTTAATAAAGAATTAAATTCATATCTAAGTTTTTGTAGTGTAGTTTTAATGGTAGGATTGTTAGAGGAAACACATAGGGGCATATTATCAAGAAACGGCGTTAAAATTATCGCCGCTTTAGCGGCAGAAAACTGCCGCTAAAGCGGCGATAATGGGCTTGATAATATGCCCTTGAGAATTCCATTAGAAGCCCATGTTCTGGTGTCAACATGGGCTTCTATTGGAATTCTCCAGGGCATATTATCAAGCCCATTATCGCCGCTTTAGCGGCAGTTTTCTGCAGCTAAAGCGGCGATAATTTTAACGCCGTTCTTGATAATATGCCCCATTGTCTTTCAAATTTAGTGATTTGCTTCTCCAACTCTAGTAGTTTCACATTGAATATATTATTTTCATGGGCCATATTAGAAATTGTTACACCTCGCATATATGCTTTAAAAAAATCTCATTGTATCCTAGGAGATGTCTTACTATAAGGGTTAAGAGAAAAATAATCTTCATTAGCAGTAATTTTTGTGTCTTTATTAGTACTTTGAAGAGCTGTATCAGCATTCATACACCATTGTGAATGAGTAACAGAGGAGACATTAACTTGTAAACATAGCAAAATCATTGCATGATCAGGGATGCCAATATTTCCAATTGAGTGATGTGTTATGTATTTTACCAAATCTCTAGAAGCTAATAAGTAATCTAAACGTGAGGGAGAGTTATAGTGATTGGAGAAAAAAATAAAGTCTTTATGAGTTGGAAAATGCAATATTCAAATGTCAGCACGTTTAGTATTTTTAAACAGATTTCTAAGTGAATAAAATGCCTTTGGGGGAGTAAACCTAGTAGAGGAAAGTCAATACAAAAGAAGGTCATTTATTAAATTAAAATCTCCGCCTACAATGAGTGGAACATTTCCAAGATGTAATATTTCAGAATGTGATATGATTCCAAAAACTAGGATCATTAATTGCTCGACCATATATATTAATCAAATGTAAAATTGTATTGCCAACTTGGATTTTAATAAATAAATAACGGCCTTCAGAATCTGAGTGTTTGTGTAAAATTTGTAATTGAAGCTTTTTAAAAAATAAGATTGCCACACCGTTTTTCTTACCCATTGCTGCGGAAGAAATAATTTACTGACCCGTTTCTTTTGCATATAAGCTAGTATTGTGTCATCAATATGTGATTCTTGCAATAAGCAAATGTCTGCCTTATGCCTAAATAAATAATTGAGAACTTTCAATCATTTGACAGGATGTTGTAAACCCAAAAATATTTAGAGAAACAATTTTGAAGTTATGAGTACTATCCATAGATCAAAGTAAGAAATAAGAATTATAGTCAGAAGACAGTAGTAGAATAAATAGAGGAGAAGCAGTGGAGGACCATGAAGTAGCTTAGGAACAAAGAATGACACAAGAAAAGAAGGCATATAGAGAAACATATAGGAAGACAAAAAAGAACATGAATAATATTAGTGAGACACACACGTATATTGGGCCCGATTCACAGAACTAACTTACGACAAAATCCTAAACTTACTACCCTTTTGGTATTCACAGAATGAACTTACTAATTTTGGTATTCACAGAATAAACTTACTCATTTTGGTATTCACAGAAGACACTTACACATTTTGTGTAACTTACACATTTTGTGTAACTTACTCATTTTGTGTAACTTACACATTTTGTGTAACTTACACATTTTGTGTAACTTACACATTTTGGTATTCACAGAAGGCACTTACTCATTGATGAGTAAGTGCCTTCTGTGAATACCAAAATGAGTAAGTTAATTCTGTGAATACCAAAATTGTTGTAAGTTCATTCTGTGAATACCCAAATGTGTAAGTTCATTCTGTGAATACCAAAATTGTTGTAAGTTCATTCTGTGAATACCCAAATGTGTAAGTTCATTCTGTGAATACCCAAATGTGTAAGTTCATTCTGTGAATACCCAAATGTGTAAGTTCATTCTGTGAATACCAAAATTGTTGTAAGTTTAGGATTTTGACGTAAGTTAGTTCTGTGAATCAGGCCCATTGAGAAGAACAGTCAAGTTATAAAATGAAAGAAACGCCAATAAAGATCATAGTGACTTATTTATGGGGCTAATGAATAAATAGAGTATAAAGACTCCAGGCACAATCAATTTGATGGTTCATGAGTATCCATTGTGAGTAGAAAGGGGTTGTCCAAAAATGCTCGAAGATCATCTGGACGATGAAATGATTTAGATATGTCGTCCTTTCAAATGTGCATAATGGAAGGGTCAAAGAGACCATATTTGAATATAGAGTCCCTTTCTTGTGGTCTTAAAGCTGCAACGTCTTTAGGATAGCAACAGTCTCTTTAGCAAAATCTTGATGGATAAAGATTTTATTTCTGTTAACCAATAGAGAGGGAATTTCTCGTGCAGCTTTTTCTGTGAGGACAAGATGATGGTGACATAGGACCTTAACTATCACTTGTCTTGGTTTGGTATTGCCAGGCTTACGATGAGACGAAACTTGATGTGCTTTATCAATCTTCAAATTATTTGGGAAATTTTAAACTTAAGAGATTAGGCAGAAGGTTCTCACGATAACGTCTACAATCATTGCCCTATATGTCTTCAGGTAAATTGAATATTCACAAATTGTACTGCCTATTTCTGTTTTTTAAATCCAATAACCATTCATAGAAGAATTTTTGTACTAAGTGGAATTAGTTGATCAATTTGAGCTCTGGTATCTTTAATTTTCTTTGTCTGCAACCTTCATTGAGAGACCTCCTACATCTTTACAAATACTTTTAATTACTGAAACAGTATCATCAGTGTTAGATCTAACTGCTTGGAATTCTTCCAGTATGGTAGTGAATGAAGGTTCAGAGGAGTCAACAATTTTATACTTAGGCGGTAGAGACAATGCTTGCTTACGTTTATGAACAGAAGAAGAGGAAGGTTTGCCTTCCATGGTAACAGATATCCACTTGAATATATATATATATATATATATATATATATATATATATATATATATATATATATATATATATATATATATATATATACCCTTTCAGGCATAGAGTGATGCATAAATTATGCAAAAAAGAAGCAGAGAACTCTGGGTAGCTCTCAAGTTTAGGTGGAAAGCAGCTCCTGAATAGAGCACTCTCAACACCAGCGACACTCTAGATCTGCTCACCTCAAATGTCTGCTTTTCTATCAAATTCTTTAAGCATAGGATTAGCACAGTGCCATCCACGCCGAGATAGAAAGGGACAAAGTCTTTTGCCATTTCTACAGCAAAGTTTTTAAGCATAGGACTAGCACAGTGCTGTCCATGCCGAGCTGTAAAATGACAAAAGCCAATTACCACTCCAGGCACAGTATTACAGCTTTGAATTGGTAAAATACCATCCAAGCCAACCTGAAATTAGTAAAAGCAACCCCTGACACAGTGTTTCGCTCTACTTAGAGCTCTTCAGAGAGGTATAGCTTTGTCCAGACATAAGGGAGCACCCAGTATAAGTCAAAACAATACCCTTTCAGGCATACAGTGATGCATAAATTATTCAAAAAAGAAGCAGAGAACTCTGGGTAGCTCTCAAGTTTAGGTGGAAAGCAGCTCCTGTATAGAGCACTCTCAACACCAGCGACACTCTAGATCTGCTCACCTCAAATGTCTGCTTTTCTATCAAAGTCTTTAAGCATAGGATTAGCACAGTGCCATCCACACCGAGATAGAAAGGAACAAAGTCTTTTGCCATTTCTACAGCAAAGTCTTTAAGCATAGGACTAGCACAGTGCTGTCCATGCTGAGCTGTAAAATGATAAAAGCCAATTACCACTCCAGGCACAGTATTACAGCTTTGAATTGGTAAAATACCATCCAAGCCAACCTGAAATGAGTAAAAGCAACCCCTGACACAGTGTTTCGCTCTACTTAGAGCTCTTCAGAGAGGTATAGCTTTGTCCAGACACAAGGGAGCACCCAGTATAAGTCAAAACAATACCCTACTCTACTTAGAGCTCTTCAGAAATGGCAAAAGACTTTGTCCCTTTCTATCTCGGCGAGCTACCCAGAGTTCTCTGCTTCTTTTTTGCATAATTTATGCATCACTCTATGCCTGAAAGGGTATTTGGTGGTCCCCGGGGCTGCGGGAGGGCTCAGAGCCCTCCCGCACCATTTTAAAAAAGCCCCGGGGGTGGCGGTCCCCGGGGCTTGGGGGCCCTTTGAGGCCCCCACACATTAAATTATCCCCCCACCATGCCCCCGGGACTTGGGCCACCCGGGGCCAATTAACATCGAAGCGCGGGAGACCGAGCTTCGTTTTTTTTTTCGGCAGGATTCGCGCACCCTGAGCGCATCCTGCCAATTTAAAAAAATATATTTTTTTTGCCCAGGGGTCCTTGTGGGACCCCTGAGCAAACCTAGGGGTCAGGGTGTTTCTACCCTGCCCCCTTTGTGCGCTTTGCGCACTTGTTTCTGTCCCTCGGTTCTACCGAGGACAAAATGGCTGCCAACATTTCCTGAATCGGAATGTTGACAGCCAATTAACATGCAGCTCGTGATCGGGACGGTGCGCGCAGGGTGCGCTGAGGGTACGCGGACCCTACTCGGCCATAGATATCACTATCTTTTTACTTTTCATTTTCTCAGCAACTACTGAACGGATTTACACCATTTAACAAAAAGGGTTCTTTCTGAACCAAGAACTACCTCTTTGCCAAATTTGGTGTAATTCCGTTCAGCAGTTCGGGCTATAGCCGTGTCTAAAGTTTCCTATGGAAAAATGCATGGGGAAAACGCGTTTTGGGACCCCCTTTTTTCTCGGCCCCCGCTTGACGAATCCCCCGAGACTTTCAGGGTAGGAGCGGACCGGAGCGGGCCACAAAGTTTGAAAATTTCGCGAAGATACGTCAACCGGCAAGAGAGTTATTTCAAATAGAATGTCGCGGATTTCCTATGGATAATAGGTTGTAACTATAACTATCTACTGGCGACCGCCAGTAGATAATATATATATATATATATATATATATATATACATGCATGCATGCATGCATACATGCATAACGAACGAAGGCATCGGCCGAAACGCGTTATGGCGGTATGGAAGAGTGCTGAATAAACACTTCATCGCACTAAATCGGGTCCACTCTCGTTTTTTCTCTCTGAGAGGAATAGCAGGCGAGCGTTCCAGATATATATATATATATATATATATATATATATATATATATATATATATATATATATATATATATATATATATATATAGCAACAACAATGAAAAAGTAAAGAATAATTAAAACCAATGCAGAATAAGTGAATAATCCCTGGTGCAGCAGCTAAAACCAACTGTAGGTGGATACAGGGCCAAACCAGTGCTCTTTCCTGGTAAAACTCCACTCTCCTGACAGAAACTCCTGAGAGCAGAGACAATCCTTCGAGAAAGATCCAGGCATCTCGCTGACCCCACAAACAGTGGATATATAGGAAGCTGGAGACCAGGAGGCTCCCTACCACATACAGGTAAGGAACGTGTGAAAATTGCCTCGAAATACTGGCTAAAACAGCTCGTTAATAAACAGGCATTTCGGAAGCTCAACGGTGGGTGGCCATCTTAGCTCACGCATCTCCCAATAAAAATTAATTTTTAACAGTTCAGACATAAACGCCGGATTAAACATTGTATAACATGCAAAACACAATGGGGCTGATTTTGATGTCGTCGGAGTTGCCTCAAACCGACGCTGTTTCTGTGTGAGAACCGACTGACCATAAGTTGGCGGTTTTGCACACCTGATTACGATGCCACCACACATGGTGCGGTGGCAAACTCCCATTTCTCCATGGGAGCTTGTGCGGCGGGAGGAAACCCCCCGCAGCACAAGCTCCCATTGAGAAATGGGAGCTTGTGTAAATTCCTGTACCATGTGGCAGGCACCGTGACAGTGCAGGGTTTCTCAGAGGGGCACCATAGGTGCCCCCCAGGGCCACAAACGGAGGCCGCGGAGGGATGGGGGTCCTGCTAGGGGTCACCAAAGACACTTTACAACAGCAGTTCCATGTCGGAAAGGCTGACATGGAACTGGTGTCAGAAAGTGCCATCATAATCCAGATGGCGGAAACGCCGTCTGTTAGGGATTATGAGGCCCTTCGGATTAGCCAACGGGCGGCTGGTTTTGACTCTGACCGCCGTCATTGAAATACGGCGGTCGGAGTTCAAACCTACGATGACGGTCGGGAAGCCTCTGACCAGCGGTCGGGGGCTTTCTGACTGACATCGAAATCAGGCCCAATTTATTTTTACATATTATTCGGTCTTTGCAATCTAAAATTAAGTTGGCACCATGGTGTGCCTTCTCAAAAAACAGATTTTAGAACTTACAAGGACAATCAATAACAAAAATCGAAGCTATGGGATGGCTAGAAACATGAAATTAGTCCACAATAAAAATTGGCAGGACATGAAATTATATGCAATAGATCCTGTGCCAAAACAAGAAAAAGGGGGAAAATGTGAACTAATACTACGACAAAAGGAGTCAAGATATATAATGGAAATGAGGAGCATGAACCCAGGAGGCATCACTTTGGATGAGAAATTATTTGCACATTTAGCACAAATTATTAAAATGCATCCCCCTATTCGAGAACATATGGATTTCATACCTTTGTGAGCACATGGACAATGATTATAAAAGACTGGAACTATTGGGGAAATTCTGTTTGGATGATACAGTATATGGCTGTTGATCTGCTTACTATGTTTTTATTATATTTTTGTGGCACTTGACACTTTAATACACATTAGGCACTTTAATGGCACACATATGCATATTGAGATTGATTAAAGTGGGGCATAACTTTCCCCTGCATTTAGAGACATTATAGATGCAGTGGTGGATGATACAAAAAAATCTTGTAAAGAGTTAGATTTAGGTATTATGCCCAGACTAGTGGCATCGCAAGAGCCCACCAGAGTGCTAAATTGTTATGTTATGTTATGTTAGTTAGACTTGTAGAGCACACTAATCACCCTTAGGGATTTCCAGGCGCTTGAGCAGGCGAGTAGGCGACTGATCTCCATGGAGTTATTGGAAGAGCAAGGTCTTCAGCTTCTTGCAAAAATCAAGTAGTGAGGAGGAGGCCCTGATGTGCTGGGGGAGGTCACTCCTGCTTTGTTTTTGTGAATGTAGGAGGTGTGTATGTGAGCGAGAGTGCGGTAGAGTATAGATGTTTGGTTGGCGAAAGTGTATGAGGTTATTCAGGTACGTTGGCCCAAAGTTGTGCAGGGCTTTGCACGTGTGAGTATTTGAGTTGTACATAATATCCTGTAACAAACATACATTTTATGACCATATGTGATGTTTATAATATAAAAATTGGATAGATAATAAAACACTCAGTAATTCATTCATCATAATTGGCTATAACAGTGGCCGATACACAGAGCTTTCTCTGGTAAAGGAATCTAATATCATTTTTTGTTTATTTATTTTACATATATTTGAACCATCAGCATTTTGGGAATCTCATGAAGCCTGCTTTTCCCCCTTACTCTGGAGGTTTCTTTTCATCACAATTAATTTTATTTTTATGCTGCATCGCATGCATTGATGCTGTATGATCTTAATTTATTGTGATATTGCAGTGGCTAATCTATTGTCTTTGATGTTTTAACTGGCTCAATATGCCTTTGAGCTCTGCTGTGCAAGTTATCCTACATTATACCTTTCCATGTTTGTGAGGATAAGATTATGAAAATATATAATAAATGATTCACAATGTTATAGATAAGTGAAACATCAATATTTAACATGGTTTAATATGTTGACATTCACTGTCCAATTTGAACCACTGCTCCATTCCAATATGGTGACTTCTTTGGTTAGCGTATTGTGTATTATCGAGGCATCGTTGATGTCAATGAATTGTTTATAAGCACTGTTTTGAATCACAGCCATCAACTCGTGACCTACGGCCGAAGCGTGTTGGGTTTTTGTGATCCATTACAATAAAGAATCATTCACACAGTAATCTGGAGTGTGTTTCATTGTATGCTGTGATTTGGCATTGTTGTGGAGATATACTTGGTGTACCTCATGCCGCCATAGCAGCCGCGCACCGGCAGCATGAGGGCCAAGAAGGGGCAGTAGGTGTGAGGATTCTTGGTGTGATATGCATATATATATATAATCACTGCAGAGTATGTAAGGGCACCGAGGGGTATGCACTGCACTCGTTGCTAAATAGGGGTGTGTGGTAAACTCCAGAGTTCATGGAGTGTTGGCCCTTTTTGCCAAACTCCACGCTCCAAGCTGAGCACGGAGTTCAGCAAAAACTCCGTCAACTGCAGCGGAGCAGAGTTTACTGGTGCGGCAGTGCCCGCCACAGCGCAGGCACCCAAGTGCCACAGCCTGTACACAGAGGATGACTTGAGTGAGGCATGGAAGCCAGCAGCATTTGCCTCAGTTTACTTCCGAGAGCCACTCTGGCTGCACACGGTCATCATCATGCACATGTCTTACAGCCAAGGGTGAGCCAAGGGTGAGGGCTGGCAGTGTACCCCAATGTACAAGCATGTTTAAAGCAACCCTCAAAAGGTATGAACTGCGCATATACAGAGATAAGAGAGATGGACCAATATAAGCAGAAAGAGGCAACGTGAGACAAACAGTAAAACATGAGGTGCTTAAGGTAAGTGGAGAAGATGGAGCATGAATTTTAAATCTTCAGAAGCACTCCAATGAGTGGTAATGCAATGTCACTTCACAACTCATGAATCTTACGGATGTTTCTACGTAGTTTAACATATTGCAACACACGTGCTCTAACAACAACCTCCAGCAGAAAACCTCTCAAATAAAGCGAAAAAACATTCTATTGGCATGCCATAACCTTCCCATATCCCCATCTTGTATTATGCTCTTCGCTCACTATCCAAGAATTGAAATGGCACTGTTACTGTTTTCTGGCTTCACTCAATATCGAAAACTGAAAAACAAAAGAACACAGTGTGCAATGGAACACTAGTTCTCTCCAACATAAGAAGGAAGGAAAATCCCAGCGCTGCTTTGCTTATCTGACAGCCTGACAATAGTAGCAGAAACTGTGAAAGAAATCTGACCATGAGCAGCAAGAGGCTCAAAGCAGGGTGATGACTACGCTACTCTCGCATCCTCCCTTCCACGAGGATATCGCACACTAGGTCCATGGCAAGCCTCAATCAGACACATGCTGGGGCTTCCAAGCATGGTCGCTGGAGTTTTTTTGCCCTCCCAAGGGGAACAGCACAGTCTTGGATTGGCTGAAAGCATGTTCTCTGAGACTACTAATAAAAAAAATAAGAGGCGCCTCCTTAAACATGCCTATAAGTTACCTGATTAGGCAACTGTCAGCTAAATTGTAATGCGCTGAACGGTTTCTTGTTTCTTTGATATGAAAACATCTACTATTGATCTCATGGTACAGGCATGTACAGGTCCAGACTGGCCGTAGCGGGCACCTGTCGTTTTCCCGGTGGGCCTCCAGGGTGGGGGCCGGCAATATCGCCCCCCTGTAACAAAATCGGTTAAAACTGGCCCTAGGAAACAGTTCGGCACCCAGCCCCCCCCCCTCCGGGGGGCCAGCCGAGCAGTTTGCCAGGGCCGGTTTAATATATGTAGTCCAGTGCTGATTAATACCGCCGGCGGAGCACAGAAATTACTAGTAATTCTGAGTTAAAAGAGTAACGCAGAATTACTAAATTCCTCCAAATCTGTCAGCGGAATTACAAATTCCACCTACCCCTAGTGTAAACCAATTACACCATGTTTAGAGGAGAGAGCCCATGCACTTTAGCACTGGTTAGCAGTGGTAAAGTGCTTGGAGTCTTAAAGCCAAGAAAAGTAATGTCAGAAAAATAGGAGGAGGAAAGCAAAATGTTTGTGGATGGCCATTTAGAGAGAGACATTTTCCAACACCAACCCATCCATAGGCATATCTAACCCTAGCCCATGCCTTGGTTTAAATTCAACCTTACTTTACACAGACACACTCACTTGCTCCCTAACCCAGGAACTTGTTGCTTTTGGAAAGAACTAGAAGCAGGGAGTGGTGTTAGTTGGGAGTCAGGAAGGGGAAGAGCAGGACTCCTGGAATCATTACTATGTGCAAATAGTAGCCTAAAAATCATGCAGCCCAGTGTATGAAAAGTCTAATAAATTGTGCTTCCTAAATTAAATTCACAATTTTTTTTAGCTGTACTTTGCAGTTTATCACTATTCTCAACACATATTAAGGGTGTCTGGTATAAATGGCACCTCATAAATTCGTTTTTTTAAACCTTGTTCCACCTGTTACCTGTTTGAGCAACAATAGTTTTATTAATGATTATAAGGGGTATGATGAATTAATTAATGACAAGTACTACAAATAGTAATTATGCCTAAAAATACCAGGGATGCAGAATCCCATAATTTCAGTGTCGGTTACTTTGCGATTTTGTTACCCTCCTCCGATAACCGTTTAGAGTTGCTTACAAACATCTGCCACCCTAAGTGCTGGAACTGTTGATGGTGGAAATATATTACAGTGCAACAGATCTCACAACTAGGGGGAAGAAGGTTATGGGATTAATCAATGGATGTGTAGGGGAAATTAGAGAAATATTGAGCGAGAGATAGACATAGCATTTAGCCACTCTATAGGCACGGTGCATCTGTCATGGAAGGAAGATGGCAGTTGGGGCTATGGATCAGGTGAAAAGGTGGCAACCTATTCAAACGGTATTTAGCGGCCCATACACTTCCATACTCCCAGGTTAGTTACCTGGGATGGAATGCAAAATAAGAAGAATACACACAGTTCAAAAATATTTATGATTAGTAAAATTGGACCTGCATAAAAATACTCCACTGCAGTCTCGCATGTCCATCTTGGGAACATGGTTGAACTACAGAGCAGGAGCTCCATAGTGGCTTTTTGCAGAACAGAACACCTAATGGATGAGAAAAGAAACAGACAATATTTCAGAGTCATCAAAAAGTTTAGTTGAAGATATTGACTGGCTTGAGGAAGATCTGGTGCAAGATTAAATATATTTGCATATTTTTTTTTATTTTCATTGGTTAACACCATTAATGGGCAACGTTGTAATGACATAATTCGGGACTTTCTTAACTAGAGGATTTATCTCAAATTCTAACAATAAAACCTTTTCAATAACTACACAAATAATTCAAGCTTCAAACAATTTCTTCAAATTATTACTGTTTAGACACTTCTTTTTGAAGAAAAATGTTAACTTTCCAAGTGTGACAACACACTTTCCTAAACCTGCCATATGGAGCACACCTACCAGCTAATTCAGATTTGGATGCTGATTGAACCAAAGTCAAACTTGATGATAGGACACATTGGGATGAGGAATGGACTCAATGGCTATCAAAATTTCTTTCTCTAGACCAGATTTCCTCTCTACTTCAAAGGATTTCCAAAGTCATTACTCCTACCAAACTAAGAACCCAAGTATACTAAATGATATTCAACATCTCTATTATTCCATATTTTACTTACAAAATTGGAAAATCAAATGAAATATTGCCCTCGTAGCTTAGATGTCCAAGCTAATAATGTCCATATATTTGCCAGCTGTCCGAAACCACAGGAATTTTGGGTCACCATTTCAAAGAAACTGAATGAGATATCAAAACTACAGACTAAGCTTGACCTCTGCACCATGTTATTAGGCATTGACGAACATGATATGACATTTTATGGAGGGCTAATTGCTCCATTGGTCATAGCCAAAAGATATCATGACCACACATCCCCAACTTTTCAGGAGTGATGAAAGGGGTTAAATGAAGATTTAAAAATACAGACTGCTTTCGGATTAGATATCTAGTGGCAATTTAATTGTAGATGGAGATTATTAATTTCTTATGCAAGGACGGACCTAGTTTGCTATTTTCTTTTCGTTTTAACCATATGTTTAACTAAAGCATTGTTTTCTTTTTGTATTCTATTGCTAAATTTGAGGCACACATGTACATTTGTGCAAAGACTCATAGTGTGGCACATAAGCTGGCACACATTTAAATAGGGCTAATCTAGTGCCAACCCTGGACAGCTAGCTGCATGCACCCTAAAAGATTGATCACCCACCAATAAAAAAGTCAAGTTGATTTATGCCCTTCATGTCTACAGTATTAATCACCAGACCAAAAGTGGTGCCCTTCTTGTTTATTTGCCTTGGCTACTGGTCCTTTTAAGTTTATTTACATTTCTTGGTACACCAAATACAAAATGTTTTTCTTTATTTTTTTAATTAACTATTTTTACAGCAGCTATTTCTTATTGTGCAACTAGTGTATTAGTTTTACTTTCTAGTCCAAACGGTGGAGTTCATTTTTATATTCAGGGCCTTTCTCTGTAGAACAATCACTCCCACTCTTGAGATGTTTGAGAAATCAACCTTATACACTGTTGTGTCTTCTAGAGCTTGATCATTTTTGGGATGAATTGTTTATTCACTTTGATCACTATTAGCCTCTCCATGTTCTGAAGGGAGAGACTGATCCTTCAGCGTCAACTGCACCAACTGTCTTAAAACCCACTCAAAGGATGTAGTCACAAGAGGTCCCGCTAGAAATGTTATTGCCAGCCTGCTGAGTTGTGGCTACTGTTGCCCTTTCCGATGCCGATAGATCAATGGTTCCTTCATCCACGTAGAGTTCTGTTTGGGCAGCCAAGTAGTTTTGTGACATCTCTATTGTCATAGTTGTTGACATTTACTGTTTCTGAGTTTCCTGTGCTACTGTTCTTGATTTCAGTCCTGGAACTGACAACGGTCAACCCAACACAGATGCTGGTTTAAGTTGAGCCCGGGAGGAGCAGGCGTAGTGCCTCTACGCGGAGTTGGAAAACAACTCCGTGGAACTCCGCTCCCTCCCCACTCCCAAAGTAATTATAATGTTTAAAAAAAAGGCACTTACCTGCCGTGGCTGTCTCCTCCTCCTCCTCGCCATGGCCGCTCTCCTTCCTCATCCTCACTGTCCTTCTTCTTAGATGACTCATACGTTGTACGTCTCGTGTGTGCGCATGCGCACGTGCAAGATGTACAACGTAGGAGTTATCTAAGAAGAAGGACGGCGAGGACGAGGAAAGAGAGCGGCCATGGCAAGGAGGAGGCAGTCACGGCAGGTAAGTGCCTTTTTTTAAACATTGTAATTACTTTGGGAGGGTGGAGGGGCCGGCTAACTCCGCTCCGCCACAGTCGGAATTTTGCCTAAGCTCTACATTGGAAACGGAACGCGGAGTAGGCAAAACTCCGGAAACTCCGCTGGCGGAGCAGAGTTACCCGCCCGGGGTTAGTTTAAGTCAGGCTGCTGGTATTCATTTAGTAGCAGACATATTGTGAAATGATTGTTTTACCAGTGGCGGATGTTGTAGCTACAGTTGCAACATGCTTTTGGACTTGTATTCACTTCTGTGTTCTCTAGAGATTGATGAAGACAGCACTTCAGTTCATCTTTGGCCTAGAAGTTGCAATCTTTCATGGTCCAGTTGACCTGCTTTTCAGACAGTCCACTTCTTATAGATGGAGACATCCAGTGCTGACAAAAGGTGAAATGTGGATAGCCTATGTTGGTACTCTAGGTCCAGTATAGTGACATGGATGTACTATTTAGAGGGCATGATCTTTTGTTACAGTCCAAGACTTGCACCCAGATGAGGGATTAAGCTGTTGACTGAAACTGCTGCTTCTTCATTAACATTGGTTTATGTTTTTTCTTTCTTAAACAAATGGACTGCAGCAAGTGGAACAATGATGTGGCATGACACATGGTACAACCCACCTTGCTGACTTTCTGCTTCAAAATCTCAAACGGCAGCAGCATTTGGATCATGGCCTCTATTAGGCTACAACTGCCCTGCTTTCAGGCTTTGAAGGAATGTTGTCCCTTATAGGTTGTTGTCTATTTCTTCTGTTTTGAGGAATTTCTGCAGAATTAGGTCAATGGAATGAGATAAACATAACATTCTGAAATATTCTCCTAGTGCTAGAGCTTTGAAAATATTTTTGCCTTTTTTCTGTGACAACAAAGTGAATGCTGAAACCTCTGGGTTTCAGCAATTCATAGAGTTTGGTGTTTGGATTTTCCAGGATGTTGATAGTTTCTTTCAGGCTTTGAAGGAATGTTGACCCTTATAGGTTGTCGGCTATTTCTTCTGTTTTGAAGAAGTCCTTCAGATTTAGGTTGAAGGAATGAAATAAACATATTATTCTGAAATGTTCTCCATCTGCTATAGATCTGAAAATGTTACTGCCACTGTCTGGGGCAACAAAGTGAATGATGAAACCTCAGGGTTGAAGCACAGTTTGGTGTTCAGGTTTTCCAGGATGTGGATATCTGTGCTTGCTTCCTCTCTTGAGAACATTGCAACTGTTGCATGCCAATCATGCGAAAGCATCAACAATAGTGGCACCATATGTGACTAGCCATGCTTAACCCGCATTGCAGAGATGCACATGTAGTCTGTGGCTTAACTGATTTGCATATCTGTAGTGAGATGGGCACTGCACAGCACTCTTCTTCGATGCATCAGCAACCAATTCCAGCAATTGATAGTGCAGCTGTGGCACAGCGGCAGTTGAAAGATAGGTCTGACTTGTGACCTTCTATTTTGGACAAAGGGTGTTCACAATTCAAGAAACACTTCTCCTTCGACTAAAGCAAAACCTAGGAGGCCACGTGTTGTCGTTCTGGCCCCTTTCTATTGTCTACATGGACCAGCTGATGATTTCCTTGGTATGGGGCATCCTTGGTGAACTTAGCATTGATAGTGGGTTATTGTTTTTTTTGTGATAGCCCCACTTTAAGTAACTTTCATTGAGGTTGGCTGCTTGGATACTTTGGGATAACCATGGAATCCCCCTTTCCCTTGCTGAGGTTGCAGATGGTAATGAGTACACACACGTGTGGATCCTGAATATCGACACCAGAATATTGTATGACACTAATCTTGTAGAGAGAATATCGAGACACAAAATATCAATATGTAAACATGTATACATTTTCTATACCTATATACATAATTTCCTAAACAGACGACACCCAACTCATCCTCTCCATCACCGAAGACCCACCACCACCAGAACCAATTTCCACAGATGCATGACAAGCGTCGCCGACTAGATGAAGAGCAACTTCCTGCAGCTGTTCACAGATAAGACGAAAGTACTGATCCTCGGCAACAGCAGCAACACATGGAATGACTTATGGTGACCATCAGACCTATGACCCGAATCCACTCCCTCCTACCATGGCAGAAACCTCAGAGTCATCATTGACAGCAAGCTCACCATGAAGTCACAGATCAAGGCCATCTCCTCCGCTTGCTTCCTCACTCTGCGCATGCTACTTAAAATCTTCTAGTGGCTACCCCAACACACGAGACGCACCGTGACACTGGCCCCCATCACTAGCCGACTGGACTACGGCAATGCCCTCTACATAGGAATCACTGCACACCTCCTACAGACACTTCAGACCATCCAGAATGCCAAAACCAGACTCATCCTTGGCCTTCCCATCACACCCCACCTCAGGCAACTCCACAGGTTCCCCATAGAGAAGAGATGCCAATTCAAGCTACTGACCCATGCACACAAGGCTCTACACAACAAAGGACCCGCTTACATTAACCAACTCCTGAACTTCCACCAACCATCAAGAAGACTATGCTCGCCTCCCTCTCACTTTCCCGTACTCCCCACATCTAATGAAGCAGATATGGAGGACACTCCTTCTCCCACATCGCAGCAAAAACCTAAAACAGCCTCCCCAGGCAACTCCGGACCATCACCTCACTTCTGGAATTCTGAATAGCCCTCAATACCTGGCTGTTTGAATAAGCCTCTGGAACCAGGGAGCACCTGGATACCCTATCAGGTGATTAACTGTGCTTTATAAATCCCGATTGATTGATTGATATTCACGGTGCATAATTGTGGAATTAAGAACAATAAATCTATTTTTCCCTATAGGCACTTACCTTTCAATATTGTTTTCACAATACTAGTGTGCCACAATATTCTTGTACTCGACACTCCAGAGTACAATCTGAGAAACGCCTTGAGACCCTCACGGGTGAGTAGCGCACTTACAATTCCCTGATTGATTGATTGATTGAGAAACAAGGCTGCTTCTCATGACTACAACGTCTTCATCATCAGCACCTAATTTTATCTGTTATGGTTTTTCTCTCTCAGCAATAGCAATCTTTTTTAGGCACTACCCCACAGGATTGGGTGTTGGTTTTCATAGGGGATAATTGGCTCCTGATACCATAACGTCCACGTGGCATCCCACAATGCAATGGTCCATGGCAAACTGTGCAGTCTGCAATGTGGTCCTCATTTGGCCAAAATGTACGACAGTCAGAAACTGGAGAGGAGAGTTGCCATATATAGCCATTCTCAGTAATGGTGGTGATTAGGCTGGGTTTACTTTTCCTTAAGGTGTGTTGTAACTGAGGTAAGGGTTGTTTGATACTGATTTTTAGGAGTTTTGAGGAAGCAGGTGTGGTGGTGTGTTGAAAACAAGTGATCTAAATACCACTCTCGACATGAGCAATCACTGGTTCATCTTCTTGACTGTCAGCTAGGCTTTTTGGAACCTAACTTTTACATTGTCTGCCAATGTCATGACTCAGGAGTCCACTGCATGTCACCATTAAGGATTTATGGCCTGATTACGAGTACGGCGGTCCCAAGACCACCGTACCCGCAGTGGAGGTCCAACCGCCACCTCCTAATCGGTCTGAACGCCTGGCTATGGGTGAATTAGAAGAATGAAAGGATTTCTGAATATTTAGATTGTTTGGATGATTAAGCAAGGCAGCTCTTCTCATGAGGAGCAAGCTGCTCACCTACTTTGCTAACTTTGTTTGTGTAGGGTTATCAATGCTATGGTTCAAAGTGGGGGGTATTTTTATTTTTTGTTCTACTCCCTTGACTAGATGTATTTGTTAAGTGAGCTAGATGTATCCCAACCATCATTCATCACCTCCCCCTCTCCGCCTATGACAATTTTTTGCCACCTATGACCGAAGAGATTATGGGTCAATTTGTGACTGCAGTTTTGGCTGTCCAATGTGCATCTGCTCTGCTTCAGTTAATGTGGCATTTACAATGTTTTCAATTCATTGCAAACTGAACACATAACACAAGGTGTGTTGTTTCCCTTCGCCCACTCAGTCACCTCTTAGTACCTCACTCTTTATTTTTTGCTAAGTTCTTCCATCCCAGCCTACCAAATTGGAATATCCATTCTTGGCATGTGCCTCATTTCATTGTTTAACCTTGTGAAGTGAAGTGATTCCAGAATATATTCCATGGTTTCCCATAACAGGTTTATTTTACACCTGTTCAGATTTCATTTTTCCCTTTCGACTTGTACAGTGACTGAATAAGCCAAAGATGACAAATCGATGATCAGTGTATTAGCCACACTATTCTGTATCAAAAAAGCTCTACCCTGCCTGTCTATTTCCTCTACCCTACCCTACCCCTGGCAGTAGAGTAAATCATCTTTCCTTTCCTTGCTTACTGCCCAGCGAATTAATATGTTGGAAATATGTGGTGGTGGGCGAGGCCACAGAGTAAAATGGAAGTTAGTGCATGATTTGATGTCAAGTTTGGCGTATGAGATACACAGTGACAAAAGTACCAAATACAATCTATATAGCCCATTCCTTTCCCTGTAGTGCAATCCATCAGATTCATTTTCCCCAATGTCTACTTACGGCAGACAGGAAAATATTAATATCCGCATTTCATATGTGAGGTGTGTGACGTAATATCTAATTCATCTACCTCTCTGGATTCAGGGTAGAAAGAGAAATGGATTTGGACAAGAGCAGGGCCATTTGAATAAAAAATTGATAATTGTCAACTACAGCCCCAGCTGCAGAAAGTAGCAAACTACCCGACAAGCTGGCTAGCAATGACCACGGCTTCATTATTTTAGCACAACACACAACTTGTACTCCATAGTGCATAATGCCGTACTCCTTAATGAGAGGTCATTTACTTTTCAACTCAAAGTGTCTGTTTATAATAACTTGAACAGCCTTTAGAAGAAAAAAAAAATCAAATCTCAGTTTTTTTACTCTGTGTTATTCTACCTATTATTTTCTGCCACACAGTCAGTGATTTTTATGCAAGGCACGTGTGGATAAAACATAAAATTGGCCTTGTGACTTTCCTAATCATATCGAATTCCAATAGCCCTAGGGGACCAGCAATGTACTTCTACTGTGCCACCCAGTAATTTAAAGCAATTGCTTGCACAGAGCATTATTCACAATTATTTGTTTTTCTCAATATAGCTGCTCCTGCTGGTCCAGATGGACCACCCAACTGGCATGAGACAGCGGCCCGTTTGAGCGGCAGAGGCTGGAGCGTATCCAGCAAGAGTACTGGCGGCTGGTGGTTCTGGAAGAGGAGGAGGAGGAAATAAATGCCTCTCAGCAGGGCCTCAGTGTAGCCGGTCCCCCTCAGCCTCCAGCCTCCCGGCCATCCCATTGCAGGCACTGCTGCCAGCTTCCATCAACTGCTGCCACCGCCTCCCACACTGACAACTCCACCAGGCAATGGCTTGCCGCATCCGGCAGCGGATGGACTCCATCGAGAGCCGGGTCACCACAACGAAGCAGAGCTTGGACCAGCTCCCACCCTACATCCACAATGCCCCCTTCTAGCTCTTTTTTATTATTTTTGTTATGGTGAGAGGGACTTGTTTGTTGGGGCTGGGTGGAGAGGGTGGGAAGGGAGTTGGGAGTGACTTTCTTTGGAACATATTGACTTTTGGGACTTTGGGGCTTGGGTCAGTTTTGTTTGGGGACAGGGGTGGGCATGTTGTGTGGGTGGGGAGAGTGGGTTTTCTCCGTAAAAAAAGAAAGGGGGAAACGATTTTATTTCATATAAATGTATGCCTGTAGTAGTTTGCTTTACTTTTAGTTTGCACTGCTGCCTTCAGCTTTTATTCAGCCTGTTTATGTACTTGTAAGAGAGAGTGTAGCACTTAGTTACAGAGTTATATTTCTCTAACTATCTTGACCATTAGGGGGAATGCTGCCATGACCTATATTGTCTACAAGAACCTAGATAAACAATAGAAGCTGTTAGTTAGTTACTTACTAAGTTAGCTAGTTCAGTTCACTCCATAATAGTTTCCTTACCTGAATATAGATGAAGCAATACCAGGGAAGGCATCACAACTTCACAAGCGAAGTCCCACTTCCAGTTCCACCCAGATGAGCTCCAACTGTGGGATTAATCTGAATGATTATTATCCATTGTAGGCAACTAAATGGAAATAAAAAGACTGAGTTAGTGGGATATATTTTATCAAAGCTTTACAAAGATGACCCAATGAGAATGCCTTTTAGTGCTAAAATAAAAAAAATAGCAATACTAGTAAGTTTTGGCTAATGGGGAGCTAGTAGTATTGTTTATGAAATACTCGAGTTATAAAAAATAGACTCAAAGTCTGGAGTGGACAAGCTTAGGTTAGGCGTTTACGGTTACACAAAACAAGACCTGAATGATGATGCTGACAACTGATGTTCTTCATTCTATATCTAAAATATGGATAACATTTCATGCGCGGGTGGGTAAATGAGGCTAGTGTGGGCTATTGCTTAGAAGATCCAGCAGTAAGTTTGTATTGCTTTCACCACATCCGCCCAACCAAGTGTGTGATCCATTGATGGTGTAAATTAAGCCACACCTCCATAAATCACACAGCCCGTGGGAAGAGGTTTAGGGGTTTGATGAATGGATGGGAAGGGGGATTTGGGGAAAGGTTTGACATAGACAAACACTACACAAGGAGAACATTCATCTAAGCAATGAGGAGCACATCATTCGTCATCAATCTGTTGTGAAAGGAAACAAAGGAACATTGCAAACAGTCGTACTGCCCAGAGACACAAATTATCAGATAACTAAATGTTCTGTCTTCTAGGTTGTGGAGTGAACCCACCTACCCAGTTCTCCTAATATGATAGTTAAAAAAAAATGACACTGTATTGTAAAATTAGGTGGTGCATCTGCATTCTCCTCAGGAATGTCCACTCTTGGGTGCCTGTCTGGACTGGTCCGGTAGGTAATCAGGAGTGTTGTTGAGCTCAGCTTTCACCTTTCATCCGTGCAGGAGGCTAGAAGAAGGCCTGTGGATTGTAAAAGAGAAACTGTATTTTAGAGTCAAGGAGAAGGTCTCAGAGCAAAAAAACACAAAGGGGGACTCAGAGTTTCACTTTTTCCACAAGTTCAACACACACACACACACACACACACACACACAGCAGCATTTCACAAATGCACCTCTCTCCATTACACACAGCTGAGTACTAGGCCTCAGACTCTTAGTTTACCTTTGAACTGAAGTCGATAATGTCTTGCTGATAGATATTGATTAGGTAGTCCCGCAGCTCCTGCCCTGAGTTCTTCCATCCTCCTCTTGAGTCCTGACTTCGAGTAACTCCATCCCAGACCAGTCATCATCATGACCCGAGCAAGATAGACATGTAGTGCACTGCTGTTGAAGAACAATTATAGGTTTTTGTTTGTTAACTAAAGTGACTGTTCTGATCTCTGAGGAACCAGAAAAAAGGAGAGGACCCTGCAATTAAATCTGGCTAAGTGTGAAAGGGCCAATCACCTCCAGGGGAAAAAAATGGTCACCCATCACTCAGGCCCCAAACATTGCAAATCAATAATCATCTCAAGAAATTTGCCATATTACAGTTCAACACACCCTCCCTCACTGTCAGCCACCACATCAATCATCACTCACAGTCACTTGATAATCTGATCGTTTATTGGTGCAATTGTTACCTGTTCAAATCCCAGCACGGTGGTAGGCACACTATCTCCCCTTTTATGCAAGCAACAGATTGGAATTTGGTAGTCTTGTAAATCAAACGATTGTCCGGGGCAGCCATCCAAGATGATGAAAAAAACAGAAGGATCATAGGAGTGGACCATACAGGTTAATTGGCTTTCGCTAAGTAAGTTTGTAAAGGCGAATCACCTTCAGGGAGAAAATGATCCCCATCACTCAGGCCCCAAACATTGCAAATCAATCATCTCAGGCAAGTTCCCAGATTACAGTTCAACACCCTCCCTCAATGTCTGCCACAACATGAATCATCAATCATCATCATCACTCACACAATCATTCACTCACCATTGCAATAATTGTGGTTACCTCTTCCAATCCAAGGAAGGGCAGTTTAGGTATTAGGTATTCAACTTTAATGCAGGCAACACATTGGCATTTGGTATTGACAGGCAGTCTTGCAAATCAACGATCTTCTGGGGCAGACCTTCTAGTGTTAAGTGCTACAAAAAGGGATAGGCAATAGGCATGCAAGGGGGGCAGGCATTGTCCCCAATGTCATGAAGGAATTGTGTAGGCTTCTTCAATGCAAACTGGTCCAACTGCAATCCGACAATATATGTGACTAAAAAAATGGTGGCGAAGTATAAATCTGTTCTATAGGGGCACTGGCATACTTCGTCCGGGAAGTAGAGTTTGTCCTCAAACTCAGGTGGCTAACCCAGAATTCATCAGCTAACACTGTTTATTCAATTTCGACCAATCACCCTCCTCCTCCTACTGTGCTGCTGTTTCAAGAACTGTGTAATTGTGTGATATAAAATGTTGGTTCATTTTGATCCTAAACAATCTCTCCATGTTTTAAGATGCCTGACTGGTCTTTCTCACTGTAACAACTGCACCAGCTGCACTGAACACACATTCAGCAGACACACTGATGATAGGACAAGCCAGATAGTTTATTGCTAGCCTGCTGAGCTCTGGCCATTAGAGCATCTTCTCATACCAATACATCAATGGATTTTGATCCATATAGACCTTTTTTGGATCATCCAGATACTCCTGGAATATCCTGTGGATTGCCATCGCCTCTGCACTGGACTTGAGCCCTGCAAATTTAAACCAATACAATGCAGAGGTTGAGTCCGGCCCTTCTGTTGTTGTTGGTGGTGGTGTTCTGGTAGATGGTGTTGTTGACTGCTGTGAGACAAGACTGCCCTCTCTGGAAATTGAAGGCAGTACCCCAGAACTGCACCTGCAGGGGAGAACATTTCAGACACCTTCTTTACCTGGTCCTTTAGGAGATGCAACAATGGGATAGCTTGGCCCATCGTACTGTCTTCCTTGCTAACTTCCTGTGTGAAAACCTCAAAAGGGAGTAGCCTCTGTGTTAGGCATTAGACTAGGCCCCATTTGTCCGCATCTAGGGTCATAGCATTCCCAACTGCATCCCCTCCTCTTTGAATTACATAGTGATTGATCTGTTTGTACTGCTCAAACATGCGTTGCAACATGTAAAAGGTCGAGTTCCAACATATTGTCACCTCCTGTATCAGGGCTATAACTGATGCTCTATTCTTACACTGAATAATCTGCAACTGCTTCCATGCTTTAAAAGAATGACTGAAATGAGGGCATATTTCTCTGCAGGTGGTCAGTATGTTGCTGTCTATGCCTTCTTTTTTGAGCAAGTCATGCACCACCAGGTTGATGCAATGGGCCAAACACAGGACCCTGAAAGAGCCTCTGTCTGACATGGCCTTGACTATGTTACTGCCATTGTGCATGGCAACAAATCTAATTCTGAGACCTCTGGGTCACAGCCATTCATACACCTTGCTGTTAAATTCCTCCAAGATGTTTACAGCTGTATGTGATTTCTCCATGGCGAACATGGCCACTGTTGATTGCCGCTGAACAGTCTTAAAACTTTCTTCAGGGCCAAGACCTGCAGATATCTTTTGCTTTACCCCTGAAAAAGAGATCCAGTGTGCAGTAATCAGTCATCTGACAACTGGTCCCCATGTCTGTCATCAGGTGGATGGTGTGAACAACACTTTTCTGCAAAGCTTGTCCAACCAACTGCATCACGGGATAGAACAGTAACACTGGCCAAAGAGGTCTGACATGGTACCTTCCATTTTGGGCCGATGGCTGCCTCAAATTCTAAAAATCTCACTCCGTCCACAAAAGAAAAAGGGAGGAGGTCCAGAATGCCAGGATTCTATTGTACAATCGTGTGGTTCTGCTCATAGGGCGCCTCCTGCCTAAACATGCCCGTGATATTAGTGTGGATTTTCTTCTTTTCTGGGGCCATTGACATAGGCGTCTTTCGAGAAGTAGATGGTGGTGGTAGACTCAATGTGCGTCGTGGTGGGGCAGTCACTATATGCCATGGTGTCTCCATCTCATTCCGAATCTTGTGCCACTGTGAAGACGCAGAGGTGGGTGAATCTGCTGGTGCACTGCTGGGGACAAGGCAGCTTTGCGTGAAGATGTCACCCTCCTCTTCCTCCTCACCACCTTCCACTGTGATTTGACTTGTACTTGTAGCTGATGTTTCCCAGCTCTCCTCACCACCACAACCACGTTCAGCAAATCTTTTTAAGGTACTCCTCCCACTTGATTGTGTGGTGTTTTTTCCCATGGGTCGTTTGGCCTCCAGTACCATAATGTGCACCAGGCTTACCTCAACGAACACTTGTGCTGCAAATGTTGCATACTGCAATGTGCTCCCCCTCTTTGCTAACCATAAAAAAGACCCAAACTGGAGAGGAGTACCTTTTTATTGTGCCACTGTCAATGCCTGAAGAAGAAATGGAGGTAGGTGAGTGTGTCGTTGATTGCCTCTATGCTTCTCCTGAGGTAGGAGTTGGTGCAGGTCTCAGCTTGGGCTTTGCAAATATGGGAGCTAGTGGCGGTGCTACCTATGACACATCCCTCAGAACAGGTTGAATAGCAATGTCAGACTCCTCTGTGTCACCTTCCACCATGACTGCCTCATCGTCGTCATCCTCCTCTTCCATAAGTCTAAGACGTTCAGGAACCTTTCTTCTCCTTTGCCTCTCCTGTTGTCTCCTGGACTCTGCCAGGGTCCACTCCATGTCCCTATAATCATCTTTTTTTTTATTAAACAGATTTTATTAGTTTTCAACATGTTTCATCGTTCTCACAAACATTTGTAGTGGACAATTATATTCTGTCTTCTGTGATCTCGTTCTAATTGACAATCATATCATTATGTCCATCAAATACTATTTATTAAAATTCTTTTAATAACCATTCCCTAGCTAACTCCCCCCTCCCATCCCGTTACTGCAGGTTCCATTACTATTTCGCTATCTTTTGGTTCACATATTAGAGTAATACTCATCCCCCATTTTTTATCCATCCTATTATGCTCAATCAGCAATATTGGATCAGTCTCCTGCTCATGGCAAGTGTTATCATTGAGCCCCTTCCATATTCCCATCATGTCCGTGACGTTGCGGGGTCCCCTGTTGTGAGTGTGTTGAGGGTGTAGATCTGCCCGAGTCTGGTTCCGGGTTTCTCATTCCCTCCACCAGTGTCTCCCATGACCTGACTCGTTGTATTGCTCCTATCCCTCTGCGTGCATTCCTGAGCAGCACCCTGCCCTCGCATCCCGCCCATGTTTCTAAGTCTCTTTTCCAACCAGCTATTTGGGGTCCCCCTGGCATCTTCCAGTGTTTTGTGATCTCTTGCTTGGTCAATATGAATGCACGGTCTTGAAACCTCGATACCCTTGTTTTAGCTTTGTGGGGAAATAAGCTGAGGAGGCATTGTGCTGCTCCACATGGAACTATTCACTCTGTTATTTCGGACCCTATAGCCGTGACCTCTTGCCAGTATCTGTGCACTACTGGGCAATTCCAAAACATGTGCAACATATCTGCTCCATTTTCTCCACATCTTGGGCAACTTGCATCTTCCCTATGGAAGTATCTATTAATACGTTCCCGGGTGAGGTAGGCCCAATAGAGTATATAAAAATGTATTAGTTTGAATTGAGCGTTTCTCGAAACCTTATAAGTTCTATCTAATGTATTGACCCAGTCAGCGTCCTCCATTGGAGTACCCAAGTCCGTCTCCCATCTGTTCCTTAGTACCGTCAGGGGTTGGATGGAATCCCTACTGATTGCTCTATATAGGCATGTTACTGCCTTAATCTTGCCCCCTGCCGTTCCTATATATCCACTTGTAGCGTGGCTTTTGGGTTTTACAGTGCTCATTCGCCCGTGTCTCCCAACCACCGTTGTTACCCCCCCATATAGCAGGAAATGGCCCTGAGGGATGTCCCAGTCTGTCCTAAAATCCTCAAACGACTGGAGCTCACCTTCTTCGTAAAGATCTCCCAATTTAGAGGCCCCTGCCTGCGTTCAGTCCTCCAGCCCTCTCCACTGTCCCCCATGTGGCAGCGCCTGTAGCACCGTCATTGGAAGGTCTGGTGAGTAGGGTACTCGAGTTTGTTGTTTTTGTAGGCATCTCCCCCATCAACGCCGGACCACGTGCAGTTCATTGGTACCCACCCATGGTGCTCCCTAACCCTCAAAAATGTCCACAGAAGCACATCTCGTTCAGGTAGGAAGGGTCTCGTCTCTGTCTCCGGTGCTAGTCTCCCCGGTATCCATTGGGGAAACCATTGCAATTGTCCTGCTAAGTAGTATGATTCAAAGTCGGGGACCGCCAGTCCCCCTTCCTCCTTTGGGTGTTTTAAGGTTGCCAGGGCCACTCTGCGTTGGCTTGTCCCCCAGATAAACAACACCAGGAATGAGTCTAATTCCAAGAACCTGGCTCTCGGTATCCATACAGGTAGTATGGTAAACATATATCATAGGCGTGGGAGGGCTATCATTTTTAATAATGCCACTCTGCCGGCGACTGACAAAGGAAGCGCACTCCAGAATGTCATTCTATCTTTTAAGGATCGTAACATCCCGCCTATGTTCCCTTCTTAAAGATCGGGTAGGGAGTGATATATCTTGATTTTAAACAATGGGGCTCCCACACCAGTTCTCCCAGTAATTCCGGGGGTTCCTGGTTCCACACTAGTGGGAAAAGTCTGGACTTCTGCCAGTTTACTTTGAGCCCTGACAACTCAGCGAACTCTGTCATCATTTCCAGAGCCCCTCGCAATTCCCCTCCCAAATCCCTCAAGAAAAGGAGTAGATCATCTGCATAAAGTGCAATATGATGTGCATGTCCTCCTATTTGTAATCCCTAGTGTTTTCCTCCCAGCCGAGCTAGGCTAGCCAATGGCTCCATAGCTAGTGCGTACAGCAGCGGGGAGAGAGGGCATCCCTGGCGTGTTCCCCTTTCCACCTTATACTACCCAGAGATCGCCCGGCCCATTCGCACTCTTGCCAGTGGTTCCGTATATAACAGCTGTACCCAGCGTAAGACGTATTGTCCCAGTTGCATTCGTTCCAAGACTCTGTATAGGTACCCCCATTCCAGGCTATCAAAAGCCTTTTCTATATCAATGGCAAAAATGTGCTCCATCTCCGTCCTCCCGGTCGCTTGCCTCTAATATAGACAACAAGCGCCAGTTGTTAAGAGCTATGTTTCTGCCCGGGATAAACCCGCCTGATCTGGGTGGACCAGTGTAGTCATGAATGGGAGAAGTCTTGTTGCCAAACTTTTGCTTAATATTTAAAAGTCGAAATTAAGCATTGATAATGGTCTATAGGCCGTACAGTCTAGGGGTGATTTGCCTGGTTTAAGCAGTGGTATCACAAGTGCTTCTCTTGTAATACTCGGGAGCACTCCCTCCTCTCTCGCCGCTTCATACATCTTTACCAGTTTTGGGGCTAACTCCTCCACATATGCCATGTAAAAATCAGCAGGAAGCCCATCCGTTCCTGGGACTTTGCCTCTAGCTAGGTCTTTAATAGCCCTCCATACTTCCGGCTCAGTAATGGCCGCCCCCAAAGTTGCGCCATTTTCTTCTATCAGGGTAGGGACGGGAAGTGGAGCTAGAAAGTCTATCAGCGTCGTCTCCCCGTCTCCTTGCACTTTTGTAAAGAGACGTATAATATTCCATGAACCTGGTGTTTTCTTCTCCTGTCTATATAAGTGATGCCCGCTCTGATCCACTATTTCAACTATAGGGGTACCCCTACAAGTCGGGTTGGCCAGCCAGGCCAATAGAGATCCCGTTTTGTCTCTTTCCGCATGGGTTCGCTCCATATATTTTTTATAATCAAAGCAGCGCAGTCTCTCCTCCTGCACTGCTACATTCTACTTTGCATCTAGGAGGTCCAGTCGAATCTCTGGGTGTTCAGGCCTTCGCTTCTCTATTTCACGTAATGTTTGGTCCACCTTCTCTAAATCTGTCACCAGCGTGCGATGCACTCCTATGGAGGTCGCCATGCATCTTCCCCGGATCACCGCCTTAAAGGCATCCCATTCCGTTAGCCTGGACGAGGTGGAGTCTGTGTTTACGGAGAAGTAGTGAGCTATATGGCCTCATGTTTCCTCGAGGAATACTTGATATTCCAGGGCTTCCGGGTTGAGCCGCCAAGTAGGAATGGGCTTTTGGTCCAATCCCCATCATAGCCGCATCAAGACCGGGTTATGATCTGATATTGTTCGCGTAAGATATTACACAAGTGTATGTATGTGGGTGGAGCACAGGGAGGTGTCTAGTCGAATGTGTAAATCATGTACGTGCAAGAAATGAGAAATGGGAATAGTCTCTAGTCGTCGGGTGCGTGCGCCTCCATGTGTCAACCAGCCCTCATCTAGTTTGCCACTCTGTGAAGGTTCTTGCTATCCTAAAGGTCAGGGCATCTCGAAGCGGTGGATGTGAGCGATCCAACATCGAGTCCATCACACATTTAAAGTCTCACCCCAGGACTGTGGAGTGCAGCAGATGGGGCGCCAATGGGCCAGACATGTTAGTCAGGAATGCACTTTGGTCTGAATTAGCGCCATATAGGTTGATAATTGTCACATCCTGACCGTCCAGTCACCCAGTGATCACTACATATCGACCCTCGGGGTCAGTCCAGTCTCCCGTACGTTGGAATGGGACCCCCGCCATTATCCAGATCAGCACCCCCTGGCAAATGCAGAGAATGAAGTCTAGTATGCCTGTCTCCGCCATCGACGCTGTAATGCAGCTCCCTCAGGAGCCAGGAGATTCGTTTCCTGTAGGAGAGCTATATGGACCCCCTTCTATTCACATAGGAGAAAACTTTATGTCACTTCCTCATTGTGTGTATTCCTCTGACATTCCAGGTCATAAGCTTGTAGGTCGTAATGTTATCCATTAGTATAGCTCTTGGCCAGCTCAGTCCGCCCCCATTTGTGACTATCCCCTCCATAGGAATCTGTGTAGCCCTCAAAGGTTTTAAACATTGTAACAATTGACTTATGGATCCTGCAGTTACCCCAGTTAATATCTTCTTAAACCCTAAACTCCCAAACCCCAGGACAAGTGAGTGTTTCTCCCCCATCCAAACTCTATGCAAACTGTGCAATTAAAACACAGAGAGAATATTGTTCGAGGGGTAGTGGAAGCCGCTTAGGAGGAAGGCAAACCAATTCCATCCACCGCCCCGGGGCCATCCCCCCCATCCGGTACGTTATATAAGCATAGTATGTGACCTTCCCAGTCGCCATTCAGTAAGCACAGGTCCAGCACCCCACCGTCCTCGCCCCTCCCGCCTCTGATATTTGCTTGCAGGATACAGTTCAGATGATGTCATCTGGCGTCCCCGGAGTCACATCTGGGAGTTCTAAGCTGCGTCCCCCCACAGTGCTGGAGCTATGATCCAAGTCAGATTCTCTAGACTCATCCCCTGTCGGCGAGGGCGCCTGAGGGAATCAGTCTCTGATGCACTCAGTGATGCAATCGCCACCACCACTCTGTCTCTTTCCTTCTGGGTTTCCGCCGCAGTGGGGGTCCACCGGGTCCTCCCTCCTCTTCTCTGTGTGCAATCCGATGATTCCCCTGGTTAATCCGATCCAGCCTAAGGGGTGCCTGGCGATCAATCCAAACCCATACTTCCTGTGGTGTTCTAAAGAACCATACTCCTGCTGCGGTCACCACTCGTAGTTTAGCTGGGAATATCATTGAGTACTGTGTCCCCAGCTGGTGTAATTTTCGCTTCGCCACCAGGAAGGATGCCTGCTGCTTTTGTACCCCTCGGGAGGAATCCTGAAAGATTCTGACTGTGCTATTGTCCACCACTATGTGGTCTTTCAGCCTGGCCTGGCAGAGCACATAGTCCCGGTCCTTATAAAACAACAGGTGGGCCACCACCGGCCGCGGGGATCCACCCAGTGGGGGTGGCCAAGCCAAAACCCTGTGGGCTCGTTCCAAGGCAAAATAAGGGGAGAAGCCCTCTGCAGTGACGTTGTCCCGGATCCATCCTTCTAAGTATGCGACCATGTCGTTACCTTCGACTTTTTCTGGAAGACCCACGATCCTCAGATTATTGTGGCGTGACCTATTTTCGGCATCCTCCACTCTTAGTTCTAGGGTGTGGACTCTCTTTTCCATGTCCGCAAGTTTATCTGTTGTGGTGTTGACCAGCGGCCTCATGTCTTTAATGTCTCTCTCATTAGTGGTGACCTTTCCCGCCAGGATCTATGATCCTCTCTAAGGAGTCCCAAGTCCTCTCTCAGGGTATCTATTTTGTTTTCCATGGCCATCCTTGAGGTCTCTATGGCACAGAGTATGTACTGGAGCGTTGAGCCGGGGGGGGCTCCTGCTGGTCAGCTCCTCCTCTGCCTCTTGTCCCTGGGCCTTCCACATTGTCGAGTTCCTGGTCTTGTAGATCCTGGTCTTTCCTCCTGGTGGTTTTCCCCATGGTGAAGCCCCTCTTCGCGGAGCTACTGTATTTGTATATCCTCCTCACTTCTAAATTAGTCCATGTGTCCTCGGTTCATATCACTGTGTGAGTTCTCCCGGACAGAGGTCTGTGATAGTCTGATTTCCCCCTCTGGGGGGGGGCGGGCTAGTGTAAGCATACGGATCAGGACATATCGCTGTGTCTTTTCTATGCCTTGCGGGCCCAGATCTTGTTTTTTCAAAAGACCTCTTGTGTGGGCCTCTTTATCCCCGTGCTGGCCCCCTGCTTCTCATATCGTCGAGGAATCTTCCGGTTGGTGCAGCCGCTGTGCCCCGCTCTGGGGGGGGGCTTTTTTCATTATCTGCTGTCCACTTTGTCCCTCTCGCTCTGGGCCCGCTTATCTGTACATTGAGGGGCTCTGCCAATCATTCCCGGCTCCACCCGCACGTTTGCGGTGCCAGGGTGTGACCCACGTTTCTTTGGGTTCTTTGGGTTCCTGCAGGCTTGCGGACCGCTTCCACGATCCTGCCTCCCTAGGCGCTTTCTGATAGGCGGATGCGGCGGATGTTAGGTCGCTGTGCACATTATCATATATCCCTCTGTGGGCTTGTTCTCCCTATGCCCAGCGGGGGCCAAGCAGGCCTGGCCAATCCTCAACTCTTGCCCGCTCCCCCAAAGGCGTTCTCAGCACCATCAAGGCACCAATCTCAGCCTCTGCAGTCTTCAACGGCCGCCCTCACCACAACTCCTGGGTTCTCCTGGTCGTCAACCCCAGCCCAATCCCGGGCTCCCTCATACATATGTTTGCTGTTCAGTGACGGCAGGGGTCCCCCAGGGCAAGGTCCCAAGCCTGTTATAGTTCACCGCAGGCTCCGGTTCCGCAACCGCTCGCAGGCGAGGCATCATCCACAGCCTCCGCTGCCTGTAGCGCTCGTTCTTGCCACAACTCCTGTGTTCATTTGGCCGCTGGCTCCAGGCCTATCTCGGGCCTCCCTTTACTGCTATGTTCTGCTCGGTGGCAGCAGGGGTCCCCCGGGTTAGGTCTCAAGCCCACTATCGCTCGGCGCAAGCTCCGCTTCCGTGGATGTTCATAGATGTTTTCGGCCATTGGCCCCGGTCGCCATTTTGTTTCCCTGGCTGGCCGCTCTCATCTGTCGTTTTCGCCTGCCTCCACCGCTAGGGCTGTGCCGCACCCGCAGTCAGAGCACTCCTCGCTCCCAGGGGCCAGTCGTTGATATATTAGCCCTTGTGTGTCTGTTATTGAGTCAGGATGGTACCGGATTGGGGCTTGCTGCCGGGAGCGCAGTTCCAAGCCTCCTACTCCATCGGCGTCTAGCCACACCTCCCATGTCCCTATAATCATCATAAGTGGTGCTTGGAGAAAGTGGAGGAGTAGTACCCTTCCTTTTCCTAGCTGGAGATCTGGGAGCCAATGATTCTAAAAGAGGAGGTTCTAGCTTGGACCGAAGCTCAACCTCTTGTTTTGCTCAAACAGGCAAATATAATATTGCTGGCTGCGGCTGCTGTCCACTTTGCTCTGTTTCCTGAAACGATAGTGTATTACTTTGCAAAAGGGACAAATTCAATTTAACGTCACTACTCATCGGATTCGACATGATTACAGTGGCTACCTCACTGACAGACATGGTTCTGGGCTTAGGTTGGGGGGTGGTGCTGTTTATGCAGGAGTGCTGCTTTCAGTTTGCTTGCTGGAATCCGGTGCGGCAGGCAAGGAGAGCGATCCTTCCAGCTCCAAATCCCAATGAAAAAAGTTCTGGTCAGTGGGAATCTGCTTCTTCTCCACCCCCCTGACCACTTTCTTGGCAGCACCTTTCTTTGGGGCCATCTTGAAGCTGTCAGTTGACAGTGGCACTTAGCTTACAAGCTGAAGAGATGCCCATGTTTCGTAGTCAGTCACACATATCACGTTGTGCACAGGCCTTCTGTCTAGCAGTACTGTTGGTGATGTCTTTTCTCTTGTGCACCTAAAAGCAAACACGCAAGAAGAACATCAGTGAAATGTGGCATTGTTGCAGTTCAATTAGTAGTGCAAACAAACAATATCATTTGTGTGGTTACTTAAGTTATTATTAATACTTAGCAATACAGTGTAACTAATCATTCATAAAACCACATCAGCATAAACGTTCGTGGTGTACACTCAGGAAGAATAAGAAAGAGAAGCAACACATATATGCAACAGTTTACTTTATGTGCTTCACATTGGGATGTGGCACTCAGGGAGGTTCAGGTGACAATGGAATAATCCTCAGACAATGAATGCTGCTGTGCAGCTATAGCAGACATGGGGCTGATGCCGGATGTTAGGAAAATGGGGAAAAAATTACAATTACAAGAAAAGCCCTAAAATAAAAAAACAAAAAATACAATAATAAATAAGAGAAATTATTCTCAAGCATATAATTTATGAAACTGCTATCTCAACCATCCATGCCAGCCTGTGGCAAAGGGCCACAGTGGCTGGACGCACAAAATTGATGCCAGCCAGTGCCACATGGTCAACAACACTGAGCAAGAAAGCATGGGGAACAAAGAGAAGACATGCAGGCCTATGGCAAAAGCATACTGGCTGCCTTCATAAAATGGCTGCCAGCTACATGGTCACAAAAACAAGCAAGAAGGCAGGGGGAACAAAGAACACATGTAGGCCTATGGCAAAAGTACACAGCTGCCTATACAAAATGGCCACCGACCACATGGTGAAACAGCAAGCAAGGAGGCATGGCTAGAATCAAAGAACAAATGCAGGCCTATGGCAAAAGAACACTGGCTGCCTACACAAAATAGTCACCAGCCACATGGTCACAACAACAAGCAAGAAGGCATGCAGAACAAAGAGAAGACATGCAGGTTTATGGCAAAAGCACACTGGATGCCTACATAAAATGGTCGCCAGTCACATGGTCACAATAACAAGCAAGAAGACATGGGGAACAAAGAACACATGCAGGCCTATGTCAAAAGCACACTAACTGTCTACACAAAATGACCACCGACCACATGGTGAAACAGCAAGCGAGGAGGCATGGCCACAATAAAGAAGACATGCAGGCCCATTGCAAAAGCACACTCGCTGCCTACAAAAAAGGGCCACTGACCACATTGTGAAACAGCAAGCAAGGAGGCATGGCCACAATAAAGAAGATAAGCAGGCCCATGGCAAAAGCACACTGGCTGCCTACACAAAGTGGCCACTGACCACATGGTGAAACAGAAAGCAAGGAGGCATGACCATAAACAACGAACACATGCAGGCCTATGGGCACTGATTATACAAAATGGTCCCTGGCCACATGGCATGGGGAACAAAGACAAATGTGAAAATTAACTGGGCTAAGAAATTTTACAACAACACACATCCTCCAAAGGCATCAAATATAATTATCCCACCTATACACTGTTAGCAGAAAAAAAGTGAAATACCCCAAAAAAATCATTTTGCTATTTAATGCAATACCATCCTTGACCTGAATGATGTTTCAATTCAACAGAGACCACAGAAACAGTTGTTTCATGCACCCATGACGCAGACTGGGCCTACTGGCTGGAAGGCTCATTTGCAGACTAGGCCACATAGTGAATTCAATCAATATTGCAAAATGTTTCCTTTATAAAAAGAAGATAAATTACGTGCAAAAAAATAATCTAGGCCCCTACTAAAACGGCAGGCAACCCACCATATTAAATTTTCAAAATCGAATAAAAGTACAAATAAATCCACCTGCCACCAATCAAACAAACAGCACCCTTATGCACCAGTTTTTCAACTTACTTGTGAAATCTGAAATACAAAGTCCTTAAATCCAATGATATATTTGTAGAAGACAAGGAGAGTGATCCTTCCAGCTCCAAATCCCAATGAAAAGTGACAAGGAGAGGGTCAAAGAACTGTGAGGAGCCTGCTTTACAGGAACAGGAAGTTGGAGTCTCTGGGGCACTTACTTCCTGTTTGGAAAAAAAAGTTTAAAAAAAAGGCTTCTCACACAAACAAAACAACTCCAACGGCCAGTATGAGAAGAAAATCCACTCCAAAAGCCTCTCAACTGCATCTCGAGCACAAAAGCTGCTCAAGCGCTGCATTGGGTTCGCATTAGGCAAGAGATTGGCGCCGTCGTGGCCGGAAGCCGTGCGACTGAGCATGAAGTCTTGCGGAAGCTTGCTAGCGGTGCGAGAAGTCTCATGCATGCTCGCAAGTGGCTTGGGAGTATGTTGCCGCTCGCGAGTGAGTACCAAAACAAAACTCGAGGGTGCGAACAGAAAAAAACTCTGCTTCACGCCTGAAAGGCGGCATTCAGGAACTCTGTGTTACTCTGCAGAGTGCGGAGTGCCCGAATTCCACAAACTCCATGAGCAGAGCAGAGTTTAACGCTCAGGCCTAGATTTTATTTGTGAGGGTGGAGTTGTTGCGGATCTTCACTTGTATCCAGGTGATGACCTATAGTAAGGCTCTTATCTAGTTTATGCCATAGCAGCCCACCGACAATGTTTTCAAATAATGTTCTACAGTCTGCCTAAAAAACATAAAGCAATTAACCTTCTTTTAAATGCATCTGTGTATCATTATCATTAATGAAATTGCCATGGTTTTGGTAACTCACCCACAATCTGACATTATACCCATCTGGAGCCAAGCTAGGATTTACAAGTCACTTATACAGTCAGTGAGTTCTTCCAGCAATTTACATTGGAAGACATCTCCACCACTATGGTGGATATCTACCTATGTGGAGGGGGGGATCTGCCACCTTGGTGGTGGCCTATAATTGAAGGTAATGGGAAAATACCATGATCCTGCAGCTAACATGAACTTCACTCTGCTCTCTGAATGCTGTTTCAAGCTGTAAAGCGGAAAAATAATTTTATAGATGAAGAGAAAGCCCTTGTAGTTAAATTTGTTGCAAAACACTACAGACAACTGTATGGGCTGTAACCATTCACCCTCAGGGGAGTACAGAAAGCAAACTGTTGGTATTTCTGTAAATATATTGGGGGAGAAGGCCTGCACTGAGGGGGAAAATAAGAAGAAATGGCAGTATGACAGAAGGCGGGAGAGAGAAGTTCTGTAGTATTCAGCTGGCTAAGGCTCTTCTAGTAGCTACACCTGGGTCTCATCTCTGTCTTACCTCTCTCAAGGTGTCTATCCTGTCCACAATGCACCCTTAACTGCTGTATGGGCTGCCTTTTGCTGATGTTAGAGTGGATTTCTTAATTACAAGTAAAGTGTATTTATATTTGTTTAAGTTAACATAACCAGGCCTCGAGTTGACATAACGGGGTTCAAATGGCCTCTATGTGCTCTTTTCTATTAAATAGGATCTATTTTTTGAAGCTGTGCTGAAACAAAATGTAATTTCTTTTGTAACTTTGGATGAAGTTGTGTTCTAAGTGTTCTCATTCTTGCAACAAGTCAAGGATTTTTCCTGTTCCTGCAGATGATTCTGAAGGGTCCATTGTACTGAATATGTGCAAAGCTATAGTGTTATTCTCTTGTTTTTAGGTTAAGGGTTAGCGTGTATTATGCATTCTGTGGGCATTTCTACCAGTGTTGAAGCATAATGTATCTTGTGTGTGAAAACCTTTAGGTTGTTCTCATTATTACTTCATTTCACATCATCATGAACCTGACTTACACTGTTTGAAAATCTCTAAAAATGTGCTTTATTTGGGATTTGTGGCAGACCTTCTTTGCCTTTTCAACTGAACAGTCCCTATGTCAGTTTACTATTTAATTTTATAGTAAGAATATGTGTCATTGCCCGACCTTTTGTTAGGTTTGATGAAGGAAGACTCTGACAGGTTGCTATTTGACTCTTTTCTTAGAATGTTCTATTGATTTATGAATTATATTGATGCTTATTTATACCGACTTACTATATTTTAGCTTTCTGTAATGATTTCTAAATTCTGAATAAAATCTTATTTTTTTACTTTGAATATGGCCTTGCGAAGGTATTTTATATTTGTCTTGGGCCCCTGTCCTTAGGGACTCACATGGCCCCGGTCCTGCATATTGTCCCTTTAGCATTTTATTGGTGGAAAGTGCTGACACTAATAATCCTAATGTTTCGCTAGGTAGGAATTGACACTCCCCCTGAATCTCACATTTATCTCAAAACTTCTCACCCTATTCTGTCTTTCCACAAAAATACATTGTTTGCAAACTTCACATTCCTACCAATGAAACGCAGCCTCTAACATGCAGCCTTCAACTAAGTTGATATTTATATAATATTTTTAAATATTTTTTTCCTCTAGTACACTCACTATTCCAAGTAAATTAGTTACTACCCCTGAGACACAAGTAATATACATAGGGCCTGTCTCTAAATCCACCACTACACCACATAAATGTATGTCCTTATACTGACAATGTCACTAGCACAGAATATGTAATGCCTGTAACTTTCATTGTTGTAACCTACAATTTGTGATAATTGATGTTTAACTCTCACTTTTAATTGTATTCAAATATTACTTGGATATTCAGGTTCTTAGCCAGAAGAAATCTGCTCCTGCAGTTGGAGGCCCGGGGGCTCCTGAAGTACGGCCCGAGACCTGGAGTGAGTCTTTAGGCGGCACCGCAGAGGGACCCAGCGGCGGAGAGAGGCAAAGACATCAGCCGCAGCCCCGTGCTGGAGCTTCCTCAGAGGGCTTGCCACAGTGCAGTGGGTGCCCATACGCCCGTATAACATTTGAAAGGGGGTGCTGACCACTAGCCCTTGAGGCGGTCGAGACCTGCTGAGGCCTGAGGCCCTTTTGGAGCCCTGACCGCTCTGCTGGGCCCATCTTGGGGCAAGATGCCTACAACCTCGCTTGATTCCCCCATGCAGCGCAAGATCTACAGGCAGACTACCACACACTGCCTTCACCCACCACCAGCCGGCCTTCTACACCTACAGCCAGCACCAGCTCTGGAATCCCTCCAGCCCCAAGAACACCGCCCGTCAGTGCACCTGCACCCTGATGGCCTGGCAGAAGGAGCAACGCAAGAACCCTAGCAATGGCAAGAAGATCACACTCTGTAAATATGTAATATATATTTGTCCTTCCTAATAGCTTCAACTTTCCTTAAAATGTAATCTTGAGTGAATTTGCAACTTGTATATTTGTAACTCTAACCACCAGTATCTGTGATTGACTTATGTACTTACTGCCATTCTTATGTGAATTTAGAGTTTATCTGTCTGTATCCTTTATGTAATTAATGTACTCTGAAGTCCTTATGTAATGTTACTGGTTCTATTGTAAAGCGCTCTGATACCTTTGGGTATAGTTCCCGCTATATAAAAACGCATAAATACATTTTGCTCAAAGATTAGTATTTTCATTCAGTCAGTTTTAAAGTCCTGTGTTGTTCTCCCAACCATCATCTGCCACCACATCTACTTCTGCTCCTAGCTCTGTGCCAAAACCTGGACTGGCTATACAAAGCAGATGACTGGTATTGATTTCTACCTATAACGTCAACTATTTTGAGTTTGGTAGTAACCTATATCTCTATTTGAAAGTGACAATGTAGGTGTATGGATGGTATTCAACATCCCCAAATCCATTCATAATTATTTTAATTCCTTATTCTAAATGTCTTTGTGAGTTATATGTACCCTTAAACTTTGCAATATAATAACAGTAATATATGGGATAAAGTAATCCCTGCAGTGCATTATTGGGATGTTGCAAGTCACTGAGGAGATTCATGCCATAACTCAGCCACAGGAGATAGAAGAAGTAAAATAATTTTCAATACAGTCTAAAAATGTTACTCTTGGCCCTTGGGAGTTCCAAACGTAAGGCCTGAGTTAGAGTTCAGCGGACTGTGGACGGGATATCTGCCACATTTGTGAATATCAAGTCTTTTGTTTTAAAGAGAGGGCAAATAAAAAGATAAATAGACTCAAATGTTTCAATCAGTCAGTTATAATGTTGTGATCATCGCTCCTGATGAATGTACAGTGACATATCTGATGCTTGCATCTCCAGGCACAGAACTATGCCTGGGACCACAGGATGGCAGAATGTAGGGACTGAATCACCTTACCACATCAGTACCTATGGTCCAAATCCGACTAGTTCATGGTGCCTTACCTGCCCCCCTAGCCTTCCCAGAGTAACAGGAAAATTGGCACCACAGAACACAACTCTTTAGCCCTCAGGGGGGACCATGGAAACAGATCGTCACCTTTCATTTTGTCACTCATGCATATCCATAATGAACAAAAGAAAGAGGAAAGTTTACAATATTTATTGAAACTATTGTGCTCTATTATGAAACAATTGTGCTGCAACTAGAAAACATATGCATGCTAGCAAAGTAAATAGCATTAAGAGTTAACTGTATACAATGGGAAGCCCTACAGTGGTGAAGGACATATCTGCCTCAATCTATCCTCACAACCTGGACACAGTGATATATCAGAAATCTCTGGGATTAGAGCTGGCCCTCATACCTGGCATTTGTAATTAGGTAATTTGCATCTCAGGTTGTGCAAAGATGGCATGTTCATCTGAAGACCTTTTCCTCTGCAAGAATTCCTCTCTGTTTGCAAAAGGCAAGTCTCGTTATATATGATAACAGGTGTCTCACTTCAAAACAGCAGATGTGAATTTATGTTGTGTCTAAATGCCAAGCTACGCTGCTAACCAATCACTGAAAAACAGGGCCCAAGAAGTTGTTTGATCTTGTACAAAATGTTAACACCGAGTCCCAAAGAAAAAAAACAAATAACAGAAACATGTGCAGTATATTTCTAAAATATTATAGTGGGACAAAAACAACCTGTTGTGTGTAACGTGTGCAAAGCATATCAGCCTTTAACTTGCAGTTAGGCTAAAATATGGGAGAACTAAGTGGGCCCTAAAGGGAACTCACGGCAGCCCTGTGGGACCGGATTTCTTTTTTGTTTCAACAGCATGTGGTAGGAGTTGGCCATCCACAACGAGGCCCTGTGGCCAACCCCATGCCATGCATGGCTAAAGGCAGTGTGTGGAGGGGATTGACCACCCATGGGGGTGGGGTTTGGGCTCAGGGCTTGCCTGTAGGCTAGACCCTATGGCCTACTGCCCACAGCACATGGCAGAAAAGGGTGCAGGGCCTGGACACAGGCACAATGGGGGTTTGGCTGCAAATGTATTGTAATAAGATCTTAATTTACGCTGAAAAAACATGGAAATTTGCTGAAAAAATAAAGTGCAAAGCAGAGTTATACGTAAGTGAAGTAGTACAATTTTAAGTCATGTTAAAAAAACATACAAATTTACATTAAAATGCAAAGGTTAAAGTGGAGTTATGTCGGTTTTCTTAAAATAAAAAAAATACTATTTCAAAACAAAAACATCTGTAAATCACCAGTTACATGTAACAGTCATAAATATAGCTTGTACTGCTATAATGCACTGCTTTTGACCTCACATATTACCTCACTGATGACATCTGAAATCTATGGCAATGCAAGTTATACTTATGCCAGTAACACATACGTTTTGAATTTCAGTGAGTTTTTTTGTTTTAAAATTGTAGATGTTTATTATTTGAAGACCTACGTATAACTTCACTTTAACCTGTGTTTTTTTCAGTGAATATTTATATTGGATATCTAGTTGGTTTCCTGTAATGTTTGTAGTGCGCCCTCGGCTTTTTGGGATTCACAAAGCATCCCAGATGTACTCCAGGAAGTTTACGATAGTCATAGATTTTCAGGACTGCTCTGATTTTTAAAACATTACTAATTCCACCTTTCTATTTGACTGGGTGGAATATTGAAGGAGTAAATAATACTTCGGGAAATTATTTTTCCCTGAAGTCAATGCAGGCAGTGTGGATTATGAAGTACAGATCTAATTTCAGTATGAAACATTTTTGAAACTTTACATTTTCAGAAGTATGGGTTCATCCTTTGCAGATAGAGTCAATCTCTTTATACATTTTGACAGAATAACACCGATGAGAATGAAATAACTACCGTAATGCAGTTCCTATGTTTTTCTGGCGAAAATGTTTCTAGATATTAATAACAAAGTATGGGATTATTAATTCTACTAATAGGAGTCATGCTGTAACTCAGACTATTTATCAATCACCTATAGTCTAAACATTAAGACATGAAACAGTGTACATATGAGCAAAAAGGGAAAACTTTGCGAACGTTGTTGAATATATGGACTTTTTTTTCTTTAATAGCCACATTACAAAGTGCTAGGTTACATGTCTGTGTCTACATTAAGAGCTATTACTGTTTATCAAGGCTCCTGTTTAGCTTCTTTGTTAAGAGCTTTTAATAGCTTTTAAAAATTGTTAGCATGTTACTTTGGTTCAATTTCTAAATAATTTACAGAACTCCTGACCTTGTGCTTTCCTGGAGTTGATGTAGCTGTTCTGGAAAGCATATAACTTGACTTGCATGGGAGAATTATGTCTTCACAGCTGCAGCATGTCTACCATCAAAAGTAATCTGTGTTAAATAATACAATGGAGCCATAAAAAAGTCATGAAAAAGGTTCCAGTAAAATGCCACTAGATGTCAGTCTTCCCACGTATTCTCTTTGTGTTCAACTCAATCATACGAAGCAGTATTAAGGTTTAAAAGCAACACATACGTGCTTTACAAAGAATATATTTTGAAGTGTTTTACGGCTCAACGTAGCTTTGGTGTCCGCAAAGTGGTCACTGGAATTGATCAGTAGGACAAAAGAAACAAGGATAATGTAAAATTATCAATAGACCCGATGATACTTTTAAATATAAGGGATCCTTTTAAAATATTGATTTTAACAAGCTTTAAAAACAGGTTGCACATATCGAATGCACTGCTCATTAAGTATCCAAATGGAAAGGTTTGACATGTATTCCTAGTTTCAGTTTACAAATCTTTGTCCTTACACAGGCATATCGAAAAGAGCAGATTAAAATGTGCACTGCTAGTGCAAGTATGGGTGGGGAGGCATATAAAGGTTTAAAACTTTTAAACAACATATAAGGTCAACACCAATGTTAATTTTACTTTACTCCTTAAGAAGTCTGAAATGTTAGAAATTCAAAAGCTAAGTTTGCGAGGCAACCTGAACTGACAGTGAAATAGAAATGTGTTGCTATTTCTAGTTTCTATACTATCGAAAATGTAAGTGACGAATTTTGGAGTAGTAATGTCATATTAGGTTACGATTATGTTTATGGTTACGTGTTTAGCAACACAATGTTAAGATTTGTGGGGGGTCTACTTAAGAAGATTTTGCGCATAGTGCTGTTTTGCATTACTTAGCACCAAGGAGGCGTACCATAGGTGGCTCATGGGCTTTCCCATGCAACACCCAAGGTTTTGGATGCTAAGCCCTATCTACTTAGAAAAGTAGACAAGGTTTAGCGTCAGTAAATAGCACCCATTTCAGATAGGCGCTATGCAGGAGAAATGCTTTTATTTCTCCTTAAAGTTAGTCTAAGCATAGTATTTTGCACTGGAAGGGTACCCTTCTAGTACAAAACCTATGCTAGACTCAGGGAGGCACCCTTGCACTATGGCGCAAAGGTGTGTCCGTGGCGCACGGCCGCACATTTCTGTACCAGCGTTAGGGAGAGGGGAGGAAAGTGTTATATTTCTGTAAATAGGGTGCTCTCCTGCTCTCTCCTTCTCATGCAGTGCAGCGCAGCATTTGTGGCTGCTGCACTGCACAACAAACTAGTAAATCTTGGGGCATAATTACAAGGAGCCTGCGCCGCCGCTGCGTCAGTTTTTTGAAGACCAGACTCCAAAAAGGAACATGTCATTATTCTCTCTAGATCCTCACCATTTGAACCGAATCACCAAAGAAGACAGATTAAACAAATGTAGTTGTCTGCCTGAATCACCAGCTACAAGGGAGAAAAAGTGAGAAAACAGTAGAATAGAAACAGTTTGGGTTAGAGGAGGAACATAATGACGAGCCTGTGCAAGTAGGTAAAATTTGTCTATGGGGGAAAAAAAAAACTTCTATAATTTGTTTTTATTGTTAGAAAGCTATGCACTTTGTGAAGGACTGTTATTCAAACTCACTAATTTGCCATTAGACTAACTTGCTTGACAGTGAGGTAGGGAAAACCACTGAGCCCAGTCTATGATTAGCCTACCAAATAGTACTTAACATAGCACAAACAACATGTTGTTTAATTTTCATCTTAGACATCAAGGAGGCTTTACAAAATGTAAATTGTTTTCCCAGGGTACATATTCAAAATTTATATTGTCTCCAGATTGGATGTTTCCACTTCAGCGAGGCACCCAAACATATACATTTGAATTCCACGATAAACAATTCCTCTGAGAATTTATCCTATATGCTCAAAAAGCTAATTCTAATATAACTCTAATGCATCATAGTACGTAAGCATACGCTCAAGTAGTCCCACATTGACACTGGCACTCTTGCAACTTTCAGCTGTCCTGATTTATTCCGTGCCTTAGTTAGGATAAGCAGATCCAAACCTCAGTCTTTGTATCTATATGAATATATATATCCACCCAACCATGATCTCCAGATATTCAAAGTCATTTGAACCATTCTAAATAGCATGAGCCTGGAAATTGAAACTGAGCCCTAGATCTTATACAATATTTGAACCACTCAGTAAAATTGTGAAGTATTATTTCAGTTACAAAATAGTGATAATGTATTTTAGAAAGGCACCCTTTCAAATGTATTTCATTTTTTTGCTGTATTTCACCTATTAAAACTAATGATGTTTCTGATTTCAGTAATGTTCATCGCCTTCTCCTACCTCAAACCATCTTGTGATGTTAATTTCATGCTAAGGCCCTAACTACAAGCTGCACAATGCTCGGGTAGTGTCAAAATCACAAGCAATTTTTCCATTACTGTGTAGTAATTTTGCACATGTACAGTGAAGTTACAAATAACATCCCATGGATTGAAAACCTACCATGTGGGCGGATTTGTTAGCAAAGAGATATGACCTGTCTGAGCCAGAATAGTAGGATTTTCGATGAGTTGAATACTCTTGTATACTAAAAATGTTGTAATTGTATAGAAGTCTGATTGGCCAATATGGTACGCCCAATGTGGCTGTACACATTTTTAAAAGAATGATGATACCTTGCCTAATTCAATACCCTACACTACAAATCTCCAGCTAAGGAAAACACAGCACCCTCCTCAATAAGCACCTGAAAGTATACAAGACATGGATAGAAAAATCCAGCAGTATTTTGATATCAATAGCAAAGAAGACATCTGATCAGAAATAGTGTCCGAAATGAAGACGACAGTGAGTGAGGCCTGATTATATATTGGAACTCAAGAAAAAGGCAGAAGCACACATTTAGGAAGATTCACAAGGCAACATAAAAGCCCTTAAACATAAATATACCGAGACCACTGTCCAAAAGTGCCTTCAAACGATTATTAAGTTATGGTAAACAAATATCAAGATTAAAATATCATTTGACAACAATACCAAAGTTAAAATATCATAAGGACTTAAATATCATGGAATATTAAATAAAGGGTAAGTATATTTTTTTCTTTGTGGCTAAGGATGATATTGAAATAAATACCAAGGTCTTTAATATAGTTAGTTTTAATTTAATGTTTTATTTTAAATATTAAATAATATTTGTTTTGACTTAAGTAATTGTTAAATATTTCAAGGTGAGAACCAATAATGTAATTATGTTACATCTTTTGTGGTTCTTACTTTGTAATATTTTTAAGTGGTGGGTTATTTGGGGGTTAGGGTGAGTGATATTTTATTTAAAAGTTTTGTTATGAAATTACATTTTTTAAAATAGTGATCTATATATTTTAATACATTTTAAATATAGATGATCTAATAATGAGATTTTGGGGTTAATTTATATCAGGGTGAAGGCACCAAAAATAATTTAGATATTCTGGTGTGGGGTTTACTTTGGGATAGGGTGGGTTCTGTTTCAATGTTACATTAAGGCCCTGATTACGAGTTTGGTAGTCTGACCATTGGACTCACATTGCAGCAGTTGGGAGAACGCCGCAAAGCGGCGGCATCCTGACCGCCGCATTACGAGTTGACCGCTGGGCTGGTAGGGGTGTGACGGCTGTGCCACGGCAGCGGCATGCTTTGGCTCATAGAGAGCCTGAAGCACATGCCACCACCATGGCACCGCCTCTTGCATGTCGGTGCACTGTGTACTATGGACCATGTCGTGCAAGAAGAGGGGGGCACAACATGTGCTCCTATGCACACCCTCCCTGGGCTACAATCCCCTGAGGCCCTCTTTGGGACTCCTTCCCTGCCTTTCCGCCGACCTTTTCATGTTTGGGTTCCATCCATGAAAAGGTTGGCGAAAAGGCCGGTCGTAATAGGCACGGCGGTGCCGGTATCGGCACCACATCCGTAGTCCAATGCTTTCCTGACCTCCGCCGCACGATCCAAGATCCTGGTGGTTGTGGCGGACATGTGGCGGTCCAACCAACCTTCTCGTAATCGTGCAGTCGGACAGACAAGGAGGTGGTGGTCTCAAGACCTCCATACTTGTAATCAGGGCCTAAATATAGTTAAAATAAATTATTATGGTCATGTTTTTATATTTAAAAGTGCGTGGGGTATATATTTAAAGGTGTTTGTTTGGGTGGGTAGTGATTAAAAAGTTTTTTTTAAATGCTTTTATTAATTTAGAAATATTTCATTTCATGTTTATATTATGGGTTAAGAAATTCATTGGGGCTTGGGAGGATATTATTTTTATTGTTAGTTAAATCTTTGCAACTTAGTTCTCCTGGCTTTGTTTTTAATGCTTTTGCCCATTCTTTAAATGTATTCTTTTTATATTGAAACATATTTTACAAAGTTTGGGGAGTGGAGATAGAATATCAAATCTTACCCTTCCAAATTATATATTTATCTCAATGCTCTTAGGGCTTGGGATGTAGCAGTAAATCATCGCCCCCTTTATATTTGCACCATCCCCACTGTATCCTAGACACTCTTCTCCCCATGTTTGTGGGGCTGGAGTTAGAATAGTATATTGCTCTCTCTCATTTATATAATATTCTCCAGCATTTTAGGGACTCAAGTAGGAATAGTAAACCTTACCCCCTGCATTTTATACTTTTCCCAAAGGTTTTGGGGCTGGAATTTAGAAAAGCATTCTTCTGAAATCTGCACTCCCCCAATATTTGTGGGAATTAAGTTAGAATATTAAATATTACACCTCTTAACTTCCCCCAATGGTTGTGGCCCTAGAGTTAGTAAACCGAATCGTATCCCTCAAATTTTTGCATTTTCCCTAACGCTTTAAAACAAAGAGCATATTTTTTTATTAAATTTAAAAGTAATAATTTGTCACATAAATAAATGAATTATTAAAATAACATTATATGTAAGTTTACAATAAAAATATAACATTGGATAATTTAAAAAATAATAACTTTACAATATTTGGTAGAAACAGATAGACACAGATAAAATTAGAGACAATACACTTATAGAATTTTAAGAGTAATAAAATAAAAGAAGTGACACACAATTGCATACATTTACAAGTGAAAAATATTTCTTTTTGTGGCAATAAAATTAAATATATCTATAGAAAAATGTATATTCTGCTGACAGTAAAATATTTAAAATCAAAGTTTATAGGTATCTCAAGTAATTATTTTGTTACAATATTGTATACATATTGTATTTATAAACATTTACAATTTATTATATGAATATTTTAATGATATATTTGATTGATTCTGGGTAGTCAATACAAATTGTACAAAGTTTTAAATTTTTTTAATTCTCTCTTATTTTTGACTTTTTTCTGATTATAATTTGTTTCATAAGCTGCAAAGTACTTGTAGCCTGTTTTTCATTTTCCATAATACCATTTTTTCTAAATATCTTTTGCAAAGTATTTTCATTAAGTAATTAGTGAGCACATGTCAAAAAATCCAGCAGCAGGTTTTCATTTAGGGGCTAATTACGACTTTGGCGGTCAGGGGGCGGGACAGCATGCCACCTCCCTGCTCAGCCAAAGTTGACCGCTGCCTGCCCGATTAGGAGTTTTCTTCTGTTCTGGTGGGTGGTCCTTTGGTGTTCCCACGGTGGTGCCTTTAAAAAAGGCACCACAATGGAAACACCAAAGCAAGTTCCTGCATGCCATGGACTGTTTAGTCCATGCCATGCAGGAACTGGGTGTGCATGCACACAGTGGGGCACACCATATGTCCCCCTACATGCATCCCAGTGTACAGGGGCAACAGGGGGCCCTGTAGGGCCCCCTTCATTTCCCAACCGCTAGCCTTTTCATGGCGGGATCACAGCCATGAAAAGGCTGGCGGTGGGGAAACTCAGAATATGCTTGGCGGTGCCGCAGTGGCATGTACAAGCATATTGCTGCCCCAGACTGCTGCGCCACTGCCAGGGAATGTGGTTCCCTGGCGGTTGCGGCGGTTCCAAAATGGTCCTACCACTGTACTTGTAATATGGCAGCCGTACTACTGATGTGGCGGTCCCCGACTGCCACCGCATCTCCACCATGGCGGCCCACTCGTAATCAGGCCCTTAGTCAGATCAGCTAAGAAGCCTTTAATTTTATGTTTATTTGCAGTATATGGGCTGTATAGGTTAAGTTGTAATGATTTTTCCCTAACCATCATTAGTAGTAGGGGTGTGCAAATTCCCATAACTTGCTTTTGCATAATTATGCAAAATTTTGAGGAAACTGCAGAAAATTATGAGGAATGATATGCAAATACAACCTTTCCCATAAAATTATAGTGCGAAATGCATCCTTGCGTCAATATTGAACACAAAGACAAAGTTTGTTCCAAAAAGTGCAAAGAAACCAAAAGCAATGAGAAAAACAGCCAATTGGTTTCTGCACTGACAGTAAATTTTCACAGTGAACGGCATGTAATTACTTTTAGTAGTATATTGGTATAGCTTTGAGAATTTTGTGTAACCCACGTAATAAAAAATCCAGAAAATTATGCTAATTATGCCGACGTAATTAAAATTTCTGCCAGGCCTAATTAGTAGTAGGTTTGAGTGTGTTTCACTTATTATTGTAGTGTGTATACATGGATGGTTGATCAGTATGTAAAGCGCATTTTGGGTTTGCAACCGGTCGAACATTGTAGTGTTACTATATTTGTAGAAATTTTTGTTATTTTGTTTTTTTGGGTTGGGATGTTAAATATGTATTACTTTTATGTTATGGTTATCAAAAACCTTCCTTTTTTAGAATTGTGTTTTTTGCTATTTCTAGTGGAGGGTTTTAAAAAGAAAAACGTGTTGTTGTTTTCTAATGGTTTTTATCAGTTTTCATCTATTTTTTGTTTTGATTAACCCTTTTCAATTTTTTTCTGATTGGAGCACCACAATGGATTTGATATTTATATATTTTTGATTTTCTTGGTAAAAAATGTTTGGTTATTTGGGACATATCTTTTGGATTATCTGCTGTGGAAAAATGGCCTGCTTTGATTTTTTAGGCATCAAAGCTATGTGTGCTTTTTTATTTAATATATTTTGTAGTATATTTTGTGTAGTCAGTGATATAATATTTTAGTGATAATATTTTTTCAGTTAGCATGTTTAGGGGGTTATGTTTACATTTGAATAGTAAAGGGACTATTTACAAGGGTAGGTGTACATGTACCAACCTCCTGGGATGTAGATCTGCACCTACACCGAAGTGTAATTCTCCTCATGGATGAAATTCACTATTTCCTTCCTTAAATTTCCTCATAGATGTAGACTAGTGATGGGGTGACTGACATAAATCATGACTGAATTTGTGACTCAATAGTAACTATCAGTGCATTTCTATTTGTTGAGGAGATCTCTACCACTTGTATGGAAATCTCCCCAAAAATGTTATTGGAAATATTTAGAAAATTCATTTTAAATTAATAAAAGATGTGTCATGTTTTCCTTAAAAAATATTAAACACTTATTTCTCATACCTAGCAGTATCACAGAAACAAGGGACAACACACCGGAACTTAACCATAACAAATTATTATATTTTTACTTTTTTTAAATTTATAATGTTTAGATAAATTGTTTTTAAATATCAACTATTTCCACTCCCGTACTTAAATTTGTGTTATATGTGTCACAATCATTGATGCAAGTTGTTCATTATTTTGTTCATGATTTAAATTTGAAAACTATATTATCAGTTACTTAGATTTTTATAACATCTTATTTTAATAGAATGTTATTATAACTATTCAGAAATACCCATACCAATGATCTTATATTTGAGCCTGTCAGTAGTGCTTCTGTAGTAGATTTTTAATCCATATTTTATTAATTTCAATTGGTTTTTTTGTGGTGTGTGTTTTGGATTAGTATGTCCCTCCATTAACCCCTCCTTCCTCCCACCTATATTATAGTAATCATTCCACATTTTCCAACCACATCCTCTTGTCTCTATCACATTTACTACTAATTCTGCTATGTACACATGAAAAGGTCTCCACCACTGTGGCAAAGATCTCCAAGCAAACAAAATAGGAGAAGGGAAGACAGTCTGTGGCCAGAGGTTTGTGATTTGCATTTTGGAGTACTTAGGGTACACAGGGCCAGATGTATGACATTTTTTTGCGGCCGCAAACGGGAGATTCTCCAGTTTGCGGCCGCAAAAAAGGGTAATAGCATGTACAAATGTAGCATTCGCGACTCACGCTATTAGGAAGGGGCGTCCCTTCCTAATAGCGAGTCAACATGCTATGTACTAATGTTTTGCAACCGCATTTGCGGCCGCAAAACACTCGCAGGACCCCTTCCCCTTTGTGAGTGGGTGGGAAAATATTTTTTAAGAGCAGGCAGTGGTCCCAGAGACCTCTGCTTGCCATTAAAAAAATGAAACTGAAAAGTTTCATTTTTCTTTTTTAAATGCAGCCCGTTTTCCTTTAAGGAAAACAGGCTGCATTTAAAAAAAAAAGAACTGCATTATTAAAAAAGCAGTCACAGACATGGTGGTCTGCTGACCCCAGCAGGCCACCATCCCTGTGAGTGCTAGCCATTCCTAATGGGGTCGCAAATTGCGCCTGCCTCATTAATATTAATGAGGCATGCAATTTGCGACCCCATTAGGAATCGCAAACAGTGTCTGAGACACTGTTGTGCATTCCAATTAGTGAGTCGCAAATTGTGAGTCGCAAATGCGACGCAATTTGCGACTCGCTAATTGGCGGGTCGTACATCTGGCCCTTAGTTATAGTTTTGTGAATAGTCCTTTAATGCTTTGTGTGATGTTTTATTTTCTTTAGAGGAAACATGGATTTTTTTTAGATAATTTCCTTAAAATGTTTATTGTTATGCTTATCTTTGTTTTGTTTTTTTAATTGGAATGTAAAAGGGATGTGTTATAGCATTTTGCATATATACTATTGGGGCTAGTCACAAATGTAACCACAAATTAGGAGTATGTTACATGTGCAAGTTTACTCTTACAGTTTTCAGTAACCTTATTACTTTTGGCTATCTACCATTTACGAGTACAGAGTTACTCTAAAGTGTAGACATATGTCGCCAACCCCTGATGCAGCGGGGCAGAGTCATGTTTACAAATGGAAGTTACTACTACCTGAAGGAGCATTAGTAAGTTCAGCACCACACATGACCGACCACTAGTACTGCAACAAACTCCCATAGAAAATAATTGAGGCAGGGACTTAAAATATAACCACATAGGAAATAGGATTAAATTAAAATAATAAATTTTTACTTTTTAAATATATATGTAAAATTAATTTAATGTTAAAGCATGCAAAACATTTAATATTCTATGTTTTAAAAAATAGATTATTTAAAATAATTCTATAGCTAACTTTTTGCAATTTGTAATGCATTGCAAATCAATATAAATATTTAATTTTAGGTGAGTTTTTTTGTAAAATCTTAAAATAAATAGTGTTAATTTAATTTCATGTAATTAATTACGTATTTAATTCAAAACTAAGTTAACATTGCTGGAACATTTTTAAATTTTCTCTACATTTAAAGTAAATATATTACATTAGTTTACATTCATATTTTACATAATACACACAAGGTTTTCAAGTTTAATAAACTTTTGTACTTTTCCCTTTACTGTACCATAGGGAGATCTCTGCTATCAGAGCTAGTTTATATAATGACATTTTATTTAACATTATTTCCAATGGGGTTTGTATTTTAATTCCCTACTTTTCTATGGGAGGGCGTTGCAGTACCCTCCCTTGTGTGGTGCTGGGTGTATTCTAGCTCCGAGCTGGTGTACATTTACTATTATTTGGGGTCCTTTTTGGCTGTAGTAACTTTAGAAGTGCAGTTTGTGAACAGTAATGGCTAAGGACTAGATGTACTAAGCCTTTTTGAGGTCACAAGTGACATTATTCGCAGAATTGGGCCGTTTGTGAATGCAAAAAGGCATTTCCAAAATGTTGATTGCAAGCACAAACAAATATCCGTATCATATCAACATTTAGCATGATGGTACAGTTTCACAATAGATTTGTGGCATCACTTCCTAAGGCATAAAGTCATTAATAGATAGTCTCATACAACATACATCTTCGCTGACATAAGATTGTGTCGCAGAATACCTACAGACCACTTCCTATTGCCAAACATTACTAGGTTTTCGTTTGTTGGCATAACACCTTTTCATTTCTCTTACCCCACTCCTCTTATGTATCATATCCTAATTTTACGTGCAGATGGATCATAGCTCAATCAGAACCTTCCACAGTGAAAATAGCATTTGAGGGATTGTCATTGCAGGCACATGCCAACATTCAATTTCTATATGTCCGAATTTCAAATACCAGGCACTTTACCTTGTGGCCTTCAAGACCTACTTAGGGGTGACTTATTAATATGTAAAAGCAATGATTTTTCCTTTTAAAAAAGATAATTTTGACAGTTCGGACTGCAGGTTTAAACTTCAGAAGTCAGGCTACAATGTATACGACTGAAACCATGTTTTCCTTGGCACACTAGTGGAACGTACAATAAATGCTACACTCCCCAAGTGACATTTAACTTTTCATGCCATGGATGCAGTTTGTACACCATATAATATGGCTTTTCCAACACCTCCTGTTTGTTACGTGGCTATTTGTTGTGCCATCTGAGCATGGCCTTTTGTTTGTCAGAGATGCTCTGATATCTCTGCACCCACAGAACCCCTGAAAGGTTTCTTGCATATATCAACATTGTAGAGTGTGCGTTGCAGGCCCAGATTCCCACATGGCAAGTAAAATGTCAAATGTATGCTTGTTCTTGGTAGAATCACACACCATGGGCCCAATTCCGATCTCGTTCGGAAAGCATGCCGACCGAATCGGTTCCGGAATGCTTTCCGTACGACTCGGATCGGGGGAGTCCGACCGAACAAGTACGTTGCATCCGTATGCATCCTGATACGATTTAGCCGGACTCCCATTGACTTCAATGGGAGCCTGTGTTCCGAACGAGAACACAGGTTCCTGTTGAAGAAAGGGGTGGCTGGGGGAAACCTTGCACCCTGGGGTGACCGCCACATTGTGCATGCCTGGAAAGGGGGTCCCTTGGGTACCGCCATGGGCCCGATTCGGAGGGCCCCCAAAGACCGATTCTGGCAGCCTTTTCGTTATGGGCAAACCGAATCGGAAAGGCTGTCCGAATCGGTCATCGTACTCGCTCGTTCGGAAACCAAGTCCATAGAGCTGTACGAATCGGCTCCGGAAAGGCTTGACCTCTCTGAATGCCTTTCGGAACCGATTCGGTCAGCCCTAACGGTTTCCAGGCATCGTACTTGGTCGTTCAGAATTGGGAATGAGTCGGTTGGAAACAAGGGCTCCGGATCGGTTTCGGCAAACCTGAATCCGATTCGGAGCCCTTCCGACCGACATCGGAATCGACCCCCATGAGTTACTGATGGAAAGGTTGAGGTTAACTATGTAAGATGTCCAGTACACCATGGTGGTCTCTCCACTGGGAACTTCCCAAACCAAGATGTGGTAGAGTATCTTCCTCTGAGGTCAGTTCATGCTTAGGCAGTACTTACTAAGGACGGATGTGTCACATGACATTTTGTTTCCTAATTTGTTGTTGCTCTCAATGCCCCCTACCTATTTATTTTTGTCTTTGGGTTTTTCTCTGCAGATGTGGATCTTTGTGTATGAATTTTGCTTTATCTTTTGCGTTGTTCAGCTTTTGATATTCTTGTTATTTTCACTTTAAGCTGCACCTAGAAAGGGTGGATGCAGCACAACACATTTCTTACCTGATTTCTTTTTGTTGTACCCTAAGTCTCCTTACTAAACATTTTTTTCTTCTTGTTTAATCTCAGCAGATTTGGATCCTTCTTTGTGAATTTTCCTCTTTGTATAGACTAATGCAACTGTTCCTATTTGTGTTATTTTATTTCTAAGCAGTTTTGGACTGACATCTTTGTGGATCTTCTGACTATAGATCTGTTTTTACTGCTTGCCTTTTGTTCTGTCTCCTTATGTCAGAGGAAGCCTGGTGTCTTCCTCATTATGAATAAACAATCTATACCATCAGTCAAGATCTACACAAATTGGGCAGATTGCCAAAGAAGGTTTATTCCATTATTTGAGTTTCTTCCTAGCTTTGCCCCTCTAAAGGAGACAACTGTCCCTCTTAATATATATTATTCTGTGCAGAGTGACTAATGGGAGGATTCACATTATCTTCAGGCATTCTCACAGGGCACTCAACAGGCCTACGTCATGTCCAATACTTAGATAGACTTTAGAGTGCTCCCAAAATCAACATTGACCAAACCTTTCCAACAGAGAATCATCCAGAAAGATGGAACCAGTAACAGCTGGGGATGTGAAAGACACTATTAAAAACTAGAAGAACAATAATGCACCACAGCCAGGCAATTTGTCTGCAGAATGTCAAAATAAGTTAACAAACGTAATTTATGAAACATTACAAAATATATTACATTTCGGTGAGCTTCCTGACTCACTGACACAAGAATATATAACAGTGATCATTACAATGCCCTTGGATCTAAATACAGATTCTTCTACTTGCTGAACATTCTATTAAATACAGATTAGGAAATCATGACAAAGATTGGTGTCAACAGAGTAAAGAGAGTAATTTGGCAAATTATGCATACAGGCCAACTTGTTTTATTTCATGCAAAAAGCGTCTTGATCATATGCGGCAAATTATACATTTTATACATAACCGTAGCAAACTAGATTACATTCTTGCATTGACCTTGATTGAGAAGTAGATAAGAGGTTTGGTCACATGGAATTTACAATAATGATCTGAGCTATCACAGATTTTGTCTTTGTCAACACTTTCATCGAGTAGACAAATAAACTGTACAACCACACAAGATTGCAGATCTCTTCAGGGTCAGTAAGATGAGAAGACCTTTACATACGGAAAGACACCAGTCAGGGTTGCCGCTTGTCCCCACTACTCTTTGCTATATCTCTAGAACTTCTGTAATTTTCTGAGACTCAATAGAGATAAATAGCTTACTGATAAGCATTGAATGCAGCAAATTGCTGCTTTAAGCAGATGATGTCCTATTTACCTTGAAAATGTCTGTGAAATGATGGGCAGAAATAATGTTTTGGAGGCTTTGATATGGTGCTTTTCCATACGTTTGATTTTATGCAGGTTATGTAAACAAAACATATAGGCCTTTTCTTCAGACTTAAGGAAAAGAAATTATTTCAAATGAGATCTCATTTGTCCCACAGTTGTGGATAGAGTTAATGATGTCTTCTTTTTCTTCCTTCTAGGTCTTTGTGAACCATCCACTGATTTCCCTCAGATAAGTTTGTTAATACCCATTCTCCTACTTCTGGGGTTAGGTTCCTAATGATACCAAAAAAGGGAAAATGGGAAAAAGGCACCCAGAGAGAAAGAGGAAGCTCTTTCTTTGCCCAGATTTCATGAATTTGTTCTTTGAGTGAAGCATACACTTCTCTAGGGGGTTCCTACGTGGTATTAAGGCAGTGGCAAGAAAAATAACCTCTTCTCCCCAATGTTATTGTTTCCAATTTCACCCCATGCAATTGGGTATAGAGAGAGTACAAGCCCCCTTTTAAGAATGTGCACAAACGTAAAAACGTAAAGGAAAAAGTAGGGTGGGATGAATGGCCCTCATCAGTGTAATCAACAACTCTTCTGACGACACGTCTTCCTCCGGTTCAGCTCTATCTCCTTCCTTGGTTCCCACTTCCTTGGGATGCGACTGGTTGGGAAACATTGTAGCTGTCCTTTCAGCAGCTCTGGCTCCTTTTGCATCCCTCTCCTCTCTGTGTCATTCTTTGGTCTCCTTTCCCTCACTGTCCTTTCTGCATCCCCCTTCGGTCTCCCTTTCCTCGCTGTCCTCGCTGTTCTCTCTGTATTTTCTGTTCAAAACCCCACCCTTCTCCTCCTGCCAAGATGAATCCCTTTTTAGTTTCTGCACCTTTTAGGTCATTTCACCACCTTTTTTTCCTGCTTTAGTTTTTCTATCGGAGTGTTTAGTTATCCTTTTTTTTTTATAGGACACCTCGAAGAACGATGGAAGGCCCCACAGGATCAATGCTGTTCCTAACAGGTAAGCCCCTTCTGTTGTTCCTCAGTTGTTCCTCACAATATCTGATACAGATCCCTCAAAACTATTAGAAATAACTGACAACTCGGGTCCATGTCAAAACAGATGATAAACTGGAAGAAACCTGAACTGATACCCATGACCAAAAGGAAATTGCACAGCAAACGCCTGGGCAAATTTGGAAAAAGACTGTCAGGAATTAAGGGTCTTATTATGATGTCGGTCACAGTTGCCTCCGACCGACACTGTCGCGGTCTCGGGACCGACTGACCTTCAGTCAGCGGTCCCGACACAGCAATTACAATGCGACTGTACATGGTGCGGTCGCATACTCCCATTTCTCAATGAGAGCTTGTGCTACGGCCGTAAACCGGCCGTAGCACAAGCTCCCATAGAGAAATGGGAGATTGTGTTCATCCCTTCACCGTGTGGCAGGCACACGGTGCAGGGATCAACAAGGGGGCAACGCCTAACCGGAGGTCGCAAGGAGAAGGGCCCCCAAACTCACTTTCCGACAGGCTTTCCATGTCGGAAAGCCCGGCATGGAAAGCATCATAATCGCAACGACGGAAACGCCGTCCATTGGGATTATGGGCCGGACTCCAACTGTAGCCCGTCAGAATACAGCTGCAATGACTGGCTGGTTTCAATTCCAACCTCCTAGATTGTAATTAGGTGGGCGGAAGCGAAACCGACGATGAGTGCCGGAAAGCCTCCGACCTAAGGTTGGAGGCTTTCCGACACTCATCGTAATCGGCCCCTAAGTCTCTTATCTTTCTTGATTGTTCTGCAGATGCCAGCATCCTGATTATTTGGGAAGAGTCTCAGCACCTTCTGCACCACCAGGAGCCAGAAAGGAAAGTTTCTGATGGAGGCAACCCAGAAATGAAGGAGCCCTTTGGGTGGAATAGGAAGCAATTTGGCTCTTTAAAGCCCCTTCACCATGGAGCCAAGGAAAGTTGCTGCCCAGAAGTCAGAATCAGATTCCAAATGTTGGCAAGGACACCGACAAATGTTTTCTGAATTTCCTAGGAAGAAGATCCCAGTCAGACGAAGATGCAGACAGTGTTGGGAGTCTTAACAGCAAAAAAAGAAGAGGAGTGGAGATTTCTGCCCAACCAGCCACCAGGAAACACCAGCCCCCCTGAGACTGCAGTCTCAGGATGAGCAGAAAAACAGCAAGCCTTAAGAGAAAGTGGTATCCTAGAAACACTTAAAAGAATTAGAGACCTTAGACCTTATTCAAACCCAGGAAGGATGGCTGCGCAAAGAGAACATCGGTATCCTAGTTAATGACTGTGAGAAACTATCTCTTTTTGCATGGTCACCCCCATTTTTGTGGACTGATGCTGCTGTGTTTTTTTCACTGGAACAATGCTAATCAGGCCCAAGTGCATGTGCCCTTACCCCTAAAACATGTTGTTATTGACTAATCCCTGATTGGCTTATTTATCTTTCCGATAAGGCCATAGACTTTGATGTTCCATAGTGCACCCATAGTATGAAACATTGAATGTCACCTATGGACTACAGCACTACTGTGCTATTTACTAGCATGACAAGACAAACATGACTCCAAAGTTACTACTGTAATTGACTGCTATAATAATGGGAAGCAATAATAATTATTAATTCTGCTTCCTCAGGCTAGGGATCAGCTAGAAAAATAATTCAAGGATTATTTTTAATATTTATTAAAAGGCAAACTCAATGGTGAAGTTGGATTTGAAATAAATATTAGTGAAAGGGGACACGTAGAAAGGTGTGGGTAGGTGTTTTGTTCCCCTGACAGGAATATCAGTTGGGAAGTGAGCAGGAACTTAACTCACTTGAAAGGGGCCTCCACTGTCACAAATAAATATAGTTAACATCTAAACAGGTCCTCTCTTTTGTCATACCTGTCAGGCAGGTACCAACTCCTCTGGGGGAATGCTGACCCCAGAACTGGTTTGGAGTAATCTAGTAGGAGGTGACTGATTATTACCCTGGTCACTCCTTGGGGGGGGAGGCACACAGGCTCTGCACAAGGGGAGAAAGTGAGTGAGTGCACACAGAAACTGCTGCAAAAATGGATAGGATTACCCATAGGAACTTTTACACTATTGGTCAGGTAGGAGCCAGGAGTCCCCCCTACCCACAAGCTAGTGCCAGGTACTAAAGTGGCACCTCAAGATATCTACCTCAGAACACTACTGGACTGTACAAGAACAGAAGAAGCATTGCACCTGCTGTTTGAGACCTAAAGGGCTGGACTTGCTCCCATCTGTACCCAGGACAAAACAGTGGACTCCAAGGGTGAGTTGTCTGACCTCCTGTGCAAGCAACAGGGCCATACCAAGTTGCAAGGGGCCTTTCCCCTGAACAGCCCACCTGATTAGTTCCCACTGGACCTGCCCTGGATCCTGCTGTTGGCCTCCTCTGGAGTGAGTGACCCCCAAGTGCTGTTCCTGAGTTGGCCGGGGCGGAGTTCACAGAGTTCTGCTGTGAAGTGATAAAAAAAACTCTGTGAGCTACACGGAGTTCCGTGAGCGGGTGAAGTTGCTTGCCGCACCCGTTCGTGTTACATTTTCCATCTTGGTTTTGTGCTGTTTCATGGTGCTGAACCTATTTTTCAATCTCCACCTAACTCTTCTTAATCCTACCCCTCTAAAACCTATCTACCCCTCATTTTGTTGTTATAACCATACCCTGTGTCATTGTGGTTTTGTATTTTATGTTTTTTTTTAAATGTTCGCGTTTTTTGTGTGACTTTTGTACTTTATTTTTCGCTTTACCTTCTTTTTCCTTCCTTCCCGATTTTTCCTTCTTCTTCTTTCTTCTCTTCCCCAGTCCCCACCCAGCGTCATGGCAGAGTAGGGGAGCGGCAGTGTCAGGCCCCCTGAACCACCAGTCGCAGCCGCCTATCTTGCATTAGCCGCAAAGAGTTGTAGCCCCACACACTATTCATGGAGGTGGAAGTGGCAGCACTAGTTTTTTATGTGCTGCGCCACCTCCCCTCCACCCTGGCAGCAGGCAGCAGGCCTGGTAGTGGCTATGCCCTCCGGGAGCAGAAGCATCGCTGGGAGAGGGTGAGCCGGGCTCTTCACTGCTGTTCTAGGATCCGGCGAACCCAACAACAGCTGACCCACCGGTGGGCAGACATACTGGATCGGGACCAGGACCTGTTAGACGTGCTGGGTGTGTAGGTTTCGGGACTTGGTGAGTAATAATTATTTATTTTTTGTGTTCTATCTAAGCTAATATTTTTTTCCCAAATAGTAAGCATGCTGCTCACACCCAGGTAATTTAAGTTTATGTTACAAATATTATTTGATGATCATCGTAGAATAGACAGGTGATCGGCGGTGCTACCTAATCCTACTTGTGTCGTTGGTGCTTGCTTGGATTGTTTATTTAAGAAGTCATGCAGAAACGTCTGTGTCCTGTCACTGAGATAGTGGTGGTTAATGGTATTAGTTAGCGAGCGCATTCTCTCACTTCTCTGTGCCTTTATTTTTTGTAGCTCGTACAGTCCCAACTCCCAACCCCAAGCGATTTCCCAGTGATGTGTAGTAAGTATGCATGCATCAGCATGTATGCATTGAAAAAAATGCAGACTGAGGTCAAAGGTTGAGAGATCGAGAATGAGATCAGAAGCAAAGATCAATAGTTGCAATTTCTTAGTAGTTCAAATGTAGTTGAGGAAATTAAGGAATAGGTTCACGATAGTATTAGGAGAGGAGATATGATTCATAAATGTTAAATCAAATGTTACTGCGTTTGCCTTTCCCAGTCAAAAATTTTTTGGGTAGATTAACTGTACAACTAATCTTTTTTAAATTTCATTTTGTTTATTTCTTACATCAGCATCCGGGAGCAGGAGGGATGTGGCGAGTACCACCACCACGGCGCAGGTGGGTGAGGGGACTAGAGGTGCCTCCACAAGTGCAGATGGCTCTGCTGGATTCAGTAAGTCCTCCTGTCAATAGTATTTATTTCCCTATCTTGATTCTGCTTTTACCGCTCCACATTTAGAACTATTTTTTTTCCTTTTTACTGTGCCTTTCTCCTAATTGTTTTCCACCTCCACTTTGATCTGTTTCCTAAATCCTTCTTATCCCTACAGTATCCCATTTATTACTTACTTTCTCTATATTTCAAGTTTCTGTACTTGACTTCAAAACTAGCTGCACTAGTCTGAAGCTTCCTTTTTCTGCTGCTTTGTCAGTAAGCGTTCCCTTTCCCCTTATAGACTGGTGGTACAGTAAGTCTCAGACAACCCATTTTAGGTCAGGTACTCTACTGTGAAGATTGCATGCAATTAAGGTATTCTACCCATTTTTGTTAAGAAGGATTTCCTTTTCTTGGTCATGCTCAAACAGTACTGTAAAACAAGAGAGTGGCTATGGTTATGGTGGACCCCCCCAGTGTTGTGCATGTATTATTATCATGGTATACCAGCAATTAATGACCGTGCAGCATGGCTGGTTGTATGATGAGGAGGACGGCCCCATTGTATTTGCCAACTAATAACATATGTCCTTCATTGACCAATTATTGAACTACTTCATTGCGCTTCAATGACTCAGATTCATTATAGCTGTGCCCCTCCATAATTGCAAAAAGGTTTTGTTTGGCTTGACTAGCTGGCTTTTCACTGATTGCTAACCACGAAAATGCCAATGTGATGTTTTGAATTTTGATAGAAGATTAAGATACTGTAACTGAACTGTAGTTTTGTTTTGTGGTTGTATTTTGCCTAAAAAAAACCAGGGGGTGGTGTATAACCCTGGGCGGAAAACTACGCTACGCTCGCGTAGTTTGCGCAACTCCCCGCTACGCGAATTGCACGTAGCACAGTGCAAAAACGCGTAGCGGGCATTTTTTGCTTGCTCGCGGTCCTCAACGTCAAGTTGGCGACCGCGAGCGAGCAAAATGACATCCCGGCGAGACTTTTTCCTCGTTCGCGATCAGCAACATCAAGTTGCCGATCGCGAGCGTGGAAAATAAACCTCCCGGTGAGATTCTCAATGCGGGGAGGTCAGGTTTCTCATTGCGAGTGGTCGCATATGCCCGCGATGAGAAACTACCAGTCCGCGTTGAGAAAACTGCTGCTTTAGTACAAATCTACTCGAGCGCCAGAAAACGACCGCTTGCACTGTGCAAGATGCCGTTTGCAATGATTGCACAGTGCGGACAAGCATCCTGTACTGTGCAATCATTGCGAACAGCATTTCCTACCGCACTACACAGTTCGCGTAGTGCTACGCGTAGCTCGCGTAGTGCGAAGTGCACTTCGCGTAGCTACACGTAGCGCTACTACGCAAACTACACCCAGGGTTAGTGGTGTATCTGGCATCTCAAATTACAAATGTGTAATGTTTTTTCTAGCCACACAGACCACCAGTGCCAGCGGAGGGGACACAGTGGTGCCAGCGGAGGGGACGTGGCTCCAGCGGTCACCAGTGAGGGGGGAGAACCAGAAGCAGCGGGGCAGGCAGTGGTAAGTCACATTGCTTACTTATTGACAGATAGTAATATACTCACTGCAAGGGTGTTGACTGACTCATGAAGAACACCCCGCTTTAGCAGATACAGTGGGAGTTGAGTAGTTATGTCCTCTTCTATCTGCAACTCAGCAGCCAAAGGTTAATAAATGAACTTTGAGAATGATGGGTTGATGGGAAAGACAAAACAGGATGAAAGGAGAAAGGATGGGTGACGTGTATGTAATATACGAGTGAAAGGATACGTGTGTGAAAGGATGCATATAGGTCAGTGATGATAGGAATCAATCTGCATGGCTGGGTGAAGGATGGTTGAAATGAATGCTTGGGTGGGTTAAGGCAAAGCAGGATGCGCGAATAGAATGGGTGAAAGCAAGGATGCATGGGAGGGTAAATGGATATTGGTGAAAGGTTTGTCCGGAGCTATGTTTGGATGAATGGATTGATTGTATAATGATGACTAGTTTTCTATCACATCAATCAGTTGGCCCTAGGGGACCATCAATATACTGCCACTGTGCCAACCACTACATAGTTTTAAACAAGTTTTTCGCACAGAGTGACAGAGCATTGTTTACAATTTGCCTTTTTTCCTTTCTAGCTGCTCGTGGTCACCAGGGACCAGGTTGCCAGGATGCAGCAGTCCAGATGCGGCAGCAGAAGCTGGAGCAAGATGGGCCACATACTAGCGGTTGGTGGCCCCAGCCAGGCCCCAGCACCTCCAGCTTCCCAACTACAACATCAGCGCCGCAATCTGCAGGGAGCTACCCACCATCCAAGAACACACACTGCTGCTACCTCTCAGTCTCAGACTACCCTACTGTGCCGTGTCCTGTCAAGGCTGGCACGCATTGAAGCCCGGCAGAGAAAAATTAACTGGCACCTCAAGGAGATAGTGTGCCATGTCTAGTTCCCTCAGCCCCTTTTTAACTTTCATTTTGGTGGGTGGGAGTTGTTTCTTGTTGTGGTTGGCGATGTGGCACTTGGTATCGGGGTTTCTGGACTTTTTCACAGACAATGGTTGGGGACGGGGAAATTTCATTTGTTTGGGTAGAGGGGTGGGCCAGTTGTTGTTGGAGGTCGGTGGAAGGGGTGTTTTATTTTTTAAAAGAATAATAAATATTTAAGTTTCTTTATTTATGCCTCTAATCAAGGTCTTTGGGGGTATTTTACTTTTCAAAGCTGCCTTTTAGCGCAGCATATTTTAAAAATTTGCTGAAAGTATGTAACAACAATTAGGTTTGTTCTATGCCTATGTGGTACTCTTGGCATACTACTCTCCTAGTCTCTGCAGTCTGCAACTATGTTGACCACTAAAGTGGTTTGGGAGTTTGCCATTGCCTTTCCTATAACGACTTAGGAGAATAACAAACTATAGTTCTCTTACCGAATGGAAGAAGAGAAGGCTGTAGGGTTTCCCAAGGTGTGGTAGTAGTAGCAGCAGGCTAGCGCACTAACAACAGTACAGGAATCACAAGTCAGGTCCCACTCCCACCTAGGTGAACTCCAACTGTAGGATTTTAATCAGAAGGATTATTCATCGCAGGCTACTACATGGGAATTTAAAAATCTGAGTTAGTGTGTAGTATGCTATTAACTTTACAAACATTTGAGACCAGACTAGCACACAACAAAGAATATCCAAAGCAGAATAACAAACAAGAAACAATACTAAATTAGTCAGAGCAATGGCTGGTGAGCTAGTATTTAGAGGAAACAAAAGTGACTCTTAGCCTCACATTGTGATTCGTTCAGAGGAGGACTTAAAATCTGGAGTGAACATGGTTATTGGTTAAGCGTTTAACGCAACACACAGCACGCAACACACAATGCCTGAATGATGATACTGACAAATGATGTTCTTCTATAACAAAAATATCGATCACATTTATGTGTGGAAGGGTAAATGGGGCCAGTGTGGACAATTGTTTCAGTAATATGAGTAAAACTGAAGATCCTGCACTGAGTTGGTGTTGCTTTCACCACATCACCGCCACCAAGTGTGTGATCCATTGATTTTGCAAATGAAGCCACACCTCAATAAATAACACAGCCCGGGGAAGAGGAGGATTAGGGGTTTGATGAATGGATGGGAAGGAGGATTTGGGGAAAGGTATGACAAAGACAAACTCTACACAAGGACAACATTCATCTGGGCAATGAGCAGCCAACCATAAATCTGTTATGGGAGGAAAAGGAAACAAAGGAATGAATACAGGTAACTTAAATGCAAACCAAACAGTCCATCTGTCCCCAGAGAGACCCAAGTTACATTATATCTAAATGTTCTGTTACCTAGCTTTGAAAGATAGTGAATATATTACAAATGATGTAGGAGTCATGCGAACAACACACACAGTTCTAATGATTATTAAAAGAAAAAATTACATTGTATTGCCAAATTGGGAGTTGCATCTGCATTCTTCTTGAACTGTCCGTCTGATTAGGTCCGGGAAGGTAAGCGTGAGTGTTATGGTGCTTTTCCAGTTTGGCGCAGGATATGAGAAGGCTTGAGTATTGTAAAACAAAAATGATATTGTAGAATCAAGGAGAAGGACAAAAGGTAAACTTCATAAGGAGTGCACCGAGAAGACTGAGAGGCAGCACAAGAGAGAAGAGAAGAATAGTCCTCTTTGCACTCATTGATTTTATGATGTGTGAACAATTAGTTGAGAGCAATTTCACAACAATCACACAAAAGTGGCTGCATGTAACTATCGGTATCAGGCTGATCAAACTCGCAATTGTCATGATCATCAGTTCATTATCATAAATCATAACAATAATATGTAGCCTAACAGCATGTGCATAATGTGATGATCATTCATGATCAAATGTCTGTCTCCGGTTACCTACAACAACAGGCCCCCCACCCAACCACCACTTAGCTTCAAATTTGAGCCAGACAGCACTGAGCACACACACCCAGCAACATTGCATTTTCCAAATCAAGTAAAATCAATACACCGCTGTCACCACCACTCCACGGAGTTAAGTAGGCCACTTTAAAGTCATCACCAAATCGGTTTGTTTCAGTGAAGTTGAAAACTTCCTTCTTCTGGTGACAGTTCTTGAAGTAGTCACGCTCACGCACTGAGTCCTTCCATCATCCTCATGACTCTGAGTAAGGTGTCCAACTCCCTACCGACTGAGTCCCGACTCAAATACAATAGATTGACCTGTAGTACAATGCTGTTGATGCACAACAAGAGAAACATTGAGTCATTTTTTGTGTAGTCTAGATTTGTGTTTGTGTTACCTAAGAGACTGGTCGGGTCTTTCAGGAGTGTGAAGCAGAAAACAAAGTCGTGTGGAGTGGACCCCGTGAACAAATCTTGCTAAGTCTCAAAGGGGAAGTAAAAAGTCACCTTCAGGAAAAAAAATGATCAGCTGTCATTAGGCCACCAAAATTCGAAATCATCACAAACACATTAAAGCGTAATAGTTACAGAAAAACAAACACCCAGTGTCACTGCCTGCCACCACATGAATCATCTCAACACACTCACAAACAACAATCACTCAGCGTGCAATGCATGCCATTTACCTGTTCTTCTAATTCAGGCGTGGTCACTGTGGTACATTGCCAATCAATCGTTCACGAAACTGACATAGGCCAGTATTAAGTTGTAGATCAAATAATGTAGGGCATTCCTGTTTGAGGAATAAACTTGGAAAGGATAGATAGGCACTGTCGTGTAGCTCCTATAGTACCCCTGCAGGACCTGCGCGTTTGGATAACATATACTGCGGGCTTGGTGGCAGACTGACTCCGTGCACCCCCACCGTATATGTTAGCCTGGTTTGCATTAGCTAGCTCGCAGTGCCACTAGTGTCTCCTCTTATCGGGGAGAGATTAGTTTCTGGCAACCTTAGATCATGACAACCCTGATTCCCTCAGAATCGTGGAAACAATGTACTACTTTTCGCTCAGTCACTCGTGCTCACTTATTCGGTTTGTCTCAGAGAGTTACACAGAATAAACAGTCGGGCATTTCAATAAGTATTTATTGAACAGTTGTTATTCTAGTGTAAAATATATGTGCTGCGGCAACCAGCAGACAATAGCAGAGATATATTATCAGCAGTACGATAAAAGCAAAGGGATAGAACAGTTCTACCATATTGCGATAATCATGAGTACATACATGAATATAAAAGCATTATGCAAGTGTGCGTACTCCTACGATACCTACCTAGATGTACCTGAGTGTACCTAGCATATGTGTGTAGGTCTTAGAAGCTAAGAGCCAAGAACCCTCCTAGGATTTAGTCGAACCCCCATACCTGAATAGAGAGAGTGTGGGACCCCGTCCTGGTCTCGAGTTGGACACCCCGTCCGGGTTGTGTCAGACCACTGTCAGCTTGAGCAACTGCATGCAGGAGCCTCAGCGTCTCTGGTCAGTGTGTCAGCATGGAAGTCTCGGTTCCCTCTCCCTTACCGGGGCAAGATGTGGTGTATTTATACCCTAAAGAGTCTCGGTCCTCAGTATGGTTTGTATTGGACATGAGGAAGACGTCAGGGGTGAACTTTGTACATACATATTATGCCAGTGGTGTATTCTTAGAAAGCCTTGCATAATTAATGAGTACAGTGTGGGCCTGTGTTTGGAAGAACCCTGCTGCATTCAAAACCACAGGATAGATAACGTTCAGCCCTCAGAGCTCGTTGTGTACTAGCTGGGACCAATGTAGGTGAAAGATCATGCCTATATAAGGAATCATACTATAATAGGACATGTACATTTGTGACTATAATTGGGCATATGCGGCCATGACCATAATTGGGCAAGTACGAATATGACCATATTAGGGTAAATATGAATACGTCCATTTTAGGGCATGTACGAATGGGTCTACATTAGGGCATCTATGCGGGATATAACACCCACTCCTCTTCCGAACGGGATAATAAATGACCATACTTAAAATCTGGATAATTAAAAAAACATTTTTAAAAGCAAGTAAAAACATGGTTCTAAAAAATCGTTAAAGAATTTGGTGCTAAAATTTTTTTTTTCGGAATTCAGCTTTTTCTAGTTGCCACTTAAAAGTCTCTCTATAGAAGTTGTATTACCATAAGCAGGAGAAGGCCATGCTTTCCTCAAGCGAAAGTGTCAATGTAAGAAAATGTTCCAAATTTAGATAGTTTATTTTGAAACGAGTGAAGAAGCCGAATTCTTTCCCAGGACACGATGAGCCAATTCAAGATTACGCGTCCTGGCTGGGAAGGTCAATATTATCGGTGTCAGCTGCTGTAGATGACAAATCCAACGCTTCACAGAGAATGTCAATTGCACATAGATGGAATGTAGTACTGCCAACAGTCGGTGCTGCGGCAGCTTGTGCGGCAGTTGTAACCTGGGTGACTGTGGAGGAGTCACCTAACCCAGCAGGAGCGAACGGCACCTGTGGGTTCTCCAGGAATGCATTCATCAGAATCGGAAGCCGTTGAGGACAACGCAGAGCGTGGGCCTTTATGGGGTCCAGCATTGCATCCGTGTCCGGAGGCGCATCTGATGGAAAAGTTAGACAACGATCCAACGTGCATTCTTCTCCGCAGAACAGGCATCGAAGCACAGGTAAGATGCAGTCTATCCAGACTGGTCTACATGATAGAAACCAGGAGGCATTGAGTTCTCGCAGGCAAGAAATGCCCAGAAGTTGTACCATGCGTTCACGGTATTTCCGCTCCAGGAGCGTGTTCACCATTCCCTCGGGAAGTGGGCCGTCCATTGCGTAGCAGCAATATTACAATCAGGATTCCTGCGATTAGGAACAGGATGAGCGGGAATCCTCCAAATACGCTTCCCAACACAGGGGCCGATTTAGATTTCGGACGGAAGGGCTCCGAACGATGGTCGGAGCCCTTCCGCCCGAATCGGAACGTGCTGGCCGGATTCCTTTCCGACCGAGCCATTCCGATGGGCCCGGTCGGAAAGGAATCCGACTCGGATTTCCGGATGGCTTCCGACGGGTTCGGAGAGCCCGTCAGCCGTCCGGAAATCCTTCAGTACTCCCCCGGCCGCCTCTTTACGACCGAGGGAGTACGATGGCAGATTTTCACTGCCTTTTCATGCCGGTCTTTCCAGCATGTAAAGGCAGTCGGAAACTGTCTTTGGGGGCCCCCAGTAGGGCCCCCATGGGTGCGAGGCCGCCGGATGGCGGCCTTGGGGCACCTACGGTGCCCCTCTGTGGATCCCTGCTCCCGGTGGCAGGCACCTTGGGGTGCCGGCCACAGGGTGCAGGGATGAACTGCACCCCTGCTTTTCACAATGCAAGCATGCATTCCGCTCGGAATGCATGCTCCCATTGTGTAGTATACGAGTGCGACCGAACAGGGTTCGGTCGCATCGTACTTGCAGGGCCATAACCGACGACAGCAGGTCGGTCGGTTACGGTTCCTGACCGATGTCGGACGGACCTGAGTCCATCCGACATCGGAATCGGCCCCACAGAGTGTATAAAATTTGGGATTACTCCAAGGACTGTCTGAAAGGTGCTTAACAGTCTGGACCCTATGGTCTTAAATAGGTGTACAAGTCCGCTCGTATCAGACATATTGAAGATACGTCCCACCATTTCTGCGAAATGAATGGGACAGTTTGTACGTATGAGTGCCTGTATATCAGTCGAGGTCCTTGCAACTTGAAGTTCATAGGTTTCTCGAGCGGAGGTTAAGGACACGGGTTGCTGTAAAAGCATGGCTTTCAATCTGCTCAGAGTATCAAACTGTATAAAAGAAACATTCAGCGAAGGCCATAACGGCGCCTCCCTGACTGTGTTCAGTGGCGGAACGAATACTTGCATACAGCAAGTAACCCTGGAGTTAACAGTTACTAGATATGCGACGCCCGGAAGCATCCCACAACAACCTTGATTATTTAGCATTAAGTAACTCCCATTCGAGAGCAGCTGGAAAACCGGCATGATCATGGCAGCTGGGGTCCCTGACATGTGACAAGATAAGTTCGCCACTGAACCACTGCAGGCTCCGGGTAGAGAAATATCCTGACACATGAGAGAACCACTCAAAGCGTTCTTGCAGTTTGTACCACTCAGATACATTTCTCGATCCCCATTCCGGCATCGGTATCTATATGGTAACTCCCAAGTTTCCTTGATGTATCCCTTACCCATTTTTACATATTTGCCTGCCTGCCTTTGTTCAAGGCAATATTGAAACTGAAACGTAGCGACCGGCATAGGGATTTGGCCATGAATGAGCCATTCTGTTGATGGTGATTCGGCTACAGTGAATGGTAACCTTTCCAGTTTCTCAATACGCAGCATTGTATATTTGGCTCCCCTTTGTGCCATTTCTGTCTGTTTATCAGTTAAATTGTATTTTGGAAACAGAGATGTGGTGTTTATAAAACGCCATGGCACACAGCCTGCACTCAAAGATTGCAGCGTCCAGCTTAACATCATAATAGAACGTAGCTGAGATTGCCCATGTTGTAACAAGGCCAGATCTTGTTCTAATATGTCGATTGCCGAGGACACAATGTTGCCTAAGGAGTAAATCCTGGAGGTCAAAGTAGTTAACCCATTAACCACCACTGCCAATGCTTTTTCTAAGTTAATACGGTCTATCTCTCGTATTCTTTCTGCGGCCTCTTGTTGTGATATTTTCCAGTTTTCATTGTAGTAGGCATAAAGGCCTGCATATATGAAACGTTTCTGACGTTGTTTCCTGGGTCCTAGTAGAAAATCTCTAAGATCCATGTCAGGTGTGAGTAAGGTCAAGTGGTGCTTTACTTCTGTCAGTGTTGAGGTCTCTAGCCAATCAAGGCACAACTTCCCAACACTATACGATGTCACTACCCCTGGGTGTTGTCTTTGTACATAGCGTGGATCTGGCCTATGGATACTAAACCCTCTGGTTGTATTCATAAATCTCTGTTGACATTTGTTTGTGTCAATGGGCCAAACCAGCCATTCTGTCCAATCAGGATCTGATCTGTTGTACTGGAAAATAGCATCTAGTCCTACCACTTGTGTAGTTGAGTTCTGCCCCCACCCATCTGTGATGGTGTTGGAAACCCCGGTGTGTTCATTTCCTTGCCTTTGGCTAATCCAAGACAGGATGTCTGTTGCACAGTTTCATTCAGAATTAAAATCTGCTGCGGAATGATGCATGCTCTAAAAAGTGCTTCTATTCCCTGGACTTGCCAGTCCCTAGAACCCCAGATTGATTTGGAATCTAACGTGTCTTTCCATAGATCGAAACCCTGTTTAGACAACTGGTTCAGAAAGGATGCAGAGTAAATATGTTTGGTGTTTGTTAACATAATTTTCTGAGCTAAATTTTTCTCCACTTATACAATGACTTCAGGTCGGATGTGTTAAACCCTGAGAAGTATGTGAATTTCTGTGCAAATGCTTGTGAACTACCTTTTGGAGGTGTTGGGCAGTGTTCCCACTGGTGGTATTCAAATACATTTCTAGGTGTTATAGATTTGTGTAAGAAATGATGACCATAATGTTGGTAACAGTACAATGTATCATAGTCTGAAGTACCTTCTAACATTTCATTGTTCGGAAATGCTGTAGTTTTTTCTAAATCAGACATCATAGCATTTACAGTTTCAGTGTCCCAATCATCAGAAAATGTACTGGAGATAATGAAATCACTTAAAGAAATTTTAAATACATGTTTTAGCTTTAAAAGTTCAGTCAGACCTAATATATCATAATCAACCTTGTCCCATACTATACCATCCGGTATAGGAACTGCTGTAATGTTCACTGAAGAGAAGTCTCCTGGTTCACGATGTGAAGACTGGTGTGGTTTTAAAATCAAGTTGACTCTTTGGGCTGTAGAGCTTGGTTGGAGGTATCGTCCATTAATAAGCATACTAAAAGTTATTATTAAACCTAGCCAGAAAATGAAAAATAAAATCCCGGTGATGTACCATAGTTCTATCCAAGGTGACACCAGGTAAGTCTTTCTAAAAAAGTTAAAAAAGTCAATGAGTTTCTGTTGGAGTGATTTTTTGACTGGCGTCGTTTCCGGTTCGCTTGGATCCAGTGAAAACGTATCAAAGTTCATGAAATAGCCAGAAGCAGTTCGATCAATTGTTGGAATTGCATCGGGATTTGTTGAAATCGCTGTGTTCTCTTGTCGAGGCATATTGACGTAGATGTCTGTATTAGGTCTGATTGCAACTTGGTTGTTAAGTTGATTTTCATTTTGAAGATGAATTTCTTGTTGAAGTGGAACAAGTTCCATAGCATTGTTGCTTAGTCCTTCATTCCGTACAGGTGGCTCTTCAAACGTGATGAGTCTTTCTGTTTGGACTTCTTGGATTGTAGCGAGAGGAGGGTCTGCTACTGTGGGTCACGAGGCCTACTGTTTAGTATCGGCCACATAGTGTGGTTTGATTAAGTCTATTGAGACGAATCTTTTCTCCTTTTTTCCGGCAAGAGGCGGCAGAAGTACAGTTCTTGTGTCGTGGATTCCAAGGACCGGTACAGGCTTTCTGTAAGATGGCCCAAATTCTTTCATGTCAGCAATCTTCTCTCTGACTAGATCCCCGATTTTTGGGATCCAGATAGGTCTTGCCGTTACTGCCTTGGCTTCCTCAGTGGCGGCCTGTTTCTGGAGCACGTTACTTTGTTGTGTCCTGGATTCATTTAGATCCTGTAAATCAGCCAAACGATCATGGATATCAAATGGTTTTTCATCCGCCACTGTGCCTTCACAATCAAGATCAGGTACCCACATTCTTGTCCAAAATAGGACCTCGTAAGGAGTGACACCTCCTAGAGAGCTTCTTGGCTGGTTATTGAGCGCGCGCTGTACCCAATAAAGGTGATCGACCCATCTACCGCCCTTGCCTAATACCCTAGCTGTTAAAGATTGCTTTAAGTCTTGGTTTTTCCTCTCCACTACAGAATTTCCCTCGGGATGGTACGGAGAGGAGTACCGCAATGCTACGCCCATTCCTTCCATGGCCTCTTTGTAAGCCCTAGAGCTAAACGCCGGACCACGGTCAGAATGTAACGTGCCAACTGCGTATGTGCCGATAAAGACTCGCAAATCTTTTATAACAGTTCGAGCGTCAGCCGAGCGCTGAGGCCAAACCTTGAGGAAACTTGAACTGGACGCGCACGAACGGACAACCTAATGCTGTCTAACAATGGTATCTGTACTGGACGTGTTGCGGTGGACCCATTCATCTGCTTGCAGATGTCGCAGTTCCAGACGTAGTCTCTAATCAGCCTTCTCATCACGGGCCACCAGTAGCGTTCTTTTAACAAAGCAACAGTCTTCTTAAGTCCGTTATGTACAGAACCTGTTCCTTCGTGTGCTGCCATAATTAAGCTAGCCTACGATCCATATTTGGTATTACTCTATCCCCCACTCCAGGAATCTGAGCATATGGAATGTTTTGTGCATCTAACTTGTAGGAGTACTTGAGTGGACATTTTTTAGGTACTGCTGTGCTGCTTTTGCGTGAAGCATTGACAGCTACCATTATCTCGCCGTATACCCTCGCCTTGAATGAGTAACTGCAGCTACGGCGGCTGTGCGAACAGCCCCCTTTGCAGCTTCATCAGCCAATGAATTCCCTTCAACGTGAACACCATCACGCTGATGACTCAGTGTATGTATCACGTGAGCCCTTGGTAGTTCGTTTCTCAACTCCACTACCTGTTCCCATAGCATTTTATGCTTAATTGTGCCACCTTTTGCATCTTTGAACCCGTTTTGTTCCCAATGATGTAGATATTCATTGTACACAGTAAAAGGAATCACACACAATAAGTGTGGGGAATTCGTGATCCGTATTTATAAGTGCCAGTATAAGTGCTTTGAGTTCTGCCAGCTGTGCCGTGCAGTCTCCTAGAGATTGCGTTTTAGTGCAACTCGGATGGAACTTTCCATCATGCATGCGACCTTTAACAATCGCACACGCTGCGCTGTAAGCTTGCTTGCTTCCTGTGGCTGATTGAGCAGAACCGTCAGTGTAAATAATGTATTCATACTGGTTAGAGGCAAAATTTCATTTGGTAGAGGGTATTCGTGTTCGTATTGCAGGAATGCCTGTGTTTTTAACCCCTTCCGTGCTCATGACGAGCTCAGCTCGTCATGCTGCGCGGTAGCGCTGTGCGCATGACGAGCTGAGCTCGTCACGACCCCACCCGCGATCGGAATGTCCAGCACACGAGCGGAATTCCGATCGCGGTCAAGGGGTTAAACTTGGATCAAATCTGTATTCAACATCCGTTGCAGTAAGAGAATTAGCCCATTGTATCCATCTTGGATGTAAGGCTTTCGCATTTGGAATGCTAGCTTTTGTAACAGCTTCTAAAGCTGGTACTGGGGTCACAACAATTATGTGTTTTCCCTGAGCCAGAGCTCTTTCTCTTGCTACAGCGGTCTGCACTGCTGTCAGGATTTTTTCTGTTGAAGTGAAACGCATTTCTGCGTTTGTATACAGGTGTGATTTGTATGCGATTGGTACTGTTTCACCTTCATTAAAAGTTAAATAAGTGTACCCGCATTGACCCGCTATTACTCGGATCACTAAGTTCTGTGCGTTTACGCATGTCTGTAAATGTTTAGAAGCTATCATGTCTTCCTGTTGGGAACGCAGGATATTTGTGTGTTCCTGTGTCCATTGTTTGACTGAAAAGTCAGGTTTTATTAAGTCGTAGAAAGGTTTTACCCTTTCTGCGTAATCCAAAATGTATGTTCGACCAAAATTTAGGAATCCCAGAATTGATTGTAAATTCTTTAATGATTTTGGAGGTTGGAGCAGCGCACACTTTTCTAAAAAGTTAGCTGCCAGGCTTTTTCCCTCACTTGACAACTCGTATCCTAAAAACAGGACATTGAGGTGGACAATTTTTTATTTTTTTAAATGAAATTTATAGCCCTCAGAGGCGAATCCCATAATAATGGTGCTCACCCTGGTCAAGTGCCTCTTTAAGTCATCGTCCATCAGATAAATATCATCCACATAGGACAATGCTTCTTCATCCAAATTTTGGAGTAACTCTGTTACCCTGGCTGAAAACAACCCCGGGCTACTCTTTTACCCTTGGGGGAATCGGCAAAATTGCCGCTGGGACCCTAACGCACTGAATGCGGTTAGATACCTGCTTTCAGGCGCTATATTTTGGCAGAAAAATCCATTTGAGATATCAAGTGTTGTTTTGTATTTTTTTCCGCACAATGTTTATCATTAATGCGGCACTGTGTGCATTTTGAACTGCAAATGTCTTTGTGCAAGTGTTTAAATGTCTGTAATCTAAAACTAGACGATATGTGTTGTCAGGTTTGGCTACTGGGAACAAAGGATTGTTCATAGGTGAAGTGCAATTTTCTATCACCCCCTGGTATTCTAGTTGATCTAGAATCTCCCTGACTTGTTTTTTAGCTTCCTGCTTTATAGGGTATTGTCTTTGGGCATTTGGGAACATTTTTAACGGGATCACGTGGTGGGTTGACTCCTCATCCCAACCAGCATGATTTTTATACAATGCTGGAGCTAGGGCAACTGCCCACTCCTGCGCATATGCATGTTTTAGGTGAATGGGAACGAGGTCGGAAAAGGCTGGAAAAATTATCGTTTCTCCCCTAGGGCACTCCATGACGAATGCAGGCAGCCAGTCTTGTTCTGCTAATAGAATGTCATAACCAGATGACAGATTTTTCCAAAAGAGACCCTTAACTTTTCTGGGCTTGTCCCCCTCCATCCGGAGTGTTATCTCATGTAACTTATGTGGGACACTTACCCGAGTATCAGGTGTTTCCACCGTGATATACTCACTCAACTCCACTGTCACCAGAAATTCCTTCAGGTTCTGGCGAGCTATCGTTACTTCTGCCGCGCTGTCTAGCATCGTCAGAGCCCATTCCCTGTTCAGAAGCTGTGTCCTCAGAATTCTGGGCATGTCTGATCTTGAGACCTGCTACCTTCTTTTTGAACTGAGGTTTTGATTTTTGTTTATCTTCTTTTCTAGGTGCGTAGTCCGCAGCGTGTTGCGTGTCTCTGGACTTTGTACGCTCCTTTGACCGTCCTTCCCTCTCGGAGTTTCGTGATGAACCCTGAAAGGAACGAGAGGAACGAGTATCAGTATCCTGATACCTGTCAGGTTTTTTAATATTATCCCTATTCCTGAGGTTATACCTCTTTTCAGAGGGCTCCTGTTGAGGAGACCTACCTCTGGACTGAGATCTGGTGTCTTTAGACTTTTGTTGTTTTTTATTTTCCCACTTCTTTTTAGAAGAAGTAGGTGTCTGCTTTGTAGTGTCCTTTTCAGGACTGCCCACCAGTTGTGGTTTTAATGCTTTCCCACCCAAACTGTCTCTGCCTAGTTCTGCATATGCAGTTTAAATTATTTTGGGTAGTTCGTGTTGTTGGTCGTCTGGACTGAACTCCCTTAGGCGTTGGCGGATCGCCACAGAAGCTGCTTCCCCCTTAATGTTAGCTAGTATTATGGCTGAGACCTGTTCAAAGTTGTTTAGCAACTTCATCCCTAAGTTAAGGGCAGGCTCTGCTCCGTACTCATTTTGTATCTGTTTTTATACTTCAGGTACTACTGCTATTGAAGGGATACCATGTGTTCTGGTATATATGGCAGCAAAGACTGAACCCCAGGAGGTGCAGTCCTCTACTTGTGGTGTGAGACCCATGGGCAAGCAGATTGTTAGAATTCTGTGTTTATCACTGGTTGTAGTATTCGGGAATACTGCTTCAAGCTGAGTTATTTTCTGAGCTATCCAGAATGGGATTTGTTCGCGTTTTGCTGGCATTTTGCCCATTACCGCGTGTAATGTTTGTGGAGTAATTTTATTAACTGTACCTTGGACTGGAGTGTCTTGTGCTGCAGCTGGTGCAGGCTGAACTGTTAAAGTCCTCATCACAAATTGTGTGAGGTTTCTGTAGATTTTAATTAAATCTCTGTGTTGTACGAGTAAGTCTGGCTGTGTCATTGTGTTAATGTCAGGATGCGGTGTGTATGCCGCTAATATGGGCCATGTGGCTCCTGCTCCTCCGAGCGGGCCTAATCTTGCTCTTCCATGTACGTGAGGTAGGGTGCCTTTAAACCAGTAATTATGCTCCTGGTAAGTGAGCGGGACCTCTACTTCCTCAAAAGGAGTATAGTCCGCTGGTGTTTCACCTTCTAGGTAGCAGTGAAATACATTTGTAATTGCATTTGTTGCTGGGAATGTAACCCAAGAATAGAACACCTCTGTTTTATTGGATTTGTGTGCCTCAATCACGAAAATTACTGTACCACCCATGGCTCTTAAGCCATGTTCTAGAAGTTTTATGGTGACTGCCCTTCTGAAATTTGGTGCAATTTGTATTGCATCTTCAGGGTCTTCTTCTAAACCTAAGAGGTTTGTTGTAACTCTCCCTGTTGTGTTTGTTTCTTCCACCATTTTAATTGGAAGAAGGGAGATTAAAGAGTTCTTAAAATAAGGTGTAAGTGCACAATTGTAGGAACTAAATGTCCTTCAAGCTTGAGTAACCAACAGCCAATAAATAGTATTCTCGTACTACTCAGCTGCGGCGGATTTTGTGCCCACCCACTCCAGACGTCTCTGGGGTTTTGTGAGTAGGTTCTCTGAGAATAGCACGACTGAACTACTCAGATTCTACTGTTAAATAAGTACCCAACCAACGTTGGCGGCGCCATGTCGTGTAGCTCCTATAGTACCCCTGCAGGACATGCGCATTTGGATAACATATACTGCGGGCTTGGTGGCAGACTGACTCCGTGCACTCCCACCGTATATGTTAGCCTGGTTTGCATTAGCTAGCTCGCAGTGCCACTAGCGTCTCCTCTTATCGGGGAGAGATTAGTTTCTGGCAACCTTAGATCATGACAACCCTGATTCCCTCAGAATCGTGGAAACAATGTACTACTTTTCGCTCAGTCACTCGTGCTCACTTATTCGGTTTGTCTCAGAGAGTTACAGAGAATAAACAGTCGGGCGTTTCAATAAGTATTTATTGAACAGTTGTTATTCTAGTGTAAAATATATGTGCTGCGGCAACCAGCAGACAATAGCAGAGATATATTATCAGCAGTACGATAAAAGCAAAGGGATAGAACAGTTCTACCATATTGCGATAATCATGAGTACATACATGAATATAAAAGCATTATGCAAGTGTGCGTACTCCTACGATGCCTACCTAGATGTACCTGAGTGTACCTAGCATATGTGTGTAGGTCTTAGAAGCTAAGAGCCAAGAATCCTCCTAGGATTTAGTCGAACCACCATACCTGAATAGAGAGAGTGTGGGACGCCGTCCTGGTCTCGAGTTGGACACCCCGTCCGGGTTGTGTCAGACCACTGTCAGCTTGAGCGACTGCATGCAGGAGCCTCAGCGTCTCTGGTCAGTGTGTCAGCATGGAAGTCTCGGTTCCCTCTCCCTTACCGGGGCAAGATGTGGTGTATTTATACCCTAAAGAGTCTCGGTCCTCAGTATGGTTTGTATTGGACATGAGGAAGACGTCAGGGGTGAACTTTGTACATACATATTATGCCGGTGGTATATTCTTAGAAAGTCATGCATAATTAATGAGTACAGTGTGGGCCTGTGTTTGGAAGAACCCTGCTGCATTCAAAACCACAGGATAGATAACGTTCAGCCCTCAGAGCTCGTTGTGTACTAGCTGGGACCAATGTAGGTGAAAGATCATGCCTATATAAGGAATCATGCTATAATAGGACATGTACAGTTGTGACCATAATTGGGCATATGCGGCTATGACCATAATTGGGCAAGTACGAATATGACCATATTAGGGTAAATATGAATACGTCCATTTTAGGGCATGTACGAACGGGTCTACATTAGGGCATCTATGTGGGATATAACAGCACGGGATGGAGGCAGGAACAAATTTGCATTGCGAATGTCATTGAGGGAAATGGGTTGGGCGGGGCTTCTTCACTGCACACTGGTGTAAATCCAATCTGGCACTAAAATGTGTCTAAGAGAGTGGAGCTGCATTAGTCAGCCAGACACAAACAAATAAAATAATGTTCCCCTAGCTATATCTTTTTTTTTTGCCGTCAAAGCAGATCAGCGACAGGAGAGAAATTTCTATGGTTGGTGGCCCAGGCCTAGTAGTCAGGGAAGTAGAGTTTGCCCTCAAACTCAGGTGGTTCGCCCAGGAGTAGGTCAGCTAACACACTACTTCTATGACCTGAGTCTCACCAATCACCCTCATCTTCCTCCTGTCGTACTTCAGGTATGGAGCAATTCGGTGGTATAAAGTGCTGATTCATTTTGATCATGGTTAACCTCTTCACATTTTGGGGTGAAAAACTGGTCCTTTTCACTGTGACAACTGCACCATCAGCACTAAAAACACACTCAGCAGAGACACTGGACCGGGAAAGCCAGATAGTTTATTGCTAGCCTGCTGACCAATAGGTTTTGATCAAGATAGACCTCCGATGGGTCATTCAGATAGGCCTGGACCATCCGCTCAATAGTCATTGGTGCTCCACCTTGCTCAACCTCTTTTGTCTTTGCCTCTGCACTGGACTAAAGCCCTGCCAGTAGAAACCAATCACATGCAGATGATTTTGGGGCTGAAGCTCCTGGTCCTGTTGTTGCTGGTGTTCTTGTTGTTGGTTTTAGCTGTTGTGAGCCAACGGCACTTCCCTCAGGCTCTGAAGTTGAAGGCTGAACGGCAGAATTTGTGATCTGGAGGAGTGGTCCTCTAATTCCCGTCTGTTCTTTTTCTAGCTCACTGGCTTGCTCAGCAATCCATGTTTTGTAGTTTGCAACAACCCCGTCTGAAAAAGGAATGAAAGTGGACAGTAATGGTTTGTACTGTGGATCAAGAATTGTGGCACAGATGTAATGTTTGTATGAAACAATGTCTCTTTGCACCCTCACATTAACAGATAAGCAAAGGATTAAGCTATCCTCCAACTCATACGCATCTTTTTTTCCACCACACCTGCATATATTTCAGACACCTCCTTGAGCTATTCCTGTAGCATTTGCTGTAATCGACCAAAAAGAGTCCAACTGTGCTGTTTTGGACTATCTTTCCACTTTATTTAAGCTAAAACAGAAACTTTTCTTAAAACCACCCTCACCCAACAAGAATCCCCTTGGTGACATGCTTCTTCATCGTGTTCTTCCCGTCCCGCTACGGAACGGGGCGTGCTGTGACCAATGGAGAGGCGGGAGCACTGATTGTCAATACTATGAAGAGGTTGATCGTATAAGAGTGGGAGGGTCTAGGTTAGAGTTACAAATACCTGGCTAGCTAGGAGCAAAAATACTTTTATTCTGACCTCCTGCTTGTATGTTTAAAAGGGGGATTATTGAGAGACAAACGCTAATGTGTGTGTATCTCAGGGTCTACATGTTTCAAGCCTATACCCCAAGGCTTTTCGTCAGGACCACAAGGATGATCCGTGTAACCATTCTTAGTTCTGAGCGACTCAAAAAACGTAGGGGCCGTTTCCGATCTCGGCCGGTAGGGCTCCGAATCGGATTCGGCTTAACCGGATCCGATTCGGAGCCCTATTGCCCGACCGATTCGTAACCGCGTCCGGGCGAGCGATTACGACGCGAAATCGCAGACCGACTCGTCCGGGCGTCCCGACCGCTCCGACCGACTCGTTCCCGGGTCTAACCGCACCGACCGACTCGCTCGGACTCGACTCGCACCGCGCAATGGAGACGTTTCCCGGCCAGGTAAGTACGATGCGCGCCGCGAGCAGTCCGACCGAGCCGCGCACTCCGGCTCGAAAGAGCAGTCGGAGCCGTACTTTGGGGGTCCGTGTCAGACCCCCCTGTACGCGTAGCCGCGCGAGTCGCACACAGGGGGGACCCATGGGTCCCCCCTACCTGTGCGTGTACGGCGCGAGTCGCTTCGCCGCGTACACGCTGTAGGGGGCGCCCTTGTCCGCCTCGCACCCATTGAGTCAATGGGAGCCCGCGTACGCGTTGTACGACCGGCTCCCATTGACTTCAATGGGAGTCCGACCGAATCGAGTCCGATAGCATACGGACGCATCGTACTCGTTCGGTCGGGCTGCACGGGTCCGATTCGGTCGGAAATCTCTCTGGGTCCGACTCGGTCGGAGAGATTTCCGGCCCGAATCGGAATCGGCCCCTTAGTTTTTGTGATTGATTGTAAATATGTAATACGATACCCAATTGGTAATGTTAATTTCTTTAGATCTGGAAAGATATAAAAGATTGATTATGCTGTCTAGTAATAATATGTACAAGTTGTAAATCACCTCACCATTGATGAAAAAAACATGTGATATATTTTTCTACTATGTTACTTGAAAACGGGTGTGTCTGTGATACCCATTATTATATCCATATGGATAATACTAACAAGACAATACAACATGAAACATAAAGCACACTCAGTTGTCCAAATTTCCAATGCCAGCAAAAAATCATGCAGGACTGGAAAGATTGTGTTCATAGTTATCATTAATTCTGAAACGGATTGTTATTTTTTAGGAAAAGCCATGATGATATTGCCCTGCTGTATTATTTGACTCCTGCGTAAAACTTAATTGTCTGGCGGCACACCGTAAGTAAGTTATCAATATCTATATTTGGTAGAGTGAAAAAATATAAACATACATGTTATAGCAAAAAATCTGGCCCCAGGAGCTAGACGGGGGAAGGGACGCTTGTAGTCAAACCCTGAAAACAGTAAGAGAGGTATAATATATGGAGCCAGTGGGGGTCAAAGAAAAATTCAATCGCATCACGCAAGGGATCTCGGCTATGCCATACTCACATTGTCAAAGCTACTCCCTTGCCATTTGCACAAGACCTGCCCACGGCTCCGATGATGTCAAACAGCCACGGGAAATCCTTCTATATTTGACCGGGAGGGACGTGGCGTGAACGTCCTTGTGTACGCTAAAGACTAGAGCATACGATCTTAAAATGGCTACCCGTAATGGAACAACTTCCTGGTTGTTCGTACCGGAAAACAGTGAGGTAAATAAATGCTGTAAATCAGGAAAAAGGCCTCGCAATATATTAAAATGAAAGGAATTAATTATATGTATAAATAATATTCCAGACAACTACAACTGATTAGTATCCCGGAAAAACTGTGTCAAAATGCCAAAAATGTATTCCAAAGAAATGTATACCAAAAAAGCTTTTCGCAGTTTTTAAATGGGAGTATGTGTTAAGCTTCTATCCAGCAGCTAGATACAGGGGGGTTTTCATCATGGTAGTATCACTTTTGAAAAACAGTAAAAAGGATGGATGTGAACAGAGGGCTGGGATTCAAAAACAATTTCTAAAAATGTTTTTGTTGATACAAGTGATGACTTATCTAGGCCTGGGCGGAAAACTACGCTACGCTCGCGTAGTTTGCGAAGTTTGCGCTACTTCGCGAATTGCACGTAGCACAGTGCAAACACGCGTAGCGTAGCGTAGTGCAGCGGTCATTTTTGCTTGCTCGCGGTCCTCAACGTCAAGTTGGCGACCGCGAGCAACCAAAATGACATCCCGGCGAGACTTTTTCCTTGTTCGCGATCAGCAACATCAAGTTGCCGATCGCGAGTGTGGAAAATAAACCTCCCGGCGAGATTCTCAACGCGGGAGGTCAGGTTTCTCATTGCGAGTGGTCGCGTATGCTCGCGACCGCTCGCGATGAGAAACTACCAGTCCGCGTTGAGAAGCTGCCGCTCGAGTAAAAATCTACTCGAGCGGCAGTAAAGACAGCTCGCACTGTGCAAGATGCCGTTTTCAATGATTGCACAGTGCGGACAAGCATCCGGCACTGTGCAATCATCGCGAACAGCGCACTACGCAGTTCGCGTAGTGCTATGCGTAGCTCGCGTAGTGCGAAGTGCACTTCGCGTATCTTCGCGTAGCGCTACTTCGCGAACTACGCCCACCCCTAGACTTATCCCCATTCATTTGTAGAGTGATATTAAAGGGAATTAATCAGAAAATGATAAAAGACACGCTCCTATTTACATCTGAAGGGGGAAGGGATCACAAAGTAATGTCAGAAATTCCCGAATTATCTTATAGTAAAAAAAAGGTATTCATAAGAATTGGCACCAAGGTATATTGTCATTCAACCCGTTAGTATGTGATTGCAATCTGAAGACCCAACGCTGTTCTTTTTCATGCAAAAGGGTTTCTGTACAGATTTGTTCAAGAACTGTACAATGAAAATGCTGTACCGTGTGTTTTCATCTCCATAGAGTGTACATACATTTTTGTGGTGGCACGTTCACACCTCAAATTGCTATGGTGTTCGCATATTCGTGTCTTGATGGTACGTTTTGTCATTCCTACTTAATGGAGGTGACAAGGGTAGGTGATCATATATGTGACACATTTCGAGTTGCAATTGGTAAATCGTCTTTGTTCCCAAGTTGTTTTGTTATTAAAAGTCAATTTTCTTGTCGAGTTGGTCAGGTGGCAGACACTGCAGGTACCACAGGATGGTGGTCTGTGATGGGGCAAAGAAACCTCTAAGATGTCCCCAGATTTTCCTAACTATGTGGTCTGGTGTGAACTATCATGTCTCTAAGGCTTCTTCCACGTTTGTGTGAGAACATTGGTTTAGAAAAATTCAGAGATCCGCTGTTCAAGATGCACCAGTGTTTGTTGACTATCTTACTTACTTTGTTGGATGCTATGTTCTAGGTGGTAATGCAGATTGGTCTTTCTTCAAGTGATGTGGGTGGTTTCAGTTCTAGAAGACCTTCTCTGTTGTTATTTTTGGCCCTTTTCATTGCTCGTGAGATGATGTTAGAAGGGTGGTTTCGTTGCTGTAGTTTAGTGAACAAACCATGAGCTTGACACTTATAGTCTTTTGTTTCTGAAGAATTCTGCCGTAATCTGAGGAATTGACCGAAAGGCAGGTTCTCCCTCAGATGTCTTGGGTGGAAGCTGTCAAAAACCAGTAGGCAGTTCTTTGCTGTAGGTTTTATGTGTGTGGTTGTCTTCTACTCTTCCCCTGAGCGGAGGGAAAGAGTAAGGAATAGAGGGAAGGGCGCACCCTGGTATACAGAGGAACTAAAAGGAGAGAAGCAAACATTACGCCAGTTTGAAAGGAAATGGCGCACGCTGTATGATCTGGAGGCCTCCGAGGAATACAAAATAATGTTAGCCCAGTATAAAAAGGCTATCATTGCACGGAAGTCGGCATTTTATGAGCTAAGGATCAGGGAGGCGGATGACACACAGAAGGAGACCTTTAAAGTGCTGAGGGAACTCAGCCAATGGCAGTAGCAGAAGGCTACTGCTAACTTGGAGGACTGTAACAAGATACAAAACTTCTTCCTAAGGAAAGTAAGGGACATCTTAACAGAAATAAGTAACACCTGTATCAGTCCATGCCCCTTGCTAGTGCAAGAGCCACCTGATTATCAGGGTGAGCAGCTCTCAGTATTCCCAACATTGGATCTAGACTCCCTATCACCCTTCATGGCTAGAGTTAAATCAGGTTCACCAGAGAACCCCTGCCCACCTAAGGTGTTCAAAATGGCACTCCCTATGGTAGGGGTGGAACTGATGTCCTTTTTTAATCACTCCCTGGCAACTGGGAAGGTTACGCTTAATTTTAAGGAAGCTATGGTAACCCCTCTACTGAAGAAGGCAGGGGCAGATCCTAAAAACCTGAAGAACTATTGGCCCATATCTAGAATCCTCTTCCTAGCAAAAATAGTGGAACAACATGTACTCAGAACTCTCTCCCTATTTTTAGAGGAACATCGGTTGCTTCATGTGCGGCAGGCGGTCTTCAGGGCTCACCATAGTACAGAATTGGTGATGCTCTCAGTGATGGATGAACTTAGGCTAGCAGCGGATAAGAAGAAGCCTTCGGTGCTGATCCTACTGGATCTCACAGCCGCGTTTGACACGGTGGACCATGCACAGTTGTTGAACCGCATTCAAAAGCAGGGAATCATAGGCATGGCATTTAAGTGGATTTCCTCTTTTCTGAAGGCAAAAGGTTCAGCTGGGTGGCCATGTGTCCAGTAAAGGAGCACTGTTATGTGGAGTCCCCCAGGGTTCCGCGCTGTCCCCATTGCTTTTTAATATCTACCTCCAACCACTGGTGGTGGCATTAGTTCAAATGGACTGCCAAGTGTTCAATTATGCGGATGACACTGAACTGATCCTCCGGATTGACAATTCTTCACAAGCACAGTTTAGCACGCAGAATATCCTTAGGTTCACAATGAACTGGATGACTGCTAACCTGCTTAAAGAAAATCCAGACAAGACTGAGGTTCTAGCAGTCACCACCGCTGGTAACCCCTGGTCAAACCTTTTTTGTCCACAAGAGCTAGGCGCCACCTCTACACCGGTGCCTGTTGTGAAGAGCCTAGGCATTGAACTGTACAGTAATCTGACACTGACAAAACAAGTGATGACAGTAGTAGGGAATTCTGAGGCAACTTCGGAAATTGGTACCCCTTTTATCCTTCTCAACTATGCGAACTGTGGTGACGGCACTGATTGTGTTGCGACTGGACTACGGCAATGCTCTATATATTGGGCTACCGGACAAGTTGTTAGGGAAACTTCAGGTAATTATGAACGATGCTGCAATACTTATTTTTAAGCTTCCAAGGTGATCACATGCCACACCGTTATTGCAACTACTGCAGTGGCTTCCAATTTAGCAGAGGACTAGGTTTAAGGGCCTGTGTTTTGCACATAAGGCCCTGTACGGGTCAGCACCTGATTACATCAAGGACCGTCTAAAGAGATATGTGCCGGGATGATGCCTCCTGTCGTCTGGGGCAAGTCTGTTGTCTTGTCCACGATTTACAAAAGCAACCATGGGCAGACAAGCCTTTTCACTACTGATTCCCCAGCTGTGGAACAAGTTGCCGGAGAATGTGCTAGGGGCGCCACTCTCCTTCCATTTAGGAAAAAATTTAAAACTTTGTTATTCATATAGGCTTTTGGAAAAGATCAGCTCTAACAACGTGGTACTGTGCAGATAACGTCTGAGGTTGGTTGTAAATTTCTCACTAGCGCTAAGAGACCATTGGTGATTATGCACTATACAAATGACATATAACATAACATACTGCTCAAATAGACGTTGCAACATGTAATAAGTCGAGTTCCAACGTGCTGGCACCTCCTGTATGAGTGCTTTAACTGGCATTCTATTATCATGCTGAATGACCCTCAGCTGCTTCCGGGTTTTAAATGAATGGCTGAAATGAGTGCATATTCTTTTGCAGTTTGACAGTAAGTTGCTGGCTCTGACTCCTTTTTTGAGAAAGTCCTGTACATTGATGTTGATGCAGTGCACCAAACACAGGACCCTGAATTATCTGCCATGGCCTTAACTACATTACTGCCATTGTCCGTGGCAACAGATCAAATGTTAAGCCCTCTTGGTTGCAGCCATTCAAAGACCTTGTAGTTAAATTTCAAGATGTTTGCAGCAGTATGGTATTTCTCCATGGTGAACATGGCTACTGTTGCATGCTTCCGAGCGCCATTAAAAATCTCAGCAGTGTTATCATCACCAGATATATTTTCTCTAACCCCCACCAAAGAGATCCAGTGTCCAGTGATGCACATGTAATCAGTGGCTTGGCAACAGGTCCACATGCCTGTCGTCAGGTGAATAATGTGAACAGCACTCTGCTGCAAAGCTTGTCCAAGCAATTCCAGCACTTCGTGATGTAGCGCTGGAACAGGAACTTTGGCAAAATTGGACCGGCTGGGAACCTTCCATTTCGGGCAGATGGCTTCCACAAATTCTAGAAAATCCACTTCTTTCACAAAAGAAAAAGGGAGGATGTCCAGAGCTAACATTTTAGCCACCTTCACGTTGAACAAACGTGCCATCGGGTGGTTGCGTTTGTACTGCCCCTCCTGCCTAAACATGCCAGGAATAGTAGCCTGGATTTCTTTTTTTCTGGTGCCACTGATGCAGGTGATTTCTTGAGAGCAGAGAGTGGTAGGCTCAATGTGCATCTCTGAGGGGCAGTCACTGTGCTCTCTTGCCTTGGTGTCTTGACCTGAGTCTTGTGCCATTGCGATGTTGCTGATGTGGGCGATACTAATGCACTGCTGGGGACAGGGCTCTTCTACACCTTCCACCATGATCGGATCGGATTTCCTGCTCAGCCTTTCTACCCCTTCACCAACACCACTTGCAGTTTTTTGGCCGCTAAGGTGTGCCACCCACTGGATTGTGTGGTGTTTTCTTGTGTGTTATTTGGCCTTCAGTACCATTGTTTGTACCAAGCTTAGCCTGACTAACACTTGCTCCTCAAATAGAGCATATGGCAATGTTCTGCTCCTTCTTGCTAACCATAAAGAAGTACCAAACTGGGGAGGTCCACTTTCTGATGCTGGTGCCACTGCCAATGTCGGATGAACTGGCTGAAGGTGGACGTTTTGATGTATGCCTCTCTGCAGTACCTACTTCTACTGAGGTGGTTGTGGATGTTGGTCACTGCCGGGACTTTGCAAATATGGCAGCTGGCAGTGGTGGTGGTATCTGTGGTACTACATCCCTCACAGCAGGTTGGGATGGGGTAACATTGGTCTCCACTAGGGCAGGGCTAACATCCACCTTCTCCACATCCATAAGTCTAAGGCTTTCAGGGACCTTCCTTTTCCCTAGCCTCTCGTGGCGTGTCTTACTCTCAGACTGAGGCGGGATCCAAGTGGTGTCTAGATCATCAGAAGGAGGGCTTGGAGAAAAAGATGGTGTACTAACCCTCCTATTTCTTGCTGAAGATCTGGAAGACAATGGATCTTCTGAAAAAGTGACTTCCTCTACTTCCTCAGCATGAAGCTCAATCTCCTGAACTGCTCCTACTTCGAGAGGAACTACTATTGCTGGCTGCAGCTGTTGTTGTCCTCTTATCTGAGTTTCCTGCAACGATTGGGTACTACTTTGTGAAAGAGGTAAATCAATTTCAACGTCACTGCTCGTTGACGTTGCCCTGATTAGACTGGCTGCCTCTGTGACAGACGGTTCAATGATAAAATATCGATGTTAAAAATATCGAAAAAAATATATAGACTACACAAATATCGACTTCCATACCTATACAGGTAAGTACAAAAATATTGAATCAAAAATATCGATGTAAAAAATATAAATGTAAAAAATACCGATTTAAATATATATATAAAATAAAATAATATATATTAAATATTAAGATTAATTTTAACAAAATTAATTAAATTTAATATACATTTTAAAAAAATATTACAAATACATTTAATTAAAAAAATAAACACACAACATAATTTATACATATATATTTACTTTAAAATAATTAATAAACTATTATCTTTAATTTATTTTAAAACTTTAAAATTATATAAAAATAAAATAATAGAATAAATTAAAACATTACACTTTGAAAAAATATTTAAACTTAAATTGCCCAATACAATCAGTGCAACAGTAGTAAAAGTGTTGGGAAGCAAAATAATTAAATTTACTATTCGAACTCCAGTGAGTGCAACAGTAGGGAAAGTGTTGGATAGCGGAGGGGTAAAAATTACTATTCCCACTCCAGTGAGAGCAACAATATGGAAAGTGTTGGATAGCGGAGGGGTAAAAAAATTAGTATTCCCACTCCAGAGAGTGCAACAGTAGGGAAAGTGTTGAATAGCGGAGAGGTAAAAATTACTATTCCAACTCCAGTGAGTGCAACAGTAGAGAAAGTGCAGGATAGCGGAGAGATAAAAATGACTATTCCCACTCCAGTGAGTGCAACAGTAGGGAAAGTGCTGGATAGCGGAGGGGTGAAAACTACTATTCCAACTCCAGTGAGTGCAACAGTAGGGAAAGTGTTGGATAGTGGAGGGGTAAAAAAATGTATTCCCACTCCTGTGAGTGCAACAGTAGGGAAAGTGTTGGATAGCGGAGGGGTAAAAATTACTATTCCCACTCCAGGGAGTGCAACAGTAGGGAAAGTGTTGAATAGTGGAGAGGTAAAAATTACTATTCCAACTCCAGTGAGTGCAACAGTAGAGAAAGTGCAGGATAGCGGAGAGATAAAAATTACTGTTCCTACTCTAGTGAGTGCAACAGTAGGGAAAGTGCTGGATAGCGGAGGGGTAAAAATTACTATTCCAATTCCAGTGAGTGCAACATTAGGGAAAGTGCTGGATAGCGGAGGGGTAAAAATTACTATTCCCACTCCAGTAAATGCAACAGTAGGGAAAGTGTTGGATACCGTAGAAAAAAAAATTACTATTCACACTCAAACACTTAAAATGTTTATATATATATATATTAAAAATAACACACAAAAAAATATTTAAAAAATAAAAATATTAAACATATAAAAATAACACATTATAATATTAATTACATATAACAAAAACCTACAAATATTATATAAAATTAAATAATAAATGCATTTACAATAAAATAATTCTTTTAAACTATAAAATATTTACAAACAAAAAATTAATTGAAACATAACTGTATTTATTTTATTTCCTACCCGATGACACCACACCAATAACAAAACACTTCAACATTTTTAATTACATTTATTTACATAATTAACATAATTAATAATCAATTAAAAAAGATTAATAAAAAGAACTAATAAACATTGACTACACACACTTTAACACTATAATATCCACAACACACACCTAAATTAAACTATAAAATAATAAAACACAAATAAAACTTATTTTAAAATTCAAAACTATTACTATTAACAAATAATAATTAAGGGGCACATTACGATGGCGGGCGGAAGCACCACCGCCGTGCTGGCGGATGCAAAAACCACCAGTTACCGCCGGCACGCAGCAGTCCACACGCCCGCCCAATTACGATGCGAAAAGTAGGCCAAACACCGCCGGCAAGCCAGCAACACCGTCCGCCATCAAAGTGCGCCCGTACATGTAGCGGCGCAGCCCAACTGACACACACCGTCCGACGAAACACGTCCCGCCCGGCGCATAAATTACGATGCCGCAAACAAACGGCTCCCACGGCCAAGAGATACCGTACGACAAACCGAAGCGGTAACACGGATGCCGAGCACGGACAATGAAGAAGCGGCTCCCCGAGCATGAATCCAGCACTGCAGGCACTCCCCATGCTTCTGCTGATGCACCACCAAGGACGCAACGTACCGCGGAGACGCAGGTAGGCACACACACAACAAGTGCACGCAAACAGCGCACACAGTGCAAGGGCGGAAAAAGCGGACAACCCCCCACCAGCGCGTGTACACTACACATCCACCATCGCATCCACATATGACACACAGGCCAAATCGTAACATCGCAGAACACATGTGTACACACCACCTGGGACTAGGAACCAACCACCCCGTCACGGCCCCAAAGCGCCGATGACGCCGCCACACATGCGCACAACGCAGAGGCCAACCGCAGCGCCATGCATGCGTCGCACACAGACACAGGGACACAACCAAGCAGCACACACATCAGCCCCACCCCGAACGCACATGACACGTGACAGGCCGGCCACAGACATGTCCCCAATGCCCAATTTACGGACAACACCCAACGCCACACAACCGACGCACACATGTCAGTGAAGACACGCAACAGCAGGACACACCCCAGTGTAACAAACATGGCGTAGCACACAGCGGCGGCAACACCAACTAGGAGAAGCAGGGCTCCTTCGGGAAGAGGAACGCCAGTACCACACAGAAACACCCATACCACCCTGCACATATGAACAAGACATATAAAACGGAACACCAAAGAGCCCGGGGACCGACAACAGGTGGCCCAAGAATAACATTCACACACAAGGCCCAACGCAGAGCGGAAAGGCAGCCTGCCGCACACACAAGGGAGAGCAGACAGCACTGAATGACCTTCCATTCCAACTCCGAAACCACAGCCCTACGACAGAAGCCGGTGAATACAGCCATTGTCCAAGAATAGACCAACACAGGCATGCCGAGGAGACCGACCACAGGGCAGATAGCGCATATCACAGAAGCACACAACGGACGGGAAGAAAGAAGAAAACACTCCCCATGTCGGCCACATGCAAGTTAATTGGAAGGAGTCACACATCACTGACCTTGAACTGTCTGAGAAGCATGTGGGAAGAGGGCCCGTGTCCTCCAAACAAGCCAACAGAACACAAGTCCTGTCTCCCTACGACTACACAGAGCTCACAGCAACCCCGGAGCGTGCACATTGCAGACTGCACACACAGCCGGAGCACGCCACCTCAACGAACCGCTGCGAAATGGCAACCGCAACACACCTACCCAACTACGCCGAACAGCTCAAGCTGTACAAAACCAACCTGTTCCATACATTGGGATGCGATCTCCTGTCCCTGCTGAACGTAAGTTACCGACTGACTTACCGCATCACATTGTTCAGCTGCGTCATGCCCGTCTTCTACTGTCGGAGGTGTCCCTACCAGCATCCCGTCGAGATATGCCTCTCCAACCCGGCATGTCTGAAGGCGGACCTGCTACCACTACTCCTCCCTCTGGACGCACACGACAGGGCCTGCTCTGCCTATGGGGGCATGGCGTATGTGGCCAACATCGCACCCGCACTAAAATGGGACCACTGTGCCTCCACACGACGGATCATCGAGAACAGCTACATCGAATGTCACCCAGCATGCCCCATCATGGTCCTCCAAGGGACAACTTACGAACAACACCTTGACAGCCACCATCCGCTACATTGGCTGGCAAACATGTACACCACCAATGACATGGAAACCCTGCTGGACGGCATCGCATACCTGACAACCTGTAAATACGTCGGACCACAACGCAGGTTCCCCGAGTGACCTATGATGTCCAACCCCGCACCCATGCTTAGCTTCCGCACGGACTGGCCAGTCACCACCACAACAGCCATACCAAACGACCGGCAACTGTAACCACACCATCAACGACATCGCCATGACATCGGATATGACCGGGACATGCACACTGTTCCCCATCACATCCAGGAACACCGCATGCATCGTGGGAGGCAGTGGCATGGGCTCTGTGTATCGCACCCACATGGACGGAACTGCACGAACAACCAGGACACGACATGGATCCAGCGCCCATGGACACACACACCGCTCAGTGGACATGAATAGGTCGCCTGGAGTCTGTGGGTGCTGCACCCCTCCCACCCCCGCCCCGGGAATCCCATACCAGGACCTTTGCATGGACGACAAGTGCATACAACAACAACACGACCCCAGTGACTGTGACATGTCCAGTAACCACCACAGTGCAACAACAAGTGGCACGCCGCTGCATGCACGCAAGCACATGCCCTGATGTCATCTCACATGCACGCGTGCATGAGGAACAACCGCAGCAAACCTGTCACATGGAACTGAGATGGACTGTGCCCATGATGCCAAGCGGTCTGGTAGGCTACATGTATACCGTCTGTGTCAAAGTCCGCAGCTCCGCAGCTATACGTAAATGTACATTAGCACAGCCTTGGCCAAGCAGATGTCACTCTGAAGCCCACATCCCACATGCAACAGCCAATCACATGTAACCCCACACCCTATCCCATTTGCAATCATGCTCAGTATATCCTCAACATGTATTCCGCTGCCAGTAGTGTCCACTATACTGCATCACAGAGGACAGAAGACTCAATATAATGTTTGAAACCAAAACTGTCTCCGCTGACTCATTTCACAAGTACGAATGAGAGAGGATGAGAGTATGTGAAGTACACGGCAGTCGTGACATGACCATGTAGTCCACTGGTATTGGATGTCAACGCAAATGAGTAGCACTACTGTGGAAGACACACATGTGTCGTGTGAAGTCGTATGGACGCAGTGCTCAGGTGGGTGGGTGCGACGGGTAGATGCGCACATGCCAAGTTGGAGCACGCCGTGTTGGGAGGGGTCATGAACAGTACACCACCGCTTCCCTGGGCATTGTGAGAGGACACCTGTCGGGGGAGTGAACACGTGTGTGCACAGCAGCCGGGCACACGTACAAAGCGGTACCAGGCGCACCTCAGCCCACCCTCTGTGGACAAGCTGGATCCTGTTGTGCGCCCGCCATGCCCCTTGACAAGGCACACACAGCCCCAGTCGACCAGGTGTAACCCCAACATAGTCAATCCGCACAGGCGATACAGGGCACGGGATGGCAGTGGAGCATGGTGTGTGAGAGGTCTCCTCGCGCTCCTCCTGGTCATATCACGCAGGCAATAGAACCTCAACGTCTAGCATGGCACAAGTCACATGGAAGTGTAGGGGACGCACCACAGCACGAGCAGCACTGACGTCACGGGAGGTGGCTCGCACCATCCCATCCATTGCCCATCATACCAACCACGCCACATGCCATTGCGACTAAGTGCAAGCGCGTGCGCCACCACCCCGAGCCCTCCCCAGAGAGGCCAAAGAGTGAATGTGTGGGCCATCAGTCACAGACGGACGTGGCCTGGCCGCAAGGGCAGCCACAGCCAGTGGGTGTCGCAGGTGGCGGATCCAGAAGGCGAAGACTGTGATGCATAGTCCATGCAGGCCGGGTCTCCATTTGGGGCACCACGCAGGTGGACGGCGTCCCGCAACACATCATACCCTGGAGACAGCCCACTCGTGCAACTGGACCCACACATACACTCCTTGCCCTCTCTGGTGCGAGCTTGGGGATGCCTGTGCAAGCGCTAGCCTCGCAGGTGAGCATGCATATTGGGGGAGCGAGGGGAGGACATGAGGGCTGGGGCGAAGATGACTGTATCACTGTCAGTCAGTACAAGGGATGACCCAGATGTGGAAAGGAAGAGACGTGTCCCGTGTGTACTGCAACTAGTCGCCAATCCAACTACCCCCCATGTCCGGAATGTAAGCCCGCACCTAGGCCCGCCCATCCGCCACATCGAACATACCACCAGCACGACAACCTTCCCATTCGAAACACTGACTGGGGGTGGCGACCAGTGTACAATCATGTGTAGCCTACCCACGCGTACATGTGGGCCCTCCATGATCCATGTCACCTGCGGCAAAGTCATGACATGCGCAATGAGGGAAGTGAGGAGAGCTGTCCGCCCCACGCGCAGAAGGTGCATCAGCTCCACAGACCCAGCAGCGAGTCCAGCAGGGGTCACATGTGCAGGGGCAGCTGTGCCTGGTGTGAAGGCACATGCATATAGACAGCACATCGACCAATGTGTAGTCTGCCCACATCTACAGTCCATCATCATGCGGACATAGGAGTTGAACACAGGGCAACACATCTTAGTTGGTGCACCCACCGTGACCAACAATGCGCAATCATCGACGTACCCGCCCTGTGCATGGCCCCCCACCCAACGGAGGCACATCCAGTGCCACCATCCCACACACACAAGCCTACCACGGAACATGCTGTGTCCAATGGTCAGTACAGAGTCAGCGCCCATCTGGTGGAACCTGAACAGGAGACACATGCACACACATGCCAGCTCCCACTATGTACGTCTGCCACCTGGCACGTGCAATGTAACCTCTCACCTGTGACGTGTGACTGCAAGCACACAGCCGTCTTGGCATGGGGCTGTCAATGTGGACACCTGTCAATGTTTCGGGAGGTGTGATCCGTACAGTGCTGTACATAGGGTGCAGTGCTGACACCTACTACTGTCTCATATCCCCTCGTGCCACAGGTCCCACTTGTTTTGGCCGCTCAGCCTGTGCCCACATCGTTGTCGTCGTGTGCCATACTCATCCAGCCGCGGAAGCAGTTCCATGCTCAGCAGACATTCATGTTGCCGTGGCGTTGCCGCTTGACGGATATGCAGTCAGTCCCCATCAGCACGCCCCGCAAGTCATTGGGGCCTAGATCCCCATGTGCATGCACATGGCAGTGGTTTGTATCACTAGCCATTGCCATTGTTGGGAGACCTGTGTAAGTGTATTGTGGCCGTGCCGTCCCAGCTTGACAGCTGGGCTGTGGCTCATGTGCTTGCTCAGTCATGTCAGTGATGTGTATGCGAAATTGCTATGTGTCGTATTGCATTGACATGTGTCCTCTGCCATTGTCCCTAGGCGGAGACCGAACATTGACCGCCCATACCAATTGCTGGCGGACATGGACGATACAGAGGTTATTAGGAAGTTTCGGCTGGACAGGCCAACCCTGCATCGACTGTGTGCCATGTTAGAACCCCATCTCCGTCCCCGCAGGGTGTATCCGACTGCTGTCACCCCCACGGCTAAGGTGATGGCCGCCATGCATTTCTTCGCCACTGGGTCATTCCAGCACACAGTGGGCAGTGGAGGAGGGATGTCCCAGCCCATGTTCAGCAAGGTGCTGAGGGATGTACTGGCAGCCATGATGCTGTACCGGAACAGGTACATCCGCTTCCCCAGGGCTCGTGAATTGGCGGCAGTGAAGGGTGCATTCTATGCCCTTGGCAGAATCCCACACGTCGTTGGAGCCATTGACTGCACACATGTCGGCCTTGTTCCACCACAGGCCACTGAGCACCTGTACCGCAACAGGAAGCACACGCACTCCCTGAATGTGCAAGTGGTGTGCCTTGCGGACATGGTGATCACCCACGTGTGTGCAAAGTTCCCAGGCTCGGCCCATGACGCACACATAATGCGCAACAGCATCTTGCCACGACTGATGTCCAATATGCAACAGGATCGTGCCTGTATTGTCGGTGAGTATGTGGAGTGGTGTAGCGTGCTGGCTGTGCGATGCTGTCCCCTGTCCAGTTGGATTAGCAACGGTTCTCTGTGTCCCTCACACCCAGGTGACTCTGCGTATCCGAATGGGGCATGGCTGCTCAGTCCATTGAGGAATCCTCGCACCCCAGCAGACGATCGCTACAATGAGGCACATGGGAGGACCAGACGTGTGGTCGAGCGTACCTTTGGCCTCCTCAAGTCCAGGTTCAGGTGCCTGGACCGCACCGGGGGTGCGCTGGCGTACTCCCGAAAGAAGGTGTGCCGGATAGTGGTGGCGTGCTGCATGCTGCACAATCTGGCCATTCGGAAGCAGATCCCCCTCATCGTGGATGACGGAGATCAACCAGGGCCCCAGCCCGCAGACCAGGACAGCTCGAGTGAGGAGGACAGCGGAGAGGAGGAAGCTGGTAATGTGCGGCAGCAGCTCATCGCCCGCTACTTCACTTGACGGTGAGTGTCCATGTACGACGGCTGATGTGGCTGTATCTGTGCAGGTGTGTGTGTGCTGTGTCAGGGTGGCCGTTTGTTCACTGCGTGCTGTGTGTCAACGCTCCATGGCCAGGGTAGTGTGCCACTGTTGGTGGCTGTGGCATTGTTCCCTTTTGCTCTGTGCGATGTGTGTACATTGCTTGTAGTTGTTGACATGTACTGTGTGATGGGTGTGTGACACACTCATTGAATGTGCTCCTGTTCTGTCTCCCACCCCTAGGTCCCTACAGGCCCTCCGGATTCAATTGCCATGCCACGCATCAGGTGCCTTTCCGCCCAAGGTGGCCGTTGTATTCCGTACAAATAAGACACAGGGCACAAACAGCAGTTAGTGAAAAGGTGCATTTATTACAAACTGTGACATGTGATTGTGTGTAAGGTGATGACAAAAGTGGTGCGTGCAGTGACAATGAGCTGTCGGTCATGGCTGCGTGATGATCAGGGTGTACCCACTGGTTCTATGTCCATAGTCCAACACACACATGCCATCCAGATGGCTGTGTGGAGTGGGATCGTAGTCCAAGTCAATGCAGTGGCTGGTCAAGGAAGGCTGGCGGAAGGCTGGCTGGCTGCCTCACTTGCGTTTGGAGCGTGCGAAGTCCTCCCGGGAGATCTGTTTCCACTTCGGACGGCCCCTTCCACGTTTGCGAGGGGGGGTGCCTGCTTGCGACATGCTGGTGGTTGAGGTGTGATCACTGGCTGTGGACGCAGGGGAACTGGACACTGCTGCTCCACCCTGCGCCCCGGCAGGTGGTGGCGGAGGGGAGCTGCTGTCCCTGGCTGTGACCTCACCGCCACCACCAGCTGTCCCATGAGGTCCACGATTTGGCCCATACGGGCGTCCATGGACCTCAGCACTCCCAGCACCTCACGCGTTTCTGAAGCAGACCGGACCCATTGTCCTTGGGCCTCTTCATAGGCCCCAAGGACTCTGGCCATGTGAGGCAGGGCATGGCTCCCAGGGAGGCTGGCGTTTCCCTGACCCTGCTCCTCCTACCAGTCCTGCTGCCACCGGCCTGCCCACTAGCCACATTGCTCACCACGGTCCTCGCTGTGGCTCCCAGGGTGGATCCAGTCGTCCGGGCCACCACCTGCGCTGGGGCTGGTGCCAGCGAAGACGTGGCGGTGGTGGCGGCGGTGGTGGTCGGTGCGGCGATGGTGGCGGTTGCGGCAGTGGTAGTGGCCACAATGACCGTGGGTGTGGCCGCAACGACAGTGGCAGCAGGGGGCTGGGAATGTTCAGCAGCCCTGGATGATGGGTTGGTGGGTAGGAGGGGTCCTGGGGAGCGGCTGGGCCCTGCCACACCAGATGGGCCTGCTTGGTGGTCCGTGTCCGAAGAGGAGGACAGGTCCTCCAGATCCGTGTGTCCTCGTTGGGGGCTTGTAGGCTGGCTGTGCTGGCTGCTGGCTCCATCCCCAGCATCCAGCAGTTCGTCACCTGTGGAGAGAATGAGATTTGTTATTGTGTTGCACCTGGCGAAGTATGTATTTGTCGTCTGACATTGACAGTTCGTGCAATCTCGTACATGGGTTTCCCGGAGGCGTGTGTGTGGCTGTAGCATCTGTAGTTGTGTGTGCTTGGCAATGGGACTGTGTGCTGTGCACATGTGGCATGGAACGGATTGGCCATGCCGATGGGTGTGTTACTGTGCCCCTACTTATTGTGACTCTGGTGTATGCGGGCTCCTGGCCCATCCTGGGTCTGGTTTGTACTTTGCTTTTGGTGTTCAGATGGGACGCTTAGGAACGCATATGGCAACATGGGGGCCATGCCCCAGATTCGCATTTGGGAGGGGATATGCTTTTGGGGTTCAAATGGAACGCTTAGGAACGCATATGGCAACATGGGGGCCATGCCCCAGATTCGCATTTGGGAGGGGATATGCTTTTGGGGTTCAAATGGAACGCTTAGGAACGCATATGGCAACATGGGGGCCATGCCCCAGATTCGCATTTGGGAGGGGATATGCTTTGGGGTTCAAATGGAACGCTTAGGAACGCATATGGCAACATGGGGGCCATGCCCCAGATTCGCATTTGGGAGGGGATATGCTTTTGGGGTTCAAATGGAACGCTTAGGAACGCATATGGCAACATGGGGGCCATGCCCCAGATTCGCATTTGGGAGGGGATATGCTTTTGGGGTTCAAATGGAACGCTTAGGAACGCATATGGCAACATGGGGGCCATGCCCCAGATTCGCATTTGGGAGGGGATATGCTTTTGGGGTACATGCTGTGAGCCATGGGTGCCGAACGTGACATGTGTTGTGGCAGCATGACAGTGCATGGTTTGAGGTGTGTGCATGCTTGACATGGCCTGCATATTTGCTGTCTGTTGTGATTACTGGACAGGGCATTGGACGCATCGTTATGAGTGAGTGATAGTTGTGTGCCAGCCAACGTATTGCAGTTGTCCCATCTCCTTGGTGTGCGTGCTGCCCTGTGCCATGTGCATCACTGCAGTGCTCGGGGGGTGTGGCCCATGTTGTGTGTTGTTGCTCACAGTGTGTCGTGCGCTTAATTGACTTCTGGCACATGGTTGGTCATGGGCATGTGTCTTAGCGTGACTGCTGTATGTGTGGCAGCTGTGCGGATGACATGCCTTTCATGAGACTGAGGCTGACGGATGGGATGGATGGTATGTTGTATGTGCATGGTGTGTCTGTGAGTTTGATGGGTTCAGTGGTGTTCGTGTGCATTTATGTTGTTCCGCTCTGTTGCGTCTAGTGTTGTTTGTCTTACATAGGCGTAGTTGTGGGGTGTGTGGTTGACAGGCAGTAGGGGCTACATGGACAGGACTTCAATGGTGTTTCAGTTGTGTGTGATGAGTTGCACAGTGGCTGCCGTGTGGGACTATATTCAGTGTGGCTTGTGCATGCAGACGTGGCTCCTTGGGTGTTGCTATGTCTGTGATGGGTCATGTGGGGTGTGAGTCTGTTGTTCATGTCCGTGTGCACATTGTTCACTTGTTCGTGACGGTGGGCGGTGCTGCGTGTTCGTCTGCTACGTGACATGTCCAATGTGTTGGTCGTGTTATGGTCCTCATGCCTCCAGTAATCCAGCCCTGTCCAGTTTCCCACCTGCAAGTTGTTCGTGCGTGCACTGTACTGGATGCCACATGGCTCTAAGCGGGGGTGCTCCATGTTGCAGGTCTGTGGGGGTGGGGGGTGTTGTGGGTCGTGGGGGTGGCTGTCTGTTGTGGACCGTGATGTCTGCCTTTCGGCTGTCGTTGTGCACTGCGGTGGCTGACACGTGGCTGTGGGGTGTGGGGGATGCTCCTCCTTGCTGTGCTGTGGGACTGGGGCCTGGTGTGTGTTGTACTTGGGCTGTCCACCGTCCCACCCACTGCACTTTGTGTTCCTGCCACTTACCTGTTACTTGTCGGTTAGTGCAGCTGTGGCGGACACATGGGTGTGGTGGGTGCTCGTTGTGGCGCTTCTGGCATATTTGGGGACCTGTTGGTGGTTACGTGGCTGGCTTAGTGTACACATGTCCTCACGCATCTTACAGTTGTTCGGTTTGGGCTGTGTGTGGTAGTGTCTGTTGCATGTGTGTGTGATGTGTTGTGTATTGTGTGCTGGACATGGGGGTGTTTGTCCCTGGGAGCTGTGGCATGGTAGTTGCGCATGTGAGTACATAGCGGTGTGCTGGTATACATTAGTTTGTACTTACCAGCCTCCACTCCCCTGCTAATCCGGCGAGGATCTCCGGATGTATTACGACTCGCACCTTCTCCTCCCACGCTTTGAAGGTCTTAAAGAGCGCGGGATTCCCTCCGCCAGTGACGGCAGCCAGCTCTCTGTTTTTGCCCTCCTTCTTCTTGACCAGGCTCTTTACGTCATTCCAACGTTTGTTAATTTCTCCTCTGTTCCTGGGCAGGGTCCCGACTGCATTGACCTGGTCTACGATCCGGTTCCACATTCTGTTTCTGGTGGCTAGTGGTGTGTGCTGGACCATGTTCCCATAGATTTGTGGGTACACCTTGATGATCTCGTCGACCATGACCGTCAGTTCCATGGGCGTGAACTTGGGCATTCTTTGTGGTGCCATGGTGTTTGTGGTGCTGGTGCGGTGTGTGTTGTGTAATGTGCAGGGGGTTTGTGGTGCCGGTGTTTGGTGGTGGTGGTGGTGGTGGTGGTGGTGTTTGGTGGTGGTGGTGGTGGTGGTGGTGGTTGTGATGTGTGCGTTTCTGTGGTGTGCTGCTGTCCTTGCTGTGTCACTGTGTCCTCTCCTCTCCTCTCTGGTTTGCAATGTAGCAAGGGGTTGTGGTCTGTGGGAGTGCTGCTTTTGTACTCACCTATGTGGGTGTGTCCTCATGGTCTGTTGTTTTCAGGTGTGTTGTGTCTGGGGTTCTGGCCTTTGTATTTTTTGTTTGTCCGCGGGGGTGTTTTCGGGATGTGTACTGTGCTTGTGTATTTGTGCGTGCCTTGCTGTGTGGACTTGTTGGCCATGTTATGTGCTATTGGTTTTGTGTGCGGATGGTTTCTGTGCAGGTACGTTGGCGCCATGGCTTCTGCCGTGTCGATTCTCATCGGCGTTGTTTGCGCTGGCGGGCGGTATATTTGTGGTTTTTCCGCGCTCATGTCGGTGCGATCGTAATGTCACGTGCGGTGTGTCGGCCGTGAGGGCGGGCGGTTTTGTGTTGTCGTGCGTGTTTCCGTCCGTGGCGGGCGGTTTGACTCCGACTCGGACGTTGGCGGGCGGTATTTTGTGTGCTTTTTCCGCCGATGGCGGTTTTCGGTTTGTGAAATCGTAATGGCGTGGTCGGTGTTCAGGCGGTGTGTGCGGGCGGATTTTTGCCGCTTCCATGCCTGGCGGATTTATTTACGCCGGGTATCGTAATGGGCCCCTAAATAATTAAAATGTATTTAATACCCACCCTTTACCCCTTTAAAAATAAAAACAACACACAAAAAAATAAACAATTACCCAAAATAAATATCAAATAATTAACATTAATTAACAACCATATATTAATTAATTAACACAAACTATTGCCCACCCTTTACTCCTATAAAGACCACAACACACCTTAAATTAATTACACAATGACCATAATTAATTACCAATTAATTAAATAAAATTAATTAACAACCAATTATTAATTCATAAATTAAAAATGTATTACTTTCCACCCTTCACACCTATAAAAACCACAACATTGGTTAATTACACAATTACCAAAATTAATTTCAAATTAATTAAAATTAATTCACAACCAATTAATAATTCATAAATTAAAAATAAATGACTTCCCACCCTTCACACCCTTCACACCTATAAACACCACAACACACACCTAAAATTAATTACACAATTACTAAAATTAATAACCAATTAATTAATTAAAATTCATTAACAACCAATTAATAATTCATAAATTAAAAATAAATGACTTCCCACCCTTTACACCTATAAACACCACAACACACACCTAAACTTAATTAAACAATTACTAAAATTAATAAGCAATTAATTAATTAAAATTAATTAACAACCAATTAATAATTCAGAAATAAAAATAAATTACTTCCCCACTTTACACCTATAAACACCACAACACAAACCTAAAATTAATTACACAATTACCATAATTAATTACCAATTAATTAATTAAAATAATTAACAACCAATTATTAATTAATTAATAAAAATTACTTTACACATTTAACACTATATCACCTCAATTAAACAAATAATATGTAAAAAGTAATCAATACATTTAATATAATTAAATTACATCCCACACTATTCCCCTATAAACCCACAACCCGCTACAGAACTAAAAATGCAAAATTCAAATAAAAAAATATGAATACATTTAATATAATTAAATTACTTCCCACCCTATTCCCCTATAAACCCACAACCCGCTACGGAACTAAAAACGCAAAATTCAAATAAAAAAAATTAATAACTACTACAAATTTAACACATATATTAAAAAAACAATTAATTCTTATACAAAAAACCATACATCACATACATATAAAATATATACTAAAATACATAACAATAATAAAAACGATATTTTTAACAACTATATTTTTGCAAACGATATTAAACACTCCGATATTTTTTAAATCGATATTACTTACCTTAAGTCGATATTCTTGACCACGATATTCTTGCAGTCGATATTTCTGACCCAAGATATTAATGACTCGATACTTGTGCAACTCAATATTTTGCACTCAATATTCTCTCTCTGCACCGTGACAGACATGGCCTTGGGCCTAGGTTGGGGGGGGTCCGCTGATGCGGGGGTGCTGCTCCTATCTTGCTCCCAGAGGCCGGTGTGGCAGGTACAGATTTGTTTTCCCGAAAAAGGTCTGGGTCGACATACCATCTGTGGTAAGCTCCTTCTTTTTTTATCACTGGCCACTTTCTTGAAGCTGTCAGTTGGCAGTGGCACTTAGCTTCACAAGTTGAAGAGATGTCCGTGATGTGTGGTCAGGTCACGCGTCACGTCTTGCACAGGCCTTCTGTCTGTGGGTGATGTTGTCTCTTGTGCACCTAAAAGCAAACAAGCAAGAAGAACATCAGTGAAACGTGGCATTGTTGCAGTTCAATTCATAGTACAAACAAACAATAACATTTAGAGGGGGCCATTGGTTACTTAAGTTAATATAAATAATTAACAATACAATGTTTCCACCATCCATTCGTAAAACCACACCTACATCAACTTTAATGCCATGTACACTCAGGAAGGATAAGAAAGAGCAACAACAACGACAATGAATGCTGTTGTGTGCCTATAGCAGACATGGGGTTGATTCATTGTTATGTATTGAAAAGGGTTTAAAAAAAATTAAATAAAAAATTAAACAAATTTAAATGAAAAAAACATTAAAATTAAAAAAGTAAAACATTTATATTAAAAAAACTTAAAAATAAAATAAAACATTTATAAAAAATTAAAAGAAAAAAAGAAAATAGAAAAAATTATAAATACGTGAAATTATTCTCAAGCATATATAATTTATTGAACCGCTATCTCATTTCTCAACCATCCATGCAAGCCTATGGCAAAGGGCCACACTGGCTGGATGCACAAAATGGCCACCGACCACATGGTCACAACAAACAGCAAGAAGGCATGGCCACAACAAAGTAGATATGCAGGCCTATGGCAAAGACACACTGACTGGCTACGCAAAAGGGCCGCCAGACACATGGTCACAACAAGAAGCAGGAGGCCTGAAAAACAAAGAACACATGCAGGCCTACGGGGAAAGCATACTGGCTGGCTACACAAAATAGCCGCCAGCCACATGGTCACAACAAAAACAACCAGCAAGAAGGCATGGCCACACACAAAGAAGACATGCAGGCCTATAGGGAAAGCACACTGGCTGGCTACACAAAATGTCTGCCAGCCACATGGTCACATCAACAAGCAGGAGGCAAGGAAAACAAAGAACACATGCAGGCCTATGGACATTGACTTTACAAAATGGCCCCTGGCCACATGGCATGGGGACCAAAGACAAATGGTGGCCTTTCGAAACACACTCACACACTGGCCAGACAAAGGAGGCATGGTAACACAGAGAACACAGCATTAATTCAGCAATGCCAAAAGCAAAAATTAACAGGGCTAAAAAGGTTTACAACAACACACATCTTCCAAAGGCATTACCCCACCTATACACTGTTTTCAAGAAAAAAGGTGAAATACCACAAATAAAACACATTTTATATTTTAGTCCAAAGCCATCCATGGCCTAAATGATGTTTCAATTCAACAGACACCACGGAAAAAGCTGTTTCATGCACCCATGTCTAGCACTGGGCCTACTGGCTGGAAGGCACATTGGCAGACTAGGCCACATAGTGAATTAAATCAATATTGTACATTTATTAAAACACATGGAGAACATGTGGTGAACTGTGCAACAATTTTCCTTTATAAAAGAAGAAAAATTACATGCAAAAAAAGAACTAGGCCCCTTCTGAAACTGTAGGCCACCCACCACAATAAATTAAAAAAATCGATTAAAAGTACAAATAAATCCAGGTGCATGCCCCCAATCAAACAAACAACACCCTTATACACCAGTTTTTCAACTTACTTGTGAAATCTCATATACAAAGTCCTTAAATACAATGATATATATGCAGCAGACAAGGAAAGTGATCTTTCCAGCTCAAAATCCCAATGAAAAGTGACCAGGAGAGGGACAAAGCACTGGGAGGAGCCTGCTTGATAGGAACAGGAAGTAGGAGACTCTGGGGCACAACTATCAAAATGTGTTGCCGCTGGACTGAAGAAACAGGTTTCCCCCTGAAGGAGCTTCTCCATAGCAGCAAGTCTGATTCAGCAGGACCTAACCGTGAAGGTATCCAGCCTTGTGGAGTCCTCTTAAGATGCAACCCTGGAGGATTCTGACCTCCAACAAAGAGACTATGGGCCTGATTTAGATCTTGGCTGACGGTTTACTCCGTCACAACATCCTGAAATATCAATTCCATTATATCTTGTGGGATTTATATTTCGGCGGACAGGATATCCGTCACTGTTGTGACAGAGTAACCTGTCCGCCAAGATCTAAGTCAGGCCCTATGTCTGAACGTAGAATTCTTTACTGGGACAAGGTGGCGAAAGAATCCAACTAGCAAGAGGACTTTCCTGGCCATGAAATCCAAATTTTCCTGATTGGAGCTTTTCCTGACAAAACCAACAGCTCCACCGGGACCTCGTCCAATGCATATTCGGCATCATGGAGACCCCCTCAAATACAGCCTGCTGCCTTGCCCCGCTGATGGAATTTGACTCTAAGAAAAAACACTGAGGGCGCGATTACGAGTCTGGCGGTCCATAGACTGCCAAACTTGTGGGGGCTCGGTGGTGGCAGTCTCTCAACTGCCCTATTACAAGCCAGGCAGGCGGGCGCCACAGCTCTGCCGCAGCCACCAGGGAACCTCCATTCCCTGGTGGTGTTGCAGGGGTCAGGAGGCCGCAACATGCTTGTTAGGACTGCTGAAGTCCCACCAAGCATATTACGAGTTTCCTCTCCGCCGGCGGTGTCATGGAAGTTCTTACTCCATGTACACCGTGGTGGAGAGGAAGCAAAGGGGGCATAGCAGGGCCCTCTGTTCCTCCTCCGCATGGGGATGCACACAGGTGGGCACATGATGTGCCCCCCCTGTGTGCATGCACCCCAGTTCCTGCACGGCATGGACTTTTCAGTCCATGCCATGCAGGAACTGTTTTTGGCATTCCCGTTGCGGAGCCCATTTTTAAAGGCGCTGCCGTGGGAGCGCCAAAAACCAGCCCACCAAACAGGAGGAAACTCCTAATCTGACCACGGCTTTGGCAGAGTGGACCTGGCACCGCACCGCCAAAGTCATAACTGGGACCTAAGTCCCAAGGTAAAATCTGTGGCTGGGTCATACATACCTGGTTGGTGTATCTGATCCACACTCACCTAGGCCCCTTTATACTATAACCAGTAAACCCGCATTGGCGCTTAGTGCTTTTTGATGCTGTTTTCTTTTTAAACTTAAAAAATTCATATCTCCACAGCCCTTTATTGGGTTTTTGTCATTTTGTTCATTAAATCATTTCTTATTTTTAGAAATTGGGTTTTTTATTTTGTTGTATTTTTGACATTTTAACTGTTTTGGTTCTTCTAAATGCTTTACACATTTATTTATTTGTGTTTTGTAGAGCGCGAACTTGATCCGTTAGGGTATCAGAGCGCTTTACAGGATTAACAAGTTGTATACAAGAGACTTAGGGGCCGATTCCGATCTTGGCCGGTAGGGCACCGAATCGGATTCGGCTGAACCGGATCCGATTCGGAGCCCTTTTTCCCGACCAATTGGTACGTGCGTCCGGGCGAGCGAGTACGATGCGAGCGCGTGCGAATTCGCCGACCGACTCGTTCGCGGGTCCCAACCGCTCCGACCGACTCGCAGGGATGCGCCTCGCACCGCGCAATGGAGACGTTCCCCGACCGGGCAAGTACGATGCGCGCCGCGAGCAGTCCGACCGACTCGCGCCGTCCGGCTCCAAGAAGCAGTCGGAGCCGTACTTTGGGGGTCTGTGTCGGACCCCCCTGTACGCGTAGCCGCGCGAGTCGCACACAGGGGGACCCATGGGTCCCCCTACCTGTGCATGTATGCCGCGAGTCGCTCGAGGCGTACCCGCTGTAGGGGCGCCCTTGTCGCCTCGCACCCATTGAGTCAATGCGAGCCCGCGTACGCGTTGTACGACCGGCTCCCATTGACTTCAATGGGAGTCCGACCGACTCGAGTCCGATGGCATACGTGAGCATCGTACTCGTTCGGTCGGGCTGCTAGGGTCCGATTCGGTCGGAAATCTCTCTGGGTCCAGCTCGGTCGGAGAGATTTCCGGCCTGAATCGGAATCGGCCCCTAAGAAGGGGGGTGGAAACATTTGGGATAAAAACATGTAAATATATTTTACGAGAACAAGAGGTCCCAGATCCCAGGGTGGGATACCCGGAGGTGCCGGGTGGATAGCATCCGGATAATCCAAGGTGTGGCAGTAATTGGAAGTAGAACAAAGTCGCTGAGGTGATTGCAAAGCAAGATTTAGGAGAGGAATTTGCCCATTAGGAAGGTTTTGGCCTCCTTTTTAAAGCGTGCCAGAGATGGAATTCTTCTAATGGCGGGCGGGAGTGAGTTCCATATTCTTGGTGCGGCCCCAGAGAAGGCCCGATTGTAAGTTGTTTTTTTTCGCAAGCGTGCTGGTTGGAGCAAGAGGTCTCTGGCGGACCAGGAGTTTCTGGCTCCTCCGGATACCACGAGTTTCTGGGCAAGAAATGCAGGGGAGTTTGAGTATAGAGCCTTGTGCGTGATACATGCCAGTTTAAGTTGGATTCTGGCCTCAAGAGGAAGCCAGTTCAGAGCTTTCAGGTGTGGTGAGATGTGGTCGAATTTCCTTGAACCTGTTAGTAGTCTGGCGGCCGCGTTGAGGCAGGCTTTTAATGGGGCCAGGGAGATCTTGGGTAGACCCGAGAGGGTAGAGCATCCATATTCCAGTCTAGAGATGACTAGTGCCTGGACTGCCATTTTTAGGTCGGGAGTGTCGAGGAAAGGTTTCAGTTTTCTTAGGTAGCTCAGGTGAAATCTGGCTGATTTGGCCATCGAGTTGATGTGGTCACGCATGTTCAAGCTGCAGCCTAGGGTTATTCCAAGGGATTTGGCGGAGTCCACTATGGTCGGTGGACAGTTTAAAGCTGTGATCGCCTTAATCCATTCCTGAATGTCAGGGTTGGTTTTGGGTGGGGAGATTAGGAGAAATTCTGTTTTTTTTGCGTTGAGTTTGAGCTGGTTAGAGGTGAGCCATTGGACAGTCAATTTCAAGGCCTCATTCAGGGAAAGAATCTCCTCAGGAGAAGAGATTTTGATGTAGATCTGGGTGTCGTCGGCATACATGTGGTAGGAGATATTTGCAGTGCGTAGTACTTCGGCTAGCGGTTCAGGGTAAAGGTTGAAGTGGGTAGGGGACAGGGTTGATCCTTGGGGGACTCCAACCGTGATCAGAGAGGGAGCGGACAAGTTACCGTTGATTAGGAATCTCTGTGAGCGGTTCTGGAGGAAGGACCTAAACCATTCAAGAACAGGGCCATTCAGTCCCATCCTGAGTTTGAGACGTTCAAGTAGTTTTTCGTGGTTGACCGTATCGAAAGCCGAGGATAGATCTAGGAGGATTAGGAGACAGGTTTTGCCTTGATCAAGGGCTTGGAGGGCATCATCCACTATGTGGAGAAGGGTGGTTTCAGTGCTGTGCCCAGGCCTGAATCCAGATTGGAAGTCATCTAGTAGGTGGAAGTTGGTGATGTGTTGGCTCAACTGCTGTTGCCCACATTTCTCCAGAACTTTAGCTAGGAGTGGGATATTAGATATAGGTCTAAAGTTGTCGGGGGAAGCAGGATCCAGCGTAGGTTTTGTTAAGATGGGGAGGACTTGGCCGGCTTTCAGAGAGTCAGGTATCGACCCCTGTAGAAGGGAGGCGTTGATTATTGCAGTCCAACTAGGAATGATAGATTGAGAGGCGGCGGCTAAGCAGTTAGAGGGGAGTGGGTCATTAAAGTGGTTGTTCGGGTTTAAAGAGGATAGAATTTTTGAGACGGAATGTTCGTCATAAACTTTGAAGTTGGACCTGTGCGCTTGGTTTTTGGGTGATGTCTGGGGGGGCAGCGCGGAGAGAGGAGGCAGATCCGGAAGGGGTTGGGAGTAAGTGGCAGATCTAAGTTAATTTCCTAGGGCAGTGATTTTGTCGGAGAAGAAGGAGGAGAATTCCTCGCATGATATTAGGGATTTAGGGGTTTCTTTAGAGGTTTTAGCCAGTTTGTTAGATTGGTGTTTGACCATTTCGAAAAGCTTGCAAGGTCTGTTCTTGGTGTTCCCCAGTTCTGATCTGAAGAATTCTTTTTTTGAGTTGAGGATGTTCCTATTATAGGCATTTCTGGTCTGGCGGAGAAGTTTTAAATGTGCGGCTGAAGGGTGCTGTCTCCAGTTTCTTTCTGTCTGCCGGAGGGATCTCCTCTCATTGTTGAGGGACCCGTTGAACCAGGGGTTTCTGTCTTTGATTTGGGTTCTTTTTAGTTTTAGCGAGCAAGATCATCAAGAATGTTAGATATAGTTGCGGAGTAAGGTTCATTGAGGTCGTTGACCGTTGTGATATGAGGGGGGGGGAGGTCAGACTTGCAGCGAGCAGCCAGTTCCCCGTGATCAAGGTTCTTGGTGTCTCTAACCCAACGTTTTGGAATCACAGGTTGCGGTGCCCTTGTCTTGTGGGTGCCAGGTGATAGGAAGGTGATAGCATGGTGGTCAGACCAGTCGCATGGGTCTATAGAGATAAGTTTGACCGCTGACTCCTAAGCGATGATCCAGTCTAGAGTGGCACCTTTCGAGTGTGTTGGGAGTGAGCATGCTTGGGTAAGGGCTTGGTCGGCCAGGAAGTCTTTGATGGCGTTGACCTGAGGGTCCTTGAGGTCGTTCCAGTGCAGATTGAAGTCACCAAGGAAAATGTCTTTAGAGTTGGAGGAAACCTTGGCTGTGATGATTGCCATGAGGTGGTCAGTGAAGGTGTCATTCGTGCCTGGGGGGGTGGTAAAAGATGTGCAGACTACACAGTTGGGTGGCGTTGCTGCATATGGAAAGTGCAAGGTATTCGCAGGAGTCTGTGGAATCTGCCAGAAGTTCAGTGACGAGGAGGTTAGAGCGGTAGATGCAGGCAATGCCTCCCCCTTTTTTTTTTAGATTGCCTATCCAGCCTTGCGATGTTATAGTTGGGAGGGACTAAGAGGTCTAGGCAGGGAGATGAGGATTCATTGAGCCACGATTCGGTCAGGTTTGCTAAGTCAAGTTTTTGGCTCAGGATGAGATCGGCGATATCAGCGGCATGCTTAACTGCTGAGCGGCAGTTAATTAGGAGCCCAGACAGAGGGGGGTCGGAGAGAGTGTCGTAAGTTGGGGCGGACAAGGGTACTAGCGCTAGGTTGCTATCAACCACACTTCTGTTGCGGAAGGTAGCTGATCTGTTGGGGTTGATTGCAACCGTGCGGATAGCATCTTCGTCATTCACGTCTAGTAGACTAGGGGTTACTGGGGCAGAATTGTAGGTAAGGAGGATGGCTAGAATTTCCTCTTCTGTGAGGTCTAGTGGACTTGGGGTTACAGGGGCAGAATTGTAAGAAGGGAGGAGGGCTAGAATTTCCTCCTCTGAGAGGTGGCAGGGCTGCTTGCGAGGGCGAATGTGTCTTAAGGATAGCGGTAACGGGTGATGGGGGGCTCAGTGAAAGGGGGGGAGTTGAGTTCAGCAGGAGCTTGAAGTTCGAGAAGGAGAGTTCAGTGAGGTGAAGGAGGTTCTTTAGTTCCAGAATGGAGTTATGGATGCTCTGAGTTAGTTTGGCTGCTCTGTGGTGCAGAGTTTCAATATCCATATAAGAGGGAAGAGCTTGTGGGCAGGAGGACAATGGTTCGGGAGCGATTCTGTTGGCATCCGCTGGTAGTATGGTAGTGGGGCTAGGTCGACCTGTGTCGTAGGCCCTTGGAAGAGTTTCAATATCCAAATCAGAGGGAAGAGCTTGCGGGCAGGAGGTCAATGGTTTGGGAACGATTCTGTTGGCAAGCGCTGGTAGCATGGTAGTGGGGCTAGGTTGACCTTTGTTGTGAACCCTTAGAGGGGTGGTTTGTGAGTGGCTAGGCACGCTTGGCGGATTGGTCGGGGGATCGTTGGGGCGGGTGTTTGCTACCCTGCAGGTGTCAAGCATATGAGTCACTGTGTAGGTAGGGGATGAGCACTGGTTGGAGGAGGGGGGCGGCGGCAGGATCTCCTTGAGGGATGGCGGAGGAAGTGTAGGAGTGGGAGGAGAATCCCTAGAGGAAATATGGGAGACATAATCTCGAGAGCCGTTTAGAGTGGGGAACGGCCAGGGTTTGGTTGGTCTGGTCCGTGCCCTTGGAGGGGGTGGGGGGGTGAGGGGGAGCTGTAGGGTCTTTGGTGTGACTAAGCGGGAGGCTATTGTCCTTACCCATAGGGCTGCATAGAACGGAGCAACGGAGGGGGTCGGGTGGCGGCAGATGGTGTTGAGGGAGCATGGCAGGATGCAGGTCGTGCACATGTTTTTTGAGGAGGGTGAAAAGGTCCGCGAATTTGTTGAGGTTTTTGGTTGTAGCTTGGATCAGGACAATGCCGTTTTTGTATAGGGTGATGGTAAGGTCAGCTCGCAAGATTGAGAAGGGTGCGATCGTGAACTTAGTGCCGTACAGAATGTTCCTGGTTTCATGTACGTTAAGGAGGTTCGAGATGGTTTTGCGCCATAGGGATGTTTTTCTGGAGTAGAAGATGAGGTCATTAATGACTGTGCCCTTGTCCGCGCTATATCGTAGGTCAGAGATCAGGGTCTCAGGGTGTTTTTGCAAGATGGAGTGTTTGAAAGATTTCGCGGCGGTTTTGGAGAGATTGGGAGGATAAACAAGGGTGTAGGAGTTCTCCCCAGTAGTGGTCAGGCAAGGCCCTGCCATGCTGGCGAGGGTGGGGAAATTTTAGGTTCAAGAGAGAGCTGAGGGAGGTTGCAGGTGAGGTTCCAGTAGTGCGGATCCCTACTCCAGGGTGCCGTCAAGGAGGTCCGCAGTACTGCAGGGCTCTGGCAGTGAGGGAAACTGCTCCGGGGCCTAAACAGGACGTCCGCAGAGTAGCAGGGCGTCGACAGTACAGGGAGCGGGCATAAGATCCAGTGGCTAGACAGTATGCGTTTGAGTGGGCATAAGCGGGCATAAGATCAAGAGGCTAGACAGTATGCATTTGAGAAGGGTGTCGTTTGGGAGGACAGCCACCTTCCAGATGGCTCCGTTGGTGGTAGGTAGAGGGAAAATCGAAATGGGTCACTGATCAACAGAATGGGCAAGTCTCCACATCCAAGGAACGTTGTCAAATAAAGGGATTAATCCATTTGTATCCCGAGGTGATCGTCAAGAGAGCGCAGGTCTGCCAAAGCATTGGAGATGAGGCCGATGCACACTCGAGATGGGCCGAGATGGCAGAGCTGAGAAGCCAGGCAAGGCTTATATAGAGCTTGCAGGGGCTGCGACCACCCCAGGGCGAGGTGACACTGGCTGGGTGAGGATCGCCTCGGAGGCATGCAGCCGGCACCGCAGGGCTCCGGGCCCAGGCTGGAAAAAGGAGGCAGGAGGCAGCGGGGTGAGGCAGCAGCGGGCCAAGTATTTCTTTAAGTTAAGTGTGTCTACTCTGTGCCATAGCTGCCAGGAGTTAAGCTCAGTTTTAAATTGGTGAAATCTGTAACAAGATAGTGACCCTATTACTTGTGGTGGGCTACCATCCACCCCAATTAATAATTCACTTTCTTACAATGACTCAGTTGATTTCCCATTTACAATTGACCTTGGAGAATTTTGGGAGAAATGTTGAATGTTTATAATCACGTAAGTGGCAACATTTTGAAAGGAATTTAGATTAATAATGAAGTGTTTATACAATAGCCTTTGAAAAGAGGTATGTGAATTAAGGAATAGGGAACATTTGTATGTGAAGGGAAGAAAAGAGAGACAGAACATCTTCAACATTCATAAATTGTGGAGAAAAGGAAAATGTTATGCAATTTCTTACTTTGCTAACACTTACTAGTTTCTTTCTTGAGAAGCTGAGCAAGTGTCCTGGCTGGCCTAGAAAGAAGAGGAACAGAGAAGACCTAAGAGACCCAGAAGATTGAAGGAACCAAAAATATGTGAAATAAAGACTGGTGACATTTTTTAAAGTGATAAAAAAGTGATAAATCAAAATAACAATGATAACCCCTCAAAAATGTCTCTATAATGCCCTCTGTACACATTTAATGACAAACTGAAACTCTTACGTCATGACATCACAATCCAATTATTTGTACACCTGCATGACTGCATCTTCACATAGGTGTTGTGAGAACCCACATTGTTGGGTATCTCGCCTAGTAGGTTTCCCTAGCTGACAAAGGTGAGTGCAATTATCACTGAGAAAAGGAAAACAGGGAGCTATTTCCCACCTCCTCTACTCAACTGTACTAACTGAATTAAAGGCTTACATAGAAGTATTCAAATGTATGCCTATGCTCTGCAAAATGGTGTTCACCCTTATGACAAGCAAAGAAGAAGGCATGGGAAACAAAGAAACAGTGACTGCCTATAACACACACATGCTGCCTACACATAATGGTGGCTGTTCCTGGGTAAGAAAGGAAGGAGGCATGGAGAGAAAAGGCACAATGTCTGCTTATGAGAAAAACATGTGTACAATAGCGCCACAAAATTGTGGTTACACACATGGCAAGCAAAGAAGGAGGCATGGATAACAAAAACAAAATGGCCACCTACAACACTCTCACCGACTCCACAAAAAAGTAGGCATGGAGAAAATGGGAACATAACAGCTCTACCCGGGCTGGAGCCCATTCCTTCCCCAGTAAAATCTTGCACTACTGCAGGGAAAGGATTACATAAATGTTAATCCACTGACTTGGCCCATCTGTGGACCTTTGCATACCTTGGATAAAACTGCAACAAAAACATAAAAAAATCAACAAAGATAAAAAATAAAGCAACTACAGAGCAATATGGCAACAGTCATAAAAGATTAAAAGAAACCTTAAAATGCCCCAAACAAAAACACCACTATGCAAAAATTAACCCTGCAAAATACTTCCAAAGGTTGTCGAAAATACAGTATGCAACTCTCTCACACAAACACACACACAAAAAAAGACACACACACACAAAATAGTGGTCAATCTCATGCGGAAGAAGATAGCTGAGAACAAAGGAAAAAGTCTAGCTACATGGGTCTGGTCTCCTGTAGCTACTCCCACTCTAACTAAAAACAGGCACATGGAAACAAAAACAAAACTAAGGGGCATATTATCTAGGAAGTGGCGGTGAGAGGCGGTAGCTTCCTTGGCTTAACGCCTCTCATCGCCACTTCGGAAACGCAGGGCTGCACCATATTACCAAGGATATGGTGCAGCCTGGCATTTCCCCCTGCGATGGCGCTAAGTCTCACGACTTAACGCCAACGCAGGCACCCTTGCACCAGAGTGCAAGGGTGTCTGCGAGCAGGGATGTTTGTTTATGTACAGGAAGGTGTCCCTTCCTGTACATAAACAAACCTAGAATGCCATTTTGTAACTTACATGTGTGCTGCTTCATGCAGCACAGATGTAAGTTACAAAATGGCATTTTAAAAAAAGGTTTGTTTATGTACAGGAAGGGACACCTTCCTGTACATAAACAAACCTTGGCATTTTGCTTTTTCCATGTGTGCTGCACAAGGCAGCACACATGGAAAAAGCAATAACGAGGAGAAATGAAGCATTTCTCCTCGTATCGCCACCTTAAGACCAGGATTTTCCTGGTCTTAAGTTCGGTGCTGCCACCTATTATCGCCTCTCTTGATAATAGGTGGCAGCGTCGAAGTGAATGGGTGTTGCGGTGGAACGCCCACCGCAACACCCACTGCATGCCCCTTTCACGCTAAGTTTAGCGTGAAAGGGGCACTATTACCAAGGCAGCGTTAAGCCACTTAACATGGCTTTTAGCCACGTTATGTGGTTTAACGCTGCCTTGGTAATAGGGCGCTGACCCTATCGCCACCACAACCTCACAAAAAGTGACGTTGTGGTGGCGATAGGGGCTTGGTAATATGCCCCTAAATCTCACGTGAATTCAATGCCATTCACAAGCCACAAAATAATAAAAAATATCTCTAGTACAGCAGCAGTGATAATGTGTAAATACATCCAGAGCCTACAGCTGACTAACGGTCCGATTTAATTGTTGGTGGACGGAGTAATCTCCGTTGGGGTGGTGGAGGAATTAACGTCTGCCAGGCTGAGACGAATTCACTCAACAAAGCTGGCAGTCATTTCTAAAGCATTGGCAGGAACCACCATCACAGTGGTTCCTGTCAATTCTGCTCAGTTTGTTGCAGGGCTCCTTCAGCATGACAGAGCCCTCCCCCAAACTGTTTTATTTTTTATTTTCAAAAAGAAAATCCTGAAGCAGGATTTCTTTTTGAAAATAAAAAAACAAAATGCTCCATTCGCCATGGGAGTCCTTTCCCTTGGCGAGGGAAGTATTTAGCAATTTCACTGCCGCTTACCACCAGAGTTTTCCTGGCCGTGATGAGCAGTGAAAACTGTCTTCTAATTCCGCCCATCTAAATTAGGTGGGTGGAATTAGAGGTCTTCCTCCGACAGCCCTTACTCTGCAGGGCTGTTGGTGGGGTTTAATCACAGCGGAAATGGAGTAGTCTCCACAGTGATTAAATCTAAGGTCTTCCCACTTCTAAATTTGGTGGGCAAACCATTATCTTGGTGGTATGGATACTCCATCGTCATTGCGAAGTTTTCATGAAATTTAGCAAAATTCTAGGATAATTTTGCTAAATTACTCTTCCAGAGGGTAATTTGCTGGAACATTGAGTGCCTGTTTGCACACTCTTTAGTGACTTTAACATAAGATCTGATGCTCTTACCCTATGTACTTTAACTGAAATTTCTCGATGTTGCTTTTCGTTTGCCAAGACCTTACAAACTCGTACAAGTGGGCTGATTACGATGGCGGACGGAAAAGCGCTCCGAACGCAGTGGTTGCGGGAAAAAAACGTCCGCATGTACCGCGGCAAAACCAGCGGTCAGATTAGTTTGCACTGCTAGAAAATTCCGACTGCGGCAGATGGATTCCACGGGAACGTCCGGAAAAGCTGAAAATCCGTCCGCGGCGGACGGAAATGCTGCGGAAAGCCCCAAAAACGCCGATCGAACAGCGGAATGACCGCAAGTGAAATTATGATACGATGGCGGAGCCAGCGGAACGATCTGCTGTTCCCGACCACTGCGGTCGCGCGAAATGATGAATGGTAGAGCCGGCTGAAGGACCATTGCATTCAGACTGCTGCGGTCGCGCGGAAAGAGGAATGGCAGTCGAAAGCAACCACACAACAGGGCTACCAAGTGTGGCTGTTTTTCTGGCGCAACCTCCAAAAACATCTGACAGACCCCAATGACCCATCCCCATGGCAAGAAAAAAATACAAATCCCAGGTCAACCCAGATAACACACCTCACATGAATACTCCATTTTGACCCACCCACATAGCTGAGTATAAAACCAACCCCTTCCCTGCCCAGCATCCTTTGCACAATTCCAGAACTGAAGGGCCAAACACCACAGCACAAAGGAGAGGCAAATCAGCACACATCACACCATCACAACCACCCACACACCACACACCACACACATCTCCACCACCACCTTCACACCTGCACTTTTCACCCATTTGCACATCACACACCATGACACAGAAAAAAATGCCAAAATTCACTGACAATGAGTTGTCAGTCATGGTAGATGAGATAATCAGAGTAGAACCACATTTGTTTGGAAGCATGGTCCAACAGACACCAGTAGCCAGAAAAAATCAAATGTGGGAAAGGATAGTCAACAAAGTCAATGCAGTAGGGACCATCCTGCGTACCCTGCGTGACATCAAGAGGAGGTGGCATGACCTCAAGACCAGGGTGAAAGAGCGTGTCAACAAGAACCATGAGCTGGCTCAGAGGACTGGCGGTGGCCCTCCCATTTCACCACTAACATTCACCGAATGGGAGGAGAAGGTGCTTGCCATACTACATCCAGAGAGTCTCACAGGAATACCCGAGGGAGTGGAGGCTGGTAAGTACCAACAAATGTCTCCCATTACACTGCTATGTACTGTCTTGCTAAACTAGAAAGCTACACTTCCTAGAAACAAATGCACTTATGTACAACACACTCTTCCCAACACATGTCTCACATATCTAACATTTCCTTCCTCTGAATCACCTCAAAGGTAGCTAGCAATATTTCCATGGGGGCATGTGTACAGGCAGCCAGCACTACAACTCCCACCAGGCACCCTTGCCCCACAGCTGAGCAGGATGGAACACTCCCCCCACCCAGAACCATGTGGCAGCCATTTCATTTCTCTCCTCAAACTTACAGGTAGGTAGCCATCTTAATAGGGAGGGGGGTTTGTGGGTAGGAAGCCAGCACTACAACTCCCACCAGGCACCCTTGTCCCACAACTGAGCAGGATGGAACACTCCCCCCACCCAGAACCATGTGGCAGCCATTTCATTGCTCTCCTCAAACTTACAGGTAGGTAGCCATCTTAACAGGGAGGGGGTTTTGTGGGTAGGAAGCCAGCACTACAACTCCCACCAGGCACCCTTGTCACACAGCTGAGCAGGATGGAACACTCCCCCCACCCAGAACCATGTGGCAGCCATTTCATTGCTCTCCTCAAACTTACAGGTAGGTAGCCTTCTCATGCTCTCTTGTCTCACCCCTGAGCAGGATGGAACACTCCCCACACCCAGAACCACGTGGCAGCCATTTCATTGCTCTCCTCAAACTTACAGGTAGGTAGCCATCTCAACATGGAGGGGGGTTTGTGGGTAGGAAGTCAGCACTACAACTCCCACCAGGCACCCTTGTTCCACAGCTGAGCAGGATTGAACACTCCCCACACCCAGAACCATGTGGCAGTCATTTCCCTCCACTGTGTCACCGAACAGGTAGGTAGTCAGTGCATGCACCCTGCCATCCTTCTCAAAATGCATGGAGCCATATGACCACATCAGCCCTCACATGTCAGCCAACTTTGGCATAGAACCCAAATTTACATCCAGTGTGCAGACAGCTAAGCGCATGTAACTGTCACAGAATTTAAACTTTGATTCACCAAGTCACATGTGAAAGAAATTCAGGGCCCAATCATGCACAGCACAGAATGCAATGTGTAAGTGCCATGGTGTCAGAGCATGAAGGCCCATATGAACACAAAACATGCATGGTCAATCTGACAAACAAAGTAAAGTACATGATATGAAAAAAGTATGTATAACATTCCAATGGCTAGTTCTTTCTTAGCTGAAACTGATTCCATGAAGAGTAAACAAAAAAGACGCATTATCAAAAGTTGATGTGCCGCAAGTTGGTACTTGTAATCACACAATCTGTACGCGGCACATGGTTTCAATTTACATGTCACACTATGGACAAGTAATGTATGTACCTCAACATCATGTCATGATGCTCATGATCTTTCAGCCATACCAAGTGATTGCAATGTAAAGTGTTTGGTGTATCAAATGTAACATCCAAAAGTCTAACACCAAGCATGTGGAGTGCACTTAACTGACATTTTAACCTCTGTTCAACAGAAGATCCACAAGCAACTGCAGTAGAAAACACCAACAACCTGCAGAGCCTGTCTCCCCCCCGGAACTTGAACTCTCTGATGCAGATTCCCTACGTTTCTCGGATGAGGAGCAACAACCTGGCCCCTCAGGACTGCCAGGGCGCACTACGTCTCAGGGCCTCATTGTCCCCACCACTACCACCACCACAGCAACAACAACAGCGCCGACCCCTGCTACAACGACCTGTGCGGCAGCCACCTCCACCATCACCACTGCTGCCTGCAACACTCTCCCTGCCTCAGTGGTTACCAACACCACCACACAATCCAAGGATGCCAGGGAGAGTGTGCGGGTGCGTCGAGTACCAACGCCATAGGTCCGTGTCAGCAGGGCAGGTGGGAGGGCAACTGGGGGACAATCACAGGAGGACACTGAGACAGAAGCCCTGGCCACCATCGCAAGAGTCCTTGGTGCATATGAACAGAACCAGGGACAGATGGGCCAGGTTGTGGAAGAAGTGCGTGAGCTCCGCCTGCTGCTGAGGTCCATGGACACACGTATGGGCCAACTTGTGGACCTCATGGGCCAGCTTGTGGGTGTTCTGAGGGACAGACATGCGGCTCAAATGACGGCTCAACCCCCCTCCAGTGGCCAGCCTGCTGATACTCTCACCACCTCAGCTGCGGCCACAGAGAGGGGTGAGCTGCAAGACAATGACTCCTTAGACACCGCTGAGCCTGCAGCAGAGGCCCCCCCTGCCAAACGCAGGAGGGGACATCCGAGAAACACCACGGGAGGATCATGTGGCCAAGCACAAACCAAAGGCAAGTCGCTGAGCCAGCCATGATGGCACCTGTGTTGCCCTTGACATTGACTTTGTTAACTATCCTAACCCACATTGCCATGTTGATGGCATGAGTTTGTTGGACTGTGTGACTACATCAATGTGGTGACTACTCTATTTGTCTCATTTACCATCACTGACAACTCATAAATTCACTTTGCACAATCTTAAAAACAATCACATCTCTTTCACAAAAACTTATTGAAAATAAACACTCTCTACACACCTATGTCTTTGTGTCAGTTCCATGTTTATCACAGTATGTACAATGTCAACTCAGATTCCAATGTACCACAAGCTCTGATTGTGACGAGGCATTGATAGGGTGAAGGAACCTAGAAATACACAAGAGAATGACATTTACTTGTCAGGTGATGCCATTACAGCTAAAACACACCACTAGTCAACAACGTACATAAACCATCACACATAACAATGAGCAACAACAGCAACATAGACATGAGGTACGTGTAAAACAATACCCTGTGCCACACACATCAGCCATTAGCACTGAGCCAAAAACAGCCAGCAGCCAAGAAGCTCATCTATGCCTTGCCACCACCATCAAAGCCAACAGACAATGTCACTGTTGTACAATGTCACTTACACTCAAGGGAAGTAGTTGTCGATGAGCTGGTGACGCAGGTCAACACCTCCCTCTTCTCCACTATCATCGTCACGGGGCATGTGTGGATTTGCAGTCGGGGGCATCTGCTGCTCATCATCGTCCAGGAGCAGGGGGAACTCTTTGCGCAAGGCCAGGTTGTGAAGCATGCAGCATGCAACTATGATCTGACACAACATTTGGGGAGAGTAGAGTAGTGCACCTCCGCTCTTGTCCAGACACCGGAATCTAAACTTCAGAAGCCCAAAAGCACGCTCCACTACAAGACGTGTCCTCCCATGTGCATCATTGTAGCAGACTTCACCCGGGGTCCTTGGATTCCTCAGTAGGCTCAGCAACCAAGGACGATTGGGATACGCAGAGTCACCTAGGTGTGAGAAGCACAGACCAATTTTGCAATATAAACAGTAGCTGAGAACAGCATGGTACACATACAGCACACTACTTGACTCTGCGTACTCACCAACAAGCCACGCATGCTACGGATGCAGATTTGCCATCAATTGTGGGATGATGCTGTTACGCAGTATGTAGGAGTCATGTGCTGAACCCGGACATTTGGCACAGACATGGGAGATAATCATATCCGCTTGGCATACCACTTGCACATTAATGGAATGGAAATGCTTCCTGTTACGGTAGATGTGCTCACGTGCCTGTGGTGGAACTAGGCCAACATGTATGCAGTCAATGGCTCCAACCACATTAGGTATGTGTCCAAGATCATAAAAATCACCCTTCACATTTGCCAATTCATGCCTCCTTGGAAAGTGGATGTAGCGGTCCTTGTAGGTCAACATTGCGGACAGGACATCACGTAGCACCATGCTGAACATAGCTTGAGACATCCCACCGGCGATGGCCACCGTGTACTGAAACGGACCAGTGGCAAAGAAATGCAGGGCCGCCATCACCTTAACTGTTGGCGTCAAAGCAGTCGGATAGGTTCTGTGAGGCCTCAGATGGGGCTCCAACTGACCACATAGGTCTTGAAGGGTAAGGCGATCCAGACGGAATTTCCTTATGATGTCCTCATCCACCATGTTCGCCAGCACTGGGAAAGGCCGATGCACATTTGGTCGTCTCCTACATAATATGAAAGAGGACACATGTAAATTTAATTCACCAATGAGATGTGTCAAACATCTTACATATTGACTAACACAGCACCAACATTGACAGGACTGTAACAACAGCTTAATGCACAAGTCACATGCACAGACACCTTGATCTCATGTAGTCGTACATGTGGTCAGTATGTACATACTGACTACTACCAAATCAGAATCTGACTATGTGAATGGTAATTGGTACACTCCTACAGCTTGTGTCACCAGCCCTGGGTGTAGGTGACACAGCACATGTGGCAAACAGCAACACTGCTGACTGCTACGTAGCTGCTGTACCTGACACACCTTCTTGCTTAAGACGCACAGAGCACATCTTTTTTACACAATGAGCACAGTGTGTGTAAGCTGATCAACTATCAAAATAAATACAGCAATGTACACAGTTAAATAGGCACATTATGTGGTCAGTCTATCATTACTGTGGGTTGATTAGCCATCTTACACATTGACATGTTCACAAATATGAGACTCCATTACACACCAAATCTATGTACATGCACACAAATATCATGTGACATGTGAGGAAGTACATGCCAATGCATGTATGTGTGGGCATCAGTGAGTTAAATGTCACACTTGCATTTAACTTTACAACCAGGTGCTAGTATACATTGTAAAGGTATAGTGTTCAATGATGAAAATTGGCTAGTGCCAATGCAATAGCACAATGTGTCCATAGGTGCGGTAGGCATGCACTGCCACCGCGGTCACGGCCATTGGCCACAATTGAAAAATGCCAAGTTGCGGTAGAGACCACCTGGCCCCCGCTGTGTGACTCCGCATATGCCAATGCCATTGCAGCCAATGGGAACCGCCATCGCGGTAGTGCAATGCAGTTTTGAAACTCGCGATAGGTGTGCTCCGCCACCGCGGTCACGGTCATTGGCCACAATTGAAAGATGCCAAATTGCGGTAGAGACCACCTGGCCACCGCGGTGTGACACCGCATATGTCAATGCAATTGCAGCCAATGGAAACCGCCATCGCGGTAGTGCAATGCAGTTTTGAAACTCGCGGTAGGCGTGCACTGCCACCGCGGGCCCGGTAATTGGATACAATTGAAAGATGCCTCATTGCGGAAGACACCGCCTGGACCCCGCGGTGTGACACCGCATATGCCAATGCCATTGCAGCCAATGGGACTCGCCATCGCGGTAGTGCAATGCAGTTTTGAAACTCGCGGTAGGCGTGCACCGCCACCGCGGACCCAGTCATTGGATACAATTGAAAGATGCAAACCAGGCAGACCAATTGCAACAGCAGAGTACCACTGAAACAACCCTAGGGGCCTATAAATGTCTGGGAGAGAGCCACACATGTCACTTGCATTCAGTGACTGCTGCCTGCTAGTCATCACCACCAACTGCTGCTGTACCTGTACTCTGGACCCAGTGATGGCGCGAACAGAGAACATCAGGGCCTGTCCCTTCACCACAGAGGAGCTGGAGGTCCTGGTGGACGAGGTCCTTGCACAGTATGGGAGGCTATATGCTGCTCCAGATGTACTGGTAAGTGTCTGAGTACAATTTTGAGAGTGCTCAGTATGCTCACATGATGTTACTGTACAGTAGTATGTGCCTGTGAGTGGAAGCCAATGTGCATGCATCAATATTTTGCCAACAGCATGCTCCATACATGACCTAGTACTAATTGCACTTGAGTAAGTGGGGAGGATGGCAACATGGACACTTGTCCAGCTCTTCTTAAGCCAAAATGAACATATGTTGTTCTGAGACTGTGTAATGTAAATGTGTGAGATACTGCCTAGCATGCTGACTTCACGTCAATGGGGTGTGTAGCCTTATTTCCACAGATCCCTGACTGCATTTAAGGATGGGAATGACATACTGTGGTCTGGCAGTTACCCAGTTACCCTGCTGGTTTGAGAGACTCGAAGTCTGAACACACATTCCCTGTGCTATGTGATGTCCTAGTCCATTAAGTGTTCATATGCTCATTTGAGACATTACAAATGTAGCTTGGCCAGAGGGTACTGAATAATGTTTGTACCTTTTTAAAAATGACCCTATGGAGATGTGTCCATTCTGCACAGGAGTACAATGCCTGAGTCTATCACTCTTGGGGATAATTCACCTATGACACATCAGCTAAATGTGAGTTGGACATGTCATCCTACTATGGATTCCATGATGTGTAGAGTCTCGCATGTGTATGCACTGTATCTCCATTCATATTGTACATGCATGTGATTTCTGTGATGGGCCACGTTTATCCTCAGTGTGAGGCCCTCTGGCATGCACAGAAACTGCCCAATGTTACAAGGACCCATCACCAAAAGGACTGAGTGAAACATATGTGTTGTCCCCAACCCTATTTCTCAATGAGCCATCATAGGCCTGAGGATTGCACAAGGCAGGACTCCACCTTGTGAGAAGAGTGTGAGATTGTAAGATCAGGGCCCTAAATGTGACCACCATGACACATGTAGCTAGGCAATGGTCAGGGACATTAAGGGGCATGTAGTGTAGGACATAGTGAGTCTGACCTCTACACATCATTTCCAGTGTATTGTATGTCACGCTCACTCATATAGTGCATCACAGCTGAGGGCAATTTTTACATTGGTTTCTGTGCTGGCACTCTGCATGTGTATAGGATTGGCATGTAGTGTGTCCATCATCATATATGTAACCATTGCAATGATATGGTTTGCTCCAAGTGTACTATGTGACATGCTGTATGGGCTCTGCTCTCCATTGATGTGTTAGTGTGCTATGTATTTTCAAGCTCCTGTACTGTCACACAGTGGTACACAACACAGTTTCACAGAAACCTCCTCTTCTTGTCTCCCATGCCTGCAGCTTAAGGTCCATCAGCGTAAGGCCATATGGAGGGCCATTGCACGCAAGGTGCGGTCTCTGGGTGTCTCCATCCGACGTCATACGCACTGCCACAAGAGGTGGGATGACATCTGCCGCCTGAGCAAAAACGTCGCTGAGATGACGCTGGGGGTGCTCCCTCGAAGTGGCAGGTTGGCACGCCGGAGCATGACACCACTAATGGCCCGCATCTTGGCAGAGACACACCCAGAGCTGGATGGACGCTTGAGGGCCCATCAGCAGCAAGTTGGTGGTGAGTATTGTGCAAAGTGTGACTTGGCTTATGAGTGACTGCATGAATCCCAGCCCTGAGCCTGTGCGGAGCTCTGTGATGTCTCTAGTGTGATGCAATGGCTTCTAAGTGGCCTCTGTGTTGAGTGGATCACTGACATAATATCGACGACAAAAATATCGACCTACCAGAATATTGCGTCAAGAATATCGATGTCCAGAATATCGACATCCTATCTACAACATGGTAAGTACAAAAATATCGAAAATAAAATATTATTAAAATATCAAAGTTAAATATATCGGGTTTTTTTAATGTTAAAAAAATATTGTAAAATGAAGAAAAAAATACTATTAACTTAAAAATAAATTATTTTCATTTATTTGTAAATGTAAAAAATTATAAATATTAAATTTAATTTAAAAAAATAAACACATATTTACAATTTAATATATATATTTACTTTAAAATAATTAATAAATAATATTTTTATTTAATTATAACATATTAGAAATATATCAAAAATTACAATTAAATATATATACACAAACACCTGTAACATAAATATTATAAATAAAAAAATTATATTATAATTTTAATATATAAAATATTAATTACATTTTAAATAATAATTTAGTACAAAAGTAGGGAAACTGTTGGATAGCGGAGGGGTAAAAATTACTATTCCCACTCCAGTGAGTGCAACAGTAGGGAAAGTGTTGGATAGCGGGGAGGTAAAAATTACTATTCCCACACCAACGAGTGTAACAGTAGGGAAAGTGTTGGATAGCGCAGGGGTTAAAATTACTTTTCCCACTCCAGTAAGTGCAACAGTAGGGAAAGTGTTGGATAGCGGGAGGGTAAAAATTACTATTCCCACTCCAGTGAGTGCAACAGTAGGGAAAGTGTTGGATAGCAGGTGGGTATAAATTACTATTCCCACTCCAGTGAGTGCAACAGTAGGGAAAGTGTTGGATAGCGGGAGGGTAAAAATTACTATTCCCACTCCAGGGAGTGCAACAGTAGGGAAAGTGTTGGATAGTGGGTGGGTAAAAATTACTATTCCCACTCCAGCGAGTGCAACAGTAGGGAAAGTGTTGGATAGCATGTGGGTAAAAATTACTATTCCCACTCCAGTGAGTGCAACAGTAGGGAAAGTGTTGGATAGCGGGGAGGTAAAAATTAATATTCCCACTCCAACGAGTGTAACAGTAGGGAAAGTGTTGGATAGCAGAGGGGTAAAAATTACTATTCCGACTCAGTAAGTGCAACAGTAGGGAAACTGTTGGATAGCGGGGGGGTTAAAATTTACTATTCCCACTCTAGTGAGTGCTACATTAGAGAAAGTGTTGGATAGCAGGTAGGTAAAAATTACTATTGCCACTGCAGTGAGTGCAACAGTAGGCAAAGTGTTGGATAGTGGGGGGGTAAAAATTACTATTCCCACTCCAGTGAGTGCAACAGTAGGGAAAGTGTTGGATAGCGGGTAGGTAAAAATTACTATTCCCACTCCAGTAAGTTCAACAGTAGGGAAAGTGTTAAATAGCAGGGGGTAAAAATTACTATTCCCACTCCAGCGAGTGCAACAATAGGGAAAGTGTTGGATAGCGGAGGGGAATAATTTACTATTCCCACTCCAGCAAATGCAACAGTAGGGAAAATGTTGGATAGCGGAGGGGAATAATTTAGTATTCCCACTCCAGCAAAATAATTAACATTAATTAACAAATAATGAATTATTCAAAAATGATTTACCTCCCACCATATTCCCTATAAACGACACCACCAATATTGTAAAACATGACAAAAATTAACATAATTAATTTACAATTAATTAATTAACTAATAACAATTAACAAGCAAATTAAAAACAATCACTAATAAATTAGTTCACACAATTAACACTATAAAATAACTTTAAATAAATATTATAGAAAAAATAATAAAACTATTAAAATTAAATTACTTCCCACCCTACTCCCCATCAACGCACAACACACTGTTAAAAAAAGACACAATTAACATAATTATTAATTAATTCATAATTATTAATATCCAAATAATAAATAATGAATAATAAACTAATAACCACATTTAACAATATAAAATATTAAAAACAAATATTAATTAATAAAAAACATAAATGAATTAATTATAATTAAATTACTTCCCACCCCACCACTCCCCTATAAACCCACAACCCACTGCTAAAAAATGAGACAATTAACATATTTAACAATTATCTAATAATTATTAATAACCAATTAATAAATCATTAATATTAAATTAATTACCACAATTAACAATATAAATTATTAAATACATACATATTAATTAATAAACATTATTAATTAATTAATAATAATTAAATTACTTCCCACCCTATTCCCCTATAAACCCACAACCCGCTACGGAACTAAAACGAAAAATGTCATGAATACATAATTAATACCTTCTAAAAATTATTAATGCATTTTTTATCATTAAATTACTTCCCACCCTATTCCCCTATAAACCGACAACCCGCTACCGAACTAAAACGCAAAATTTAATTAAAAAATAATTTATAACATAAAAATTATTAATACATTTATTATAATTAAATTACTTCCCACCCTATTCCCCTATAAACCCACAACCCGCTACGGAACTAAAACACAAAATGTTGTTAAAAAAAATTAATATCTTATGAAAATTTAACACATATATTAAAATACAAAAGCAACAGTTACACAAAAATATAGAACACATACATTTAAATTAAATACTAACATCCATAACACTAACTAAAAAAACGATATTTTTAACATTGATATTTTAAAAAACGATATTACTTACCTTCAACTCGATATTCTTGTCGACGTATATTCCGACTGTCGATATTCTGGCATGACGATATTTCAACATCGATATTCTAGTAGGTCGATAATTAAGACTCGATATTTTGTCTGTTTACCGTGTTGAGTGCAGCTGTTCTGCATTTGTACGACATTTTGTTTCTCATGTGTCAACAACCCATGAACCTTGTCACATTTAATCATCTTGAAATTTTTAAAACTCACATTGCATGAATGTTGTCTGCACTGAGACCCCCCTACACAGGATAATTCATTGTGTGAAGTGGGTAGCCCAGGTCAATTGTCGTGCTTGTGTGCGCTGTGTGGCTAGCTCAATAGTGTGCTCATGTGATGATGTGTTAGTGGCTACAGACATGCACAGATGTGGACTCAGGGAGCAGTGAGTTGGTAAGGGTCACACCTGTCCCATGGGTCCCTTTTTCCACAATGATAGAGAGGATAGCAACATTTAAAAGTGTATTAGCCCAATATCAGCTGCATGGCATTACATGATGGAATTACCTGCCATAGTGACAGCAAGTGCACACAGGTGCTGAAAGGGTAGATGGTGATGATTGCAGTGATGCATTGGCTAGTTTCCCTTTGCCATTTGTGCACATGGAAACATGACTGGGATGGTTAGACTCTGTGTTTCAAATGCAATGTAGCATAACCTGGCAATTGCGAAATTGTTTCGGCACTATGGAGTGTCAGTCCTCAGTATGTGTGCATTGTGGAGGGGTGTCCTCGTGCATCAGTGCATGGTTAAGTTATGGCTAATGCTTTTAATCAGTGTGTGACTTATTGGCACATTGATGTGTCCTCAATGTCATCAGTTAGCACAACATATGGATGTCATATGCCAGACCCTAGGTATTGTCACACATTAGCTGTCCTTATGGAGTCCACCAACTTCATCATCAACAGCAGACACAGTCCTGCCTTGGATCAATGAGGGACTGTCAGGGACTTGTGGACATGTTGGTATGTGACATGTCACAACCTATGAAGGCCTTGCATTAACTTGCCATTCTCATGCTATAGTGCTTTGTGTTTGTGACTACATTGTGCAATGGTGCTCATTGGCACTTCATTGACAGATAAGATGTGGCCTTGTGACATATGCTGCAGTGTGAGTGTCATAGACATCAACTGGCAGTGAACAGCAGTGAGCATCATGTTAGTGTGCATTCCTAGATGTGTGCTGTGCACAACAGATAAATTGTAACATCTACACAGCTGACACCAATGGACAACTGTAGTTGTGCTTCGAAGCTCAACATGGTGGATATCAGGAGCTGGTAGCCCTTGCAAAAGGACACATTGGAGTTTGTATCTGTGGTGTTCCCTTAAAGAGACTCCATATGTGACTGAGACAACATCTTTTGATGTATAGCTATCTCACCTACAGGCACGTAGGTATGCATACAGACAATAGTATGTGTGGTTACAGGGAGGCACAGGCCCAGCTATTTGGCTGTGTCACTGCCACATGGAGCATTACTATCAACTATGCATGTTTCCATGAATCATCTGATGATTGCATAAATGTAGCATATGCTGGAAGTACATGGAGGAGATCAACATGGGCGTATCATTTTAAAGTTTGGTGCTTTGCTTGCATATGATGTTTGTGGGTATGGCACTATACTGAACCTATGTCTCTGTCTCTTGCAGCATCTACCGAGGGCAGAGAAGGACGGGGGACCGACACCGTTAATGAAGCTACTGGCACGACTGCTACACAGGAGTTCAGTGACACTGAGGGGACCAGCGCCTCGGAGGGGGACAGGAGTGCCCTGGATGATTCCCGCCCGGAAAAACCAACCTCCACATCTTCAAACTCCAGCGGTGACTCCTCGGTGTTGGCGGGCACAGGAAGTTCTAGATCTGCATCTTCTTCCGCCACACCTCGTCCAGTGTCCACCCTCCCGGATGCTCCCCCAAGTGCTGTCTGTGCATGCAGCCCTAGGAAGGGTAGAGTCTCCTTCCCCCCAGGCACCGCTGCCCCTGCCCCTGTCTCTTCTGCTGCCCTCAGTGTGGAGGCGGTAGACATTTTGTGCCAGCTGGGTGTGGGTTAGACTGCTCTCCTGAATGCCCTCCAGGATCATGGCAACAAGTTGGCACAGGTTGTTGCGTTCATGGAGGGCATTCATTCTGACGTGGGTGGCCTACACCGAACTGTCCAGTCTTTGTCCTCCACAGTGACGGCAGCCATTCAGCAGTCCCAAGCTCCCAGTCCAGCTCCTGTCTCTTCAGCAACCACCCTGCCAGTGGCACCACCTGACGAGAGTGCACACACGCCAGAGCCCTCAGGCACCCAGTCATCCACACGCAGCACACAATAGCAGCACTCTAAGCATACCAGACCACAGACACCATCACCACAACGCAAAACGGGCACACATGAGCGCAAAGCAAAAAGCCCATCACATGACACTCAGGGGCATCAGGCCAAAAAGCAGGCATCAACATCACATTCATCAAAATCATCACCATCCAAGGGCACTCCCATCCCCACACCTGATCCCAAAGACCCACAAACACTTGCCCTGTCTGCTGTGAACCTGGTGCCTGCCACAACTAAGCCTAAACACATTCCAAAGGCAGATTCACCCAAAACATCGACTCCCACCCACACCCCTGTGAAGCAGGGACAAGAGAGCAAAGTGGGTGGTTTACCTCGACAACAGGGGATGCAGGGGAAGAGGCAAGGCCACCCCACGCATACCACCAGGTCCAGCAAATCCACAGGGGGAGAGCCACCTGCACCTGCTACACCTTTGGGTAAGAGTGAGGCTGTTGTGCCCACCTCACTTCCCACTCCGGCAAAGACACTTGTGGGCTATCGGATCCCCAAACAGTTGAGACCCAGCCCTCAACATTCACCCTCAGCCACTGTGCCTCCACACAGCATGTCTCCACTCTCCACCTCCCCATGCCACCACTCCACCTGGTCCAAGCAGCCCTCAGGCTCCCACAGCCACAGATCCCTCTACCTCAGACAGTTCTCTGCCTCCCAGGTCCAGTCCTCTAACTGGCCCCGACAATCAGCCCCCTTCCAGTTCAACTTCAAGCCAAAGTTGAAGCCAAGTCCCCCTCCCCACACCATTTCTCCCACAGCGGTGCCTGGACTGCCCATTTGAAGGCCCTGAGCTCTGGTGCTCTGGTGATTCCCATGGCAGTGGACTGTGTTACCCATTTGATGTGCAAGTTCTCATGTACACATGTGCGGACTAGAAAATTGGACTGGCCAATGGCCTTGATGTTTTGCACTTTTGATGCCTATCCAGAGATTATGTAATAAAGACTGTTACTTATGTTGTGTGCTTTGTCGCTGCCCTTGCTAATGAAAAAGTGTAATGTATGTGTATATGTTCATGTGACACATGCTCTGTATGCCACATTCACATTGGCAATTACTTGATTTACTTTTTCAGAGGTTACAGGCACTTTTGTGCTTCTTGACTCTGAGGCTTGAGGGTGCAATGATGGTTGTATGTGATGATCTACTCTTATCCTAATCATTCTATTGTCAGATCTCCAATTTTGTAGACATGTCATATTCGGATGCAGTACCACGACAGAAGTGAATTCTATCCACAGGATAACTTGCGGGTGGACAGGGTCCGTCATATCTGTGGGATCTTTCTTGATATGTGAACAGCAGTGTAGATTTTTATTTATTTTAGTTATTTACTTGAGTTTTATATAGCGCTGGCTAGACCCGGAGGTATCAGAGCGCTTTACATAAGGACATAGCGAGTTACAAGTTGCAAAAATATCACAATAGTTACATAATGGATAAATAAACAATACAGGAGTAGATTAGTGAGCACGAAAGTCAGGATAGGAAAGATCAGGGACAGCAGGTAATCCACAGGAAGGAGACAGCAGCGGGGAAGAAAACGAGACAAATGTCCGAGATCCGGCTGGGTAGGTGACGGCCATAGCGGTGTGCCAGGGCCAGTCTCCCCTATAGTTGCCGTTGCAGCTCCACCGGGAAGCGGCCATGCGTAGTCATCTTGTGTAGGCCTGTCTTCATAGTCACATGGGTACATTTGAATGTGTGCACTTGAGTAGTCATACAGTGTGATTGGCCTGTCATTGTCAGAAGTGTTGAGGTGTATGTGCCCCTGCACATGACACCTACACACATGTATGATCCAGGTAATGAGTGTCTGTTTGTCTAGATTATCAGACATGTGCTTCAGATTGTGGGCACATGTAGGAGTTGTAGGTTGAGCACTGTGCAGTGTGTCGGTGTGACCTTGCAATCCAGGGTACACCTACTTGTTGTCACAGTCAGTTGTGAGTATGCAGAGTGTGTCACTGCAATGTCTGTGTTGTGTTTTGTTGATCAGCCATGACTCTTGTTTAAGTTTGTGCTCACTGTGCTGACCTGCTCAGGCAAACTGACATTATATGTGACTTTTCTCATACCATGCTGTCACTTGACACATTTTTGGTATGACGAGTCATACCATCCCCTATAGGTGCTTTTGATGCCTACACATTGTGAGTTACTCCTCTATGTGTTTTTGCACTGTACACTCCTCACCTGTCCAATACTGATGTCCACACCACTTCAGTCTAATATCTTCCACCCCATGCCTTGCCAGTGTGTGACCCTCCCCACCACTTCATAGTGTGACACTATACTGTGGGAGGATGATCTGTGTAAAGGACCAATGTGCCACTCAGGACAGATTCACAATTTGTTATGTGGTATTTTCTTCTACTTGTTTGCAGTCATGGTTGCTCATGTGCAGTGCATATGTTTGACCAGCACAGTCCTCTAGTCATGTTGGATGCATCTGGGTTTTCCTGAGTTGTGCAGCTATGGGTGATAACTAAGGTGTATGTCTGTTTGCTGAGGTACTGCTACCCTTCCTGAGTGTGATGGGATGTGTGACCTGTGATGATTTGTGGTGTGGAAGTTCATGGTGGAGCACTCAGATATGTGTGATACTGGTTTTGTTGGTGTTCACACACTGCTTACTGTGCATGCACTGCTGTCAGTGTATGTTGCCTTGTACTTGCCTGGTATGCATCCCCCTGATATCCAGCTGAGTTTGCTATGTGATGAATTGGTATGTGCATATGTTGTGTATTTGTTGTTGATGGATGCAGTGTTTGGCCTGTGTTGGCTCTTTCTGCTGGCAGGTGCATGTGTGTGTGATGTTCTATTTGCATGACATTGTGTGTGAGTAGTTTGTGGATTGTAATACATTCGGATGTGTGTTGAATTTGTAGTGTGCATTTCTTGTGTGAATGTCACATGCAGCAATGTGGATTCTTGTTCATGAGCTTCTTTTGAGTGCACAATTGTGCTATGTCCTCCTATATTAGACCTGCCACTTGTCAAGAGTGTGCATGTGCATGCTTGTGCTATACATTGACACCTTGCTCACTTGGTAACTGTTGTAGTGTCTATGTCATGTGTTAGCTGATTTGTCCTATTGATCACAGTTAGTGTTCAGGATTGGCATTTGATAATGCATTTTTTGATTGGGTTGGGGTATGGTGTCTGTGCATTTGGCCTGAGTGAAAATGTTGTGTATTCGTGTTCTGTCTAGGGTCACATTGCCTATCCACTATTTGCCTGCACATGGCTGAGCTTGTTGGACTTCTTTGGATGTTGTTTATGAGATTTGTGTTTGGCTATTGGTTTTTTATCAGCATTGGTTCAGACATCCCTGAGTGGGATTCTGACATTTGTAGATACACACCAGGGTGTGTCATTGGTTATCAGGAAACTCACAGGATCTTATTTGTACCTTTATCTGTGTTTCTCACAGGTGTTGAGTAGTGCAGGTGTGAGATGGGTAGATGAGGGGTATGTGTGAAGGTCATACTTGAGTTTGACAGTCAGGGAGTGTGACAATGAGCCATGTGTGTTGTGCTGGTGGCATACACATGTCACGGTAGTTGACACAGATGTGTGGCTGTATGGCTTCTGACACTTCCTATCATTCCTGGGCCAATGCATAGATTGCATTGCTGTATGAAAGAGATATTGCACAGATGTAACTTTAGTTCAATTTCAATCACTGTGCCACCCATGTCTGATTTGATGGAATAAGTGTAGTGCGATATGTTCCTCCTCTTGCATGTCATGTACAAATGCTATGTGGCTTGCTCCATGTTTTTCCTGCAACGTGCACTCCACTTTAGGCTAGTCTATTTATTGTCATACATTGCTGCTGACTTATGGTATGTGTATGTGGCTGAGTTTCAGAGTGTGATCTGTCTGAGTGACTTGACACGCAGTGTGAACAGTTCCATGGTTGTTAATCTGCAGAGTGACTCTTCATTTCTTAATTGACTCACTTGGATTCACATGAGTGGAAGGCAGGTGTGAGGAGGAGGGTTGTCCTGAGCGTCAGGTTAGAGTTTCCTGCTGTCAAGATGGACTCTTCCTGACACTTTGGCATTCATTTACTACTTAGTAGTTGGTGCTCCCTTTGTTGAGGTGGAGTGATGGTGTGTGGGTGTTCTGTGAGTTGGCAGTGTAGTCAGTGATGTTGATGTACTAGACATACTCACATGGTGTAATTTATTTCAGCAGTACACTTGTAGGTGAAATGCACAGTGGTGCTTACTTTGAGTTTTCTGTTTGAGTCAGAAATGTTGTCTGTATTGCATGGTATGGGCTGTCATTGTGTGATATGGACTGCCATTGTATGTGTTGGGCCTATCAATGTCTGCTTGGGGGCTGTGGTGATGTGTGATTGTGTGCAAGTGGTGTGTAATATGCTGTGTCATCTACCTGGCCTCACTGACTCATTCCAACACCTTGTTGGCCTACTGTGAAGTTCACATACACACTACTTGGTCTGCCCTCCTCTGTTCCACATTGTATGTGGACTGACCCTTATTTGTGTGCAATGATGACTTTAGTCATTTTGGAGGGACTCTTGCCTCACCCCACACTCATGTTCCTATTCAATTGGTGATGATCTTAAGGAGATGTCACTGTAGACAGTGCATCTGCACATGACTTCTTGCTGCAGATATGTTGTGCTGAGTGGTGCTTCTTTTATGTTACATGTGGTGTGGATGTTGTGATGTTGGTCTTGCTTGTGTGTGATTATGTCCTGTACTCTTGGCCGCTAATAGGATTTAATGGGCCGTGGTCCTAAAGGGAATGTGCGAGGCCCCTCTAATCTACATAGTTGACCCCTTGCAGGGAGACCATTCAGAGACATTTCGGGACGCCCAGTGTCCAGCATTTTTGTGCCACAACATTTTTTACTTTAAGCCCACAAGCAATTCTCACACCTTCAGTGGTTAGGTGTGAGAATTGCTTGTGGGCTAAGATTTAAAAATGTGGGGGAGTTAAAATGCTGGACACTGGGCATCCCGCAATGTCTCTGAATGGTCTCCTTGCAATTGGGACAGGAGGAAGCGTTTCCCTCCCCTAGGCCTCCAGGCACCATCCCTGGGAGGCCCGTGGAGGGTAACCCTCCCATGGTGCCTAATTGCAAGGAGACACCTTTCTTGTGTTTAGATGGGCAGGGAAACGACAGGACACATGATCGGTGCGGGCCCCATGCTGATAGGCTGGATGCGAGGCCCTGGGCAGCTGCCCACACTGCCCATGACTAGCGCCGGCCCTGCCTGGACTCCTACTACTAGGGCCGGTCCTAGGATTTTTGGGGCCCTGGGCAGTAAGTGGATGGGAGAGGCCCCCCTAATTTGCATACGGCATAACACAGCCATGGTATACCCCTGCAATGCCCAGGGAAGGGGACCCTCTCTTGGGCCTCGCAGCAATTGTGTAGTGGTACGAGACCCAGGGTAGGGGGCCCCTTCCTTAGGCCTCGCAGTGATTGTGACCAAGGCAACAAATGAGGCACCCTCATGAGCAGCAGAGACAGTGTGGCTGCTGTTTTCTCCACCCCGCACCTGACCTTCTGTGCAGGGTGTTAATCTTCACCCCCACCTTCCCAGACAATCTACCTTGCCCTTTGAAGTGGGAGGTGCGAGGTCGAGCCACACCTGGCTGCTAAATAGTGCATGGATGGGGGGGCACAAGAGGAGCACACAGCGTGGGCAGAAATGCATGCGAGAGGTATGCTGTGGGCTGTGACCAACTGATGCGGGGCCCCATGTGGGTACGGTAAAGGTGGGGCCCTGGGCAGCTCCCCACACTGCCCACGCCTGGCGCTGGCCCTGCCTACTACATTGTGGGCAGGTTTTCCCGCGATTTCACCGCTGCGGTGACATGATCAGGACCTTGCAGTGATTTCTATGTTGATGGGTGACCCCGATGCAGAGGTGTCAATTTCTAGCAAGCAGGACATGTGTAAGTACACTGTGGGATATGTTCCTGTCTCCACCAGGGTGTCTGATGTAGACAGGAAACGTATTTCAGCACAACAGTTGTGTGTTGTGGTTGTATGCAGAGATGTGTTATTTACTTACCTGCGGTGTTGACCGTGGCGGCGTCTCATCTGCTGGTAGTGGATCAGGTACAGCAGCTGAAGGGCTTGTAGAGCTGGATCCATGGCGGTCAGGAACGTGTGGAGGTGCCCCGGATTCGAGTTTCTATCCCCGCAGTTGTGCTTCCGCCGTCTCCGAGTGGCGGTTTCTCCGCTGCGTTCTGATGGGCTGTTTGAGGCATCGTGATTTGTCCGGCGGTCGTAACATCATTCCGCACGGAGGTCTTTCTCTATTGGCTCCCTCCGCCACCGTTGCGGAAGGAAAACTCTGGTGGATCCCGAAACTCCGCAGCGGACGGGAAATGGGCTATCTTTGCCCATTGTAATATGGTGGACGCGAGGACCGCCGCAGGAGTGAGGAAATGGACGTTTTCCGCCACCGCCAGCACCGCGGATGTGCCAAAAACCGCCATCGTAATCGACCCCACAGTTAGCTATGCTTTAGGGATGTTGTGTCTGTTTATATGTATCTATTGTATCAATTTTATCTTCTACTGAGATCTGTGCTTTTATGGTTTAATCGTATTAATGATGATCTTGTCATGGTTTAATGTATTGGCATCCTAATAAACTTAATTCTGATTTTGATTGTGACAGTAGTTAAAGGAGGACAAAAACTTGCCAGAGACAGTATGGAGGGTGAAAGGCTCCCCCAGAATAGGAACAAGGATCGAACTGGGTATGAAGCTAAGGAAGAATAGCGCGATATTGTTGTCTTTTTACTGTATGTTATAGAAATAATCAAGAACAAGACAACTAGTATCGGTAAATGCACATTTAAATTTATTACAATGGAATTACAAATATTATGACAGCAATCACAACGTGACAGTGAAAACAGGCATCAAGTGCGATTTTCTACTGGGATATTTGGATTTGTTCCGTCAACTGCACCCCCAAAAATGTATAGCATTCAAGAAGTGGGACAACATATACCCTTCTGGAAAATGAAAGGTTATGAAGGGAGACTTCAGACATGATTTTCTATAAGGCTCTGTGTCAAATGTTGGGTGAGAAATAAAACTTGGACCTGTTCTTGAAATTGTAATCTTACTTTACAAATAATTCAATAAATGAGTCTGTGTGCCCTAGCACATCTGAGCTCATCCAACAATACCACCTGGGTTGGAAGTTTTCTCTTTGTTCACCTTTAAAAACATAGAATTTGTATTGTTTTATATTGTGTTATGTCTACTGTAAACAATATTTGTAGTGTAACCGTAATATGAATAATTTTCTGTTTGCTTGTATTTTATCTTAGAAAGTGATCTGTAAAGTACCATCTGTATTTTGCAAATTAAATGGTTTTTTTTCCTCTTGTGAAGTGCTCAGGCAACAATTGGGGCTGGTATGTGCTATAAACAAACTGTAAATAAATGAATAAAAATACAAGTAGTCTGCTGCCACATGTAAACTTTGGAGGCCCCCACACCGTTCAAACCACAAATTATAATCTGGAGTATACCATTCCTCTTCACTCTTTCGCGAGGCACTGACATCTTCCCCACACAAGGGTGGTCACAATTAGAACGCTCGAAGATAAGGGTGGAGGATTTTTTTTTAATTTGCTTTATTTATTAGGATCCAACATTTGCATTACAAGTAAATAAATTTAAAACAGTATTAAGGTAGAGGAAAATTCTTAAAGTTAGAATGCTTCACCAACCTGTCCGGGCGTTTTTCTGCCTAGACGGTGGTTTCTAGCAAGGAAGGAGCTAATTTGATGAGTAAAAATGTATTATAATGCGATCAATACACAATTTCCCATTAGACATAAAATAAAGATATATAAAATCTGTTCCTATAGCATAAAATAGTCAACTCCAAAAACTCAACAAACAAAAGGAAGACTATTTGCTAACTTCATTGCTGGCTTTGCATTGCTGTAACAGAATGGGTTCAGCTTTCAACATAAAGCAGGCTGCCATGGTGAGCAGTAGATTTTGGGATATTCATCTTAAGAAGTTGTGCATTTATGAGTCTATGTGAAAGGAAATCCAGGATGCTCAATGTATCCTCGGCACAGATTCTGAAAGTCTTGTGACGCATGCTTACCGGAGTTGTTTTTAGTGAGGAAACTCTGTTTATTATGTACTTGACATGAAGTTGGCCCTTGGCCCAGAGGGAATGCAATGAATGCATGATTTGTTCTTCCTATAATTGTCTATTTAACTTGGCAATCCAGAGTAATTTTTTCCGGTGTAACTGATTGGGACGTCACTGAACTACTGCTCGAATTAATGAACCAGCCATAATGCTCATAATAAAAGCTCATGATAAGACGTCCTATACTCCCCCCTTCCGCTCCACCCCTCCCTGAGCTTTACCTCATGCAGAAGGTATACAAAGCCACAATCTTAATAGAATGTTTTCCCTAATTGACGTAAACACTATGATTGTGAAAAAGAATAACTGACAGACCATCTGCTTGAGTGAGTCCTTGACATTTTCTTTCATTTCCTTCAATTGCTTTTTCTAGGAAGTAAATAGAGAACATTGTCTAATTATAAAACTCAGACGTATATACTATCTCCAAAGCATTTCTGCTTATTTATATGAAATACGGCCCCGCCCAAGCACAGACTTCCTTCGGATTTCACACCAGTCTCTTTCGTCCCCTCCATTTTGGCTAGCGCCAAGATAGCTGGGGGCAGATCTACAAGAAACTAACGCAGTGCAGGGCGCTGCGTTAGTTTCGAAGCACAGGGATGCAACATATTTACAACAATATGTCGCATCTCTGTGCTTCCCCCTGCGCTGGCGCATAAACTGCTGCCATAGTGCTGGCGCAGGCACCCTTGCACCATGGTGCAAGGATGCCTGCGTCGTGGGGAGATTGTTTTTGTGCAGGAAGGGGCACCTTCCAGAACAAAAACAATCAATTGAGGTGATTTCCTCTTCCAACATGTGCTGTAGAATGCAGCACGCATTGAAAGAGGAAAAAAAACGAGGAGAAATGAAAACATTTCTCCTCGTTGCACCTCGCTACCCCACCCCTAGGGTGGCGTAGCATTCTGACGCATTTCCAGATTTACGATTTCTTGTAAATCTGGAAATGCATCAGTGGACAAGGGTGTTGCGTGGGAACACCCATAGCAACACTCATGTCACGCCCCTAACACGCAAAGAGTTGCGTGAACAGGGGCGATATTTACAAGCACAGGTTAAGTCACGCAGGGTGACTTTACCTGTTCTTGTAAATATCACTTAGCAGGCTGCCCCACCGGTGCGTCACGCAACGTGATGCACCGGCGGCGCAAGGGGCTTGTAAATCTGCCCCCTGGTCTTATTCACAAAACAATGTAAAAGTTCAGGCACACATTACCATCTCCACGTTAGGCCTGGGTGAAAGTTTACTTATGCTGGAGTAATCAGAGTAATTTTAGTAACTTTGCGTTACTCTTTTGATGCAAAATGACCAAGAATTTAGCAAGCACGCCTGTAATTATGAGCAATTTGGCACAAAAATCCCAGCACAGGAGCAGAGGAACAACAAATTTAGCAAGTGCGAGCGTTTGCTGACCGCTGCTGTTTGTGTTCAGTTGCATTTATTTAGCACTATTTCTTAGCTCGTAATGCATTCCCGGGTCCATTGTGAACAAGAGGGTGCAATTTGCACTAAGAAAATAGCGCTGAATGCTGGGTTGCCCTCTTTGGATAATTCTGCATAATCTCCCATAATTTTGCAGTCATTTCGTGTAATTATGCTGCGGCAAATTATGCAAGGTTACGACAACCCCTAAATCATACTTTTTCATTTTTGTCTAGTTAGAAACATTATAATTCTGGGAATATTATGTGACATCTCCTGTGGGGTCCTATTTCACCTGCGCGAATTCTAGATAGTATACAATTTCAGACAGGCAGGAGGGATCCCCTGTCAAATGCACACTTTTTTCCTTTTTCTCTGGAAGGAGAAGGGAAAGGACAGAAGAAAGCTCTTCCTCTTTTACCCCTCCATCAAATGTACATGATTGGGGTTGTTCCCAATCTTTCAAGGCAAACCATGTACTGGAATATTCCCTTCCTACCCCTTGAATTTATTTATTACTACAGATATCTCTGTATTTGTGGCAGAGAAATGTGCAATAGCAAACCCTTCTACGCCTGCCAGCAATCCTTTTGAGGATTTCCAGCAGGTGTAAATGTATTTGTTTTTCATCTTATATGTACGCTTACAGTTTATACCTTTATGAATAGTGCCAAATATTTATTAAATTCATTATTTGAAAATGTCAATTTGTCACATTTTCTCCAAAAAAAGCACAAAGCATTTCGGGACTTGTAGTTTCATTTTTGCCACTGTCAGTATAATAAATAAATCAAATATTTCCATTATGTATTTACTGGTTACCTATAGTGCTGGTCCATCGCCTAGGCACTTTTATGTTGAGGTGGTAAAAAGAGCAATGCAAAACTACATTAAAACAAAACAAAAAAACTAAATCCTAATACATCTTGAGTGGCTCCTGAATCTGAGAACCTGTGGTTCCTAATTAACATTTGCACAACAAAATTGTATGTCCACATTTGCTTGTAATATTAGTGTTAACACCACCATCGGACAATAGGTGCCAAACTGGTATCTGTCCGTTCAGATTATTTTTAAGTATTTTGAATTACACACTTTGTTAACATTTAATGGTGCAGATTCCAATGTATCTTCATTCTGATACTTAATTGCAAAAAATCAGTAAATTGCTTCATTTTGTAATCTAGCTTGTTTGTTGGGAGCACTCTCGCCGTAAACGACTCCAACGTTCTCAAAATTTTCAATTCGCCCGATGACCTTTATTCGAATTTCACCAAACATTCGGACTCTTGATTTTCTGTGTTCGATTTAATCCTCTTCCACCTCATCCGAGTCCATATGGAGCGCAGGATCTATGGCAAAGCAGTAGTTTGAATACGTCTATGGCTTTACAGGCTATCACTAAGTTGAGCTCCAGTGAAAAGTGAGTCATTGCTAGGGAAGGGGCAGCAAAATGTCACTCTATAAAGACAGAAAGAATGGTTGCACTGTCCCTCTGCCTATACAGTTTGAAGAGAAGAATGGTCATTTTCAGGGAGGTATGTGAGATTATGAGTGTTCATTTACACAGTCAATAGAAGGAACAAGGAACTGAACATTAGTGTTGCCAATTCTATTTCCATGAACCCATATCAAAGAGTTCTGAGCTCGCTTTTCGAATGAAGGCCTCACCTCACTTTCAGTACCTGGCCAGAACCTTTACTATACCTAAAACGAGAAAACAGATATCCTTTAAAAAATCTACAGAACCACATCTTATCTTTAGAAACCAAAAATATGTTAGCAGAATACCGATCACAATCCAGAGCTCTACCGTAAAGTAAATCAAAACAATATTGAAACACATTAGAAGATTTATTCATGCTTTGTCAATTTTGATAAGATGGAAAAGATATTTCACTTCAATCACTCTCAATCAAGCGTCAAAAAAATCCGACAACACATCTACAACACAGCCACACCTGACAACACCACCATGAATATATCCTACAGTGCACCCAAATAGACCATCTTCATGCTAGCTGGCAGTGTTCTACAGGCTATTTCTACCAGAAGCCGATTTTAAAGCGGTTGCTCAAGGTTGGCCTATGACAGAACTAAAGTTTAAGTACAAAACTGAACTTCTATCAACCTCGCTGTGGTCTACCCAGACAGAGAACCTACGAGGGTATGGGTTTCAGCCTTGTTATTTAGTTTGATCATTTGCTCAGATAGCTCTCTCCTGCTCATTGGTGGTCTTCTCCTCCCCAGGGTCTTCACAGAGGCATTGGGGTGCTCGACTTGCCTTCCATTTTTTGTTTTCCTCCCTGTAGTCAGTGGTTCCTCTTCCCAAGGCCTCAAGGGACAGTTGTGGAGTTGATAGCCTCGAAGAAACAACAGGGTAAGCAGTATTGTATTGAGGCTCCCTCTTTCACCTGCAGTGCCCACCACCATGCTTGTGATAAGTATAGTGCTCTCTCCTAAACACGAGCCCCTTTTCATCTATACAGTGTGTCCCCAATCCGGTAGCTGCACCCCTGACCAACATCTCCGTAGAGACATAAAATGCCAAATGGGTACATGCCTAAGTCCACAGCCCTCTGGGCTTGTGGCGTCGGGTACCGCAGCGTCCTCCTGTACTCCTTGGCCACTGGGTTCGATCGCCTCAGTGATAGTGCGGTCTTTGTCGCGGGCATCCTCTCCACCCTCTCCTGGTGTCACAGTGGGTGAGGTTAGCTCCCTCTCATCTTCGGTTTCTTCCTCAGGCTCCACGGCTTCAGCCGGTTCGCGGAAGTCCTTTGGTTTCGTCTCCTCAGTCATCTCTCCTAAAGCTGGGCAATCCATCACAGTAAAGTTTCCTCCTCCTACACAGCATATCTGTGGTACCTCTGGGTTTATAGCTTAAGTCCTCCCGGGCGGCCACTTGATACTGCTTGAAGCAACTAGAACGTTGCTGCTACAACACTTCCGGATCGGTGGTGTTGGCCATGCTAGAATCCATGGTTGGGGCGGCCTCCTGACTACACTTACAATATCGACTACCAACATATTTTTGAGGTAACTAGATGAGGAGTACACTTACACTTCCCTATGTATCTCGTTTATATTTTGGTAAATGTGCAGGTAGATATTTTGTACCTCGATATTGTGATGTACAATCTTGTTCAGGTGCTGGTCTTATCTCTCATATTCAGGTTTGTAAGAACAGGACTGAATAAGAATAGTTCAGTAATATATCATTGCTGGATGGACATTGAAAGTAAACAACATGATCCTCAAGCTCACATGGGGTAGGCAAAATCAGCAAAGAAGAATGTGAAAGTCCTTGGTAGTAAGGACTAGAGGTTGGAGAAATAAGCCACATTTGAAGGCATGAATTGGAATACAGTGATGACTTTTAAAGTGAAGAACACAAAATATCAGAGGAGACAACATCATAGGAAGAAGCCAGCTGCCTAGACGAGATTATGTTTCTTGGAAAGAACTGCTTTATTGCCATGGCCGTACAAATCCAAATCAACAGCTTATTGGATGGCCTGTCAGAAACATGAAGTCCACCCATTTTCAGTACCAGAAGCTGAAACTAAATTGCAGATGACAATAATACCTGCGGAACAAGTTCCAGGATTCCAGGATGAAACAGGAGACACAGATGTTATTAATGAGGGCTCTGGCAGTGTTGTTAAGAAGGCTCTGGATCACCAAATAGGGGTCCTGGGCGAGCTTATGAGTGGTTTTTTAATTGAAGGTGAGTGCGGAAGTTTGCAACAAGAGAGGAAGTATATGTGAATCACAGAGAGTGGAAGTATTTGTATAGGATACTAAGGGAGTGTGACCCTGTGTGTGCCGCTTCTGCTCAGGGCACCCACTGAAAGGAATGAAAGACACGAGGGGTTATAATTGCTGGAATCCAGGTACCATCATTGTATGGGAGGTTAAGACCATTCTTGTTGGGGCAACATCATGAAAACTGCATGTTTCATTACAGTGTAACTTTGTGTGTGAAGAATTGAATTTCAAATTGTGATTTTTGTATTGTTCTTTTTACAGTTTTGTGTCATATATTTGTGGTAGAATTCTTTTATCTGTCCTGACGAAGGTGGAACCTATAAGACTGATTCACTGAAATGCGTCGGCGTAACCTATAATACTGAATCTGTGGGCACTGAAGAATCAGATGGCAATGCAGACACCACACGAACCCCTTTGTACCCCAGATTGAACGGATCAGTTTTGCAATTTACATTATTGTGTTAGTTTTGTCTTCTCCCAGTTTTTGTGCATATGTTATGTTTACATATGTGTTTTTGATCTATTAAATTGAATTGTGTTGTGCCATATTTTGAAGATCACACACATTTTTATCCATGAGAAAATCTTGTTAATCTGTTTTTACTGAGGGTATGTTCATTTTAAGGATTGTTTAATATATGGGTGTATACATTTTATAATGTACTTTGGAGAAGGGCAACATTAAGGGGCCGATTCCGATCTCGGCCGGTAGGGCTCCGAATCGGATTCGGCATAACCGGATCCGATTCGGAGCCCTATTTCCCGACCGATTCGTACGCGCGTCCGGACGAGCGAGTACGATGCGAAATCGCCGACCGACTCGTTCGGGCGGGCGTCCCAACCGCTCCGACCGACTCGTTCCCGGGTCTAACCGCACCGACCGACTCGCTCGGACACGACTCGCACCGCGCAATGGAGACGTTTCCCGGCCGGGTAAGTACGATGCGCGCCGCGAGCAGTCCGACCGACACGCGCCGTCCGGCTCGAAAGAGCAGTCGGAGCTGTACTTCGGGGGTCCGTGTTGGACCCCCCTGTACACATAGCTGCTTGAGTCGCACACAGGGGGGACCAATGGTTCCCCCCTACCTGTGCGTGTACGGCGCGAGTCGCTTCGCCGCGTACCCACTGTAGGGGGTGCCCTTGTTCGCCTCGCACCCATTGAGGCAATGGGAGCTCGCGTACGCGTTGTACGACCGGGTCCCATTGACTTCAATGGGAGTCCGACCGACTCGAGTACGATAGCATACGGACGCATCGTACTCGTTCGGTCGGGCTGCACGGGTCCGATTCGGTAGGAAATCTCTCCGGGTCCGGCTCGGTCGGAGAGATTTCCGGCCCGAATCGGAATCGCCCCCTAAGTCTTTTTTTGTATCCTTGCTATGTTGTTGTGGTACCGGACTTTGGCTTTTGGGGTGATTGAAGCATGATTACTTAGTGCACATGGCCTTTGCGCGGTGGGCACTAGGCTGAGCTGCATAAGTGGAGCTGTGTTTTTATTTGGAGAAGAGTGGGAACACTGGGTCATAGGGAATTTGTGGATCCCTTCACATTCTAGAAATGTGGGGAAAAGTCATGTTTGTTGCCAAACTTTGAGGTTTGAAGGGCATTGTGAGAAAGACATGTTGTGGGATCCACGCTAGGCATACCATCTTGGACTCCCCTGGGTGGCAGCCAAGCACGGGCCCAAATAGTGCAGTCATTCAGCATGGCAAGCAAGACGAAATTTTAGTTTACTCCCACTCTGCTAGTCCATATGTCAAAACTATACCAGAAAGAAAGCATATTTCCTCTTGCTTGCCATAGGAATGAGGATGTTCAATGTAAGCGACCATTGGACTATTCTGCATGTAAATAAAACCCAAAAGTAGCTCCTTGATAGACAGCTGCGGCTCCTTCGCTATGGCAGAGGAGCGCTGCCCCACCCCCCAAAAACGTCAGGAAAGGAAAAGTAAAACAATAGTAAACACTTGTTTTATTTTCCCTTTCCTGCCGAGTGTTGGGGTGATACAAAAGGGGATGATGGACGGAACGTTTGAGCCAATCAAACACTCACCCCCAGTCAACTGATCTGGGTTTAATCCATCATCATTCTTTAGCTCACTCCACCACCCCAGTTCAGACATGGCCATATGCAAATCAGTCTGACCCTGTGCCTCATGGGAACAGTCCAGCACGAACTGCCAAGCCATGTCTTCCCTGGACTGGAAACAAGCATCCTAGGACCGGTTTCTGGCATTCCAGCCGTCATCAGCCAGGCTTGCTTGAATCCAGTGGCAAAGTGAGCAAGGGACCCACGTCTGGGCATACCCCGCCAACTTAGGGCGAACAAAGCGATACAAAAGGGGATGATGGACGGAACGTTTGAGCCAATCAAACACTCACCCCCAGTCAACTGATCTGGGTTTAATCCATCATCATTCTTTAGCTCACTCCACCACCCCACTTCAGACATGGCCATATGCAAATCAGTCTGACCCTGTGCCTCATGGGAACAGTCCAGCACGAACTGCCATCATCCCCTTTGGTATCGCTTTGTTCGCCCTAAGTTGGCAGGGTATGCCCAGACGTGGGTCCCTTGCTCACTTTGCCACTGGATTCAAGCTAGCCTGGCTGAGGACGGCTGAATAGCCAGAAACCGGTCCCAGGATGCTTGTTTCCGGTCCAGGGAAGACATGGCTTGGCAGTTCGGGCTGGACTGTTCCCATGAGGCACAGGGTCAGACTGATTTGCATATGGCCATGTCTGAACTGGGGTGGTGGAGTGAGCTAAAGAATGATGATGGATTAAACCCAGATCAGTTGACTGGGGGTGAGTGTTTGATTAGCTCAAACGCTCCGTCCATCATCCCCTTTGGTATCGCTTTGTTCGCCCTAAGTTGGCAGGGTATGCCCAGACGTGGGTCCCTTGCTCACTTTGCCACTGGATTCAAGCTAGCCTGGCTGATGACGGCTGAATAGCCAGAAACCGGTCCCAGGATGCTTGTTTCCGGTCCAGGGAAGACATGGCTTGGCAGTTCGGGCTGGACTGTTCCCATGAGGCACAGGGTCAGACTGATTTGCATATGGCCATGTCTGAACTGGGGTGGTGGAGTGAGCTAAAGAATGATGATGGATTAAACCCAGATCAGTTGACTGGGGGTGAGTGTTTGATTAGCTCAAACGCTCCGTCCATCGTCCCCTTTGGTATCGGAGTGTTGGGGTGGGCCAGGGGTATGACAGGAGTGGTAGTACACTGCCTTCAGTGCCCATGACGGTTTGCCCGGCCATCTCAGGCCGGCCAAACAGTCATGTGCATCGAAGCTCTCTCCAACCCAGCAGTGTTGCTGGGTTGGAGAGAGCAGACACAGACTCCCAGTCTGTCTGTGAGCGCAAATCGAGGGTGCTCTTGCCAATCGTGAAGCTGCTCTCATGCATGAGAGCAGCTTCAGGCTTGGCTACAGGGCAGACTGGTAACCTGTGCCTGCGAGAAGAGGAGGAGAAGAGCTCAACCAGCTGCAGGGATGTTTATTTATGTATTTATTTTTGCCCACCTGAGACCCCTATGCCCCCTCCCTCCTCCACCCCCCACCCGCCCTGCCACGCGTCCCCAACACCAGCCGCTACTGTTGATACAGGGCAAAACATGTGGGCCGTACGTTTCGATATATTTTCATAACTCAAGAAAAAACAATTTTTAAGAAAACAGAACATCTTGATGGACTCAATTGTGTGTCATGAAGATGAGATGTACATGTTGATGGACTCAGTTATATGTCATGAAGATGAGATGACCAGAGCACAATTTCTATAGTTGAGATCAGCACATTGAGATGCCTATATAAGATCACAGTCTCTGATACAGTGCTTTTCCCATTTGTTATTACTTGTATCATAAGAGATTTTAAGACGGCTAATCCGGTGAGTGGCGAGCACTAACAGTACTTTGAGTGTGACCATAAGTGGCACGGTTAGCCTCAGCCATCTATGTAGTGTTTGATGAGTTATTTAAGAAATATTCTATTTGTACCTCCTATCATTGCATACCAAAGAGGGAAAAATGTAAGAATTTAGGACCAGGTGTACATAGGTTTTCTGCGGTCGCAAACATTTAGATTTAGTAAAATATAGAGTCTCTGACCACAACAACCCTTTTATACATGTATTGACCCCATTTTGAGATTCAGAAAAGTTTTTCCAAATCACAATTAGGATGGGATCTGTTAAGGACAGTCTTTCCAAATTGTGACTGTACTACTTCCAGATTTAGGTCATCTGCCACACTGGTGGTCAATTCCTTAATACTGAGTTTGCCTCCATATAATTGGTTCTCTTCTTCGCATAATGTGCTCTCCTTCGAGGTCAATGCCAACTTATAATGTGATCCTAATATTTTTCCTGGTATGTCAGGGACACAATGTTTACCTTGTGGTGAAAGACCAATGCCCTTTCCATGGTGGTCTTTCGCTGAGTCTCCCACTGGAAATTGTGTGGCTAAATCATCACCATCTGTGGTGGAATCACATTTGCACCTTAGCAAAACCGGTGGTAGAAATGGACGCGTCTTTGACATAGAGAAGCTCACTATTTACGGATCTCTAAATTGGGTTGCTCAACCACTGGCGCCACGGTTGCAGGATCTACTGCTCTTTGTGAGATTTACCATTAGTGCCCTTCAATTACAAAGGCTGTTAAGTTACAGCAATGTAAGTCTGAGTTGATCATCCAGATCAGTCTGTCATCATAGATTTTTAAAGATATTTTGAGGGAAGAAAAAAGAAGGCTCAAACTGGACTGATTTCATTGCTGGAAACGTGGACTCCGAAGGCTGGGGCTTCTGACATGTTACTGGTCTTCTGTGTGCATGTTTACGTTGTAGGGCTCTGTAGGAACAGGTGTACTGTTTCTATGATACAGCAGGCCTCTATTATTATTACAGCATTCCATTCCTAAGAAAGAAAGGAGGCAGGTCACTCTGCAATTTAGTAGCACATAAATACTAATTTTTGAAAAGCTGGAGTCCAAGGCTTGGAACACTCTCTGATTTCTGTGAATCTAATTTACTGCCAGATACATTCGATCATGCAGCTGCATTCTGGGACCGCTCCAGAACTTTTGATGCCTTGGTCGCCAATGTTTCTCTGAAGAATAGGTAAAACCTCCATAAAACAGTGTAATCTGCAACATAGATTGAACTTTGATTATACAATCTATCTCTTTTGTAAATCTTGGTCATAATCCGTGGGCTGTTCTACGTACTCCGCGTCGCCTCGTGGACGCAGCTGTTCAAAATTTACCACCTGTGAGTGGAGCCAGATGACCAAAGCGTTTTATGGGCATGAGGCGTAATGGTTAAACTTTCAAGATTTGTGCTGCAAATGGGAACATTTTTTACAGTTTCAATGAGGCAGAGAGGTGCAATAGTTAAAATTCCGCATGGAATCCATCACTCTGCCATTAAATTTAGAAATCTAAGGAGAAACAGATTGATCTGTGAAATAAATGACCAAAGCATTTAAAGACGGGTAAACCTGTTTCCACTTCAAGGACTCTTTCCCTGGCTGGGGAGGGGGCTGGGAGGAAGTGGAGGCGTTGCACTTTCAGATGTTAAAGATGTGTACTAGTGAACTGGGTTGTACTTACTGGCAGGCAAACGAAAACATCAGCAGACATGTTTAACAACCTAAATATCATCAAAAATACATATTACAGATCCCAATGAAGCTATATGTACTCAGAAGCAAAACTCCAATGTAAAGGAAAGTTTTGAACAAAGGATAAAAATACTTTTCGGAACAACAAAACAAATGAGCGGATTATTCTTGAGTGTTAGTCAGATGGAGAACTTACAGGGACAATGATTTGCCCTGAACCAAAACTAACATAGCATCAGCTCTCTATGGTTTCACATATGAAGGGAAGTATGGCAGCTTTAGGCCTTCGAACTTCCATATTTTGGAAACTGAGAGAGCACGTTTCCCTTAAAAGTGAAACAGAGTTTATATAATTTAAGCAGCTGCACCGAAATGGTTAAAAACATGGAAGGTCAATCATGTATGGTCCTAAATAATAAGAATGTTTTTTTTTCATAATTTAACAGTGTTGAAAAGCTCTGTGACTTTTAGGGTATTAGACCACAAAGCACTGAAAATATCAATCTTTTTGTCTTTTTACAGTTCAAACGTTTTCATCAATTGTCATAAACACAGAACACGTGCAGCACAGGCGGCATTACATGCTTCCCCCCACAGATATTTCACAGAATATCGTGCAGTGCACGTTGCCCTCCATTACAGTACAGTTGGTTTCATATTTATTAGCACTGGGCCAGATTCACAAAGGTAAACATAGCCCTGACGTCTAACTTTAGACCTGAAGTCTAACTTTAGACTTCAGGTCTAAACTTTGATGTCAGGTCTAAACTTAGACTTACGGTCTAAAATAACCTTTGTGAATCAGGCCACTGTGCGCCAATACAAAGTCATTAAAAGTGATGCAAACTGGAGAAAATGCTGATTTGTTATTTCGTTTCCAGTGTGAAAGCTGTTTAGCCCTGGAAGGTTGCAAAAAAAGTAATGCAAACCTTAATTTGTAAAAGGATAAGTGCTAGGGCTCTCGTCGGGAGGCCACTGCAGCTTGCACCTCACATATCCCATGCCAGCTGCCAATGACAGTACAAACACAGTTACTAACCATCACACTCCTACAAGTGTGACAAGTCAAACTATTCCAGGCCCCCAAAGCCGGAAGAATGGCTTGGGAGGCATGTATTAGTCATTGTAAATGTAAATTGAACAAATAAACCGCAGTTGTTGTGTTCATACCTAAATTAGCATGACAGCGCCACCATGTGGCAGACTGTCATAAGCCCCGGTGCTGACAATAAGGTGCCGGTGCGGAGCACCGGAAACCACCGGCTCAAATTAAGCACTGGCAAAGCAGTGTTTTGTGCTGCTTTGTGTTACTTTGCATTAAGGGGGTGTGTCATGCGTGATACATGGATTTAATCACTGATAGGCTTTGATACAAAGCCCCATCTGCTCACATAAGTAGACAGGGCTTTGTGCAAAAAAGCTATGCCTCCTTGAGGCAGGCGCAAAGGAGAAACATTTTCTTTTCTTCAAACTCTTCTAACTTTGTATATGTGCTGTATTGTCTAGCACACATGCAAAGTGGGAAAAGTTTACAAGTTAGTCTAATGATACTATTTTGTAATGGAATGGTACCCTTCCTGTGCAAAATGTATGCTATACTGATGCAGACACCATTGCACTATGATGTAAAGGTGTGTGCATGGTGCTAGGCAGTAAGACAGTGCACCAGCTTGAGAAGAAAGCAGCAGGACCAGGTCTCAGTAGCTGTATCACTGTCCTGCTTTCTCCCTTTCATGCAATGTAGTGCAGCAACTTTGGTTACTGCACTACATTGTGTAAAATAATAGTACATTTGCCCCATATACTGGAGGAGTACAAAATTGCCTCTATCAGGAAACAGAATCAATGTTTCAGCCTGGGTGCAAGCTCCCCTCCCTCATAGAAAAAATGCAACAAGGTAGAAGCAGCCCAAGCTTCTCTGCTTCATAAACAGTCATTCATTGGGCTGCTGCAGTGCATGCTTCCTTACAGAGAAAGAGATAGAGCAATGCAAGCCCCACTTTAGGGGAAGGTGGGGAGTCAGAGTGGAGTGGTCTGGGCTTGCTGAACTTCAATAAAGGAGCATGTTTTAGACCACCAAGCAATTACAGCACAAGTGTTCCAAATGTACTAGGAAACAGTAGTTGACCAGTGCTTCAGAGGACTGGGACAGGAGGTGTTTTAAAGGGATAGAGGGACTGGAAGAGCGGTGTAAAATCAAGCTTCACGCAAGTTGAAGTTGGGAAGAAGGTTTATTCTTAGGAAAAGGATCCCATCCACAGGAACAGTGCAGACAGGCAGGAGGCTCAGCTTCAACTGACAGCTATTTACATTAATACATTCCAAAGCTCCTGGCAACAAGAGCAGTGGCCTAGAATGCCACAAGGGGCTCTAGCCAAGGGCCAATATTATGATTAATTTAGAGGCAACAATGCCATGGTTGGATGAATGACCAGACACAAAAGTGGTGCAACATTTGAGGCAAGGGCTCAGGGATAAATTAAGATTGCCCTATGTATCACTGCTACTGAGTCATTGGGCCAAAAATGTATGATCTGTTAAGGGCGCTAAATTGGAAAAAAAAGTGCAAGGATGTGTGATCTCCATAAAGGGCCACTTTTAGGATCGCACACATCCATACCTTAACATATCACCATTGGGTGTTGTCCCACAGAAGACAAAGGGAGAGTTCAGATGAATTCCCCACCTTTCACAGTAAGAAGATAGATTAGGTAATTACTACATTACCCATGGAGAGTGCTCTGTGTAGTATTTCTGCAATATTCAGATCATTGCTCTGGTTTGAGACTGCAGGATAGGAGCTGACATAGGGAAAGCAGATGTAAAGTCAGTGCACCAGATATAACCAGTTCATCCAGGGCATTTTCCCTAACTTGCAATTCACTTTGTAGAACAAATATTGGTCGACAAAGCGATGCTGATGGGCTACTCTGTGGCATGAGTGATTTGGGGACTTTCAGTTCATTCAGGTTTTAAAGACAGCAAAAGGGTTTATGCAGGCGCTACAATACATCTATTATTTTGTGTTCGTAGTTAAGAAACATCGACATGGAGAATGCAACTGTTTGATGAGGATACTGGAACAGGTGGCTGTTACACCCAGAGAAAACTGAAATTGTGATAGATGGAGGTCTTTAACAGTGAAACCTGACACCTCATCAGAAATACTTTCTCTTAACTCTTGCCAGCTCCCAATTCCTCGTTCCCAGAGCTAGTTAAAATTCATATGCTATTGTGCATACACAGCTTCTGGTAGCGGAAGCAACAAGGTAAATGGTAAAGTATCAAGCCACAGCAGTGAAAATAACTGTGGCCCAACAACACGTTATTATTGCAGTGCAAAGGTCACATTTGAGTTTATTTGCACAATACAGTAAAATTCACAAAAGAAACAATTTTTACTGACTCACAGAGTGCATGTAAGAATTAAGATACACATAGAAAAAGCTCTCCTAGTTTTGCTTTCAAGCATTAATGTAACCCCTTGCATCCTGGTTGTCGGAAAATACATTTATTAAAACCAATACAATTAAATAATATCATAGAATAAACCAAATATACAAATGCACAGAGTGTAAGATACTATTTACTAGCATCAGGATGCATTGGCTTCCTGTGCGAGTCATGGCTCCTCCTCACACTCAACAATGCCACTAAATAGCAAGCTACATCCTGCACAATACATACATATATATATATGTATATAAATATATATATATATGTATATATATATGTATTACCTACTGGCGGTCGCCAGTAGGTAGTTATAGTTAGGACCTAGTTTCCATAGGAAAAGCATTTTTTGTTTTCCCAATAACTTTGGCGCTGGTTGACGAATCTTCGCGAAATTTTCAAAACTAGTGGGGCGCTCCGGTCAGCTCCTGTCTTGAAAGTTTCAGGGTGATTCGTCAAGCAGGGGCCGAGAAAAAAGGGGGTCCCAAAACGCATTTTCCCCATGTTATTTTCCATAGGAAACTTTAGACAAAGCTACAGGCCGAACTGCTGAACGGAATTACACCAAATTTGGCAAAAGGGTAGGTCTTGGTTCAGAAAGAGTCCTTTTTGTTAAATGGTGTAAATCCGTTCAGTAGTTCCTGAGAAATTAGAAAAAGAAAAAGTTTTGATATCTGGGGAAGCGGTGGGTTCGCGAACCCTCCCGATCACGAGCTTCACTCTAATTGGCTGCCAACACTCTAAACCAGGAAGTGCTGGCAGCCATCTTGTGACTCAGAACCGAGTCACAAGAAAACAGTGAAACAAAGGTTAAAAAACAAGAAAAGGGGGCAGGGTAGAAACACCCTGACCCCCTAGGCCTGCTCAGGGCCCAAAAAAGCATTTTTGTTTTTAAAAACGGCAGAATTCGCGCTGGGTGCGCGAATCCTGCCGATAAAATTTCTAAAAAAATGAAGCGCGGGCTTCGCGCTTTGTTATTATTGAGCCCCTGGGTGGGCTAGGTCCCAGGGGAATGCGCAAAAGTAATAGCGGGGGCCCATGAGGGCCCCCGCAGCCCCGGGGACTGCCACCTCCCCAGGGCTTTATTTATGTTTTGCGGGGGGCACGCACTCCCCCCACAGCCCCAGGCACCACCACCTCCCCGGGGCTCTCCTTTTTAAAAAAAACAAACCTGTGTGGGGGGGGCTCAAGCCCCCCCACACGCCCCAGGGACCGCCACCTCCCCGGGGCTTTAATAATGTTTTGTGGGGGCACGCAGCCCCCCCGCAGCCCCAGGGACCACCACCTCCCCGGGGCACTAAGTATGCAAATGCGGGGGTCTGTTATGGACCCCCAAGCCCGGGGGACCACCCCATTCCTGGGGCTTCAAAAACGCTGGGAGGGGGGCCGTGCGGTCCCCCTCCTGGAGCCCTCGATGGCCCTGGGGACCGCCACCCCCCAGGGCCGGCTCCTGCAGTGTCCCGGGGTGCCCACCCCTGGGACACTGCTGTTTGCTATGGCAGGGCGGGAGCCATGCGGCTCCCGCCCTGCCATAGCAAACTCTGCTTTGCTTCATTGAAGCGAGAGCAGGAAAACCTGCTCTCGCTTCAATGAAGCAAGCAGGATTGCTTTCCACAAGGGGAGCTGCATGTCAGCAGCTCCCCTTGTGGAAGCAATGCCGGCTCCTGCAGGAGGCGGGGAGCCGGCGGGACCGTGGGGGCATTGGGGCACCCCCCCACGGTCCCCAATGGAGAGGCCAGGCCCCGGGGGATGGGGTCCCCGGGGCCATAATTGGCCTGAGGAGGGGGCCACGCGGCCCCCCTCCCAAAAATAAAAATAAAAAGGATGGCCAGGCCCCGGGGGATGGGGTCCCCAGGGCCATAATTGGCCTTTGAAGGTGGGCCACGCGGTCCCCCTCCGCATAACAAAAAAAAAACAAGGCTGCCAGGCCCCGGGTGATGGGGTCCCCAGGGCCAATAGTGGCCCAGGGAAGGGGGGCCATGCAGCCCCCTCCCAATTTTTTTTTTTTTAAAAGCAATGGGCAAATCGCCGGAGGCCCCGCCCCCTCCCTGCACCACTGTGCAAACGCACCCCGTGGCGCGTTTTAAGGTGGGGAATTAGATCTCCTTGAATCCTGAGAGTCCCTGGGGGCTATCTAGCCCACTAGGTACCTCCAGTAAGTGCCACAGGGCTGCTTTGCAGAGAGGTGGTCAGAGGCCATGCCCCTTTTTACACCTCTCTGCAACGCAGCTGTGTGGCACCTACTGGAGGTACCTGGTGGGCTAGTTGGACCCCAGGGACCCTCAGGATTGAAGGGGAATTAATCCCCCAACTTAAAACGCGCCATGGGACACGCTTGCACAGTGGTGAAGGGAGGGGGCGGGGCCTGATGTGACAAGTATGAAAAGGTGCCCCGTGGTGCGTTTTAAGTTGGGGGATTGAGTCCCCTTGAACCCTGAGGGTCCCTGGGGGCCAACTAGCCCACCAGGTACCTTCAGTAAGCACCACAGAGTTGCGTTGCAGAGAGGTGTAAAAGGGGCGTGGCCTCGGACCACTTCTCTGCAACGTAGCTCTGTGGCACTTACTAGAGGTACCTGGTGGGCTAGTTGGCCCCCAGGACCCTCAGGATTCAAGGGACTTAATCCCCAACTTACAACACGCCCACGGGGCGCGTTTGCACACTTGTCACATCAGGCCCCGCCCCTCCCTGCACCACTGTGCAAACGCACCCCCTGGCGCGTTTTAAGTTGGGGGATTAATTCCCCTTCAATCCTGAGGGTCCCTGGGGCCAACTAGCCCACAAGGTACCTCCAGTAAGCGCCACAGAGCTACATTGCAGAGAGGTGGTCCGAGACCACGCCCCTTTTTACACCACTCTGCAAACGCAGCTTCTGGTGCACTGCTGGTGGGGTGATGAGGTCCTCTTGAGTCCTGAGAACCTCAGGACACAAGTGGACTTCATCGTCCGAGCAGCAGTGCGCCAGAAGCCGCGTTTGCAGAGTGGTGTAAAAAGGGCCATGGCTTAGGAACACCTCTCTGCAACGCAGCTCTGTGGCGCTTACTGGAGGTACCTGGTGGGCTACTTGGCCACCAGGGACCTTTAGGATTCAAGGGGACTTAATAGGGATGTTATAGTTAGAAATTAGCATTTATAAAACCTTAGAAATTAACTAAAAAAACCATAGGATTGAGGCACATTATAATTAGAAATTTTCGTTTAAAAAAACCATTGAAATTCACTGAAAAAACCATAGGTTTCAGGGATGTTATAGTTAGAAATTAGCATTTAAAAAACCATTGAAATTCACTGAAAAAACCATAGGTTTCAAGCACGTTATAGTTAGAAATTAGCATTTAAGAAACCTTAGAAATTCACTGAAAAAACCATAGGTTTCAGGGACGTTATAGTTAGTTGGACATTTCACTCTTACAAAACCATAGAAATTCTGCCGTTATAGTTAGTTCAGCTAACTATAACTCGCGTCCCCGCAATGCACTGCTGATGACGTCACATATTACATCATTCATGACATGGTCAGTGACATCACTGCTGACATCACTGATGACATCTCAAATGACATCACTGACATGTATAATTGAGTTCCTGTTGACGAGGGGGATAGCTGGTATGAGGGGCCTTGGCTACTACCCGTCACTGTGCATACAAAACAAGGGTCCAGAAAGGTGGATTAAGACCTCATGCCCTGACGAAATTGCCACTTAGCTAAACAGGCAATGAAACATGTCGGCCCATCATTAATTGGTCTGCAAGCATGCAGTTTGTTTTTACTTTGAATAGGCCCAAGAGTTGTGAATAAAGTTGGCACCTGGTGGACGTGTGGCCTATCTCAATTTTAAACTTCACGGGGTTTGTTGCTGTTTGTGATATACACAAAACACTATTTTTTTCACTGTTTTTCTGGACACCAATATTTTTTCCAAAGCGAGATAGGTACCGCTGATGAGAAACGTGGGCACAACTTGTGAGAACCAACCAGCAAGCTCCTATGGTGTAGCGCACGTGAGGTGCTATCTCGTTTTCTCACAAATTTTTGTTTTTTATACACCTGTTTAAGTAGAGGGTATTTGTTTTAAACACAGTGGCTTATAACTTGAAGGTTGTTTTAAACTGTAATAAGTCGAGCTTGAACGAGTTGGGACAATACCTGTGACAAAATGAAGGGTTGTTGGTGGGACATATGAAATGAATTCCCACACCCACTCGGAAAGTTATTTAGTAAGTGCCCGCATTGATCAGGTCTGATTGGTTTGGTGCCAACACTTCAAACCAGGAAGTGTTGGCAGCCATCTTGTGACTCAGTTGAACCAAGTCACAAGCAAAAACGTAAAAAAACCAATAAAAAACAAGAAAAGGGGGCAGGGTACAAACACCCTGACCCCTTAGGCCTGCTCCGAGGGCCCAAAAAGCATTTTTTTTAAACAAGAAAATCCGGCGGGATTCGCGCACCATATGGTCTCCCGCGCTTTGTTTCTTTTAAGCCCCCGGGTGGGCCAGGTCCCAGGGGCAATGCTTAATTGTTATGCGGGGGCTCGCGGGGGCCACCGCAGCCCCGGGGACCGCCACCTCCCCGGAGCTCTGCATAAAAAAATGTAGTGTGGGGGGCTTGAGACCCCCACATGGCTCCAGGGACCACCATCTCCCCGGGGCATAGATAAATATTTAAGCTGGGGGGTCCGTTGCAGAACCCCGGCCCTGGGGACCACCACCTCCCAGGGGCTTTAAACATGAAGGTAGGGGGGCCGATGGCCCCCCTCCAGGAGCCCTTCATGGCCCTGGGGACTGCCACCCCCCAGGGCCAGCTCCAGCAATGTCCCAGGGGGCCCACCCTCGGGACATTGCAGTTTGCTACGGTATGGCGGGATCCCATAGCAAGCAGTGCACTCGCCTTGAACAAACGAGAGCACTTTGCTCTCGCTTGTTCAAAGCGAGTACACTTTGCTTTTTACCACCGGGGAGCTGCATGTTAGCAGCTCCCGGTGGGTGAAAAGCAATGCTGGCCCCCGCAGGAGGTGGGAGCCGGCCGGGACCACGGGGGCCTTGAGGCTCCCCCTGCGGTCCCTTTAAAGCTGGCCATGCCCCAGGGCATGGGGTCCCCAGGGCCGAAAATGGCTCGAGAGGAGGGCCACTAGGCCCCCCTCCCTTTAAAAAAAAAAGTAATTAAAAAAGGATTGGCCAAGCCCCGGGGGATTGGGTCCCCGGGGCCAAAAATGGCCCGGGAGGGGGGCTACTCAGCCTCCTCCCATTTATAATTAATATCTTTTTTTTTAAAAGATAAGGCTAGCACAGGGGATGGGGTTCCCGGGGCCAAAATTGGCCTTGGGAGGGGGGCCTCAAGCCCCCCGCCCTTTACAATATATATATATTTTTTTTAAAAGGGCTCAGGCCTCAGGGGATGGGGTCTCTGGGGCCCAAAAGGTTCAAGTGAAGGGGGGCCACACACCCCCTTCCTAAAAAAACAAAAAGAAACCGGCAACTCGGCGTCGGCCCCTCCCCCTCCCTGCATGACTCTGCAAACACGCCTACTGGCACGATCTTGGTTGGGGAATGAAGTCCCCATCACTACTGAGGGTCCTTAGGGGCCAACTAGCCCACCAGGTACCTCCAGTAAGCCCTACACAGCTGGTTTGCTGAGAGGTGGTAGGAGGCCACATCCCTTTTTACACCACTCTGCAAACACACCTCTTGGCGCACTGGTGGTGGGACGATGAGGTCCCCTTGTGTCCTGAGGACCTCAGGACTAAACTTGACTTCATCCTCCAAGCAGCAGTGTGCCAGGAGCCGAGTTTGCAGAGTGGTGTAAAAAGGCGGCGTGGCCTCTGACTACCTCTCAGCAATCCAGCTGTGTGTGGCTTACTGGAGGTAACAGGAGGGCTAGTTGGCACCAAGGGACCCTCAAGAGGTAAGGGGACTTCATCCCCCAACCCAGAGCGCGCCAGGAGGTGCGTTTGCAGAGTGGTGGAGAAAGGGGGCATGGCCTGCAACCACCTCTCAGTAATCCCACTGTGTGGGGCTTACTGGAGATAACAGGTAGGCTAGTTGGCCACTAAGGACCCCCAGTAGCGAAAGGAACTTCAATCCCCATCCAAGAGCATGCCAGGGAGCGTGTTTGCAGAGTGGTGGGCAAAGGGGGCGTGGTCTGCTATACAAATTTAACAATCCTGCTGTGTGGGACTTACTGGAGGTAATAGGAGGGGTAGTTGGCCCCCAAGGATGCCCTTGGGGGCCAACTACACCTCCGGTTACCTCCAGTAAGTCCCACACAGTAGGATTGCTAAGAGGTTTTTGGAGGCCACGCCCCCCTTTCGCCACCACTCTGCATACGCGCCTCCTGGCACACTACTCGTTGGGAAAAAAGTCCACTTTCCTCGTGAGAGACTTTGGGGGCCAAGAAGCCCTCCTGGTACCTCCTGTAAGTCCTACACAGTGGAATTCCTAAGCGCTGGTCGGAGGCCCAGCCCCCTTTATCCAGCACTCTGTAAAGGCGACTACTAGTTAAAGAAGCATTTGCAATGCAATAGGTCTCGCATTTGTGAGAGTTAGAGCTATTGGCATTGTAAATGTAAAAGTTTTTTACTAATGTTTTTTGGAGTGGAGTGGATATACTTTGTGTGTAGTGAAATGATGTGGTATGTTGTGCAGTGAAATTATGTGGATAGAAAGTATGTGCTATTTAGTGTATAGGAATTATTTAGAGTGGGATTATGTGTTATGGAGAGTAATTATGTGGTATGGTAGTCTGTGTTGTGGAGTGGTATCCTCAGGTTTAGTCTTCCTCGCTCCCATAGAAGCTAAACTATAAACTCAATGAGACAAAAAAAAGAAGGAACCACTGAGGAGCACTTCTGGACCTAGTCAGAGGTATGAGCAGGGCCACTGCAATTATGTGACTGTTCGGATGCACCGATTTTCGCATAATTATACATTTTCCACATTTGCCACATAATCCATCATCTGCTGCATAATCTGTAGATTTGAACAAAAAAAACATTGTTTCTAGCTCAAACGTTACCAAAAATGCAGCAACAAGTGTCACAGCGTGGTGGAAGGCTCTTTGCTAAGCTGGAATGGTCACCTGTTACTTATTGCTAAATGTGGGTGTTAAATTGGTACTAATGGTGTGCAAACCACTCTTGCTTCTTTCTGCGCCTCTCTTGCCTCTTTCTGCATTTCTCTTGCTTCTTTCTGCACCTTTCTTCCTTTTTCTGCACTTCTCTTGCCTCTTTATGCACATCTTTTCCAATTTCTGCACCTTTTTTCTTTCTGCACCTCTCACTTCTTTCTGTACCTCTATTGCTTCTTTCTTCTGCTCCTCTCTTGCCTCTTTATGCACCTCTGTTGCTTCTTTCTGCACTTGTCTTGCCTCTTTCTTCATCCTCTTCCCTATTTCTGCACCTCTTTTGCCTCTTTCTGCACCTCTCTTGCCTCTTTCTGCACTTCTCTTGCCTCTTTCTGCACCTCGCGTGCTTCTTTCTGCACTGCCCTTGCTTCTTTACGCACCTCTCTTGCTTTCTTCTTCACCCCTTTTGCCTCTTTCTGCATCTCTGTTGCTTCTTTCTTCAGTTCTCTTGCTTCTTTTTTCACCTCTCTTGCTTCTTTCTGAACCCCTCTTCCCTCTTTCTGCACCTCTGTTGCCTGTTTCTATACCTCTTTTGCCTCTTTCTGTACTTCTCCTGCCTCTTTCTGCCCTTCTCTTGCATCTTTCTGCATTTCTGTTGCTTCTTTCTGCACTTCTCTTGCCTCTTTCTGCACCCATCTTGCCTCTTTCTGCACCTCTATCGCTTCTTTCTGCACTTCTCTTGCTCTTTTCTGCACCTCTATTGCATCTTTCTGCACCCCTCTGGCCTCTTTCTGCACCCCTATCGCCTCTTTCTGGTCCCCTCTTCCCTCTTTCTGCACCTCTCTTGCCTCTTTCTGCACCTCTCGTCCCTCTTTTTACACCATTTTTCCCTCTTTCTGCACCTCCCTTGCCTCTTCCTGCACTTCTCTTTCCGAATCTCTGTTGCTTCTTTCTACACTTCTCTTGCCTCTCACTACACCCCTGTTGCCTCTTTCTGCACCTCTGTTGCTTCTTTCTATACTTCTCTTGTTTCTTTCTGCACCTCTCTTGCCTGTTTCTGCAAATCTCTTGCCTCTTTCTGCAATTCGCTTGCCTCCTTGTGCACCTCTGTTGCTGCTTTGTGCACTTCTCTTCCCTCTTTCTGCACCTCTCTTGCCTCTTTCTGCACCCCGGTTCCCTCTTTCTGCAGTTCGCTTGCCTCTTTCTGCACCTCTGTTGCTTCTTTCTGCACTTCTGTTGCTTCTTTCTGCACTTCTCTTTCTTCTTTCTGTACCTCTCTTGCTTCTTTCTGTACCCCTGCTGCCTCTTTTTACATCCCTCTTTCTGCACCCCTGTTCCCTCCTTCTGCACCTCTCTTGCATGTTTCTGCACCTCTCTTGCCTTTTCTGCATTTCTCTTGCCTCTTTCTGCACCTCTATTGCTTCTTTCTGTACCGTTCTTGCCTCTTTCTGCACCTCTGTTGATTGTTTCTGCACCTCTGTTGATTGTTTCTGCACTTCTCTTGCTTCTTTCTGCACCTCTCTTGCTTCTTTTTGCACAACTCTTGCATCTTTCTATACCCCTCTCCTCTCTTTCTGCACCTCTCTTTCCTCTTTCTGCACTTCTCTTGCCTCTTTCTACACCTCTGTTGCTTCGTTCTGCACTTCTCTTGCCTCTTTATGCATTTCTGTTGCTTCTTTCTTCATTTTTCGAGCCTCTTTCTACATTTCTGTTGTTTCTTTCTGCACTTCTCTGGTCTCTTTCTGTACCCCTCTTACTTCTTTCTGCACCTCTGTTGCTTCTTTCTGTACCTCTCTTGCTTCTTACTGCACCCCTGTTGCCTCTTTCTGTACCCTCTTCCCTCTTTATGCACCTCTCAAGCCTCTTTCTGTACCTCTCTTGCCTCTTTCTGCACTTCTCTTGCCTCTTTCTACACCTATGTTGCTTCTTTCTGCACTTCTGTTGCTTCTTTCTGCACCTCTCTTGCCTCTTTCTGCACTTCTCTTGCCTCTTACTGCACCCCTCTTGCCTCTTTCTGCACCTCTGTTGCCTCTTTCTGCACTTTTCTTGTTTCTTTCTGCACCCCTCTTACCTCTTTCTCCACCACTCTTCCCTCTTTCTGCACTTCTCTTGCCTCTTTCTGCACCTCTTTTGCCTCTTTCTGTACTTCTCTTGTGTCTTTCTGCATGGCTGTTTCCTCTTTCTGCACTTCTCTTGCATCTTTCTGCACCTCTGTTGCTTCTTTCTGCACTTCTCTTGCTTCTTTCTGCACCCCTCTTGCCTCTTTCTGCACCTCCGTTGCTTCTTTCTGCACTTCTCTTGCATCTTTCTGCACTTCTCTTGATTTTTTCTGCAGCCCTCTTGCCGCTTTCTGCACCCCTCTAGCCTCTTTCTGCACACCTTTTCCCTCTTTCTGCACCTCTCTTACTTGTTTCTGCATCTCACTTGCCTCTTTCTGCACTTCTCTTGCCTCTTTTTGCACTTCACTCTCTTCTTTCGGCACCTCTCTTGCCTCTTTCTGTACTTCTCTTGCATCTTTCTTCACTTCTCTTGTTTCTTTCTGCACTCCTCTCGCCTCTTTCTGCATCTCTCTTGCCTCTTTATGCATCTCTCTTGCCTCTTTCTGCACCTCACTTGCCTTTTTCTGCGAATCTCTTGCCTATTTCTGCGCTTCTCTTGCCTCTTTCTGTACTTCTCTTGCTTCTTTCTGCGCTTCTCTTGCTTCTTTCTGTACTTCTCTTGCCTCTTTCTGCACTTCTCTTGCCTCTTTCAGAACTTCTCTTGCTTCTTTCTGTGCTTCTCTTGCTTCTTTCTGCACTTCTCTTGCCTCTTTCTGCGCTTCTCTTGCCTCTTTCAGCACTTCTCTAGCCTCTTTCTACACTTCTCTTGCTTTTTTTGCACTTCTCTTGCCCCTTTCTGCACTTCTCTTGCCCCTTTCTGCACTTCTCTTGCCTCTTTCTGCACTTCTGTTGCCTTTTTCTGCACCTCTGTTGCTTATTCTTCCACTTCTCTTGCCTCTCTCTACAGTTCTCTTGCTTCTTTATGCACTTCTCTTACCCCTTTCTGCACTTCTCTTGCCTCTTTCTGCACTGCTCTTGCCTCTTTTTGCACCTCTATTGCTTCTTCCTGCACTTCTCTTGCTTCTTTCTGCACCCCTCTTGTCTCTTTCTGCACCCCCTTCCCTCTTTCTCCATCCTTTTTCCATCTTTCTGCACCTCTCTTGCCTCTTTCTGCACCTCTCTTGCCTCTTTCTGCACTTCTCTTGCGTCTTTCTGCACCTCTGTTGCTTCTTTCTGCACCCCTCTTACCTCTTTCTGCAACCCTTTTATCTCTTTCTGCACCTCTCTTGCTTCTTTCTGCACCCCTCTTGCCTCTTTCTGCACCTCTGGTGCTTCTTTCTGCACTTCTCTTGCTTCTTTCTGCACCCCTCTTACTTCTTTCTGCACCTTTCTTCCCTTTTTCTGCACCTCTCTTGCCTCTTTCTGCACCTCTCTTGCATCTTTCTGCAGTTCTCTTACATCTTTCTGCACCTTTTTTGCTTCTTTCTGCACTTCTCTTGCCTCTTTCTGCACCCCTCTTGCCTGTTTCTGCACTTCTCTTGCCTCTTTCTGCACATTTGTTACTCTTTCTGCACCTCTCTTGTTTTTTTCTGCACTTCTTTTGCTTCTTTCTGTACTTCTCTCACCTCTTTCTGTACTCAAATAGGAAGTGCAAGCTGTCAAGTTTAAAGGTCTGTGTGCTCTTGTGACTGAGGTATATGTCTACTGGTATATATATATTCTCACATGTGTTATGCATCTGAAGATGGTGGTTTAAAAAGTGAGTAGCTTCTCCTATAGGTGGTTAAATGTTCTCAGTTCTGCTCTGTCATTCGGTTGCACATGCAGACATGTCTTATGTATATAGGTGTTATAGAGCCCCTCAAATATACTATTGAATACCCATGTGCCATGCATTATGAGCATAAACAGATACATACACTTTTTGTACACAAATATACAGAGTATGCTGTTTGAAACACAGATATTCAAGTATTTGTATGTTTATTTTTATGTAACAGCAGAGACACACACATGCATACCTTCACAAACTTAGTCAGACTTACAACAGTGAAATGGTTAGCATTGCTGTTTTACATTTGGTAGGCCTAACATTCTGAGCAGTCGATGAATAGTGAACCTTTAAGAGAAAAGTGAGGTTTAAGACATCTTGGGAGAAGGATTAGTGATTAGGCTACTTTGTATGAGTCTGTGGAAAGGTACAGTCGGAGTATGCCTCTTTCTGCACCTCTGTTGCTTCTTTCAGCACTTCTTTTGCTTCTTTTTGCACCTTTCTCCCTCGACTTCTGTTGCCTCTTTCTGCATTTTTCTTGCTTCTTTCTGCACCTTTCTTCCTCTTTCTGCACCTCTCTTGCATCTTTCTGCACTTCTCTTGCTTCTTTCTGCGCCTTTCTTCCTCTTTCCGTACATGTCTTACCTATGTAGGCATAGTTAGAAATTAGCATTTAAACAACCTTAGAAATTCACTGAAAAAACCACAGGTTTCAGGGACGTTATAATTAGTATTAGCATTTAAAAAACCTTAGAAATTATCTGAAAAAAACAAAGGTTTCAGGGACATTATAGTTAGGAATTAGTATTTAAAAAACCATAGATATTCACTGGAAAAAACACAGGTTTTTGGGATGTTATAGTTAGGCTGACATTCCATTCATACAAAACCAGAGAAATTCAGCCGTTATAGTGAGCTGAGCTAACTATAACTTCAGCCCCCGCAATGCACAGCTGATGACGTCACATATTACATCACTCATGACATGGACAGTGATATCACTGATGACATCTTAAATGACATCACTGATGACATCATCCACGTAATATCTGATGCACGTCCTCACACCCTAATATAACCATTTATACACTCACTCTAAAATATAGACTACCATTCTCAAAACCATAGACACACCAATACCAGTTAGTACATACCCGCTCACTGATTCATAGGTCTACACACACGCCCACTCACCCATACAGTCACTCATACAAGCAGTCACTCATTAATACAGAAACTGATATATGCACTCATACACCCATAAAGATACTCACACACCACCACTCACCCATAGAGTTACTCACACACCTAGTCAGTCACCCAAAGAATCAGTCACACTGCCATTTACTCATTATACAGTTATACACACATCACCTCACTTATTCATACAGATACTAACACATACTTACTCTCTTATACAATCACTGACACAAAAACACACTCATCCATACACCCACTCTCACACCAATCACTCACTCTCACATATAGTATCTTATATACTCCAACACTCACATATACTGCATTTCACATATGTAGTTACTCACACATATACCACTGAGACATCCATTCACTCACCAACACAGCCATATGCACACTCACTCACCCATACACCCCTTCGCATTTGCACTCATGTACCCATACACCCAGTGAATCACCCACTCACACATCCATGCCGGGAGTCACACACACCCCCACCCACCCACACAGACACTCAGGCACCCATACAGGATCTCAGACAACCAATCATTAACCCATATAGACACTCATGTAGCTACTCACCAACCCATGCAGCCACTTACATACCAACTGACAGACTGATAGACAGTCACACAGATTAGTCATTCACCCATGCATTCACTAAGACACAAATAATCACTCACTTATACAGTCAGTTACGTACCCACTAAATCATCCATTCAGACACTCATACACCCACTCATTCTTCAATACACCTTGGCGAGTCAAATGCAAAAGCATTGAAACCCTTTCATGAAGCTTTTGCATTTGACTCGTGAGGGACATCTAGTAACGACTAGTGGAACTGCAGCTTGATGTATTAATAATTTCAATGCTTTTGCATTTGACTCGTGAGGGACATCTAGTAACGACTAGTAGAACTGCAGCTCTTTGTAGAATTATTTTGATATTGGACACTATAATATTCACTGCCCACTGCTAATCTCGTCCCATAATGCTTTGCAGGGCCTTTGGTTGGGATTGTATTTTTGCCCATAACTGTGCTTGGGGTGGTCCTAGGAGGAAGGGACCACCACTGAATCATTCAGCATGATATGCTCTTTGTGTTCAAGGCATCTGCTTGGTCCTCCCCCTAGGTTAGGGGGGACCCCAAAATCATCACCTCTCTCACTGCTTGTTAACAGAAATGACTATATGCGTTTTAGCATATAAAGACAGAGATACTTATTTTATCTTAACTTGCACTGTGCAAGATGCCGTTGGCAATTATTGCACAGTGCAGACAAGCACACAGCTACGCACTATGCAATTTGCGTAGCTACGTGTAGATCAAAGTGTTCTTCGTGTAGCTACGTGTAGTGCTACTACGCAAAATACGCCCAGGGTTAATATTGACAAATTTATTATTAGTCAAAACCTGGACGGAAGTTGTGCAAGAATGTATTGCTTCTTGTTGATCGTAGTAAGTTAAGGGTTAGATATTTAGGTTGCAGTAACAATTCATGGCCCTCTAGGGCATAATCATAATTGTGCGTGATGCCAGAACTGTATTGATATTGGACATAGAAATTCTCAATAATGTATTGTGGATTCCTTGGATACTTGCCTACTGAGGCAGAATTGTTTATTCTCGTCATGGGAAACGCCAGTGCATGAAGTTACGCATTGTTGAGAACGTGTATTTTCCCACACTAAACCGATCAAGTTACTATTGTTTGAATAATTTCCAATACCAATTGAATTACCCTCAATGCAACTTTATTGAAAACAAAAAAGTAAGGACTGACATGAACCTTTTTTCTATGTTTATTATTAGCACAATAGCACAATAGCACTTGTGGTGGTCTCTTTAAAAGAGAAATGGAAAAAGTAAAACCTAACCCGTGATCAAGGAGCGAAGTTTGTTGTCAGTCTGGAATAAACACGTTGATTTATTGGAGCCACGGCACTGTGGTTATTTCGTTAGAAAAAAAGCATCTGGCCGAATCAGCAGATCATTTGTGGATATTAGGGGTTCGCTACCCCGCCGCATGGCTCACCGCAAAAGGCGGCTCGGGTGTAAGCGAAGTTTTGTGAGTGGATATATATATATATATATATATATATATATATATATATATATATATATATATATATATATATATATATATAACATTCTTAAACTTTTTAGAAACACTCACACTCACAGGATGATGTCATCAGTGTTGTCATTTGAGATGTCATCAGTGATGTCATCAGTGATGTCACTGACCATGTCATGAGTGATGTAATATGTGATATCATCAGCAGTGCATTGTGGGGGCAAGAGTTATAGTTAGCTCAGCTAACTATCATGGCTGAATTTCTCTGGTTTTGTACGAGTGGAATGTCAGCGTAACTATAACGTCCCTGAAACTTGTGTTTTTTTCAGTGAATATCTAAGGTTTTTTAAATGCTAATTCCTAACTATAATGTCCTTTAAACCTGTGGTTTTTACAGTGAATATATATATATATGTATATATATAATATATATATATATATATATCCAAACACAAGGGTAGCCCCAAATGAGAGAAGCCAGCCGGCAGATAGATAAATCCCTTTATTTGACGACAAACTTGCAAACAGGCATCAGTGCGAAAGCCCGTCTCATCAATCCATAGCTTCACCAGACGCGTTTCGGGAAATAGAATCCCCTTCTTCTGTGGCAGCTTGTTAGCAACAGGCGGCTATGGATTGATGAGACGGGCTTTCGCACTGATGCCTGTTTGCAAGTTTGTCATCAAATAAAGGGATTTATCTATCTGCCGGCTGGCTTCTCTCATTTGGGGCTACCCTTGTGTTTGGATTTGTAGCGGCTGAGCCCAGCCGCGAGAGAATCCCACCACTTGTTTGTGGGCCTGGGATAGCGTCACGATGGTGTTATCCTGTGAAAGGAGGCAGTTTTCCAAGGCGACTGCTACAAAGCGGAACAGGCATGTGTTGCGAGACTCTGACTCTGCCCACAGGGGCAACATTGATATTTTTTAATTTACTGTTATTTTCAGACGGACTCACATGAGTTTTATCATATTAGGCACCACAAGATCCAGAAGGCCAGGAGAGTGGCCACGCCCACATGGGCAGGAACTTTTGAAATAAAATGGTGCAAGAAACGCCGTCTGTTGCTAACAAGCTGCCACAGAAGAAGGGGATTCTATTTCCCGAAACGCGTCTGGTGAAGCTATGGATTGATGAGACGGGCTTTCGCACTGATGCCTGTTTGCAAGTTTGTCGTCAAATAAAGGGATTTATCTATCTGCCGGCTGGCTTCTCTCATTTGGGGCTACCCTTGTGTTTGGATATATATATATATATATATATATATATATATATATATATATATATATATATATATATATATATATTCACTGAAAAAACCATAGGTTTCAGGCACGTTATAGTTAGAAATTAGCATTTACAAAACCTTTGAAATTCACTGAAAAAACCATAGGTTTCAGGCACGTTATAGTTAGAAATTAGCATTTAAAAAACATTAGAAATTCACTGAAAAAAACCATAGGTTTTAGGGAAAGTTATAGTTAGTTGGACATTGTACTCGTACAAAACCCGTGAAATTCCCCCGTTATAGTTAGTTCAGCTAACTATAACTCGCGCCCCGGCAATGCACTGCTGATGATGTCACATATTACATCACTCATGACATGGTCAGTGACATCACTGATGACATCACTGATGACATCTCAAATCTCCTTGGCAGAGTGCTGCCAAGGAGGGGGCGTGGCCTCCGGCGCGATGCCGGTGTTTTCTTTTTTTTTTTTTTACGAAGGGGGGCTGTGTGGCCCCCCTTCGTTTCTAATTTATTGGTCCCGGGGACCCCATCCCCCGGGGCCGGCCTTTTTTAAAAAAAAATTCTTTATTTTTTTAAACAAAAAGATCACTTTCTGGACCAACAGCTACCTTTCTGCCAAATTTGGCAAATTACTTTCAGCAGGTCAGGCTGTAGCCGTTTCTAAAGTTCCTAAAGAAATTAGCATGAGGTAAACACGATTTGCCCCCCCCCTCTTTTTCTCGGCCCCCACTTGATGGATCACCCCGAAACTTTCAAAACAGCAGCTTCAGTGAGTGGCAAACTAGTTTTAAAAATTTTGTGAGGATTCATCAAATGACACTAAAGTTATTGGCAAATGAAAAACACTCTTCCTATGGAAACTACATCCTAACTATAACTAACTACTGGTGACCGCCAGAAGGTCATATATATATTAAATGAAAAAAAACAAAGGTTCAAGTTATGCTATAGTTCTTTGTTGAAATAATGTAAAATTTATGTTTAAAAATCAAAAAACCTCAAAAATTCAACACTCATAATTTATTGAGCCAACTACATCTTGCATCTCTGCCATGCACTGCTTATGACCACACATATTATATCACTGATGACATGGTAAATGACATCATCGATGACATCACTGATGATGCCTCAAATGACATCATTAATGACATCACTGAATACATCAGTGATAAAACCACAGTCTTATACAGCATGGAGCTACCGGGTGTACATGTGTGGGTTGATAGCATGGAAGTAGCTTAAGCCATGGAGACAAGTGTAATTGTGCATGTTAAACAAGCTAAAGGCTGCTTGCGCCAGATGTGCGTTCTAGAGGTGTGTTTGAAAGTAGGTTGTGATTTAAAATTCAAAGCCTGTTCTAAAAGATCTGTGGGAAATGCCAAAGTTACTGTTGACAATATATTAACCACCAGTGGATATCTAGGCATGTGCCCGTGTTGAATGAGTTAAATAAGTGTACTACATTGGTATTATACATTGGTATTGGAGACATGCAATGAGCTCAGCATGTTTATTTCAAGAACTTCACTAAAGATTTCGAGTCATTGCAGATTACTGAATAATATAGACTGCAGGGGTGCCAGACATGGGGTGTCACACTTAGAGTTGGTTTATCTCATACTGGTTCATGTGACCATATATATACATAGTGCCAGTTGCCACTGTGTAGTTATAGTAGGTAAGTGTTCCATGGGAAAACCGTTTTTGTTTTGCTAATAACATTTGCGCTGTTTCATGAATCTTCATGAAACTTACCAAAGAAAAAGTTTATCCACCTCAGCTCCTCCCTGAAAAGTCTATGGGTAATCTGTCAAGCAGGGGCCAAGAAAAGGGGGATCCCAAAACATGTTTTTCACATGCAATCTCCTGTAGGAATTTTGGGAAGCATTAAAGAAAAAGTGTTTTAACAGAGATTTTTTTACCTATCGGCCCCTCTGGTGCAGCAAGACCAAGCAATCTGATTGACTGGACACAGCATCAACAGAAATGTTGTGGCCACCATTTCAGTAATTAGGGAATTCATCCCCATATCCTGAGTTTCTTTAAATACATATTATACAAGGGGGTAAGGTGGGGGGGTACCCTTACCCCTGGGCCAAAAGTAAATAATGTTTTTATCATGCTGCTGGTCCCACAGAACTCTTGCAGAACCCAGTGAGGCCTCTCTAGAGGCCACACAGACTAAGCATTGCCTTCCTGCGTGGTCCTGCAGGAGTTGCACAGTAGCACAGGAGTGTTCAAGGGTTAAAAAGTGAAGCTTGCACTGAACCGTTGTACAATGAAGTGCTGGTTATGCAGCAGTACCATGGAAGTAACATGGTTATGTGAAAAAAAAATATGGGATATGTGTCTGTGGGTGTTGTGCAACCACAGGGGGTTGGCCAGCAATGTGACTTTGGCAGCCAGCTGGGGTTGGGCGCCCTGTGGCCAAACACATACCATGCACGCAGCTGAAGTCATCCGCCTCCCACAAACAGCTGAGGGCCTGCATGGCTTGGGGTTGGTTGCTTGTGGGGTTTCGGCACAGGGACAAGCCACAGGCCAGGGCCTGCAGCCAACCTCCCACTGCGTCGATCCCCCTACTGCGGCATGGTCAAAAGCTATGCTCAATGTGGGGGCTGGGTGAATATGAAAAAAAACAGAAATTCAATGAAAAATGGAAAGGACAAATTGATGGCATAATTGGTTATAGTAATAACACCTTACTTTAATTAAAAAAAAACTAGAAATTCACTGAAAAAAACAAAGGTTAAACAGACGTTATAGTTAGGTATGGTAATAATATCTTACTTTAAGTTAAAATACCCCAGAAGTTCACTGAAAAATCGAAAGGTTTAAGTGACATTATTATTGTTAGGTTTGTACTATGGCCCAGATTTACTATGATTTTGCATCAGAGTTATGTCACTATTATGGCGTAGTCCTGAGGCATAATCATTTTTGGCATGTACCAAAGCACGCAAAGCCTCTTTGTGTGGATTTGCATGGTTTAGTAAATAAAAGGTAATGCAAGGCAGTTTACAGCACTGGCTTGCATTACTTTGCACCAGGTAGGCATTACATCGATGGAGCATGGGCGTTCCCTTGCACCCACCCATGTATTTTAATGCAAACCCAGAACAAAAAATACTTGCATTCTGCAGCACACAGAGAAAAAGGAATATGCCTCTAAGGATTATTTTTGTGCAGAAGGTATCCCATCCCTTCCTGCACAAAATCAATCCTGCCCATACGCAGGCACCCTTGTACTATGGAAAGGGTGCCTGTGTTGGCGCTAGGCTGCATACAGTGAGACAGCACAAGGAGAGAGCAGAAATGCCCCATATCTTTGTAATTACGGAGCATGTCTGCTCTGTCCCTTTCCAGCAATACAGCACAGCAAGTTCCTCTGCTGCTCTAGAAATTCACTGAAAAAACAAAATAGACAATATAGTTAGGCCTTGTAATATTATAAAAACAATTTTTTTTTAAATGAAATAAATACTGAAATTTACCAGTTATGGTTTACTGAGCTAACTATAACTGGCTCACCACGCACTGCTTATGACCTCATATATTACATCACTCATGCCGTATTAAATGACAACAGTGATGCCATGCGAGCAGAAGGGCAGTGAGGAATGGAGGACTGGCCAAAGTGCCAGTCCTCCACTGGCAGCCACCCCCTCCAATGTGCACAGCCTTCAGCAGGAGAGCCATGCACAGGGGAAGAGTGGCCGTAGGACCTGTCCTCCAGACAGACACTGTACCCACCTCTCCGCAGCCAGCCAATCCCCCAGTTGCACACAGCCTTTGCAGGAGGCCAATAAAAAAAACTTTCCTACCAAGGTATCCCAGGCAAGCATCTTTCGGTTTCCACTTTCCATGAATGAACCAAAATGAATGAACTTTTGAACTTTTTAAAAAAACTTTAATGCAGATTCATCAAACGATCCCATAGTTACTAAGAAAATGAAAAATGCCTTCCTTATAAAGTCTAGAAAGAAAACAAACAACCCAGAACTATCTGGGAATACTTGAATGCACTACAGAAGACGCACTCATGAAAGAGTGTCGACAAAGTACTCAAAGATATTCAGAAATTACAAAATTATGATAAACATAAATTGACCATGGATTCAAAAGTTCAGAAAAATTGCACAAAATGTTCTTCCTTAAAGGAATGATGAAACGAAAGTGTGAAGGTCTCTCAGCTTTTTATTCAATCCAGTAGCAGTAGAGACGCGAAGAAATTCAACAAAAGTAGCTTGAAGCAGCATAAATACTGAAAACTTGCTTGATGCAGCATGAATATTAACAATTAGTAACAAGATCCCAATGCATTTCGGGCCAAATTTGGCGGCCCTTCTTCAGGGGAACTGTAAATATCAAATAACAAAATCACGAATAGGAATATCACAGCGTATATTCAGCTTTATAGTGAGAAGCGATATGAGCGGTATGAGGATCAATGTGTGAAAAAAGGAGGAAAAGAGCTCGAGAGGATTATCAGAATTGAACGTGTGCCCAACATATACTAGACCAGAAAAACCAAAATCGTGAGAGAACGCCTTAACGTGGCATGCTTAAAATTTCTAACACGCAAAGTGCGATACGAAAAAAAGACTCAAAAAGTGAACACAAGAACAACCATGAGTAAAAAAATGTGCTCAATAGGCTGAAGGAAAGAAAGCTTAAAGTGCATGCTAGTTTACCAAATGTATACGTACTGGAAACATCAATGCAGCTTTAGAAGAGCAACACGACCACTCGATAAACAAGGGGCTGTGAAACAGGAACTAGACAAACACATAAGAAGCTAATCAGTCAAGCGAGCCACTACCAAAGAGAAGTAAACAAAACAGAATATCCAGCAAGAACCACTCACCAAAGCGTGCCGAAGCGTAACATGCCGCGAAAAGAGCGGGTGACTTCTCAAATCTGCAACATGCGAGACAAGTGAGACAAAGTGCGGACGCCAATAAAACGTGACTACAGCATGGAAATAGAAACACGAACAGTGGAGTGAACACAAATGAGCTAGAAGAAAGACTGAAATCGAAAGAGAGAGGAGACAACCTACAGATGGTAAATAAAACACATTGATGAACCAGAAAAAAGAAAAATGCAAACGTGCTAACAATAAAGTTGAGTTGACAAAAATTAACAAAAATTAACGAAGAAAACAATAATCGGTGGCATTACAATGACAGAAATGGCAACATGTCAGTTGAACCGGCTACAAATATACGTAATGCATATTAAGGACTATGCCATTTACAACATAAAAGGCAAATAAACACAATGCATACACACGTGAAATATAACGACAGCATGAGAATAGACACAGGACAAAATGAATAGTAACTGATAGAGATTACAAACACTATCAGCAAAAGAGTATACAATGGCAAAGTTACAATAAAAAGAGAAACAGTAATTAAAACAAAGCAATAATAGAAAGTGGAAAAATAACATGTTTCTGATAAACTTACAAGTAAAACGACATGCTAGTATACATCAAGATTGACATGAAACAACAGACAACTCCAAATATACTGTCAACAATATTTACAAGAAACATGAGAATTCACATTTGTCATTAAGCCCAGTTGGCACAAGACTCTCCATGAACCAAATCCAATGTAATTCACGTTGAGATAAAAACCGTGTCATATCTCTACCTAATTTCTCTTTGACAAGTTCTACCACACTGAATCTAAGCTGCGCAATGGTATGATGTTTGGCTGACCAATGAAGTGCAAGAGGAGAGCTAAGCGTATTAGTTCTGATCCTACTTTTATGTTCAGTGATACGAGTGTGCAAGTTTCTCTCGGTTTTGCCAACATAATAAAGTCCGCAGGGGCATTTTATCACATAAATGACAGATTTACTATTGCAGTTGGCTGTGAAATTTAAAAGGATGTTCTTGCCTGAACGTGGATGAGATATACAAGTGCCTACAATGGCAATATTACAATAAGAACAGTTGAAACATTTAGTCATGCCCTTGTGAACGATACTCTGACCAGTCATGGGTTTGGCGAGTAGTTCTTTTAAATTACAAGAACGTTTATATGCAAAAAGAGGAGGATGTTGAAAAAGACCCTGAAAGTCCAATTCAGATTGCAACAAATCCCATCTGTTAAGTATGATCCGCTTGATTTGTGGAGAGTGCGTAGAAAAGGTAGATACAAAAACCTCTCTGGATGTAAATGGCTTATTTGATTTCTTTAATAGCAAATCTCTATCTGCAGCAAGGGCTCGAGTTTCAGCCTTATCAAGTATATCAGAGGGGTAGCCTCTTTGTTGAAATTTCAATTTGTACTGTTTAATGGTTTGTACACATGTCTCAGGATTAGATGTAATTCTTTTAATCCTAGTGAATTGAGAATAAGGCAAATGTCGTTTCAGTGAAAATGGATGAAAGCTCTGAAATAACAAAGAGTTATTACGATCAGTCTTTTTACGAAACACACAAGTTGTGGTTGCGGAACCTTGACGGGTGATGCACACATCAAGAAATGAAATCATATTGGCCTCAATGTTGGAAGTGAATTGAATCCTAGGATTACGTTCACTCAATGACAAAATGCAATTCTCTAAAACATGACGGGGTCCTTGCCAAATGATGAAAATATCATCAATATAGCGACGATATAACTTTAGATGGTTTGTCCAAACCACATCAGAATAAATGAACTCAGTCTCAAATTTCAGCATAAAAATATTGGCATAACTAGGAGCTCCAGAAAACCCCATAGATGTGCCAGTAGTTTGAGCATAAAATTGACCTTTCCAGTTAAAATAACAATGAAAAAGACAGAAATGTAGAAGTTCAAGCAAAAAATATTATTGGCAGCCGACACATCATGATTGAGTAAAGCCCACTCAATTGATTCAAGACCATCAAGATGAGGAATAGAAGTGTATAGTGCAACAACATCAATGGTGCAGAGCCATGTTTCTTCGTTCTCAGAAATTACTACCTCTTTTAGTACGTTAAGCAAATGGGTAGTATCTTGCAAGTATGATTTGCATGTCTGTACTATGGGTTGAAAAAATGCATCTAAGTATTTGCCCAATGGTTCATGCATTTTGTTCTCTTTGTGTCAAATTGTTCTGCACTGCAGCCTTTGCACCACCCAAAATGTCATTTGAGGACATTGCACATTTAACTGAACATAAAGCTGAAACGAAAGCTTATACCCCCACTGAAGCTAGCAATATTTATGGGCTCATTCGAGAGGTTAGATCTTTTGACTCTACACAGGGACCTGTTCAACAACAACTCAGACAGCTTGAGTATCTCCTCAGACGTGAGATTAATCAGCGACTCCATGCCACCACTCTCATCCAATATCATAAAGCCAGTCGGATCCCTAGAGGTCTCCGTTTAGCTATTAAACCCATGTTATTTAAAATGAACCGCAAATTTATGGATAAATGGTACGCCATTTTAAATAAATGTTCTTTAGATCTTATTTTACTTATTGTAGAAGAATTGTCTCAAGTGTTATCTCCTTCTTGAATTAGAAATTAAAGAATTACAAGACATTTTAGCCGCTCGCATGGAAGCATCAGAATGGCAGACCACTTTGATTGACATCAACAAAAAGTTGGATAATTATGCAAAAGAAATCCATGAAAGAAAAATTAGGAAATTTCGTCGAGATACTATAGATTATAAACTTGATGAAGTTTATACATGGGCGGAGGTTTATGCCCAAAAACGCACATGGAATAAACCTGGTACAACTTCATCTGATGAAAGTATAGCGTCAAGCACTGATACTCAGCTCACACGTCCAGCTGCATCTATGCCAGACCCTTCTACTTCTGCGCATGTAGCATCCACCAGTGTATCTAAGGTGTCTTTTTTAGACACAAGTCCAGCTGCCAACAATCCACCCACACTAGTGACATCAGATGTAAACAAACACGTCGAGGTCATAGATTCAGCAAAACCAGGCAGATCGCAACGGCTAAAGAAACATTAGTGATAAACATTTCTTCAGTCAATTTATCGCAGACTCAATTGTCACTTTTAGAGAAAGGTAGCTCTTTTGTGCCGACCTTTCATTCTACTTCTCTAGATGCTGAAATAGCCTTATATAAGTTTACACGAAAACTTCGTTTACGCTATTTCTTTTCTTCGAGTAACTTCAGTACAGATGTGACACAAGTCCCAGAATATCGCGAGTTTAAGCCGAAGAGTGTGTTTATTTCACCGATCTCACACAAAACTATTGACACATTTGAGAATATGATCAAACAAGATTTGTTTAAACTATCAAAAACATCCACTAAGTCTCTACCACACAACATGTCGCACAGCAATAGATCTGCTCTTAGAGCTTTACGTAACAATGTTGATTTGCATTTTACAAAGGCAGACAAAGGTGGTGCTCTAGTAGTTATGGATCGTAACATGTATGAAAGAAATATTGCATCAATGTTGAGTGATGAGAATACATATATGTTGTTAAATGAGGACCCTACTAGGGCTTTTCAAGAAGTTCTTTCTTCTATATTGTCTAAAGCACTTGAAATGAAATGGATTTCTCAAAAAACTAAAGACTTTTTATGGACTGAATTTCCTTGTAGACCAGGATTGTATATGCTCCCAAAAATTCATAAAGATTTGCAAAATCCGCCTCTTAGACCTATTGTGTCAGGGTGCGGTTCATTGCATGAACCATTGGGCAAATACTTAGATGCATTTTTGCAACCCATAGTACAGACATGCAAATCATACTTGCAAGATACTACCCATTTGCTTAACGTACTAAAAGAGGTAGTAATTTCTGAGAACGAAGAAACATGGCTCTGCACCATTGATGTTGTTGCACTATACACTTCTATTCCTCATCTTGATGGTCTTGAATCAATTGAGTGGGCTTTACTCAATCATGATGTGTCGGCTGCCAATAATATTTTTTGCTTGAACTTCTACATTTCTGTCTTTTTCATTGTTATTTTAACTGGAAAGGTCAATTTTATGCTCAAACTACTGGCACATCTATGGGGTTTTCTGGAGCTCCTAGTTATGCCAATATTTTTATGCTGAAATTTGAGACTGAGTTCATTTATTCTGATGTGGTTTGGACAAACCATCTAAAGTTATATCGTCGCTATATTGATGATATTTTCATCATTTGGCAAGGACCCCGTCATGTTTTAGAGAATTGCATTTTGTCATTGAATTAACGTAATCCTAGGATTCAATTCACTTCCAACATTGAGGCCAATATGATTTCATTTCTTGATGTGTGCATCACCCGTCAAGGTTCCGCAACCACAACTTGTGTGTTTCGTAAAAAGACTGATCGTAATAACTCTTTGTTATTTCAGAGCTTTCATCCATTTTCACTGAAACGACATTTGCCTTATTCTCAATTCACTAGGATTAAAAGAATTACATCTAATCCTGAGACATGTGTACAAACCATTAAACAGTACAAATTGAAATTTCAACAAAGAGGCTACCCCTCTGATATACTTGATAAGGCTGAAACTCGAGCCCTTGCTGCAGATAGAGATTTGCTATTAAAGAAATCAAATAAGCCATTTACATCCAGAGAGGTTTTTGTATCTACCTTTTCTACGCACTCTCCACAAATCAAGCGGATCATACTTAACAGATGGGATTTGTTGCAATCTGAATTGGACTTTCAGGGTCTTTTTCAACATCCTCCTCTTTTTGCATATAAACGTTCTTGTAATTTAAAAGAACTACTCGCCAAACCCATGACTGGTCAGAGTTTCGTTCACAAGGGCATGACTAAATGTTTCAACTGTTCTCATTGTAATAATGCCATTGTAGGCACTTGTATATCTCATCCACGTTCAGGCAAGAACATCCTTTTAAATTTCACAGCCAACTGCAATAGTAAATCTGTCATTTATGTGATAAAATGCCCCTATGGACTTTATTATGTTGGCAAAACCGAGAGAAACTTGCACACTCGTATCACTGAACATAAAAGTAGGATCAGAACTAATACGCTTAGCTCTCCTCTTGCACTTCATTGGTCAGCCAAACATCATACCATTGCGCAGCTTAGATTCAGTGTGGTAGAACTTGTCAAAGAGAAATTAGGTAGAGATATGACACGGTTTTTATCTCAACGTGAATTACATTGGATTTGGTTCATGGAGAGTCTTGTGCCAACTGGGCTTAATGACAAATGTGAATTCTCATGTTTCTTGTAAATATTGTTGACAGTATATTTGGAGTTGTCTGTTGTTTCATGTCAATCTTGATGTATACTAGCATGTCGTTTTACTTGTAAGTTTATCAGAAACATGTTATTTTTCCACTTTCTATTATTGCTTTGTTTTAATTACTGTTTCTCTTTTTATTGTAACCTTGCCATTGTATACTCTTTTGCTGATAGTGTTTGTAATCTCTATCAGTTACTATTCATTTTGTCCTGTGTCTATTCTCATGCTGTCGTTATATTTCACGTGTGTATGCATTGTGTTTATTTGCCTTTTATGTTGTAAATGGCATAGTCCTTAATATGCATTACGTATATTTGTAGCCAGTTCAACTGACATGTTGCCATTTCTGTCATTGTAATGCCACCGATTATTGTTTTCTTCGTTAATTTTTGTTAATTTTTGTCAACTCAACTTTATTGTTAGCACGTTTGCATTTTTCTTTTTTCTGGTTCATCAATGTGTTTTATTTACCATCTGTAGGTTGTCTCCTCTCTCTTTCGATTTCAGTCTTTCTTCTAGCTCATTTGTGTTCACTCCACTGTTCGTGTTTCTATTTCCATGCTGTAGTCACGTTTTATTGGCGTCCGCACTTTGTCTCACTTGTCTCGCATGTTGCAGATTTGAGAAGTCACCCGCTCTTTTCGCGGCATGTTACGCTTCGGCACGCTTTGGTGAGTGGTTCTTGCTGGATATTCTGTTTTGTTTACTTCTCTGTGGTAGTGGCTCGCTTGACTGATTAGCTTCTTATGTGTTTGTCTAGTTCCTGTTTCACAGCCCCTTGTTTATCGAGTGGTCGTGTTGCTCTTCTAAAGCTGCATTGATGTTTCCAGTACGTATACATTTGGTAAACTAGCATGCACTTTAAGCTTTCTTTCCTTCAGCCTATTGAGCACATTTTTTTACTCATGGTTGTTCTTGTGTTCACTTTTTGAGTCTTTTTTTCGTATTGCACTTTGCGTGTTAGAAATTTTAAGCATGCCACGTTAAGGCGTTCTCTCACGATTTTGGTTTTTCTGGTCTAGTATATGTTGGGCACACGTTCAATTCTGATAATCCTCTCGAGCTCTTTTCCTCCTTTTTTCACACATTGATCCTCATACCGCTCATATCGCTTCTCACTATAAAGCTGAATATACGCTGTGATATTCCTATTCGTGATTTTGTTATTTGATATTTACAGTTCCCCTGAAGAAGGGCCGCCAAATTTGGCCCGAAATGCATTGGGATCTTGTTACTAATTGTTAATATTCACGCTGCATCAAGCAAGTTTTCAGTATTTATGCTGCTTCAAGCTACTTTTGTTGAATTTCTTGCGTCTCTACTGCTACTGGATTGAATAAAAAGCTGAGAGACCTTCACACTTTCGTTTCAGTCATTCCTTTAAGGAAGAACATTTTGTGCAATTTTTCTGAACTTTTGAATCCATGGTCAATTTATGTTTATCATAATTTTGTAATTTCTGAATATCTTTGAGTACTTTGTCGACACTCTTTCATGAGTGCGTCTTCTGTAGTGCATTCAAGTATTCCCAGATAGTTCTGGGTTGTTTGTTTTCTTTCTCGAATTTAACGGTACGCAGAACCGTTACCTTGCTGCACACATACATTTAAAAATCTTTTTAAAATTAGTATATGAATAGTTTTCTTGGTATAATTGAGTGCATCTTTGTGCTGCATTTTGTTCTCTTTGTTCCTTATAAAGTCTACCAGTTCTATCACTCTCTGCCCCCACCCCTTGCCATACAAGGAATTCATTTCCCTGGCCCAACATACATTTTTTTGTGAGGGGGGCATGCACCCCCCGCAGCCGAGCCTCTGAAGGGCCCTTTAGATACCATCTCCAGGGCTGACTTTTTTACTTTGGGAAGGGTGGCATGGGCCCCCTCTCCAAGCATAGTAAGCGCTCCGGGTACCCCATCCCCTGGGGCCGACTCAGTTTTTGGGGAGATGGAGCATGCCATCAAGTAGCCCCAGGGTCCCATCACCCTGGAGCCTGATGGCCTCTGATCTACAATCCTATAAAAAAAAACACAGTTTTAGCCCTAGGAGCGTCCTTCTGGGACTCCCTTACCAGGCATGGGGAAGCAGGGTATCCCTATCCTGTCCCCCATAAGTTTTTTTTACTCTTTTTCAAGGACATGGGACTGAGTCACTGAGTTTTAAAATGGCTTCCACCACAACTTTATTGATGAGGTGGCAGCCAATCAGATCTTATCTTCAGATCGGTTAGATTCACAGACCTTCTGCTGAGTGATATATACATAAATATTGAACATTAACTTCTCACAAATTACTGAACAGAGTTACACCAAATCATAAAAAGCACTCTTTCTGGAGCAAGATTTTGCTTTCTGCCAAATTCGGTTTCATTCCCTTCAGCCATTTTTGCAGCATTGCTGTTCACTTTTCCTATGGAAAATTGCATGGGGAAAACATGTTTTGCAATCCCTCACCTTTCACGCTCCCTCTTAACAGATCACTTCGACATTTTCCAGGAAGGAGCTGAGGTAGATGTGATTTTTTAAGGACAGTTTGTTGAAGATTCATCAAACAACGGCAAAGTTATAGGTGAACTAAAAAATTATTGTCCTACGGAAATGTGGTCCTAACTGTAACTACCCAGTGGGGACACCCCCGCCATGAACAGTGGTGTCATCAATGAAGTCACTTCAGATGTTGCAGTCATGTTATCAATCATATCATAGAACAAGTCATGAGTGATGTAATAGGTGAGGTCATAAGCAGTGCATGGCGAGGACACGAGTTATAGTTACTTTAAGGCACAAGTTATAGTTACTTGCAATAACTATAACTGGTGAATTTCAGTGTTTTTGTTAGCTTAAAACAGTATGTTGTAACTGACATTTTCATATAACTATAATGACCCTTTTACCTTTGTTTTTTTCAGTGAGTTTTTAAGGTTTTTTTAATGCAAAGTACTCTATTGTTACCCTACCTAACTTCGATATCACTTTAGCCTTTTGTTTATTCCCCATTGCTGGCGGCCAACTCCACACAGTCCCACACCCAATCCCCCACTGGCAAGCTCAGCTGACTGTGTAACAATATAAATGGTGTCATTTTAAGTATGGAAAACATACTGTTTTGTCAAAAATTGACTAATAACTTTAACCAAATGTACATTTCATAAATGCACACATTGCAATGATCAATACAAGTGAGTGAAACACACAAAAGGTGAGGGGAGGAATACTTGCAATTTGTCTAACCACTGGCAATTGCACGGAGTAGCTTCCCAACCCATCGTTCTTTTGGTCGCGATGCCACCTCAGGTTGAACCCAGCCATATGCAAATCAGTCTTGACCTTGTTCCTTATGGGAACAGTACAACCCAAACTACCAGGCCATGTCCTCTCTGAAATGGAACACAAGTAACCCAGGACAGGTTTTGCCTTATTTATGGGCTCATCAGCTAATATAGCTTGGTTCCAGTGACACAGTGAGCATGGGACCCAGGTTTGGGCATACACATGCCACTTAGGGAAGTGCATGAAACACACAAAAGGTGATTGGAGGAATGCTTACAATTTGTCTAGCCATTGACAATCACTTGGGGTAGCATCCCACTCCATTGCTCTTTTGCTCACCAAGCCACCTCAGTTTGGACCTGGCCATATGCAAATCAGTCTTGATCTTGCTCCTCATGGGAACAGTCCAGCCCAAACTGCCAGGACAGGTCCTCTCTCTAAATGTAACATAAGCAACCCAGGACAAGTTTTGCCTTATTTATGGGCTTATCAGTTGGGTATGGCTTAAGTCCAGTGACACAGTAAGCATAGGTGAAACCGTTCCTGGGTTCCTTGTGTTCCGGCATGTGGACACCCTCCCCGACTCATTGCTGACCCAAATGGGCAATCTCTGTTGCCCTGCCTGCAAGAGCATGGGCATGGAAAAAAATGTGTTCTCCCACTTGGCGGGAGCATTTCTACTTCTCCCGCCAGGTGGGAGCATAACAAGGCTTCCCTGCCCACGCTCTCGCGGGCAGGGAAACGGTGTCCTGGGGGTGGGCTCTGCAGAGCACAACCATTGAGCTGGCCCTGATGGATAGGGTCCATAGGGCCTTTCAAGGCTCAGGGAGGGAAGCTGCACACCTTTTCCCCTTAATTTGAATTTCATCACCAGTGAATGGGGTCTCCAAGACGTTTAGGTGATTTCATTCCCCTTATTTACAATTTGGCCCTGCAAGGTGGGGTTTCTGGGCCCTCAGGAAGGCTCAGGGAGAGGAGCTGTATGCCTCCCTCCCTATAAAATTGATTGCGTGGCCTCCCCAGGCCCTGGCCCACTTCAGCAGTGGGTTGGTTTTTAAAGCATGGGAGTCTGTGCTTTTAAAAAAATGTTACTGTGGATTTGCAGATCCACCATGAACTCACGGATAAACTGAATATGCTGTCAGTTGTTTTATTTAAAAAACAAATCATTTTTGGCCCCATGGAGGGTCCCTCTGGGACCCCCCCACCATGCCTAGGGGGCCAGGGTATAATTGATTTTTTAAAATATTTATTGAGGAAAGGGGACGCAGTCCCTGAGTCCTAAAATGGCTGCTGCAACATCTTTGTTGATGTGGTGGCAGACAATCAGATCTTATCTTAAGATCTGTCTGCTCCGCGGATCCTCAGTGGAATGAAATAGGCAACGTTTTTTAGCCTTAATTTCTCAAAAACTACTGAACAGATTTACACCAAATCACAAAAAGCACACTTTCTGGACCAAGATCTTGCTTTCTGCCAAATTTGGTGTAATTATGTTCAGCAGTTTTGGCTGTTTCGCTGTCTAATTATTATTTTTTCTCGGCGTCTGCTTGGTGGATCATTCCGAAACTTTGTTTGATTCGTCAGATGGCACCACAGTTATAAGCAAACCAAAAAATGCTTTTCCTATGGAAAAACTCAGACATAATTCCAACTGCTCATATTTATATACATGAATTATCAATTTTAAGTAATTAAATTTAAATTAAATATTACATAATAAGTACATGATTTCAAGAAACATGAAAATAATTTTAAATTAAATTATTTTGTAAGTTTAGGCAGGGGTTGCAATGGGTTTTTAGTGATCAGGCATGAGGTAGTGTCTAGGATTGTGAGGAGCTTTTGGAGTTTATTAGGACTCATGGATGGTTAGGGAATAGGCATACTAAGGACACTTTAGGGCTCAGGGATTGATAACCTATATGGGTATTAAGGAGTTATTAGGGTTAAGGGAATGGTAGTTTAATAAATTACAATAAATTAGGTTTAAATATGAATTTAGAAATAGAATAATTATTATAATTATTAGAAGAAATAATAAAATTTAAACTATGTATTTTGGGTTAAATAACATGAGATGTAAAGGCATTCACATCCAATGTAATGAGCAGCGAAGTAACAACTGACATTCAAGTTTTGAAGAAGACTTTTGGGGCCAGATGTACATACATCTAGAATAGTGATTTCCAAATAGGGTTTTGTTCTGAATTGCTATTTGGTAATCACATCACTTTAATGTAGGAAACTTTTATTTTTAAACTACTGATTACTAATGGGTCACAAATTGCCCTACCACGTGACTATTAATGACCACTATGTCTATGACTGCTTTGAAATAAAGCAACAGTTTTTTTTTTTCAATGCAACATGTTTTCCTTAAAGGAAAAATGGGATGTGTTTTAAAAAAAAAACATTTAGGGGCTTACTTACAAGCCCTTTGCACCATTGGTATGTCACTTTTTCCCATATTAAAAGTGACGCACCGGTGGCGCAATGGGCTTGTGAATAAGCCCCTTTGCAGTGGTAAGTGGAACCACTGCCTACTCTTAAAAATATTTTTTTAACATTCTCAAAGATGGAGATGTCACGTTTGCAAATGGCTCCTTTGAGGTGGAGGTAAAGTATTACAGTTTTATTGCTGCAATTCAGTTTCGAAACATTAATACAAACAGTAAGGAATTGCTGTTTGGAAGGGACACCCTAACGCCCCTTCCAAATAACTTTTCCTTATGATTTCCTAAACCAATTAACATGTTACCAAATCGCTAAATGGGTTTAGTATATTTGTATGAGCCATCTAGCGGTCGTCAATCCTGTGATTTAGCAAACCAAAGGCTTTGCCAACGCTAAATGAGTTTGTACATCTGGCTCATGGTTCGTTAGATTAGCACAAACCAGAGACATGTCAGAGGCAACAATATGAAAAGTGTTGGATCACTAAGGTCACACTTCAACAACACAATATTTAAAATTCAGCCAAAACTCTGGTAGATTTCACAATAGCTGTTCTTTAGCAGACTACTCCACCCATTAGTTTAATAAAATATTCTCTGAATGTATACTGCAAAAAAAAGAATCACTAATAATAGTTAGCATATGAGTTGCATATCAATCCACGTCGAAAAATGTGTTATATGATGAACACATCTTTTCTTAATATTTCCCGTCAGCTTACCATAAATCAGCGTTATGATTGCCAGGAGGATTGTAATAATGCAGAGGACTGAATACATGATTTATGCAGAATGCACTTGTACTTACCTCTTGGGAAGGCAAATACGTGATGGCTTAGAAATCATATTGGGAATGTCACAGTTCACAACTCACTTCCAGCACCTGTGCTGCACGTGCACACATGACTATAAATTGAGTTTTATCACCGCCATGACTGTTTTCAACTATGACCTGTGTAATGACTCTGGGGTACTCGTAGACCTCCTCAGAAAGTGCCATGAGCACAATCTGACTTATATTATTTCTTCAAAAATTATACCGTAAACATTGTTTGCAAAATGGCGCTGCCGTTATTGTATCTGTACTCCTCTTAAATTGGGACATTATATTTTTCAATACACTCAGAAAATATGTATTTTCTATTGTTTATTGTTTTTCGCTTTCACGAACGTATCATCCCTACCCAGGCTTCTAAAGCAGACACTTGCAGTCACTGGAGTTTTGGGAAAACATATATATACAGCCCATCAGAACCCCATTGGCATTAAAACTGATTGCCCTCGAAAGCGGGCATCCTGTACTGAGAAAATAAACTGTTTCCTTTACCTAGTTCTGCGTCTCTAGCAATCACCAACAATAGGCATTTCAGAATGTTCCTTTGTTTGATGATATCTGCTTGGATTTTGGTGAACCATTGTGACATCATTGATGAATGGTCCCCCCAGGGCAAAATGGCCGACAGGTAAGGAGCTCCAGCCGGGAGCTCCTGGCCAGGGATCGCCTTTTTGGCTTAAATCCCCAATCTTCCACCCCTCCCTGGACCCTTTTTTTACTCACCGGGGTCCTGCTCAGATTGCTGGCATGGTCTCTCCATTCTCCTCGTCTTGGACTCGAGATCTTCGTATGAATGCAGGAGCATTTTTCCGATCGGCGGAGCCCGAGCAACATGGCCGATGTCCAGTGGAGCTGCATCGACAGCTATAGGGGAGATCGGCTCCGGCGCTCCGCCAGGGCCGTTCACCTACCCAGCCGGACATCTGGCATATTTCTCTGCGTCTCTCCGATACTGTCGCCTTCCCTCCTTTCTGCTTCCTGACGAATCAGTGATCAAAACGGATCTAATCGCGGCGGTGCCGATGCCTGGTGGCGTTTCTCCCAGTCGGAGGGCTGTCGTAGAGCTGGGCCGAGGTCACCCCTCTTGATGCTTTCCGGAATTGACTGCTGCTGTTTTCACCTACAGCCTGCCCTCCAGCTTCGCCCCCCCGTGGGATGACCGAGACTCGTGAGCCTTGTTTCCAGGTATGGGGGTATTGTGGAGGCGAGTTCCCTGGTACTGCGGCGCTTCGCCCCCAGGCTTTTCTGTGCTATCTGAACCTGGGAGACGCGCCCTCCCGGACGGCGTCGCTGCCTCCCTTTTCTCTGGGACCACTGCCTCTTCATCCAGGCAGATTTCCCTGGACCTTCGGCGTGCGGATTCATTGCACTGCTTCCCCCACAGCACAGAGCCTGTGCACTTGAACAGTCTGTTTGTGCCCCACATCGTCCAGCACTCCGCCCTCCCTCAGCGCTACGGATGCGTCCCCCACTCCGGCTCCACTCCGTATAACCAGCTACCTGGGGGCTTATTTTGGACTTTTGTCTTTTTGTGTCCCGCAATTTTTGGTGATGGTTTTAATGGTCACCCATGACCTAGATCCTCCATCTTGTCGACCCTGGTCCGTTTTTCCTCTTTCATGGATCCTCCATCTTTTCGACCTGGGTCCGTTTTTCCTCTTCTCCGCTGGACTCCATCTTGACTATCTTCTAACGTTACCCCTATCCGCTTGACTGCTCCTCGTTCCTCGCCTGTTCTGACCTTTAACTCCTACCTACCCTTATGTCCCCTTCACTCCTCTCCCCTATTTCAGGCTCTGAGTCATGGAATCTTGAGATTCTGCTCCAAACATCGGTTTGTTTCTTTGCAACCTTATGTATAGCCCCCCCCCCTTTTTTCTTTCCTTTCCCTCCTTACCCTTTTTGTTCCATTGGTCTTATTTTCACTGTTATCAAATTGCTCTTGTAAATGTATGTAATGGTAACCGATGTAACGCTGTAACACTGTTTTTTAACCTCTTGTAAAGCGCTCTGATACCTCTGGGTCTAGCCAGCGCTATATAAAACTTATCAAATAAAATAAATAAATCAAATAAATAAATCAAATAGGAGGGTCTGACATGAGTAGTGGGCCAGAACCTTCACTCAATAAATATGATGGCTCCAGACATTAGAGGAGGGTTCTCCAAAGTCAGTCCTGGAGGGCCGGATCCATGCCAGGTTTTTAGCATAACTCCATTTAGATAAATGCAATTATCTTAAAAATCTGGCATGGATCTGGCCCTCCAGGTCCGACTTTGGAGAACCCTGCGCTAGAGCAGAAATCCACTATTCCTTAAGTGTAGGCCCTAATATGGAGGCCAGAACTACATAGTCATTAAAGATTTTTAAATTTCATTATTAACACACCCATATCTAGGGCTATACTACCGCCCCATGTATTCTTTGCAGTGTAAGTGGGGCCCTTAAGGGGTCCCAGCCAGCAGTGTCTTCCCAAAACATCAAACTACTGCAGGTTAATAAACTTACCGTCATTAAAACTAAATGTGGTACAGGTGCAACACAAACCTTAAGTGAGATTTATGAAGCCACTCAATGCCACTTTGTGCGGCCGTGAGTGGCTCCATAAATCTGGAAAAAGCAATGCAGCGCAAATCTCTGTATTGTCCTATTCTGCACAAGGGAGGTGTTCCATGGGTGTTGCGTAGGTAATCCCATGCAACTCCCATGGTTTTTGGCGCATTCCCAGATTTACCAAAACTGGTAAACCTGGGAATGCACCAAAAAGATAAACCTTCCTAGGAGAGGTGTAATGAAGAGAAATATCTTTATTTCTCCTTGCTACTTCCTCTTTCTATGTGTGCTGCATTTTGCAGCACACATAGAAAGAGGAATATGCCTCTCAGGATTGTTTTTGTGCAGGAAGGTGCCCTTTCTTGCATAAAAACAATCCTGCATGCAACTCAGGCATTCGTGCAACATGGTGCAAGGGTGCCTGCATTGGTGCTAGGCTGCCAAAAGGGCACCAGCGCAGGGGAAAAGGCAGGAATGTGCCATATTGCCTCAAATATGGTGCATTACTGCCCTTTCCCTGTCACACAGTGCAGCGCATCAAGGTGACTTGCTGCACTGCGTGACAAGTTCATAAATCTACCCCTAAGTGCCCTAGACCAGTGATTCTTAACCTGTGGTCTGGGGACTCCTGGGCCTCCCCAATGCCTACTCATGGGGTCCACGACAGCTTAGCAAATTAAATACTAACAGATTAATAAAGTTTATTTAAATAAAGCAAAATGTAAAATTGATTTTTTAAATATATTTCTGTTCATGTGAAGGCGTTTGAAATTGGAGGGTAAAAATTAAGTTGATATCCTCAGATTGATTTATGGGAGCAGCAGTGGTGGCAGGTAATTTTATCAGGGAGGGAGGTGGTTGGGCCACACGCACACATACACACTCACTCACAGCCATACGTTTACATATGCGAATGCACACACCCATTCACAACACTCACCCACAAATTCACCCATTCATACATACACGCATGCACCAAACATTTAAAAACATAAAACTTACCTGCACTGCAGCTCGGGAGGGAAGCCTCGGAGGTCACAGGAGGGTGGGACTGCTGCCTTCCCTCATTGGCTGACCATAGGTCAGCCAATGAGGGGAGGCAGCAGTAACTTAATCATCACAGAGTGGAATGGGGTCAGTGAGAGTTGCTGATCCCTCCCTCTGTGACAAGGTGTTACTGATTGATACTCGGCCCTGAGCACTTCTGGACTTAAAACTGAAGCGCCCAGGTTTGAGGCAATAAGTGATGCTCCCCCTCATCATGAGTAGGAGGGCCTCAAGGCACTTTTACAAGGCTAAGGAGGTCACGTCCAGAGGGCTGTGAAATCCTCAGCCTGGTACAGTTCAGCTCAAGAAGCCAGGCGCCTGTGCACATAGAGCATGTACAGCTCCTGGCTGCCTGACCTGAACAAGAAGAGTGTCTGGCAGGCTGACCTTTGTTCAGTCTAACATACACTGTTCTTGTCGGGAAAAAAGGTAGGGGGGTGCAGCCCCTCTGCCCGTATGGACAGGCCATGGCTGGGGAGCAGTGCAGGTGCATCAAACAGAATATAATATGGATGATGGGTGCCCTTCCCATTGAAATTAAAATTGAGATTTTTTTTTTATATTTGAATATGATGAAAGCTTGTGTCTGTATTTTCATATATTGTTTTGGGGTTCAAATTATCAAAATTATGTAATAAGGGCCATAGAGAAGGACCATAGACCTAAGGTTGCATTTTATGGTACTGGGATACTTTTCATTAATACAGTATAAATGCCACTATTACTTTAAAACAGTTTTAGATCAAATATGTGTTTTTTGCACTAGCTTAATATTAATCGGTTGAGTGATATCCTTGATGTTTTTTCACCACTGTATTAACATGCCTATAAAATGCTTCATGGGGAAATGATGTTTGTGTCCCAGGATGCTTGTTCCCGGTCCAGGGAAGACCTGGCTTGGCAGTTTGGGCTAGACTGTTCCCATGAGGAACAGGGTCAAGACTGATTTGCATATGGCTGGGTCTGTACTGGGGTGGTGAAGTGAGCAAAAGAACTATGATGAATTCAACCCAGATCTAAAAGTGAGTGGGGGTAAGCGTCTGAAAAGTTTTAGCGCTCCGTCCATCATCTTATTGTGTTTGCTTTGTTCGCCCTAAGTTGGCAGGGTATGTCCAGACATGGGTCCTTTCCTCACTTTGCCACTGGATTCAAGCTAGCCTGGCTGATGAGGGGTATTACCCCAAAAACGGTCCCAGGATGCTTATTTCCGGTCCAGGGAAGGGTAGACCTAGCTTGGCAGCTCGGGCTGTAATATTCCCGTGGGGAACAGGGTCATGACTGATTTGCATATGGCTGGGTCTGAACTGGGATGGCAAAGTGAGCAAAAGAACGATGATGGATTCAACCCAGATCTAATAGTGACTTAGATGAGTGTCTGAAAAGTTTCAGCGCTCAGTCCATCACCTTATTTTGCCTCCTGTTGTAGATAATACTCATTGTAAATCAGGCAGCTGTGCAATGTTGAAATTAGGCCCCAGCGAAATTTAAATTACACTGGTGTAATTTACGTAATTTCAATACTTTCACATTATGCTTGTTACGCAAAGTTCCTAAAGTTATGCCACTTCACGTATTAATGCATCATTTTCAATACACATTTACAGCAAACGAATGGACCAACAGAATGTGAGCAGCTATTTTCAAAGTGCATTTGTTTAAATGTGTCCTCGCACCAAAAATTGGTGCAAGGATGCATTTCAAGCTAAAATACAGTGCAAAATGACAGATTTGCATTTCACATAGTAACGCGTAATTTTGCTGTAATTTCATGAAATTACATGAAAGTAAATTACGTGAATTTCTCACACTCCTAGTTAAAATGCTGCAATCTCATTGGTTGAATGCTGGTTAATATCTGCTATGGATATTCTTTCCTTTTTGTTTATAAATTTCTTTATGGGGATTTTCTAAATTGTTACAGTGGTGGAAAGAACAGCACATCAATCACACAAGCGAGTCAAAGGGCACAGTACATCCATATTATAAGCATATATTACCTCCCCGAAGCGGGAGGACGGATCCTCTCACACCTCATGGCCACATGCCCACTGTCTTTACTGCATCTCCATGTGAACAATAACACAGTTCCAATGTCTCTCAAAAAACGAATCGAGCCGAAATTGCCCATACCTTAAAATAGAAGAAACCCCACCCTGGATAACTAAGCAGCTTTTTTTGTTTGTTTGTTTGTTTTGATCAATCACTTGTCTGTATACGACCACGGTGCCCACAGGCAGCCCCCTTCAGGGAGTGCGGACAGGGCATCACCCCCTCAAAACATTCTCACTCCACTCAACTTCATCAGGGATGGAACCCACTGCAGTGGTCATGGATCAGAGTACTCGGGCTGCAGCTCTGCCTCTCCTGTCTTCACAGAACCCCATACCCCATTATTGGGGTTATATTAGGCTGCAGTTTGCGTATTCCCCAAGTCAGAGCCCATGGTAGTAGGCTGAGAATTTATGCCCAGTAGGTCAGCATCCCCCAACATCTCCACCATGTGGCCCCATAAGTCCAGGTCCCGCTTTGTATGCTCGTCCATGCGGACCAACTTCAAACACCGAAACTTCGCCACTCCCCATTCCCTCACGTTGCCCAACCATTTATTTACCCTTGGTGGCCAAGGCCACATCTAGTGTATAGCAAGGTGCCTTTTTGCTAGCACCAGCCCCAAGAGTGCAAATCTATGTCGCATTTTGGTCCCTCGCTTGGGGGGGGAGAAAGCACTCCCATTAGACAGTGCTTAGCTGAGTGTAACCCACTGCACTCCCAGGTCATGTGTATAAATGTTGCAGGGACCACACCGCACCTGTTGCAGCCCTCCAACCTAGAGGGGCTGATTCGGTGTAACCTCTGTGGCATAAGATAGATGCGATGGAGATAATAAAATTGTGTGCGCTTTAAAACATACATTACTGGCTTTGTTCTTGACCTATGCACAGGCCCGCTTCCATTCAGTGTCTGTAAGTGGTATGGGCAAATCCGTGGTCCACCTATCCCTAACCCTCTCCATGTCTGTGTGCCTATACCCCTTCAGTGCCTTATACATGCTGGAGATCAGTCCTCAGGTGGACACAGGTCCAAAAGCAGCGTCAATGTCTGCGACTCCGTGGGAACCTCTCTCCAAATCTCCCAGGCCCCGTGTGAGAGCTTGGCATACTTTAGGAACTGTCCAGGTTGTCCTCCAAACAACTCCTGTGCCTCAACAATGGTCACAAAGGTGCCATTTTTGTAAAGGTCCCCGGCCATGGTACAGCTACCTCTGGTCAATTGCGGCAACTCCATCACTGCCTGCATCTGTTGAAGAGGCCGGAACCACTGAAGAGGAAGCATCCTGGTGTAAGGTGCCCTATGCAGCACCCGGAGGATCGTTAATTCCCAGGCCTCCGCACCTGTCGGACAATAAAGGGGTTGTCGGCCAAGACATGCACACCCCGCATTAAGTAGTTTGGGATATTCACACTATCCCTCCGCCTGCTGGCAAATTTGTTGCCCCCATTCATCTTGTCAGCACATTACTGCGCTGCGTATTGCAACAGGCCAGCGATGTAGTACATTTGCAAGTCAGGGAGGACCATCGGGTCCAATTTCAGCACCTCCAATTTGACTGTGCTTCTCATGCCCACCCAATAGCAGCACCAGGGGCACTGGGCTGCTATTGAGTTTGGTGGTCCTTGGGATACTACAGAGTGAATCCATGTTCAGATGGTAGCGCTCTCCCGGGGAATGTGCAATCTGGATCCCGAGGTAAGAGAAGAGATTCCGTTCCCATGGGAGCTCCATCCAGGGGAGTTCTGTGGGGGTCCAGCTCTCTAGGCCCGCTAATGGGAAGAGCACTGTTTTTGTTTGTTGACACGTATCCTGACGCGTCACCAAATTCATCCATAATTTCCAGTAGGCATATTACCAAGCATGTGTCAAGAGCCTCCTTGGCAGTATTCGCCACAGAATCCAGCACATGAGATTACCATCTGAGATTCTTGTGGGTACCCGGCCTGGCATGAAGGCGCACTGGTCTTCGGTGATGAGGTGTGTTACCACCATGCACAGTCTGGTAGCAAGAGCTTTAGAAAGTACCTGAGTGTCCGCTCCTAGCACCGACAGTGGCCTGTAGGAGCTTGGGTTCTGCAGGTCTTTATCCGGCTGTGGGATTCCCACCACAGTACCTCCTCGAGAGTCTCCAGCAGGTGAGAAGCCAACAGGTCAGCACACATCTTTTAGTAATCCACCTGGAATCCATCCAGACCCAGGGCAAAATATTGCGCCATATCTCATAGCACCTCCATTAACTCCCCCACCTGAAGTTCCTCTTCCAGTTCCCTACTCTGGTCTACTGTACGTCTTGTCTACTGTATGACGGGGAAGCAAGATTCAGTCCAAGTACCCCCTAGCAGCTGCTAAATGTTCACGCAGTGGGTCGTCATACACCACCTGTAGATGCCATCCCAGCAGGGAATTTATACCCTCCTGTATCCCCTCCATAGACCCGTCCTGATGACTTACTGACAGGATCAGTGGAGGAGGGTGGTTCCTTTTCAGTAACCACACCAAGTGTCACCCTGCCTTGTCTCCATCCATTTGGAGATGTTGTCTGTACTCCTTCCTGCCATGACAGTCCAGTCTGTCCCATAACCCCCCTACCCTACTCTGTGCCATCAGCGATGCGGTCCTCTCCACCATTAGGTTGGAGTCTGGTCAGCTCCCTTTCCCCCTCTGCTAGTTCTACCTCCAGGCACCCCCTCGTGCCGCTGACTTTGAAAAGGCACTCACCCCGCATTACTACTTTCAGAGCATTTCATTCTGTCCCCCTCTGGGCCATCAACTTCCGATGTTTAGCAAAGTAACCAACTATTACCTCCCATAGTTCCTGCCAGAACTGGGCATCCCCCAGTGCCTCAGGGGTACTCTCAGTCTGTCCCCAACTATCTAACAATCCAACAGCAATGGTTCATGGTCTTAGAGGAACCTCCATGATAGCAGCACATCTGACACATTGGCAGCCAAGTCTCCGGTGACCAGGAATCTGTCTATGCAACTATAAGCATCGTGGGTCAGGGAGTAACAGGTAAATTCCCTGTCAGTGGGAGGTGTCTCATGCAAGATGTCCTTGCAATTCACATGTAGCATGATCTCCCGCACTGTTGAGGTCATGTTGGGTTTAGTATGCAATCCGTTGGGGTGTCTGTCCATCTGTCCATCCAGGACACAATTACAATCCCCTGCCCACACTATTGGGACTCCTAGATATGGGATAAGGTCTGTTCCAACTGGGTAAAGAGCCCTCCGTCATCTGTTTTTGGGGCATACACATTCAGGAGGCACACCTCCCTGCCATTTAGGGCCCCAAATAGGATCAGATATTGCCCCTTAATGTCCGCCTTTAACCCCTGGACCTAGAACGGGACCTGAGGGGCAATCCATATCAACACAGCCCACTCATAGTTGGAGTATGTAGCAGAATACAATTGCCCCATCCACTTCTTATGTAGCTTCTGCATCTCACCCTCCATCAAGTGCAACTCTTGCAACATTGCAATATGTATACCTTGCCTACAGAGATAAGTCTGAACTCTGTAGGGTTTGACATAAGAGTTAAGGCCACGCACATTCCACATTATCAATCTAGTACACTCAGGCATGGTAACTGTGAATGTGTCCTGTCCCACCCAAATGCTTCTCCCCCCGTCCGGGGACTCCAGCCCCCCCTGAGTGTGTAACCACAAATCCACTGCCATAGTGTTGATCACAATGCTCCTGCTGCATTTATTAACTTGATAAAAACACTGCTCCTTCCTCCATGTAAACAAATGAAACAAACAACTTGTGTTTTCCCAAGCATTGCTGTTAAGATTCTCCCCCCATGACTACACTCCTGCATGCAGAATTGCTTGTACATGTAAATGCAGAAAACTCCTAGATCCGATACTCCGTGTAGTATCACTGTGGCAGCATCACCCTGTGCCAGCCACAACTGTACCCATCTCTGAGTTCTGCTTAGCCCAGTTCTGCATCCACCCACACTCTCCGCACACTATTGAATCCCCATAAACATGCTCACAGCCCTAACAGCAGATAAAGAAAAAAAAGAAAAAAAGGGAAACAGAGAAAAGTGAAATAGTGCCTATCTCAAACCCACTCACACAACGCACCCCCCTCTCAACAGTCACAACTATGGGGCTGATACCCAACTGCTCTGCACTTGCTACGCTGCCTAGTAGGGTAACAATATGGAGGCTTGTGGAACCATTATGAAAAGTCCGTGAGCACCCCTCAGAGGGAAGGGTCAGGCAGACACCTGATATATATGCCTCAGCCAGGCAGGTGGACCACTCAATTTAGCGCAAAACAACAGTTTGGTGGACATCCACCCCTACAAAGGAAAAAACGTTACCACATGAGCAACCATATCATCATCCCCTTGAGTCGGGTGTCTTCTTCATGATCTCTGAGCTAGTGGCCATCTGACCTCCACCAATGCCCTCGCCTTTGCCTGCTCTACTTGTCAGAGCTCCAAGTCCAATGTGCCATTCTGACACACCACAACACAGGCAGCTGATTTGGAGGTTTTCCTACCGCAGTTCCTCAGCCTTGCCACCAGTCAAGACTGGCGTGTGGTCTGGGTCTGGTTTCAAACCATCCGGACCTCGGCGCAGGGAAGCGGCCATCTCCTTGTATATCCTGCCAGTCGCACACGGCTTCCAGAGAGGTGAAGAACTGTGTCCGGCCATCATGGAGTATCTTCATCTTGGCTGGGTAAAGCAACATATATTCCATGGCCTTCAATTTCTGCTTGACACCGCCCAAATGTCTGTCATAATTACTGCACTCTCCGTGTGTAATCTGGAATGATTCAAATTATATGAGTCTCAAATTTAGGATTCCCGTACTGCCTGACTGCCTGGAGAATCGCATCCCTGTCTCTGTAGTTGAGAATTTTGCAATAACTGTGTGAGAACGTGCACCTACTGGCGGCCGTGGCGCCAACGCCCTGTGTGCTCTCTCAACCACAAAGAGAGCTGATAATTTTACAGTAGAGATCGCAACTTTAATCCAGCGTTCCAGGAAGAGTTCTGGCTCCGGGCCCTCTGCCCCCTCTGAGAAGCGTACAAAGCGGAGATTGCAACCCTGCAAGTGCCTTTCGGCGTCCTCCACTCTGGATTCTAACTCAAGGGCTCGCTCCGAGAGATCCACTACCATAGCCGTGAGGGTGGAAAGGCCGTCCTGTAGTTTAATACCATTCTTTTCCTTGGCTAGTTAGCATTCTGCCACCTTGCGATGGTCAAATCGAAGCAAGTAGACATCGTGTGAGAGTATATCAATCTTGGCCTGGACATTCAGACTTGACAGCTCAATGGTGGCCAGTATCTGTGCTCCAGTGGGGCTCTGAGGTTTCTGCAGGCTTCCCCCCTCTGACTCGTGGCCCTCCCAGCACCCATTCCTGATGGCATGAATTGATCTATTTTGGTCTGTTGTGCATTGCGCTGCGGCCTGTCCAGCCCCATCACATCACCTCCTAACAGCGAGGGGGTGTTAGGATACAGGCAACGGTGGCCCTCCACCCAACTAAGATAGGGGTAGTGGGAAAACCAAGGCACATCTCCCGGTGTCTCCAGTGTGGTTCCTCAGTTCAATATGTCAGGGCCAGTCCATCAGGGATGAGACACCTAGCCCCTGCTCCTGCCTCATGCATCATCCACTCATGCCGGCAAACATCCACAATGGGGTCACCTCTGAGGGAGGGATCCTGCCCCAAACTGCGTCGCCCCTGGAGTCCTCAAGTATCCGGACTGCTTGGCAACAGTAAGTTCAGCCAATGCCACCTTCCAAGGGTGACAGCTGCCCCCCAAAGGATGCATGTCCAAGTTGCCATCAACCTGAGGGATACCCATCCAGGTAACAATCCTCTGTGTCCAGTGTGGAGGGCGGGGAGTCTATTACACCAGGCAGTCCAGATGCGCCTCCCCCACCCCAATCGGCCACTGGGAAGGGGAGCCCCCTGGCCATCCCGATGGTCACCCACCTTCCACCAGCTTCACAATATGGGGGATCCTTACACAACCCTGGTGGAATAGCAGCTCCGCTCCCCAGACTCATGGAGGTTACCCACAGAGTCCGCAGCACAGCAGCATCCCCCTCCGCAGCAGTCCTGCCGGCCATTGCTGTCCAAAGCCTGCCTGCGACGCCCTGTGTCACTCCACTCCATGGCTCAAAGTACACATTACTAGAGGGTGCCTCGGTCTCTAGCCCCGGCCCCGGGCTCTGCTCCAGAAACAGTCAGTACCCCTCGAGGGCCAGAACTAAGCAACTTCACTCCTCCGGCCATCTGACTGGCTGCGGGCTCCAAATGCACCCCAGCAGTGCCAGGCATCTACGGTCTCCCAGCTTTAATGCCCTATTGCCCGGACGCTGTCCCCAATGTCCCCGACCGACTTCCTCAGCAGCTGCCTCTTCTTGCCGCACTCGTCTGCCACCACCACCAATGAGGAGAGTCAGCCACCCCAGGTAGTCAAAGCCTCTCTGGCCAAGCAGGCTCTGCCACTCCTTCAGGCCTCTTTGAGGCCGCAACGTGGCCGGGAGCTGATTGTGGTTGCCACTCCACGTCCCACAGTGTCTGCACTTTGGGGCCCCAGACACTGTCCATGGGTGCCTGTACTTCAAATTAGCCTCCCACAGCATCCAGGGAACACCACCGATGTGGGGGCAGCTACCCCCAAGCTGCCAAAGCCTCTCAATGCCAAAACAGGCTCTACCGCTCCCTCAGGCCTCTCCAAGGCCACAACGTGGCTGGCAGCCAATTTGGGAGTGCCACTCCACGTTTCACAGTGCCGACTCCTCTGACCCCCAGGCGCAGCTCACAGGTGCCTCCCCTTCAATTTAAAGCCCTGCAGGTGGTCCGGCAGGCAACATGTTTGGAGGATGGTGAGGGATTTAGACGGGCCAGGACGGGAGCTAAAGAAACAACGTCCAGGAGTCCATCTTGCCAGGCGGCGCCCAACTACGGAGATTCATAGGGAAAGTAAAAATCTTCATCACAAGAATAATCTGCACATCACTGCATGCAGTTTAACAGATACTCTCTAGTCACAGAAGAGTACTGAAGAGAGCTATTAAAACACTCCTATAGCAGTAGTATTTATTTCTGAACATGACTTATGACTCCTCTTACATGGACCCTGATGAAATCATACAGACTCTAGAACGTGTGATATGTTTTGAGCTTTTTGGAGCTACATGTATGAGTGAATGAGTTAATAGCTTAATTCCAGCTGACTCAGCAGTGACAAGGAGGGCAGTAAACTAATTTACTTTATCTAAATAGAAACACACTTTTGTTGCAAGCATTGGAAATGCCACCCTGCACTCTCACCACTCAACTTGCACTCGCATGTACAGAGTATTTGACCTCAGTGTACTGCAAATAGAAGCTAGAACCATGAAAGAGTGTTACCTGCATGGGTGTTGCCTGGATGCATGTTGCATGGATGTGATGGAAATTGGGCACAAGGAGAGTACATGGAAAGTGAATGAAGCATGTGAGAGGGTATGTAGGCCAACGCTGAGAACTGAGATACTAAGGGCCAGTGTCAGTAGATGTCTTGTGCACCATGCAAAGTGTCTTAAACAAAATCTTTCACTCACTTGTAACCTGTTGATTAAGTTCAACTGGAATTGTACTGAAGTATGCTGATGTAAATTTAGTAACAGGCATCCCAGCATTCTTTTGCACAATCTGAAGCTGACAGATGTGATATTTAATTAAGCTGAGCTTAATCCAAATGAAATGAGATAGGTGCAGGATCACCAGCCAACTTCCTTCAACTTGAAGAATTTTCTTTAAGCTCTTCAAACGAGAATACCATATACCAGAGATTTTACTGACATGCTGGCAGAAGGTAAGATTAGCATTGAAAGTAACACCAACATTTTTGTTCAAAGGAACAGAGGTAGGAGATAAGTCAGAGGTCAGTGACCGCCAAACAGAGATCCAGGTTTTAGGCATGATTTCCTGGAACCAGCATCTCTGTTTGATCAGCATTCAACTTCAAAATGTATTGTTCATGCAACATGAGACTGAAAAAAACATTCCCTAGGGTTAAGGAAAAACCAAATTTACTATCAATTTGTTTTATCAGAAAGTGAGTATCAACAAATGTAGTTAAAAGGTAAAGCCAAATGAATGAGTTAAATCAAATAAAAGAGTTAAAAAACATTAAAGCACTCCATAAAGTGCACATTAATCAATTTCTAGTGTTTTTAAACAGAAAAAGCAATTAGGCCTGGGCTATCCCATCAAAGGTGTAGTGTGGCAAGCTAATTAACAGATGCAAATGTCCTCCCCACCAGTTTAATTTCAAGGAACTGGGCCAAGCATTGTTAATAGGTTTATCGTATGGTTAGGCCTTTGCTCCTCCTGCTGGAGAGATAAGTAATTAACTTGGCACTGTAGAGGAGACTAAGACGTTGAATCTGATTATGAGCTGAGCCAAGGAAATATTACAATTGGAAATGTGTGATATTGAGTGTAAATGTGATGTTAAGGACTGTAAATCTACCCTCCAGGTGCATGTTTACCCCTAGATTGATACCTTGCTGGCCCCTATAGATCTAAATGGAACATAACTATAGTGGAGATGGCCCCTATATTGTGAAATACAGTGCAAGCACCACAGGTGTTCAGTAAGCACCACAGACCTACACTATGAATGGCAACTGAAAAATATAAGGCCTACCCTAGGTCAGTACCAATCCTCGAAGAGACCCTTCTGCTACAAGCTAGCTGTTTGCAGATACAGGGCTGCATTGCACGGTAGTTTTGCAAATATGTATGCTAACATGTTCATGTGTAGCAAGCCCAGAGCCTCTTACCCTAGGTGTGCTGCAGCATCCTTATCTTAAAATGAGAACACTGGTGGTTAGCACTCTCAGTACAATTACTCTGAATTAACCATGGCCGCTCAGGTAGTGACACTCGCTCACAGTAGAAGTCCAAAAACCAGGTAGTCAAATGCGAAACGTCACGGGGAACTAAATGGATGGAACCCATTTAGTATAGGGATGTTGTGAAAGAAGAAGGTTTTCATGTACATGTGTGTGTGATTAAGTATCAGTGAACTGAAACCCCGAATTTCCCAATAATAACACTAAGGGGCATATGTACAAGGAGTTAATGCCGCGTTAGCGGCACTTTTCTACCGATATGTTTATCGCCGTATTCACAAGCTGTTGCTAACACCTGTTAGCGGCAGTTTTCCGGCGAAAACGTCCATTATAAAGATCGCCACTTCTGTTAGCGATAATGACATGCAAGGGAGGCGTTCCCGTGCAAAAGCGGCCGCTAACCCCACTTCGCGATATGTACAAGGGGATTCCTTAAGTTTGGAGGACCAAAAAAACTGCCTCTAACTGCAGTTAGAGGCAGTTTTTTAAGACCAGAAAACAGCTGGTCTTAAAAATGGAGATAACCCTTGGGGCCCATTTCAGCAGGTTTTGTAGCTGGACCGCGCTGCAGGCAATGTAGCTGCGCTGCCCTGCGACAAAACTACAGGGCAGGACTGCGCACCATCAATAAGATAGTGCGCATTCCTGGGCCTCACTCATGAAAAGTGTTGCAGCGCTGTGACAAGACAGCGTTGCAACACTTTTCACTACCCCCTTCTTGCGACACCACGGATGCGCTGTATTTACTGGACAGCGCTCTATGACGCAAGTAATGACAGATACGTCTGGAATCCTGACATATCTGTCTGCGCTAAAGTCACCTCTTGCTGCAGTTGCGTCACAACCATGATGCAACTCCAGCAATGCATGGGGCCAGCCTATCCCTGTGGCACTGTGTCACCCTTACGCCTGCCATCATGCAGGCGTAAGGTACTGACACAGTGCCGTTCTTGAGGGGTGCCCGGGTGTCGGAGCAGTTGGAGATCGATCGGTGGAGGTTGCGCGCTGCGGTGTCATCGTCTGTAAGCGTTGGCGGAGTGGTGGTGCTGAGGGAGTTGACGAGACGTACTTCGGTGGCCTCGTTCCAGCTGCGAGGGGGGCGATGATGGCGGTTCTGTACGGTGGGCATGGTGAAGCCGTGATGTATACAATGATGGTCGTCCAGGAGAGTCCGGTGGTGTGGCTGCAGTTGAAGCTCCCGATGGCGGAGGAGACCTGCTCAACCATGTGTCCTGCTATGTGGCTTGCTGCGGTGACTAGCTGCTTGAGTCTGATGTTGGGGAGCTACCCCAGGAGGGGGTAGTGTTCTGGTCACTGGGGTTGTCCAGGTGGAACTTGAGTTCGCCGAGTAGGATGTCGTCGGTGGATGGGAGAGCCTGGTGTGCACTGAGGTCTACAATGGTATCGGAGAACGGGTGTCCATAGCCCGGGGGGCCTGCAGATGAGGGTGCCACAAAGGATGGGGTTGGGGTTGGTCTGGATCTGGAAGTTGAGGTGTCCCATGGTCATCGTTGGGTCATTAGAGTGCGTGGTAAGTCGGAGTGTGCTTCTGTAGGTGATGGCAATGCCTCCTCCTGGACGGTCGGGGTGGTCCTTGCGGGTGATTTAGTAGCCGTCAATGATGGCGATGGCCGGTCCGGAGCAGATGTTGGTCCTGGCAGGCGATGTGGCGTCCAGGGTTGATGGCGAGGCGGGTGCTGGTGCCGTAGGGGTGGAGTGTCCGAGAGGAAGGGTCCTTGGTGCTAAGCGCGGTCCAGGGGCAGACGGACGCAGACGGGCTTGCCTATGGCTTGCCTTTGGCACGGGAGACGTCCATTACAATGCAGGCATTACATCGTAATGCCTTTACAATGCAAATCCAACAACGCAGGTGCCTTTACATTGCATTCCATTACAACGCATTGTGAGGTCAGTAATGGGGTATTTTCATTTTTCAGGGTGGGTATGGGTTTCGGGTGTCGCAGATGAAATGTGGGGTGCATTATGGTGTAAAATTTGAGATTTGGGGTGTGTTTTGGGGCCAGTCATGAAAATTGGGGTGTGTCATTGGGTCAAATATGAAAATTGGGGTGTGCATTTGGGTCACATTGATTTTTAGGGTGTCTTTTGGGGGCTCAAAGATGAAGTTTAGGAGACAGGGTTTGCTTTGGTGCAAGGGTCAGTTTTAGGGTTGCACTCACTGAAGTGGGAATAGTAATGTTTACATCTCCGCAATCCAACACCTTCCCTACTGTTGCAATATGCCTAGTATTAGTATGCATTGTAATGGAATGCGATATAATGGTATGCGTCGTAACTCCATATATACCTTTGGCACACCAGTGGTAAGCCCGCTGCGCCTAGCAGCACAGCGGCCACCATTGAGAAGTGCTGCGGGGGGAACTGGACAGCTGGGAATGGGAAACGCCGAAAAGAACACTGGATGGGGCGTGGACGCGGGGGGTGTGTGTGAGCGGGTGTTGTAAATTCGTTGCTCCTGCTCTCCTGAGTCTGCTTCCAGGAACAGGAAGTAGGCAGCCAGGCTCCCTCCCCTAAGCCAATCACAACACTGCAATGCGTATGACTGCATTGTGTGGCCTGAGCGGGCCGACCAAACAGTCACTGCACACTTGAGTGGGCATGCCAATCCGCCCATGCCCTGCTCCGTGCTTGGAGCAGTCCTACCCACCCTCCCACCCGCAAAGGAAACATAGCACGATTACATGAGTAAGTTATCATCATGTGATGGTTTTCCTCTTCTGCACTGCTTGAAAGCAGAGGGGCGACGCTCTTCTGCCATAGCGGATGAGCCGCCACTGGGGGGGTGTCATCTACGTATGCTAGGCCTGGGCGACTCGACCCTCGGGCCTCCTGCGCTACGCGTCCCACCTTCTCCTTACCTGGACATTGACACCGTGGTGCAATCCGCTGCACTCTCCCCAAATCTGTGACTTAGCCAGCAGGAGCCTCAGCCAGGTGTGATTTCACAAGTCTGGGTACAGCAGTCGCCGCCAAGTCCGTTGGTGAACCTCCTGATGCAGCTGATGCAGCAGGGCCCCCTTAGGCGTGAAGTTGCAGCACTCCCGCCACACAAGTTCGGCTCAACTCAGGGGCCTCACCCTCCACAGCGTCCGGCCAGCCCAACATCATCCGGCCTGTGATGCAGAGAGGCGGCACCCACCGTTGGTGATCCCCTCCGTGCACCCCGGTGTAGATGTGGATCGTAGTATGCGATGCAGACCTCCCTACGTTGGTGCGCAGGAGCGCCTCTACCATTAACAGCTCCAAGGGGCGCAAGGCGGTCTTCTCACACAGGTCAGCAATGTGTCTCCATGCGACCTGCAAGACTTCACCACCAGGTACGGGCGATCGTCGCGTCTCAATGTCTACCACCACGGCCCATCGACTCCACAGCTCCTCCGCATCCCACTCCAGGCTCCAGACGCAGGTCCAGCGAGGCATCCAGGCTCCAGAGGCAGGTCCAGTTAGGCATCCAGGCTCCAGACGCAGGTCCAGCGAGGCATCCAGGCTCCAGACGCAGGTCCAGTGAGCCATCCAGGCTCCAGACGCAGGTCCAGCAAGGCATCCAGGCTCCAGACGCAGGTCCAGCGAGGCATCCAGGCTCCAGACGCAGGTCCAGCGAGGCATCCGGGCTCCAGACGCAGGTCCAGCGAGGCATCTAGGCTCTCATCCTGGTCATCCTGGATGTTGGGTGGCTTGCAGGGGTTGTTGATGTGTGCTGCACTTGGCCCTGGCTGCTACATTCTGCATTCTTTTGGTTTTTATGCCTATTTTCTATTGGAGGTTGCAGATAGGTTATTTTTTGCATTAGAGGCAAAAAAAACTCACGTTGGGCTGACTAACGTAGGTTTTTTTGCCGCTAATGGGCGTATCAGTAGTTTTCGCACGCTAACGCCAAAATTCCTATCGCCATCGCGCTAATGTTAGCAGCAGTTTTCACCTCCGATCCCTGATACTATCGGCATGTAGCGACAGCTTGTAAATACGCCGCTAACACGGCGATAGTTTTCAGCAGTAAGCGGCGATAAAAAAACTGTCGCTAAATAGCGTTAGCGATAGTTATCACCAGTCCCTGTACATATGCCCCTAAATTGTATTGTTGCCTGAAGTGAATTCCGTGGTGACAGAGAAAAAAACAGCTTGAAGTGTCAACACATTTATTAAGAAAAAAGTAAGCAAAAAGTGATATCACAATGCAAAGCGACAAAGGTTGCCCTCGTAGTGAACATCTAAAGCTAAACCCCTTCCCAGGGCATGGAGTTTTTATAGACGTTTGCATCCAGGAATCCAAATGCTGAAACTGAAACACAGATATCCTTGCTTAGTGCTGCTAAGTATGAGAGAGAGGCTGTACACATCCGAATCTGTGGGCCTGTGTAACAAAATTATCATGGGAAAACAAAATGATGCCAGCTAAAGCAGCGTGGCATCGGCGGTCACAATAGATCAGGACAAATCCGGACAATTTCTTAGTAGGGCTCCACTCGACATAATGTCAGGGTCAGTCCTGGTGTTCCTCGTATTAATGAGCTGTATGTGATTGTTATGGAACGAAAGCTACAGAGATATCAAGTAAGCAACAGAGGCAAGAGTCACTGCTGTCTAGCATGTAGTGAATAATATCCAGAAGGCCTATTGTGACTGTCTCTGTGAAGCATCCTATGCAGATGTAAGCTTATTTTCATTGATCGAACACACGTTTGATAACTTTCCTGAATAAACAGATATCAGTTACTGGTCTGCAGTTGGATGAGGGTGCTAAAAAGCTCATGCATTTTTTAAACGTAAAATAAAGTTTGCTTTGACCTCTTTTAACTGTGTCTGGGAAACTATCTTCCTGCACTGAGTATCTGATTATGTGGCACCATATTTAGCAGGACAGCTGTAATTAGTGCTTGGTCGGGCTTGATAGCACAGCTGTCTGCATGCTCGACTGTTACCAATACTTCATAACATGCATGGAGTCGGCTTTCCAGCTGCCCAAAGAAGTGTTACAAACATGCTAATGACTGTTTGGTGCATTATTCCACCTCCCATGGAGTGCTTTCATTGCAACATATGATGGACGATTTTATATCTGAGAAATACACTCAGTTATCACATATTCAATTCTTTATCACATACATGCATTGAATACATAAAACAATACTTTCTTCATAATTTATTTACTGCAATAGGCTTTTTAAAATATTTGTCAGAACTCAAGTGTGAAGCATTACCATCACCACCACTAATAGTACCACCATCCATCACTACCACCACCTCCATTATCACTAGCTGGGTGCAAATTATGCATACTTTTCTTTCAATGAATTATGTGACATTCTGGAAAAATTCTGTGAAATTACGGGTAATTGTGCATCTTACAAATCTGTCACTTCGTTGTAAATGTAAGGGTCAATTACGTTCATGCGTCAATTTTTGACGCAAGGACGCATGTAAACAGAGCACCGTGAACAACAGCTGCTCACGTTCTGAAGTTCTCAATAACTTTTTCCAGCAACTGACACCATTCACAGTAAATGTTGACTGAGAATAGTGCGTAGTCATGCAAAGTTGCATAATGGCATAATTTTGGTAATTTCGCATACCACAAAATTCCTAAAATTACGCTAATTACAAGAGTGTAAATTAACATTCACCAAGGCCTAATTATTACCACTACACCTACCACCACCATAACCATCAAAACTATTACTAGCACTATCTATGAGCACCAATGCTATCACCATTACCGTCTCCACTATTGTCACCAACAGGGCATTTGTGTATAACTGTGTTTGAATGCTTTGACAACTGAAAGCCAGACTTAGGGGCTGATTACGATGACAGTGGTTCCACCACCGACAGCCCGTTGGTGGCAGTCCCATCGCCATCGCCATCGAAACCATGTATTCCGCCAACCATATTACCAGGCGGGTGGATGGTTGGCGGTGCATCGGAGGGGAATCCACTCCCTACAATGGTGGCCGTGCCTACCAGGCACCGCTGTAGGGATTATGAAGTCCCTTTCTGCCCGCCTTTTCATGGCGGTTAACCCGCCATGAAAAGGCAGGCGGAGAGGGACTTTGGGGGCACGTAGCGGGCCCCACTTCCCCCCTGGTCCTAAGCTGTAGGTTTTGGGGGGCACCATGCCCCCCTACATATCCTTGCACCATGTGGCAGGCACCACATGGTGCTTGCCACATAGTGAGGGGATATGTAAAGTGTCCCCTTTTTGCATTGTGGCATGTACTGCAGCCAGCAGCACCCGCCGCAATGCAAAAGATAGGCATTGTGACCGCCGTGGTGGCGGCCGCATCCTAATGTCTCTGGCAGGACCGCCGACAGGCTCGGGCGGTCCCGCTTACGATAGGGTGACGGTCAGACAAAAGTCCGACCGTCATCCTAATCAGCCCGTTAATGCTTTTGCAAGGGCTTGTCTATTTTCTGACTCGTATGGAATCATCAAAGTAGAATGTCAGTTTCAGTTACAGAGCTATTCTTAGTGAAATTGTGAGAAATGTGTCTATGAGTTTAAATATGATGGGGAAATACACTTCCCGTTTCAATATATTTTCTAATAGAAAAAATATTTATAATCAGTCTTAAAACTTCATACTTTTTTTACTTGGATTGAATAGGTGATGATGTGATGTGACAGTTCCGAAGTGCCTTGAGGGATTGTTTAGAGATGTATGAATCCTTTCTGGAAGATGGTGTGCATTTGCAAAAATGTCATCTAATGTATATATTTTTGTAACTCTTTCTAATGTCATTAATGTCTTAGGTAACTCTTGCCTCCCTACACTTTTGAGTTTGCTCGGATATTTGTTTTTGGAACTTATGTCATTCAAGAGCCATGTATCAGAACTCTTTCGAGTTTTTTCCTTGTTTCAGCAGTAGCTTTTTTATTGGCAACTGGTACAATAGATTTAATCTAATGCTGGGCTGATGAGTTGGTGCCAGATCTCTGGGCAGATGGTCAATGCTTTGGAGATCGAAAGTGCAAGTACATCAGGAGTGATTTGTCTAAATCATCTAAGTAAATTGAAGGATTGTTTTGCATATTCATTGGAGTTTGTGAATGTTTAATCCCAAATGGAATGAGAAAGTGATCAGACTAATCCCTTTCTAATAGCTTTTTGCAGGTGATTTTTGCTTTGTGTTGGGTGTTGTGTAGATAACAATGTCTGCTTGTCTCTTTTACTGTTTGCTTTGCAATGAATTGATTCACCAGCAATTCACCCTGAAAGATACCATAGTAACTCTCCACGGGTTCACCAGGCATTTTAATCTTCTGGAAAAAACGTATGTCTCTCTAAGACAACATTCTTGCAAGAATTAAATCTGGCATCAAACATCTTAATAGCCATGATATATTCATCCCCTTCCACTTCTTTTTTTATGCCAAGTGTTTACATGTTCTTCTATGCTGTGGATCCAAAACATTTATTTGTCCCTAGAAACCCCGATGCACTCCAAGTAGGACTCTAAGACTGGGTGCCACTCCTGGTGGTTGTGAGGCCTACAAAGGAGTAGGTGGTGTGATGGTCTGCATTTTGTAGCTGGCCGATATTCTGAGCTGCTGCCTCATAGTCGTTGACATTCCGCACTTCTGGAGAGATACAGTAATACAAATTTAACAGAATAAATGTAGTGTTGCTATGTAATTAGTGCTGAAATATGGCACTGCTAGGAAGAAGGAGCGTTACAGATGGAAAAGGAAGAATGGGAGATGTAGACAGCAATACTAGTGAAAGGCAAACAAAGGCAAACACTGGCAGACAGTAATGTCTGAGTGACCTTGCATCACTGTGCTCTCTGACCCTCTGAAAGAACATTTTGGTTTGTGCTTGTGCTTGTTTATTTAGTGAATGCATTCGAATCACCTTATTGTCATTGAATATTTATTCACTACACCGTAAAAACTGATGTGTTTTGGCTCTGCGGAGTTGTTGCCTAGAAAAGTGTCTTTCTGATCAAACATCAGAGTTTTTGTCCACACACTCTTGCTTCTACACACAAGTTAACAAATACCACTATATCACTGGACACACACAAATGTTGACTTACAAAAAGCTTTTTACCCTAAGTACATCTGTGTTACTGTACATATTGTTGAAAGACGGTATCTAATTTAAGTTTCAAAGCAATATACCATTATGACAGTTACACTTGTCTGGGTGTGAGCATATATAGGACTTGTAGGTTTTCAAAGAACTCGAGTTACAGAGAGCCGACAACTGATCTGCACCTTGCAATGTTTTCTCATTGTGTACTGAGTATTGAGCAATTCTTAGGGTAAAATAAAAAGAGTGAAAATGGGTATGAAGGAAACCTATGTATTTCTGAAATGTACAGCAGATACTGAGTTTAGGAGCAGTGATAATTTCTAAACTTATGGGTACCCATACTAGCATGTGGTTCAGATGGCATTTGCCAGCAAGTCTTCATTCTAGCATACTGGCTTACATTAACCACAAATGTTGTACTATGCTGTGTTCCCACATGTCTCCATATAAAAATGGTACTTTACTTGGTTGGCTGGGCCTAGCGCCTGCGACACAATACACCCCAAAACTCGACCTGAAGACATCATATTGTACCCAGCAAAATCCCTGCTTTTTTACAACATGGGTAGCTGTGGATTCTGGGCACTAGCTGAGCCGCCACAGAGGAAAAAATACCATAACAAGACATTTCTGCAAACTAGACACCTCAAGATATCCAGGGTGGAGTGACTTGCATGGCTCTCACGAGGCTTTCTTAACCAGAGGCCTTTGCAAACCTCAAACCTTGACTAAAACACAGTAGCCTCACATTTCTGTGAGGAAAACTTCTGGACTCTGTGGGGAACCACAGATTTCCTACCACCAAAAGTCTCTTAATAAAAATGGTGTGGGAAGGGCCTAGTGCCTGTGACAGGAAAGGGCCAAAACGCAACACAGACACATCACATTTTTCCACAGAAAACTGACCCTTTTTTAATGTGGGTAGCTGTGGATTTTGGGTCCTCGCTCAGCTTGCACCTAGGGAAACCTAGCAAACCTGTACATTTTTAAAACCTAAGCACATTAAGGAATTCAGTGTGGGAAGACTAGTGTGGCTCTTACTAGGTTTTCCTGCACATAAGCTTTTGCAAACCTCATACTTTGACAAAAAACACACATCTTCCTCACATTTCTTTGACGAAAACCTTTGGAATCTGTGGGGAGACACACATTTCCTACCACCCAGCATTTCTCCAAGTCTCCCAAGAAAAAATGGTACCTCACTTTAGGCCTAGGGCTGAAGCCAGGAAAGGGCCTAAAAGACTACATGGACACATTACATTTTTCCACTGAAAACTGACCATTCTTTAGCTGTGGATTTTTGGCCCCAGCTCATCAGGCACCTAGGGAAACCTAGCAAACGTTTACATTTTTGAAACATAGACACCTGGAGGAATCAAGGGTGCAGTGGCTTGCATGGCTCTATACATCTTTTCTTAACCAGAAGCCTTTGCAAACCTTAAACTTTGACTAAAAACACAAATCTTCATTACATTTCTGTAAGGAAAATTCTGGAATCTATGGGGAGCCACACATTTCCTACCACCCAGATTTCATCCAAGTCTCCTGATAAAAATTGCACCTCACTTATGTGGGTAGGTCTAGTACCCATGACAGGCACAGATCAAACTGGGGTCAATGGGAGAACTGCAGCGTGGACTCCCACTAACTGGTTTGATCCATTCCTGTCACGGGCAAAAGGCTCAGCCACAGAAGTGGGGCAACATTTTTATAAAGACAAGTGGGGGAATGCTGTACCATAGGAATTTTTTTTTTTTTTTTTTTAACTCTTTTTATTAACATTGCTCATATAATACCATAGGAATTTTGAGGATGCCTGCTGATTCCGGAAGTTTACACCACAGAAAAGCAAGGAAAATGCATGATTTAAGGCAAAGTTAAATGATAGCAGGGCATTGTGGGTAAGAAAAGTCACATCACCCTGGACTCCCCTGAATGACTAGTTTTCAGAAATATCCAGGTTTAGTAGGTTTTCCTGGCTGGTGGCCGAGCCCGGACCCAGAAAACACAGCTACCCCCTCTGCTGATGATGCCACATTATGTCCTGGATCTCATACTGTTGCAGGTGCTAGGCCTACCCACACAGGTGAGGATATTTGTTTTGCGTGAGACATGTGGGAACACTGGGTGGTAGGAAATTTGTGGCTCCCCACAGATTCCTGTACTTTTACTCACAGAATTTGAAGCAAATGTGTGTTTTTAGCCAATGCTTGAGGATCGCAATGGCTTGTGGGTAAGAAAACCTTGTGTGAACCACATGAGACACACCACCCTGGAGTCCAGTAGTGTCTAGTTTACAAAAATATCTGGAGTTGGTAGGTTTTCCCTAGAGATAATGTACACCCTGGCAGTAAAATTCAGAAAAAACAAATATTATTGCATAACCATCAACTACTCAAGTACACAGACAATACTGGTTGGATAAGACACAAGGATGAGTGAAAAGTTCAAAATATAAATTTTATTAACAAAGATTTCAGAAAGTGAAAACGTAAAAATCACTGTAAATAAAATAATTGACATTTCAGAATACTGAACCAGTGACTCAATTCTCGTGAGCTGTATAGCCATGAAAAGGCACCAACAGCTTTACAGGGTATTCACTCATCTTTCATGTGTCTCACACACACACAAAACCATTCACACCACCAGGCGCTGGCCCAAAACATTACAACACTCACATCAACAAAGGGCACCATTCAAGGGCCCATTACTTTCATACACCCACAGGACTGACACACCAATCACACCACCTGGTGTCTGACAGAGTGTGTGGACTGATGTTTGTCTGGCAGTGTGTGTAGACTGACATTTGGCTGGCAGTGTTGTGTAGTAACCAGCAACAAGTCACTGCACACATACACACACTGCAAGCCAGCTACCACTACACACACAGCCAGCCAACCACCAGTTCACACACACCTCTAGCCAAACACCAGTTCACACAAACCACCACACACACTGCCAGACAGACTCTAGTACACACATACAGCCAGCCAGACACCAGTCCACACACACCTATGGCCAGACACCAGTCCAACACACCGCCTGCCAGGTACAAGTCCACATATGTCACCAGCCAAATGGCAGGCACACACACACCGCCAGCTAGACCCCAGTCCACACACATCACCAACCAACAGGGCGCCCCCCAACATATATAAAAATTCCCTGGTCTGTGGACTGACATTTGGCTGGCAGTGTGTGTGTAGTGACCAGCAACAAGTCACTACATACATACACACACTGCCAGCCAGCTGCCACTACACACACCATCAGCCAACAGTTCACACTTACCTTCAGCTAAATGCCAGTTCACACACACCACCAGGCAGACACCATTCCACACACACCACCAGCCAGACGTGAATCCATACATGCCACCAGCCAGATGCCAGTCCACACACTCCATCAGCCTGATGCCAGCCACACACACAGCCAGCCAAACTCCAGCCGCACACACCACCAGCCAGATGCCAGTCCACACATGTCACCAGCGAAGGAGGCACCCCCCAACATATTTATATAAACATTTCCTGGTCTGTGGAATGACATTTGACTAGCAGTGTGTGTGTAGTGACCAGCAGCAGGTCACTATAAAAATACACACACTGCCGGCCAGCTGCCACTACACACACCATTAGTCAGCCAACAGTTCACATATACCTTCAGCTAAATGCCAGTTCAGACACACACCCAGTCAGACACCATTCCACACACACCGCCAGCCAGACGCGAATCCATACATACCGCCAGCCAGATGCCAGTCCACACACTCTGCCAGCCTGATGCTAGTCCACACACACAGCCAGCCAAACTCCAGCCGCACACACCAACAGCCAGATGCCAGTCCACACACATCACCAGCCAAGGAGGCACTCCCCCAACATATATAAATACAAATTCCCTGGTGCCAAGTGGTTTTCGCCCCCTGGGAGCATACATGCCTAAAAAATGAGAGATTTCCCTCTGGGTGGGAGGGTGTAAAAAAAAGGACAAGCCCATTTAAAAATTGGGAGCGACCCTTGCCCAAGGGTTTGCTCTCTCAAGATATATAAATAAATAATCCCTGCCCACAGGGGCAGATCAGACAAAAAAATGCCTGATCTGCCTCAGGGAGGTGGAATAGAAAGGAAATGCCATTTTCAAAATGGGAGCAATCCTTGCCTAAGGGGACGCTCCCCAACATACATAAATAATCTCCCTGGGATCAGATCAGCCCAAAAATATGGGGAGCCACCTCTGCACCAAAAAGTCTTCCCTGGTTTCTAGTGGGTGCATTCCTCCTGCATGATTGTGGTCCCACCTGTGATCCCGCATCAGGAATGTACTTTAGAGAGACACCAGAGGAAAGGAAAAACTCTTTCCCTTCCCCTGGTGTCTCTTTGCCTTCCTGATCATTCCCGGGAGTGAGGACTGACCTGAAAGTGTCCTCCCTTCTGGAAGCAAATGGCTTCCAATGCGTGACTAGCGCCTGTTGATGTTGGCATGCTCTGCGCATGCTGACATCATTGTATCATTGTGGTAGGAGACTGTCTGGTAGCAGGTGAGGCATGTAGCGCTCCCCCCAAGGGTGGATGCTAGAATGACCTGGAGCCGTCCTTAGGACCTAAGCACTGGTGCGAAGGATGGCTTCAGCATGTCCTCAGGACTCAAGTGGTTAATACAACAGAGAGTGACATTGTCATTCTTATAACTAACAGCGGCCTGAAAGGTAGCATATTGGTGATGCAAGAGTGTCAAACAGGTAGAGCAATGACTTTCACACATAATTTAATCTTAATAGGCTTAGATATATAAAGCTATGTTAGTAGGATGATGACTCATTAAAGAGGAAGGTTTATATATAACAATGTTATCAAGATGCTAGGCTCCAAACAGAAAAAGGTTATATAAAACATAAACCGATAAATACAACCTTAAAAACATAAAGCCACTAAACCCAAATTGCATTACACAATATCAGGATACAAAGTAGGACCCAGACAGAGTTGGTTAATGTTATGTAAAAGACATTGGCTAAGAATGTTGGGTTTGATAGTTCAGCGTAGTCCCTTTCACCAATCCAACCCATGGAAAAAAACACTACTGCATTATGTTAAGGCAGATTATCAGCTTATTGGGTTCTACACATGAATACGTTGGGATTGTATGTTTATTATATTAAATAGTTTTCAGTCTGGAATATCGTAACCAAAAGATGGAGGACCAAAATATCAGTACATATATGGAGTTAGGTATTGGAAATCTATACATACTTGCCTGACAATATTTTGGCCCTTCATATTTTGACTTCTATGTTAAGGGATAATGATATTCTATACTCAATATTCAGGATCCACACATAATAAAATTAATTACGTAGGAAAAGATCTGTGATTTCTGATTTCTGTAGTTCACAGCATCCCTCATCCTTACTTGAAATATCTACCCATGCTCCCTTATTTATCCTCACTCATAATAGCTTCTGGTGCCTCAAGTTATTGGTAGCTCTGCAGACTTCTGTTTAGAGCAATGCATAGCTCTATACTTTGCTCATGTTTCCAATTCCATGCGATCTTATTGTTGCACATCATGAGAACATTTGTTCTTCTTAGCCTAATCAGTAATCATACACATTCAGCCTCTGGGATTACAAAATAATTAAACCTTCTGGAAGGAAGGTCTGGTAGTACCATTATTGAAAACAAGAAAAAATGTATGTCAGCCTTCTCAGAAATTACTAACCTATTACCCGTCTTTTAAAACTTGCTAAACTAATAGAGAAGGTTGCCACTGACCAACTGCAAAATTCCCTAGACCCATATCAGGGCTTCTCATTGCTCCAGTTGAACTTCAGTCCTAGACACGGCATAAACCCATACGGCCTTTGGCATAGTGGAACATAGAAGCATTCCTCCTAGATGATGCCTTAACTAAACTAAGCATTCACAAAATGACCATATTCAATATATATTCACCAACATTTCTCTCTATGACTGGCCACTGACCTCAATCTTCGTTAATATATGTTCACCTACTTAACTATAGCGTCAATGCTAGGTAATTAGCAAACATTAATTCAGTGATTCCCATCTTAGATCTCAGGTCAACATGATAGAACTCTAATACCTTACACTTGACGTACATACATAGTGTAGGAACATAGTTCTTCTTCTTCCATCACAGGACAAACTTCAAGTGCAATACAAAAATCCTACAGTTTTTAGTAGTGTTTATAAGAAACATTCAAATAGTTCAACGTTTGTTTCAAACATAAAACTCAACTTTCAGAAATACTTCGCTGTATTATAAATGTACTTCAAACAATTCCAAGGAAGCAACTGTTTTTGCAAAAGAATTTCGGATCTGCATAACAAGATGTGATGGGTCAAGTGGGAAGTTATACCAAGATACCCAGATGGCCGCTGCAACACCAAACTATACGAATGTTCGTATCATGCAGAGAAGTGCAGTTTGTTGTCTGCACATTGTCACATAGTACTTCTACACACACACAAATCCTCAGTGCTGGCAGTGCCAACACTCTGTACGGACCGTCAGGCTTGCCTTCTCCTGTGTAGACTCAGTGCAAGTGGGGTTGGAGTATCGCTTCCCAGGACCTAGAGTTTCTTAAGCTTTAAGCAATACCTTCAGGGCTACATCCTGAAAACAATTATCAAACCATAATCTATAGGATGTCAGTACTATTTGATTATGTGAATGAATACCAGTCAATGTATGTGGGCTTAAAGAGAATGTATCATCCCTACAGTCATGTTTTTATGGTTTTAGGGGATGGAAAAGACTTAACTTTCTCTGACTAAATGAGGATAAAACAGTGGTTATACAGTTTGGGCAAAAAAAAGATCAACTTTAATTTCAACCAAACTTAACCATTAGACAGTGATGGAGCAAGGTAAATGAGAAAATTTTGAACCCCCTAATATTAACAATAATAATTAATACAATTGTTCGTTTCAGTGAAATAACCAACAACGTATGTTTTCTTTATAAGTGTTATTGGTAACATGCAGTATCTGTGCAAACTAATCTACTTACAATTGTTAATGTAAATAACGATAACATAACGATATGCGTATTAATTAGAATAATATTGCATGATTTGTGCTACGTAGTAAATTGTATGGTGGCAAAAGAAAGTGGTCGGTAAGTAAGAAATAGCTTTATATGTCGCTTTTGCTAGGTAACATCTAACTGGGGTACGTAGAATGACGGGAGGGAAACGAAAAGGCTTATTTTCTTTATTCTTAACTATTTTCTGTTTATTTCTATGATAGTTCGCTCAGGCCTGCTAGGCCGTGCTGTAAAAATGGCTGCTGAGGCAAACAAGCTAGAATGCTCTTGCGCAAGATGGCTTCCAAGCGGAAGAAAAAGCTGTGAACGAATGCATCACGTGGTTATTTCCAAAGCCTGGGATGGAAGAGGGATCAAGGTTGTGATGACCTTATTACCCGAGCGTGTGCCAAAGGGGGACTTAGCGAACGAGTGTGAGAACCAGCAGTGCATTCGTGAATGGACAATGAACTGTTTAAAATAAAGTATCGGAAAGAAGATACAAATAAAGACTGTCAATTGGATTGGTAATGTCCCGAACCCGTGAGAAAGGACAAAGTTATGAACATTCTTTGGAACTGGTTTGAGCAAGGAGGGTAATAATGAGATGTATGCCACCCCTCAAATGGACCAATTAGAGTGAATCTCGCCCCCAAAATGTAACATTTCTGTTTAGTAAGCTAGTATTAGGGTATAAGAGGACCTACTCTTAAGTAGGAGGGGCGCTGCTTTTTACATATTTTTATTGAGCACTGGACGCTGATGCTGGAGAAGCCACTGCTATTTTTCTATAGGCCTTTATATTTTTAATACGATTAATCTTTTACTCTTAAATTTGATTGAGGAAAAAACGAAATTGTGGCGGAAAACCTGTATAGGTGGTCCGTCGAGGAGGCCTGTTTAGCAGGACAGACAGTCAGTTTTGAGAGTTCTATGCTGGGATCTGAATTTAACAGCTGTGACAAACTTTATTTTTCCATCTAAAAGGGTATGCATTGCAATTTCTATTTATTCTTATAATGATAATAAACGTATTGATCCGATTAATAAAACTGAATTTATTCATACTTATAAAAATTAGATAAACAATATTATAATTAAATTTATGAGTCTGTGGTTCTTTAGCTCAATAATAATTGTAAATGTTTAATAAGAATTTATAGTGATTGAGCTGGTCTTAATCACCATCAACTGATTCCTACTAGTTGATCCATCGACCAATGAGCGGAATACCTTAGAAGTTTGAGAATTATCATGTTGATTTAAAAAGGTATCCCGTCTCCTTCCAGCAACTCATTAACTTTTTCTCCTAAGTAAAGGCGGACGAGTTCCAGGGAATATATGAGTGAGTGAATGTTTATGCGGTGTTATGGGCCCCACCGTCATATTTGTATAGTTGTGAAGAAGAATGTTTTCCAACCTGGATGTCAATGCCTAGAAAAGAAGAAATTTTATTGATAGCGCTGGATCAACAGGACTGTGCTTGTAAGCAGTGCCAAAAGTGGAGAACTTAGGTTGCATCTTTAATGCTAATATGACTTTAGTAGCCCACATTGGCACAACTGTCAAAACTGTTATTTGCAGCTTTTCATCTTGAAATTTCTTTTATCATGGCTCATATTACTTCATCTGGCCTTTGTGGTAAGAGCAGCTGTTAATTTCCACCTTGACAATGCTAGTTCCTTATAAGCAATCCCTCCTAACACACTCCTGTGTAGACTACAGATGGTTAAAACACCACCAACTGATGACTGTGATAGAACAATGTGTTGATTTATATTGGACTACAGAATATGTGAGGACTGGAGGAGTCCATGATTAGTCCAAATCTAGACTTCTATACTTTCACAGATACCACACAGTGTACACAATAGCTAATGCAGACTGAGTGGGCATGTCTATCTCACTCATCTAATTGCCAGGCAGTTGGACCCACATCGGTCGGGGGAAAGACCGCCGCCTCCACCGGGATCAGTGATTCCTACGGGCGCTGCTGGATTCGTAGTCCCAAATGACGGTCGTGCCAAGACAGGCACCGCAGTTGGGATTACAATATCTCTTTCCGACAGCCTTTTCATGGTGGGAAGACCTCAATGAAAAGGCTGCCTGAAATGGAATTTGGGGGCCCCAAACAGGGCCCCCATCCTTAGTAGGCCACTGTAAAGTGGCACTGGGGGCACTAGTAGTGCCCACAAGCACCTCCATGCACTGTGTGCCATTAACCACATGGTGCATGGCAATGGGTCCATGGACGTACAGGATTTGCTCCTTTCCATGGCAGCTGAGCTGCCGCCCTTTTAATGGGCCACAGCAAAAGCCGCCATGAAAAGGAGCACTTTGCACCCACCAGTCTGGTGGTCACATTGTAATGCGGCGGTTGGACCATGGCCTGCTTGTCGGGTGGTCTCCTGACTGCAGCGATAGCAGGTGGTGGTCAACTGCCCACTATCGTTAATAACCCCCTAGGTCTTGACTTTGTAAGTTTTAAAAGCATTATTGAACAGTTACATATTTTTATCATGTCTATTATTTTCACAGATAATAGTCAAAACATTATTACAAATAATGAGGATAATGTATCTAATAATAAATTAGTCAAAATCTTCCTCATATTTAGAAATATAAAATATAATCATATATTATAACATATTTGAAACTAAAACGAAACGTTCAAAGGAGGGGAGAGAAAAATAAGGATATTTACACTCTATGGACAATAAAGAAACAATGCATTCTATTTCACAAAACATAATAAACTATTGCAATTTTGTGTAGGCGACCTAAAACAATATAGCCAAAACAGAAAAAATGTATTTATTCTCAAAAGAGAAAGAGAGTAAAAATGTTATGTTGGTTTATTAACTAATGACAGATAAAGACTGGCAAGAAGTTGCCTTTATAAAAGATAATATCTCTGCAAAAGAAAAGAGATCTATATAAGACTTCTCTATTTCAACACATACTGGTCGCAAAGGGTCAGTTTCAAATGTTAGCCAAAGAAAAGGTTGTCTTAAATAGAAGCGGCAGTGTGATAATGACAAAAATTAAGAACATTAGCTCCTCCACCCTGTTTACTCATTTTTAATTTTGAGAGAGCCATTCTAGATTTCTTTTTTCCACAAAAAACGAATAAAATAGAATCAATCTTGAAAAACTGTGTAACAGGATTGTATACAGAAATCATTAATAACATATAGAGGAGAATAAATTCTAAAATCATTTTAACGAAGTCCAATCTTTCCCACCAATATAAAAACAATGGATTCCATCTCAAAGTCAGTTACTCCAATTTCTTTAGAACGTCTTCAGCATTCATTTTTATGGTACCTTTAATGGAACTAGTAAACCACAGTCCCTAATATTTATTTCTAGATGCATTACAGGGAAAATCACAAGAAGTAAATTAATGATTTATGCAAATATTTTTAGAGGTAATATTTCTTAATTGTTTGAGTATAATTTATAGCCTGATATAGCTGAAAAATCATGCACTTCTTTTAAGAACTCAGATAGAGAAGTATTGGAATCAGAGATATAGAGATAAATATCATCTGCTTAAAGAGAAAGTCTGAAATTATTATCACCGTATTTGTATCCTCAGATATTTATATTTTGTTAGAATTTGGATATGAAAGGTTCAAGGGCCAAAATGAAAAGGAGAGTAGATGAAGAGCATCCCTGTCTAGTCCCAGTAGTCAAGGGAAAATACTCAGTTAAAATACCATTTGAAAATATCACAGCAGGAGAGGAGAGTATAAAAGCAAAATAAAGTCTAACATTTTAGGTCCAAATCCAAACCACCTCAATGTTTGATAAAATGAACTGCCTGGGCAGAGCTGAGTCACCGAGGAGCATGGCCTCATCTTGTTGAAGCTCCCCGGCGCTTTCGGACCTGGTTACTTCAATAATGCCCCATCATCACACGATACAGCACTGGGATGCAGCTCTGATACTGGCGAGTCCCTAGACATCTCCCGCTGCACAGCTGATGCGGCCTCCGGTGCCCCTTCTTCCACCAACAGACCGAACCGGGCCCAGTCGGCAGTGAGTTGTGCGAAGAGCTGCAATAAGTGGGCTTGCAAGATCTTGTGGGTGTGCGGAGTGGGGACCCGTGGACTGCCGGCAAGAAGGAGCACTCACCACCGCCTCTTCACAGGCGTTTCTGACCGTGCTCAACGGCACGGGGGCCCGGAATACTAAGCAACACCTTGCATTTCCTTTTGTACATGCACTTCTTTTAAGAACTCAGATAGAGAAGTATTGGAATTAGAGATATAGAGAAAAATATCATCTGCTTAAAGATAAGTCTGAAATGATTATCACCGTATTTGTATCCTGAGATATTTATATTTTGTCTGAATTTGGATATGAAAGGTTCAAGGGCCAAAATTAAAAGGAGAGTAGATAAAGAGCTTCCCTATCCAGTCCCTGTAGTCAAGGGGAAATACTCAGTTAAAATACCATTTGCAAATATCACAGCAGGAGAGAAGAGTATAAAAGCAAAATAAAGTCTATCATTTTAGGTCCAAATCCAAACCACCTCAATGTTTGATAAAATGAACTGCTTGAGCAGAGCCGAGTCACCGAGGAGCATGGCCTCATCTTGTTGAAGCTCCCCAGCACTTTTGGACCTGATCACTTCAATAATGCCCCATCATCACACGATACAGCACAGGGATGCAGCTCTGATACCGGCGAGTCCCTAGACATCTCCCGCTGCCCAGATGATGCGGCCTCCGGTGCCCCCGCTGCCACCAACAGACCAAACTGGGCCCAGTCGGCAGTGAGTGGTGCGAAGAGCGGCAATAAGTGGGCTTGTAAGATCTTGTGGGTGTGGGGAGTGGGGACCAGTGGACTGCGGACAAGAGGGAGCACTCACCACCGCCTCTTAACAGGCGTTTCTGACCATGCTCAACGGCACGGGGGCCCAGAGTACTAAGCAGCACCTTGCATTTCCTTCTGTACTGCCTAGTGACCGCGACCGGAGGTGGGTCATGCGACAGGAGCACTGCTCGCCCTCCTCTGCTCCATTCCAACTGTCTCCCTTTGGCCTGCCTGCTGGCACCGGAGATGCCTGGAGCTACAGAAGCGGTCATGAACATAGTAAGAGGACTGTATCCTCTGCATTGACAGGCCAGCTTTACTATGGGCAATAATCTCTTCCCTTAACTTTGGTGCGCAGTTGGATCTAATCTAGACTACAATGCCAGCCAACTTTTCTGAGGGCACTGCACTTTCCCTTCTTACTAGAGGGGAGACTAGGGACTCTACTCCCATTCCTCTTTAGGGGCCTATTACACAGAGAGGGTCTCATCCCTCGCTTTACCACCGATACAGGCTGACTAATCCTGTTGCACTGGGATGGGCGACCGCTGCACTCTAGAACCACGCTCTGGAAGGCAGGGTGCCTCTGTGGCCCCGCACAGTAACAATACCTTAACCAAGCCTTGCACACTGCACTTTTTGGAGTTGACTGCTACTGAGACATCTGCCGTACACAAGGGGCAAGACATTGTAAAAAAGAAACTGCCACACTGGTACCTTTTCGCTCCTGTAGAATGGAAGTCAACTGCGTGGAAAGAATTCCTGACTTGCCATCACATTAACCTTTGGTTCTGACCCTAGCTGCGTGCCCCATGTTGCCATGATCAGCCACATTCGGGGTCCTCCCTTACTCATGTCTAAACTGAAGACTACACAACTGCTCTACTCTGAGGCTGTCTCTTATTCTAAGCCACAGGCTTCATCAACAATGGGAGACGAGCCTCAGGCTGACTCACCAGTATCCTCTTCTGTGATGGAGACATTGCTCTGAGAATTATCCAGCATTAAAACTTCCATGGACTCTATAAATGAAGCAGTGTCTAAAAAGGCGTAGGAGGTGAATCCTGTGAGCAACATCACTTCCTTTCACCGCAGGCTGGACAACAATAAACACAGGCTGAAAGATGTGGAAGCCTGGCTGGAGGGCTTGCCAGACTGGTCATCGGAGAAAACACGTTCCTTACCAATGGGAGAACCATCATATCTTACTATCAGTGGACTTCTCATAGGACACTAGCTGCAAACGCAAACAGTTCCAAGCACTTCAACCCCATCTCCAGAAATGTGACATACGCTATGGCCTGTTGGAACCTGCTGTGATGCTAATAACAGTCGACGGCAGGACGAGGGAGTATACTGAACTGGATGACCTAGAATGATTCTTGGATGACTTGGATACCCTGCCACTCCCCCTCTAATGCCACCTCAGGCCGGAAACCGACAGAGTACTAGCCATTTGACAGAAGATGCAGGAGAATGGCAAAGGTTGGACAAGTTCATCCAAAAATGGGCAACAGGTGGGGGGGCGAAGACATCTAAAGGAAATGGACTGTGGAGAGACAAATCCTGTTCGCCTCTGAAGCCCTGCCAGAAAAGGTGACTCCCTACTGGGCCCTAACTCATTACTCATGACCATACTCCAGTTGTGGTGGCCACCTAGAAATGGTTGTCAGACTGTGGCCTGCCCCCCGGGTGAGGTTTCTATCCACATGGTAGGCTGTGAATTTGAAAACAAACTTCTATCTTAGAGTAGTGGAGAATGGATGGCCCTGACAACTACCTTGTAGTTTATAACACAACTTCTTCATTAGTATCGTATTCCTCTCCCTTTTCTATTCTCATGTATGTTCTTGTTGTGCTACTTGGGACTCATGGCGTGCATAGACTGATTTTTGCTGCGTGTTGATAACTGGGGAGGGGATGTGGCCTAACGGGCTAGGGCAGTTGATTTCAAATCTGGGGAACTGGGTTCGAGTCGCTGCAATGAGGCTCAACATCCTGTGATTCTGGGCAAATCACCTAATCTCCCAGTGCCTAACAAAAATGAATGTGTCCTTGTGTAAAGTAACTGGTGCTCATGTAAAGCACTCTGATACCTAGTACCTTCGGGTCAAGTTCTTGCTATATAAAACACTGGGAAAAACCCCCCCAAAAAACCTAGGACTAGGGCAAGGATGTAGGGCCGTTGACAAGCCATGGGCTGGTTCATTAGAGGCTATGATGACAAAATAGACCATATCTGACTGAGACCGATAGCCACTATAGGTGGATAGGCACGCATTCCATTACTAAAGATAGATAGGTAGGTTAGCACCCTTCTCTGTGTTGAGGGGACACAGTTAGTTTCACTTTTAGTTTTTGGGCCCCTCAGGGACCAAACCTCCTCTTTCTGACCAATTTTTTCCCTTTCCCCCCTTTTCTTTGTTTTGACAGTCTCAGTGATCAGTGTCTATTGAGACACTACCCCCAAAGACCAATAAAGACTGATCCCACACACTTAACCAGCATGGATGACACCCCGTCATGCCCACTATAGATATTGTCACTTAATGTGAATGGCTTGACCCATTTCAATAAGCCAAAAAAGATATTGTCCAATCTCCAAACACACCACCCAGACATAGCATTGGTTTAAGAAATGCACCTGAATGACACTGAACATGCTAAGCTCAAGACGAAATGGGTGGGCTCTGTAATACATGCCGCCATACTTCCCGACCCACTATTAGAACACAGGAAGGGGAAGTTGTCATATTTCTACACAAAGCACTAGCGGTATGTACACTTTGGACAATGTCCAACCCTTTGGGTAGGTATATCTTTGCCAAACATAATATACAACATGAGACTCTGATCATTGACTCAATCTATGCACCAGTAGGGGACAAATCTGATTTCTTGGCTACCTTATACAGACTACTGCATTCACTTAGGAAGACCAAAATTGTGATTGGCGGCCATTGGAATTCACCCCTTGACCCATTCTTAGACAAATCGGGCAACCCCGATTCCCATCAACAACGTGACAGGCATATACCTTTCAATGTCATCCATGACTATGCCTTGGTGGGACCTTGGTGCTTAACCCACCCCTGAGATGGAGACTACACCTTCATGTCCTGCGTACATGGCATCCGATTTCTCATTGACTTCTTCCTAATGATGGCAATGTTATCCCGTAACTTGGTATAAACATCTATCATACTGAACAGTATGTTCAACCATGATATGATAGCTTTTGATCTCAATCTTAGCCTTTTAAATAAAGACATGGCCCGCTGGTGCATGAATGTTGCTCACTATAGAGGCCCTGTGGATAAACAACATCTATGCATCTACCTAAATCAATATCTAGAAGAAAATGCAGACACTGTCTCTTTAACCCAGATGCTATGAGCTTCTGGCAAAGCTTGCTTGCAGGATTCCATGATGACAGATTCTGTGGCTTATAAGAAACATTCGAAAATTATTGCCTCAGATTGACTGCTCTTATAACTCAACTTATGGGGGCGTACAACTCGACTCCCATGACCCAACTTCTTGATGACCTTCTCAAAGCAAAGACTGACTTAAATGCCCTATTTACCTCACAACCGGAAACAATGCTCTTCAGGCTTAAACAGAGACACTGTGAAAGGGGGGGAAGTGGGTAGGCTGCTTGCGGCATGGTTAAAACAGGTGTACCACACAGTACCATCCCTGAAATTATGTCTACTCAGGGGTTTTTACTTATGGACCCTCATGACATACTGTGGGAATTCACTGATTATTATAGCTGACTGTGCTCCACAGAGTACCGTGACACCTCGTAGTCGGCTGTAGCATTTCTGAATGGACTTCAGCTTCCAACGCTCCCGCAGAAATATGCAGAAGCACTAGAAAGGCAAAATTGTGATGAAGAAATAGCACATGCAGTTGATATGATGGCAGCGTTGAAGGCCCCTGGAGACAACGGGTTCTCCCGCAGAATTTTATAAAATCACTAAATCTATACTAGTACCCCTACTAGGAAAGCTGAACTGGGAACTATCGAGTGGCACAACGTCCTTAACGGAATTTAACAAAGCCAGGATTTCATTACTACCTATGCCTGGAAAAGACCCTTTTTATTGCGCCAACTACAGGCCCATCTCCCTTATAAACTGGGACATGAAGATATTAATGAAAGTCTTAGCCACATGGCTTGCGATCTACAATCCTCTACTAATTCACCCATCCCAGGTCAGTTTTGTACCAGGCCACACATCTGCAAATCACCTGTGAACGTTAGCCCATACTATGTGGCAGATCAGGCATGACAGAGACGTCAAGATCTTTATCTCCTTTGATGCCAAAAAGGCTTTCTACCATGTGGAATGGACGTATCTGTTTAAGATCATGGAGCATCTGGGACTGGAAACCACCTTTATAGACAAAGTCCGTTGATTGCATAATTCTCCTACCGCTTCGGTCTTTTGAGGCGACTTCTCCTCTCCCTATTTTGATAGAGGTTGAGGAGGGATGAGACAGGGGCGCCCACTCTCCCCCTTACTGTTCCTGTTGGAGCTGAAGTCATTGGCTCTAGCTATATGCGTCACACCCGACATCCATGAGATACATAATGTAGCAGGGGAATAGATGGCATTTTATTATGCTGACGACATCCTAGTAGCTCTCTCCGCTCCGCTTACTTCAATACTGTCCATCATGCAGGTCTTTGATTGTTTCTTGCAGTTCTCAGGATATAGGATCAATTGGTTCGATGTGATGCCCTTCCATTGACACATACTACCACCAAAGATGCATAGGGGCCTCACTGATCACATGGCGAACCAGACGTCTCAAATACCTGAACACAGGACTCCCTGATGTTGTCAGAGATTACATATCCCCAATACATGATAAATTAACCTCAGAACTCATGATTTGGTCCAAATTACAATTGTCACTATGGGGTAGATTACAGATCATAAAAATGAATGAGATGCCTTGCTTCATTTATGTCTTTGGCATGCTCTCCTGGAGGCTTCCCCTTACTCTTTTGCAGGAAATTGACTGTCTTATTTAGGCTTTCGTATGGACTGGCCATAGGCCATGCCTTAAGGAGTTCAAATTACATGTCAAAACTACAGAGGGGAATTACGACTCCCACATGTGGAGTCCTATTGGCTGGCTTCTCAACTGGCACATACGATCATTATGCTGAACCCATAGGGAAACCACCACATGGGTTTGTCTAGAAAAATGCCTATTGCATACAAAAGGGGATTTAACTGTGTATTAGAAGGGTGATGCCTAAAATAGTCCCTCTGGCAATCGGATTTTACATACTTCTAAGTACACATGGGACCGAGCCCGTAGATTACGCCATAGTGCTACACCAACATGCTCCATTGTGGTGGAATCTGTTTATTAGGATTGGAGGGGAGGAGACTGATTGGGTGATATGGAGATTAAGTGAATCCTAAATGTGAAGGATTTGCTGGACAAGGTGACTTTCTCCCCTTTAACTCAGTAGCACTCAAATAAGGGCTGCTGTTGTCACAACAGTGGCTCTATACCCAACTTTAACACAGTTTACAACCACTATTAGGCAATAGGCCCTACACGTTGGCAACAGACCCATTTCTCCAGTATATCACTATGTGGAAACGATTCAAAGGGACTATGTCAGGGCTTCACACCCCACTTACTGACATACTTTTTTCACAGCCCACCACATGCGCTCTTCACAGCTGGTGGGAAAACTGGTTAGGCCTTACCTTCCCTGAGGACGAATGGTCTGATATACTTGAACACCATGACAAAGCACTGTCTTAAATTCAGTTATTTTAAGTCCTCCATCAATGGCACTTGTCACCAGCTAAACTTCATGGGTTGTGCATGTAGCCAGACTCCAAGTATTGGAGATGTTCCGCCTCTGATATTGTGCACATCTGATGAGACTGTATTGCTCTCTACCACTAATGGAGGCAAATCTAGGATCTACTTCAAGATGATCTGGGTGTGACATCGGCACTAACAAGCCACATGGCTCTTCTGCATCACACTGCAGGTTTACCATCCCTGCTTCACCAAACAACCCGCTGGATTTCCTCTGCTTTTGCAGTGGTGAAAAGGGAGATATTGTGCCACTGGAAAACCAAGAAATTACCCACCTACAGCACATGGCTTGCTGACATGCACACCATGGCCACATATGAAAGGTTAATCTGGAAAATTGATGACCAGATGCACAAGTACAATGAGACATGGGGCATGTTTCTTCAACTCTGATCTCTTAGGTGTAACAATTAGTGCAAAATGGGCAGCACTACTTGGAAACCACTCGCACTTAATCTACGAGTACCTAGGTTTAAGGCATTCGGTTGTACTACTCCTGAGGGCCCTCTAACACACTCTCTGATGGATCATTGAGGAACACAGGCTGTTGCCTGTTTCTTATCCTCAGGAGTACTTGGGACATAGGCATGGTTATTCAGGCTCTGGACCAACGACGTCCTTCCTATTGGAAATGGTGCCACTTTATTTACTGGCTCAAAAGGACTGTGTCATTGACCCTTGTATGTGGTATGTTTTTGTGTGTTGCTATGATCAGCCTCCCTGGGTGGAACCGGGGGAAAGGAGGAAAGAGGGGTGTGGTACGTTTCACCACAGGATCTACATTGACTATATCCCTTATATTAGATAGATTGAACTGTCAGAATAATTTTTTTCTAACTCTTCTCTATTTCCCTCTTTTTTCATAGTCCATTTCTTTAGATTTTGTCTGAGATTATTACTTGTATGGTTCCCTGTAGCCCTATTTTGGGCATTTTTTTTGTGAAAACCTAATAAAGAATTACTATATACAAAACAAAAAGAAAGATGAACTGCCAATTTACGCAATATAATGCTTTCTCAGCATCTAATCTAATAGCAAATGGAAAATATGACAATTTTTAAGACTTAGTTAAAATATTGAAGAAGGTTCTGGTAAAATAGGATTGATTCGCAGTGCCAAAATGGTTGCAAAAACCTTGTAGTCAACATTAACCAATATTGGTCAATACTTTTTACAAATTATTAAGGCATGATTCTCCTGAGAGATAAGACAAATCATAGCCTCTTGAAAATTTCCTTGAGGAGATTTGGAATTTGCTAAATGATGAAATAGCTCCAAGAATCTGGGGAATAAAATCTGTGAGAATGCAGATTGAAATTCCACTTTAAAACCATCTGGTTCTGGAGTTTTCCCATTCTTAAAATCTGATATCATTATTGAAAATCTGTAAGTGACAATTCTTTTTCTTTGGAAGCAAAATGTATTTCTTTCATCTAGGGTTTATTATTGGATTGTAGGGAGGAATCTCATTGTTGGATGTGACATGTTCTGGATTCATCAAAAATGCCTTTTTATTTCTACAAAGACAATCCCTCTCTATTTACTAAGGACTCAATTTTAGTTTTCAAATTTTTAACGTTCAAATAATTTACCAGTAACTTCCACGATTTGTTATGTCCTCATTAATATCAATTATTCCTTTTTAATAAATAAGGAGAGACATTCTCCATAGAAATTGTATTGCAATGTGATTTAGCTTGGATTAATTTATTTATTGAAACTTTAGGTTTTGAATTATAATATGAATATTTAAGTTTCTGAATAATGTCCAAAAGTGCTTGGGATTCTATTTCTGTTTCTCCTTGTTATTTAGATTCATATTTGAATACATAACCCTGTGCTGCAGCTTTAAAAGAACCCCAAATAATGTAAATGCCGTAATCTTGGGTGGAATGAAACATAGAAAAACTCAGCAAAACATTTTTTTATTGATATTAAAGAAGGGTCGAATAATAATAATTATTAAACCTCTGCTATTTTGGATGAGGGTGAAAGGGAATTAAATCAAAATCTACAATAATAGGTAAATGGTCTGAAATAAAGTTGGGACCCATCTCTGCATTAAACAGTGCTTGAGATGCATTTTTACTCCTAAAACTATAATCAATCCTCGATTGTGAGAGAGGAAAATATAGTCTCTAAGGGCCCGATTCCGATCTCGCTCGGAAAGCCCTACGGCCGACTCTGTCCCGTAGAGCTTTCCGACCGACTCATGCTCCTGGGCTCCGAATGCCAGAGAACAATGCAAATACGCGCTGACAGACTCGGGTCGCTCGGAGCCCCATTGAAGTCAATGGGAGCCTGTTGTATGTTGCGTACATAGGCTTCCATTGAGAAAAAAGTAAGTCGCGGAAAAGGGCGCCCCCAGTCATGCGGATGCGTCAGTGCCTCCCGCACCGTACATGCATGTATACGGCGACCGGGGTCGTAGGGCTACGGGTGAAGGGGGCCCGCTACGGCCCCCCGAATTCCGCTTCCCGGAGCTTTTTCGTGTCGGAGGTGCCGAGTCGATGGGGATGCTCGATGCGCGCATCGCACTTGGTCGCTTGGAAATCGACCCATTGCGCTGCACGAGTCAGCCATGTTGTAGTCATCCGGAGGGCTTCGCTGACGGGTACGAGTCGCTCGGAGCGCGAGGCGATATATTCACATCATACTCGCTCGCTCGTACGGCGGGACGAGTCGGTCGGAAATTGCACTCGCGACTCGGACTCGCTCCTGACGGATGCCGTCAGGAGCCCTTCCGAGCAATATCGGAATCAGGCCCTTAATTGGGATTATTCTGCCTCTCTTTTTCCTTAGACACATTTTATTACAAAACCCTGAGCTTCTGCTTTAAAAATGTCTGTGCAGAGACAGAATATCGAGTACCAAATATCGAGTCATTAATATCGTCGGTCAGAAATACCGACAGCAAGAATATCGTGGTAAAGAATATTGACTTAAGGTAAGTTATATTGATTTTAAAAATATCGAAGTGTTTAATATCGTTTGCAAAAATATAGTTGTTAAAAATATCGTTTTTTATTATTGTTATGTATTTTAGTATATATCTTATATGTATGTGATGTATGTTTTTTGTATAAGAATTGTTTGTATTTTTAATATATGTGTTAAGTTTTTAGAAGTTATTCAGTTTTTTATTTGAATTTTGCGCTTTTAGTTCCATAGCGGGTTGTGGGTTTATAGGGGAATAGGGTGGGAAGGTATTTAGTTATATTAAATGTATTAATTAATTTTTATTGATTCATATTTGCTTAATTGAGATGTTAAAGTGTTAAATGTGTGTAGTAATTTATTAATAATTATTTAATAATTGGTTGTTAATTAATTTTAATTAATTAATTGTTAATTAATTATGGTAATTGTGTAATTAATTTTAGGTGTGTGTTGTGGTGTTTATAGGTGTAAAGGTTGGGAAGTAATTTATTTTTAATTTCTGAATTAATAATTGGTTGTTAATTAATTTTAATTAATTAATTTGTAATTAATTTTGGTAATTGTGTAATTCATTTAGGTGTGTGTTGTGGTTTTTATAGGTGTAAAGAGTGGGAAGGGTGGGAAGTAATTTATTTTTAATTGATGAATTAATAATGCCCTATTACTTACCGGTAATCTTCATTACTCCTGGTCCCGTTGTCCTCGTTCCCTTCATTAACAAAGTGAGATAACCCTATCTCGCTGACAGAAAAAGAACGAAGGAATGCTGGACCTACCCCTCCCCCTCCCTCTGGGAGTACATAAGCGTACCCGTCCCAGCATTCCTCCTGAGAATACCAAGCCCAGATGAAGGCCGGCAAGACAGGGAGGGAGGGAGGGAAGCCATGAAGGGGACGAGGACAACGGGACCAGGAGTAATGAAGATTACCGGTAAGTAATAGGGCATTACCCCCAGGTCCCTCCTGTCCTCGTCCCCTTCATTAACAAAGTGAGAATACCCAAGCAACCATCGGCATTCATCCACAACAAACCACCAGGACCACCAGCATAGCAAAACCCAGTGATTTATTGTACAACAGAACAAGAAATTCAGGAGCACACTGCGTGCAGTACCCCCAAACCAAAATTAGCATCATCCCCCGGCAAATTCTGAAGACGATAATGCCTCACAAAGGTATTAGAGGATGCCCAAGTGGCCACCCGACAGATCTCAGACAGGGGAACCCCCCGAACCTCAGCCCAGGAAGCCGCCACCCCCCGGGTAGACCGCCCCTGAAACCCCGCAGGAGGAGGAGACCCAGAAAGAGAGTAAGCCAACCCAATGACCTGTTTCAGCCAACAACCAATGGAAGCAGAAGAAGCCTTCCCACCACGAGAGGCAACTCCAAAAGAAACAAAAAGGGAGTCAGACTTCCGAAAAGACGCAGTGCGATCCAAGTAGACACGCAAAGCCCTGCAAACATCCAACAAAGACCACGGAAGGTTATCGGGAGAGTCAAGAGCAGACTCCAAAGCAGACAACACCAACTCCTGGGAACGATGAAATTGAGAAGAAACCTTCGGAACAAAAGCGGAATCCAACCGAAGGACCACCCCATCAGCAGAAAAGGACAAAAAAGGCTCCCGGGCCATCAAGGCCCCCAATTCCCCCAGACGGCGAGCCGAGGTAATTGCAACAAGAAAAACCACCTTAAACGTAACAAACTTGATGTCCACTCCAGACAGAGGCTCAAATGGCAGAGCCACCAAAGCCCGCAGAACCAAAGGCAGATCCCACAATGGAAAGGAAGGCCGCACCACAGGACGTGTCAAGGAAAAACTGAGAAGGAGACGAGAGACCAAATCCTCCACATCAGACAAATTCCCCCAAGGGGAACGGAAGGCCCGAATCGCGGCCCACTGAGCACGCAAAGTGGAAACTGCCAAACCCTTCTCAAAACCTACCCAAAGAAATTGCAGCACCTCCTGCAAAGAGCACACCAAAGGGGACAAACCCAGAGCCAGACACCAGCGCTGAAAATTACCCCAATGACGGCCATAAGACTTCAAGGTAGATGGTCGACGAGACTGCTGAAGAGCCACCGCTAAATGTTCAGGGAAACCCCGCTGACGCCACCCCTGCCTCTCAACTTCCACACCGACAGTCGCAGCTGGGGAAGAGACAGCAACGGAGCAGACTGCAGGGGAGATGTAGAACAAGGACGAAACCAGGGACCCTGCACAGCCAGCAGCCGCAGAGTGTGGAACCAGGACCTCCGAGGCCAAAACAGAACTACAACCACCACCACCCGAGACTCCCGGCTCAGGCGAGCCAAAAACCGGGGAATCAGCACCAGCGGAGGGAAAGCATAGAGGAGACGAGATGGCCAAGGAACGGTCAGGGCATCCACGCCCCAGGAACCCTCCTGACGACCCCGGGAGCAGAAACGGGGCAGCTGGGCATTGAGCCGGGAAGCAAAGAGGTCGAGATAAGGAAGACCAAACCTCCTGCACACAAGCTGAAAGACCACCTGCGTCAGAGATAACTCCTGAGAGGCGGGGAAATAACGGCTGAGGGCATCCGCCACCCCGTTGTCCACCCCCCAAATATGAACCACAGGCAGGGACAACAGATGCCCCTCCAACCAACAGAACAGGGGGACCACCACTGCATTCAGAGACGAGGACCTGGTACCCCCTGATGATTCAGGTAAGCAACCGACACCATGTTGTCGGAGCGCACAACCACATTGCGACCGAGCAACTGGCTGCGAAACCCCATCACAGCACGGAACACTGCAGTCAACTCCCGCCAATTGGAAGAACGACGACCCTCCGGAAGAGACCAACGACCCTGAAGGGACAGAGAATCCAAGGTCGCTCCCCACCCGAAAGAACTGGCATCCGTAGTCAGGACCTCTGGAGGAGAGGGCTGCAGCGGCAGACCCCGCGACAGATTGTACGACACAGTCCACCAGACCAGGGCAGGGAGGACAGAAGGGGACACAGGAAGAAGAAAATCCAGATTGTGCGACAGAGGATCCCAATGAGCCAGAAGGTACAACCACAGAGGACGGAGGTGAAAACGTGCCCAGGCCACGGTAAACACCGTCGCCGCCATGAGACCCAGAAGCCGCAACCAAAGGCGGACCGGAAAGGAACCCCCCACCCAGAACTTCCGAGCAAGAGACCCCAAGGTCACCACCCGAGAGACTGGTAAGAGCACCCTGTTGAGATCGGTCCGAAAGCGAGCGCCAATGAAAGTCAAGTCCTGGGAGGGGGTCAGCTGACACTTGGGAAGATTCAGAAGAAACCCATGATCCCGCAACGCAGAGCACACCACCTCATGAGCCACCAACAACAGGGATCGAGAGGGAGCATGAATCAACCAATCGTCCAGGTAAGGGTAAACCAGGACCCCCTGAAGATATAGGGAAGCCACCAATGGAGCCACAACCTTGGTGAACACACGCGGAGCAGACCTCAGGCCAAAAGGCAGGACCTGAAACTGAAAGTGATGACCCTAAACGCAAAACCGCAGGAACCGCCGAGACCAAGGGTGAACCGGGACATGATAGTAAGCGTCCTGGAAATCAAGGGTGCACATGAAATGGCCCGGAAGCACCAACGGAATCACCCGCTGCAGGGTCTCCATACGAAAAGGCAGATGAACCACCCCCTTGTTCAGGGCCTTCAAATCCAGGACCAGTCGGAACCCCCCAGTCACTTTGGGAACCAGGAATATCAGAGAGTAAAACCCCCTCCGCACCTCCAGAGATGGAACCTCCTGAATTGCCCCCTTCTGCAAAAGAGATTCGACCCCCAGATACAGATTGGCCCTCTTGGACAGGCAGGACGGACAAGGAGTCGGACGAATCCCCGAGTCCGGAGGAGGATCCGAGAACTCGATGACATGACCATGACGAATAATGTCCAACACCCAGAGGTCTGAACATGACTGTACCCAAGCCGGCAGGAAGAACCGCAGCCGACCTCCGACCAACAATCCGGGATCCCCAGCCATATAGTCAGGAACGAGGCTTGGGAGGGGGGGACTTAGCCTTCCTATCCCGACCCGAAGAGAACCTCCCCTGAAAAACTGCCTACGAGAGGGAGGGCGGAAAAAAGATTTAGGCTTAGAGGAAACAGAAGCAGCAGAGGACTGCTTAAAGGAAGAAGAGTGCTTTTTCTCCTTAACCAATTTATGCAATTTTTCCTCCAACTCTTCACCAAACATCATGGTCCCCTGAAAGGGCAGGCGCAAGGCGCAAGTTTTCTGAGCGGAGTCCGTATTCCAGTCCTTCAGCACCAGATTGCGATGAGCAGCCACACCCGCCCCACTGGAAAGGGCAGAGGCCCGCACCACATCGAAGGACACACCCGAGAGGAACTCCACCTGCCGCTCGATATGCTCCAGAAGCCCCGAACAGTCGGAAGCATCATCCATTGACTGATACAGAGACTTGATATCGGAAAGCAGAGACTGCGCCACATAAGTACCATAAACGCCAGCCCTCAGAGCCAGATGAGAACCAGAGTACACCTTCCTGAGGGAAGCATCCACCTTTTTATCAACCGGATCCTTCAGCACAGCATCCTCGGCCAAGGAAGTGTGACCCACAAGACTGGCCACAAAGGAATCAATAGGAATGGAGTCCGGCAAGTCCATAGCCATATCCTGTAGAGGGTAAAGTTTAGCCATAAAACGAGGAAGCATGATACGATCGGGATCCTTCCACTCCCTCTTCAGGACCTCCCGAATGTAAGGATGGACAGGGACATCGACAGCAGCAGCGCTCTGAAACTGGTGCAACAAGGGCCCACCGGACGTGCTAGGAGCCTCCTCATCCGGAAACCCCATGTTAGACTTGACATGTTTCAGTAACACAGGCAACATATCCTTGTCAATATACTTCCCCTTGTGCTCCGCGTCCCCCATCCATTCAGCCTCTGAATCAGAGGAACCAGAAGGCACCGGCACAGGGCCCTTAGGACGAGCCCCACCACCCCCCATCTCACGGAGAGTTTCCTTGATGAGACGCTTCATCCTCGCATCATCCCCCTCCCTGCAGCACTTAGACTTGGCCTGAGAAGGGGAGTATGAGGACCCTGAGGAAGAGGAGGAGGAGTGCTCCCTACGCTGACTTTTGCAGGTATGCTTGCCCATCGTGTCACAGACAACCACCAAAACACCCAGACAGATCCAGCTGAGGAACAGGTCCCAGAGAAGCCCCCCAGGTGCAGCACAGCCAATCCTCCAAGAACAGAGGAAAAGGTGAAGGACCACAAGGTACGGAGGGGAAACACCAAAGTAGATTCCAGCCCGCAGGAACAGAAGCCGGAACTCTCAAGGCCGAAAAATATCAAAAGGAACAGCAAGAAATAGACCGCTATGCGGTACTCACCCTAGCCGGCTCCTAAAAGCCCATCGCGAAGGAGCCCGGCTCAGCAGCGCCTGATTTCCGGCCCTCCCCACCACCCGGAAGTCAGGCAACGCGACCCGGAAGGCAATCAAGGAATCCGAACCTTCCAGAGGGAGAGACACGCCACGCCTCCCAACAAGCCCGGCAACCGGGAGGGGCGGAAAAAGGACACCTGCGGCCAAGAGGCAGAAGATCAAGAACCACTCCCCCCAAGCCCAGCAGGGAGGGAGAGGAATCCGCGCAGGCACGAAGACACTGCCCAGCAGCAAAAATGTAAGTCCAACACAGCAGGAGCGACAGAGCTCCTGCAACGTTCTTCTACCATCAGTAGAAACAGAAAAAAGAACAGGAGGAATGCTGGGACGGGTACGCTTATGTACTCCCAGAGGGAGGGGGAGGGGTAGGTCCAGCATTCCTTTGTTCTTTTTCTGTCAGCAAGATAGGGTTATCTCACTTTGTTAATGAAGGGGACGAGGACAGGAGGGACCTGGGGGTAATTGGTTGTTAATTAATTTAAATTAATTAATTGGTTATTAATTTTGGTAATTTTGTAATTAATTTTAGGTGTGTGTTGTGGTGTTTATAGTTGTAAATTGTGGGAAGAAATTTATTTTTAATTTATTAATTAATAATTGGTTGTTAATTAATTTTGGTAATTGTGTAACTAAATTTAGGTGTGTGCTGGTGTTTTTATGGGTGGGAAGGGTGGGAAGTAATTCATTTTTAATTGATGAATTAATAATTGGTTGTTAATTAATTTTAATAAATTAATTGGTAATTAATTATGGTAATTGTGTAATTAAATTTAGGTGTGTGTTGTGGGGTTTATAGGAGTAAAGGGTGGGAAGTAATTTGTGTTTAATTAATTATATATAGTTGTTAAGTAATGTTAATTATTTGATATTTATTTTGGGTAATTGTTTATTTTTTTGAGTGTAGTTTTTACTTTTAAAGGGGTAAAGGGTGGGTATTAAATAAATTTTAATTATTAGTTGTTAATAGTAATAGTTTTTAATTTTAAAATAAGTTTTAATTGTGTTTTATTATTTTATAGTTTAATTTAGGTGTATTTTGTGGCTATTATAGTGTTAAAGTGTGTAGTCAATTAATGTATATTAGTTTTTTTAATTTATAATATTGTTTTAATTCATTAATAATTATGCTAATTATGTAAATATATGTAATTAAAAATGTTGAAGTGTTTTGTTATTGGTGTGGTGTTATAGGGTAGGAAATAAAATAAAAACATTTATGTTTTAATTATTTTTTGTTTGTAAATATTTTCTAGTTTAAAAGAATTCTTTTTTGTAAATGTATTTATTATTTTATTTTATGTAATATTTGTAGGTTTTTGTTATATGTAATTAGTATTATAAAAAGTGTTCTTTTTATATGTTTGATGTTTTTAATTTTTGTAATTTTGTTTATTATTTATTTTTATTTTTTTGACATATATATATTTTTCTAAGTGTTTGAGTGTGAATAGTCATTTATTTTTCTCCTCTATCCAACACTTTTCCTACTGTTGCATTCACTATAGTGGGAATAGTAATTTTTACCCCTCCGCTATCCAGCACTTTCTCTACTGTTGCACTCACTGAAGTTGGAATAGTAATTTTTACCCCTTCGCTATCCTGCACTTTCCCTACTGTTGCACTCACTTGAATTGGAATAGTAATTTTTACCTCTCTGCTATCCAACACTTTTCCTACTGTTGCATTCTCTGGAGTGAGAATAGTAATTTTTACCCCTCCGCTATCCAACACTTTCCCTACTGTTACATTCAGTGGAGTGGAAATACTCATTTTTACCCCTCTGCTATCCACCATATTCCCTACTGTTGCACTCTTTGGAGTGGGAATAGTAATTTTTGCCCCTGCGCTATCCAACACTTTCCCTACTGTTGCTCTCACTGGAGTGATAATAGTACATTTTACCCCTCCGCTATTCAACACTTTCCCTACTGTTGCACTCACTGGAGTGGGAATAGTAATTTTTACCCCTCCGCTATCCAACACTTTCCCTACTGTTGCACTCACTGGAGTGGAAATAAAAAATGTTACCCCTTCGTTATCCAACACTTATCCTACTGTTGCATTCAGTGGAGTGGGAATACTAATTTTTACCCCTCCGCTTTCCAACATTTTCCCCCCTGTTGCACTCTTTGGAGTGGGAATAGTAATTTTTGCCCCACAGCTACCCAACACTTTCCCTACAGTTGTTCTCACTGGAGCGGGAATAGTACATTTTACCCCTCCGCTATCCAACACTTTCCCTACTGTTGCACTCACTGGAGTTGAAATAGTAATTTTTACCCCTCCGCTATCAAGCACTTTCCCTACTGTTGCACTCACTGGAGTGGGAATAGTAGTTTTTACCTCTCCGCTATCCAACACTTATCCTACTGTTGCACTCAGTGGAGTGGGAATAGTAATTTTTACCCCTCCGCTATCCAACACTTTCCCTACTGTTGCTCTTACTGGAGTAGGAGTAGTAATTTTCACCCCTCCGCTATCCAACACTTTCCCTACTGGTGCACTCACTGGAGTGGGAATAGTAATTTTTTCCCCTCCGATATCCAACACTTTCCCTACTGTTGCTCTCACTGGAATGGAAATAGTAATTTTTACCCCTCTGCTATCCAACACTTTCCCTACTGTTGCACTGTTCAGAGTGGAAATAGTCATTTTTACCCCTCCGCTATCCAACACTTTCACTACTGTTGCACTCAGTGGAGTTGGAATAGTAAATTTAATGATTTTGCTATCCAGCACTTTTCCTACTGTTGCACTGATTGTATTGGGCAATTTAAGTTTAAATCTTTTTCCATAGTTTAATGTTTTAATTTATTCTACAATGTTTTTTTTTATATTTTAAATTATTTATATATATATTTTATTTTTATATAATTTTAAAGTTTTAAAATAAATTAAAGATAATAGTTTATTCATTATTTTAAAGTAAATATATATATGTATAAATTATGTTTGTGTGTTTATTTTTTTTTAAAAATAAGTTCATTTGTAATATTTTGTAAAAATGTATATTAAATGTAATTTATTTTGTTAAAATGAATATTAATATTTAATAAATTTAATATAACCTGTAACACTTTGCAAGCCTTGAAACTGGAGTGGCTCGTTTTTTCCTGCCAGGATTGCAGGGATCAGCTTTGCATATGTCAGCGGTGGCGTCCGCTAACGAGCCCCGACTCGGAAGGAAGGGAAGTGTTTCTCCGCCCACTCGTCGTTTGGAAGCCTAATGAACACGCCCGCCGGCTGTGACCCGTAAGGAGCGGGAGCTCTACACACCAGCACGGAGTGAGAAAACAAACGTAAGCACCAGCCAAGCGCTCACGTAATAACTCTCATTCCCAGCTTAATTGACCGCCCGTGCTACAGAACTTTACACGAGCGGGGTCCCGGGCACGCCAGAGTTCGCTGGTAAACTGTTTACAACAGCGCAGTTTTGAAGGTGAATAACTGTATGATTCACAGAGTCTTTATAATGGCAGCAGAATGGTTCGAAGGACGGGAAGCGTCCGCTAATCTTATTTTCAAGAGGAGTACCGAGACAGTGGGGAATGCCGGCAATCAACAAGCAGCGCCGCCAACCATGTCGACCATTAAACAAAAGGGAAATCAACTGGAAAGGCTACGTAAAAAGGAAACGAGCAGATGGTGGGAGGCCACCTCTCTGCAAAATTACCTTGAAGTAAACAGAATCCCGAGAGGGTTAAGGATCTTTATTATACCCACACTAAGTAGCCCACAACCACAGCTGCTTAAAGACTGGACAGATAATATGAATACGTGCTCCAAGAACATGCTCCACATGCTGATCAAGAATGCATGGGATGAGCATTAGGAGCTGACCCAACAGATTCAAGCACTCATGGATGATCTGGAAAAAAATTCGGACCAGAATGAGGTCAAGAATGTACTGATGGCTGTGGATGAAAGGATCAAAACATTTGAAAAAGGAGTGATTGAGAGGAAAGAAAGAAAATTCCAACGGGATGAGAGGGATTACCGGACCGGGCGAGTACTAACTTTCGCCAGGAAATTCGACAAAACAAGAGCGGATATGGCGAAAGACAGAGCCTTAGGCATAGCAGACAAAGGCATAGATGGCTCCGTCACGGATCTCAGTTCAGACCAAGAATCTGTGGACAGTGGTGCATCAAATCAGGGGGAATTGTCATCTTTTTCCGAGGAACTACGCCTCATACAACGAAATCAGGAACAGTCATTCAGGGGAAAACCCAGGGGAAGAGGAAGAGGCGCCAACATGAGAGCCAAAAAAGGCATTGTAGGAGAAGAAAAGAACAGTTACACTGGTGTGGGAACAGGAAGCCAGAACAACAAGAGGAAGTAATGGAGGACAACACCCAGCAACTTATGGTAATGAACCTTTCTTGTAGAGACATAACTGAAATAGAAGAACAAGTCCTGAAACTAGGCTTATCCTTTTGTCCTGATGCTCCCATAGATTATGCTCAAACCCGCATTGACCTATACCAATTTATACGTAAAGTTAAACTGTTTAAAATGCATACTTTGCGGGGGAATGCAAATATTAGGAGCATGGTCTCAACTAGCCACAATAGTGACGTACCACCACCACTAGCTATAGCTGACATCCCTACATTGAACATTATGCAGAATTTACAGGAACAAACTTCTATCTCAGCTAGTTCCCAAAATCCCCTCAATCAGTCACATGATGACACTACTCTACACACATTAGGCATAGTCATAGGGGCTCCCAGCCTAACTAAATTTAGGGCACCATCGAAGTATGTGCCCCAAACACCGAAAGACAACATTGATCTGTTTCATGAGACGGTGGGCAATGATCTACTCAAACTTACAGCTACTAGCCCCAAGATGAAAAACATCAGTAAAGAACAGTGGGAGGCAGTTTCCAGATTACAAAAAGATGATAAGATTGTCATCAAATCATCAGATAAGGGGGGAAACATTGTGGTGATGGATAGGGAAAAATACGTACAGGAAGCCCAGAGACAGCTCAGTAACATTACTTGTTATGAAAGGGTAGACAAAACATACCTGATTACCTTACAGACCAGATATCATGAGAATCTGAAAGAATGGTTTGATAACAAACTCCTGAGCTGGGATGAGAGACAGTTTCTATTGAATAAAACACCCACTACACCCACCTTTTACCTTTTACCAAAGGTACATAAAAACCCTGACAACCCTCCAGGACGCCCAATTGTGTCATCCAAGAACAGTCTACTAGAGAAAACATCTGAATTTGTAGACCATTTCCTTTTTCCATATGTCAAAGATCTTAATTCCTACCTCAGGGACACAAAAGATTTTCTACAGAGAATCCAAAACCTACATTGGGAGAGTGAATACTGGATGGTCTGCTTAGACGTTGAAAGTCTCTACACAAGCATTAGACACACAGACGGCCTCAAAGCATGCCAATACTTCCTAAAAGCAAGGAATATTGAATTTCTAGAACATACACGCATGATCTTACAGATGATCGAAATATGCCTAACAGAAAATGTATTTATGTTCAATGGGAAGTGGTTTAAACAACTACAGGGCACTTCGATGGGTACCTGCTTCGCCCCCAGCTATGCCAATCTTGTGGTGGGCTGGTGGGAGAAGCAGGTACTCTGGAGTGAAGAAATGGAACCATGGTCCAACAATATTGGACTATGGCTGAGATTCATAGATGATGTCTTCTTTGTGTGGGAGGGCAATGAATGTGATCTTCTTGAATTTGTTGAATGCTTGAACTGTAACACCATGAATTTGAAATTTACCATGCAACACAGCCAACAGAGTATTGACTTTCTTGACATCAGATTAACTGTGAGTGATGGCAAATTAACAACAGACTTATATAGAAAAAAGACTGCAGGGAATTCCATTCTTCACTCAGCAAGTTGCCACCCCCCGAATTTCAGGTGGAGCGTCCCGTATAGCGAGTTCCTCAGAGCCAAGTGCAACTGCAGCACAGAAACCTCCAATGAAGAAAACAAACAAGACATGGTTAAGAGGTACAAAAGTAGAGGGTACACGACCAAGATGCTACGTAGGGGTATCATTAAAGCTGACTCTGTCAGCCGCAATGACGCCTTATTCCAACCTCCCAAGATTCACGATAAACTAGATGATATAGGGACACCAGAAAGGTTCATAACCACATATAGCACACAGGCAGGTGAACTGAGAAATGTCCTTAAGAAAAGATGGCATATCCTGACACAAGATCCACTACTTGCAAAAAAGTTAGGCAACTCACCAGCCGTCACCTTCAGACAAAACTCATCCCTTAAGGACATCTTAGTCAATAGCCACTTACAAAGTAACAAAAAAACGTGGCTAGAACAAAGGGGAGGCTTCTACAAATGCAGTAAATGCAAAGCTTATAGCCATAGTGAGAATGTAAGGGAAGTGACATTACAGAGATCAAGAAGAAAATGGAAAATAACAAAACCCATAACATGTGGGACAGATTTCGTAGTCTATGCCATCACCTGTCCATGTGGGAAATGGTATGTCGGTTCGACAACATTTCCAGTCAAGAAGAGAATCTTGGAGCACTGGAGAGCGGTAACCAACCGCGACTTCAGTTACAGCATATCCAGACATTTTAATGAGGCGCATGAGGGCGACTGGACCAAAGGTAAATTCTTTGGTCGAGCAAGAATCCCCAAACACCCCAGAGGTGGAAACCGAGTTTTAGCGCTGCGTAGACTTGAGTCCAGATTAATTCTTCTGGCTGGCAGTATGTTCCCCACAGGCATGAACAATGACGAGGAACTATATGTACATCTATGACATTTGGACGCTTCCTGTCAACCAATCCAATAGTTCCCATCCAGTTAGACTGTAGATTTTTCAATTTTAATTTCACCTGTTAGTAAATTTAATTTGTACTGTTGATTTCTTGTTTCTTTCACTGGAAACACATGTTGCATTGAAGTAGAACATGCGGATATCAATTAACTGATTATGTTTTGTCTGGTCCCGAAGTTCTGATGCCCATGCTAGGTATTGTAAGAAATGATGTTATGAGTACGAGGTAATTGTGACAGTGATACTAACAGTCTCTGTCTTTTATATTTTCAACAGATTGGCTTTACAACATAAGAGGAGGATAGCCACTAAGATATTGCTAAGAGCACAAGAGATCCAGCATGTTCATAGGAACTGTCATCTCTACAGAACCTTTGGTCACGTTACAGATAACATCGTCAATTGCACTGCACGGATAATATCACAAAAGCCGAAACCGTTTATGTTAGTGAATAGATAGGTCTCCATGATGAAGATGCACTTATCTGAATAAAAAGTCGAAATACAGCATGCAAAGTAATTGCATCCCAGAGACTTCCCTCCACAAATTAGCCACGTCACGCACTAGTCCCCACACTCGCACCATAATCAATACAAGCAGTATGGCCATCATAAGGAAGTCTGTTTTAGGAATTCACTGTTGTGAGGGTACTACACCCAAGACAAGCACTTCTCAGACACTCCAAGGGGTACTAGACCAATGAGAGAGTATTCAGGATCATAAGACAATACAACAATGTTGCGGTATGAATTACAAACTATTCACCACAATATGTAAAAAAGTTTACACTTATACAGATGTTTATATATAATTTCTGAATGCATTTGTGATATCAACAATGTTTTGTTTTGTTTTATTGAATTTAAGTAACACTAGAAATCACTGAAGTATTTTCTCTCTGTTTCACTGCACGCTGCGTCGTGCATGTCAGTATGTCTTTAAATGTACGTGGAACTGACAAGAGGTCATGTGATCAAGATCTCGTTTGAGATTGAAACGCGTTGTTTCTGTTGCCGAAAATAAACCTGTAACACTTTGCAAGCCTTGAAACTGGAGTGGCTCGTTTTTTCCTGCCAGGATTGCAGGGATCAGCTTTGCATATATATATATATATATATATATATATATATTCACTGAAAAAACCATAGGTTTTAGGGAAAGTTATAGTTAGTTGGACATTGCACTCGTACAAAACCCGTGAAATTCCCCCGTTATAGTTAGTTCAGCTAACTATAACTCGCGCCCCGCAATGCACTGCTGATGACGTCACATATTACATCACTCATGACATGGTCAGTGACATCACTGATGACATCACTGATGACATCTCAAATGACATCACTGATGAAATCATGCAGTGACTGTGTGTTTCTGTAAAGTTTAAATATGTTTAATATATATAGGGAAAGGCGTATTGAAGAATGAGTGGGTGTATAAGCGTCTGAATGGATGATTTAGTAGGTGCGTGACTGAGTCTATAAGTGAGTGATTAAACGTATCTTACTGAATGCATGGGTTAGTGACTAAACTGTGTGAATGTCTGTATCTGTCTGTCTGTTGTTGTGTAAGCAGCTGCATGGGTTTCTGACTAGCTACATGAGTGTCTATATGAGTTATGGATTGGTTCTCTGAGTATCTGTATGGGTGCCTGAGTGTGTGGATGGGGTGTGTGTGACTCTGTGCATAGATGTGTGAGTGGGTGATTCACTGAGTTCTTGGTTTCAAAAGTGCCTCTGTGATGGCCCTTTTGGGTGGGTGAGTGTGTATGGGTGTGTTAGTGATTGAATGTATATCTCAGTGGTACATGTGTGAGTAACTACATATGTGAAAGGCAGTATATATGTGTGTTGGAGTATATAAATGGCTATAAATGAGAGTGTGTGATTGTGAGAGTGGCTATATGGATGAGTGTGTGCTTGCATCAATGATTGCATAGGAGCGTAAGAATGTGCTACTATATGTATGACTAAGTGAGCTGGTGTGTATAACTGTATAGGTGAGTAAATGGGAGTGTGATTAATTATTTGCATGACTGACTAGGTGTGTGAGTACCTCTATGGATGAGTGGCGGTGTGTGAGTGTCTATGTATGTGTATGAGTGCAAATGATAGTCCTGTACTGAGTGACCGTAAGTATGAGTGACTGTACGGGTGAGTGAGTGGATGTGTGTGTAGACCTAAGAATCAGTGAGTGGGTATGTAGTTATTGGTGTTGGAGTGTCTATGGTTTTGCAAATAGCAGTCTGTAATTTAGAGTGGGTGTATGAAAGGTTATATTAAGGTGTGAGGAGGTGCATAAGATTATCACGTAGATGATGTCATCATTGATGTCATTTGAGATGTCATCAGTGATGTCATCAGTGATGTCACTGACCATGTCATGAGTGATGTAATATGTGACGTCATCAGCAGTGCATTGCGGGGCGCGAGTTATAGTTAGCTGAACTAACTATAACGGGGGAATTTCACGGGTTTTGTACGAGTGCAATGTCCAACTAACTATAACTTTCCCTAAAACCTATGGTTTTTTCAGTGAATTTCAAAGGTTTTTTAAATGCTAAACCCTAAATATAACAGGCCTGAAACCTATGGTTTTTTCAGTGAATTTCAAAGGTTTTTTAAATGCTAATTCCTAACTATAACAAGCCTGAAACCTATGGTTTTTTCAGTGAATTTCAAAGGTTTTTTAAATGCTAATTCCTAACTATAACATGTCTGAAACCTATGGTTTTTTTCAGTGAATTTCAAAGGTTTTGTAAATGACAATTTTTAAATGTATTACTTGTTATATTTATTTTTTTGATACTGATTTACTACATTTTTTTAAACTATTTATTTTTACATATTTTATTTTTTAAATTACATTGTAATTACATTATACATTACATTACAAAATATACTTTCTCTGAATGAATTACTTTAGTTTAAATACTTTGCAAATAGGCAATAGACTTAAGTACAGTAGTTACAGTTGTTGCAATGGGCAACACAATTTCAAGCACAATGCAACATTGAGCTCAATGTGAATTTCTAGTTAAATGCAATTAGTTACTTTATGGATTACTTTTCTAAACACAGGACTGGATCCTAGATTCAGTCCTGGGACATCTCCTGTAAACAGTTGAGTAAAAGCGTTTTGGTTACAGTAGTGATTTTTAAGGAATATTATTGTATTTTAAAAGTTGACACTTAGAAACATTTTCACATAGAATCACCAATGTTATCCTATGGGAGGAAATTCACTTAGCAGGTAAGTAGTGTTATCGTTACTTTTTTCTTACTCAGTGGTGGATCCTGGATCCAGCACTGGTGCATCTCCTGTAAACAGTTGAAAGAATGCTTTTAAATCATACAGGCGATTTTTAAGGAATATTTGTAGTTTGTGAAAATCAACACTTTGAAACTTTTCTGCTGAAAACCAGACAATGGATTCCTATGGAAGGAAATACAAGTTACTGCTAAGTACGGTTAGAATTACTTTTCAGGGTCAGTGCTGGGCTAAAAGATGCAGCACTGGGTTCTCTCCTGATAACAGGTGAGTAAATCGGAATTCGTATTTCGGCTGATTTTAGAGGAATATTTGTATGTTTCAAAACTCGACACTTAGAAACTTTTTCAGCAAAAGCAGGCAATGATATCCTATGGAAGGAAATTCAAGTTACTGGTAAGTACGGTTAAAATTACTTTTCAGGATCAGTACTGGGCTGAAAGATGCAGCACCGAGGTCTCTCCTGATAACAGGTGAGTAAATCGGAATTCGTATTTCGGCTGATTTTAGAGGAATATTATAAAGTTCCAAAACTCCACACTTAGAAGAATTTCCAAGTGAAACCAGTCAATGTTAGCCTATGGAAGGAAATTCAAGTTACTGGTAAGTACGGTTAAAATGACTTTTCAGGACCAGTACTGGGCTGAAAGATGCAGCACTGAGGTCTCTCCTGATAACAGGTGAGTAAATCTAAATTCGTATTTCGGCTGATTTTAGAGGAATATTTGTATGTTTCAAAAATCGACACTTAGAAACTTTTTCAGCAAAAAGCAGGCAATGATATCCTATGGAAGGAAATTCAAGTTACTGGTAAGTACGGTTAAAATTACTTTTCAGGATCAGTACTGGGCTGAAAGATGCAGCACTGAGGTCTCTCCTGATAACAGGTGAGTAAATCGGAATTCGTAGTTCGGCTGATTTTAGAGGAATATTATAAAGTTCCAAAACTCCACACTTAGAAGAATTTCCAAGTGAAACCAGTCAATGATATCCTATGGAAGGAAATTCAAGTTACTGGTAAGTACGGTTAAAATTACTTTTCAGGATCAGTACTGGGCTGAAAGATGCAGCACTGAGGTCTCTCCTGATAACAGGTGAGTAAATCGGAATTCATAGTTCGGCTGATTTTAGAGGAATATTTGCACAATGGTGAAGGAAGGGGGTGGGGCCTGAGGTGACATGTCTGCAAACACGCCCTGTGGCGCGTTTTAAGTTGGACAATTAATTCCTCCTCAATCCCGAGGGTCCCTAGGGGCCAACTAGCCCACCAGGTACCTCCAGTATGTGCCAGGGGGCTGCGTTGCAGAGAGGTGTTCAGAGGCCACGCCCCTTTTTACAACACTCTGCAACGCAGCCCCCAGGCGCATACTGTAGGTTCCTGGTGGGCTAGTTGGCCCCCAGGGACCCCCAGTATTCAAGGGGAATACTTCCCCTTCTTAAAACGCGCCAGGGGGCGCGTTTGCAGAGTACTGCAGGGAGGGGGGGCATCGTGCCGGTCGTTTTTTTTTTTTTAATGGGAGGGGGGCTGCGTGGCCCCCCTTCCCTTGGCCACTTTTGGCCCCAAGGACCCCATCCCCCGGGGCCTGAGCAATTTTTTTTTTAAATTAAAAAAAAACGGGAAGGGGGCTGCGTGGCCCCCTTCCCTGGGCCTGTATTGGCCCCGGGGACCCCATCCCCGGGGAATGCCCTTGATTTTTTTTTTTAATTTGGAGGGGGCTGCGTGGCCCCCTCCTCAGGCCATTTAAGGCCCCGGGGACCCCATCCCCGGGGCCGGCCTTGCCTTTTTTTTTTTTTTTAAATGTTTTATTTGGGGAGGGGGGCTGCGTGGCCCCCCTCCCTGGCCACTTATGGCCCCGGGGACCCCATCCCCCAGGGCCTGGCCTCTGGTTGGGGACTGGGGGGGTCCCCAATCCCCCCACAGTCCCAGCCGGCTCCCCGTGTCCTACGGGAGCCGGCATTGCTTTCCACATGGGGAGCAGCTAACATGCTGCTCCCCATGTGGAAAGCAATTGTTTGCATTTTGAAAGAGGAGCAGGTTTCCTGCTCTCTCTTCAAAATGCAAACCAAGCTTGCTATGACAGGACGGAGCCGCGAGGCTCCAGTCCTGTCATAGCAAACTACAGTGTCCCGGGGTAGGCACCCCGGGACACTGCAGGAGCCGGCCCTGGGGGTGGCGGTCCCCAGGGCCATCAAGGGCTCCAGGAGGGGGCTCCGCGGCCCCCTCCCAACCATTTCACAGCCCCGGGAGGTGGTGGTCCCCGGGCTTTGGGGTCCGTAACGGACCCTCATATTCAAATCTTTAGTGCCCCGGGAGGTGGCAGTCCCCGGGCGTGTGGGGGGGCTGGAGCCCCCCACACAGGTTAAAAACATTTTTTTTAAAAGAAGCCCCGGGGGGGTGGCGGTCCCCGGGGCTGCGGGAGGGCAAAGTGCCCTCCCGCACCATTATTTTCTAAAGCCCCGGGGGGGGCGGGCCCCGAGGCTTGGGGGGCCTTAGAGGCCCCCCACATTAAATCTAAACCCCTCACCATGCCCCCGGGACTTGGCCCACCCGGGGTCAAATTAACATCGAAGCGCGGGAGACAGCGCTTCGTTTTTTTTTTTTTTCGGCGGGATTCGCCCCGGGGACCCCCTGGGCGCATCTTGCCAATTTTTTTTTAAATGCTTTTTTCTGCCCAGGGGGTCCTTGTGGGACCCCCTGAGCAGACCTTGGGGGTCAGGGTGTTTCTACCCTGCCCCCTTTGGCGTTTTGCGCACTTGTTTCTTTTTTTTTTCTCGGCGGGATCCGCGCATCCCGCCGATTAAAAAAATAAATGCTTTTTCTGCCCAGGGGTCCTTGTGGGACCCCCTGAGCAGACCTAGGGGTCAGGGTGTTTCTACCCTGCTCCCTTTTGCGCTTTGCGCACTTGTTTCTGTCCCTCAGTTCTACCGAGGGACAAAATGGCTGCCAACACTTCCTGATTTGGAGTGTTGACAGCCAATTAGCATGCAGCTCGTGATCGGGAGGGTACGCGGACCCTACGCTGCCATAGATATATATGTGATTTTATTTGTGATTTTCTCAGAAACTACTGAACGGATTTACACCATTTAAGCAAAAGGCCCGACACTGAACCAAGGGCTACCTCTTTGCCAAATTTGGTGTAATTCCGTTCAGCAGTTCGGGCTGTAGCTGCGACTAAAGGTTCCTATGGAAAAATTAATGGGGAAAACGCGTTTTGGGACCCCCCTTTTTTCTCGGCCCTCGCTTGACGAATCAACCCGAGACTTTCAGGGTAGGAGCGGAGCGGAGCGCCCCAACAAGTTGGAAACTTTCACGAAGATTCGTCAACCGGCGCCAACGTTATTTCAAATAGAATGTCGTGGATTTCCTATGGATAATAGGTCTTAACTATAACTATCTACTGGCGACCGCCAGTAGATATATATATATATATATATATATATATATATATATATATATATATATATATATATATATATATATATATATATATATATATATTTAAGTCAACAACTTTTACATCTATATTTTTTACATCAATATTTTTGATTGGATATTTTTGTACTTACTGTATAGGTATGGAAGTCGATTTTTTTATGTCGTTTATATTTGTTTTCCGATATTTTTAACATCGATATTTTTAACATCGATATTCTATCAGTGAACCAAAAATGTCCCAAACAATGGAATGGAGGAATCTTAGGTGGCATCAAGCATAAAAAATCTCATCGATAAAGTTTTGAAGTTGGTATTAAAGGAAGGGTCAAGTAACAATGAATAAATAAACCTTCAGGGCTTCATTTGTGAGTTTTTGCCGTAGTTCAGCCCCACAGGCCTTCCTGCTGCGCTGCCCTACGGCAAAAGAAAAGGGCAGGAACATGCCATATCTATCGGATACGGCGCATTCCTGTCCTTTTCCCCTGTGCTAGCGCACAATGGGCTGCCATGCGCCAACGCAGGCACCCTTGCACAATGGTGCAAGGATTCCTGCATTGCAGGGATGAATATTTTTGTGCAGGAAGGGAAACCTTCCTGCACAAAAACAATCACAAGTGGCTTTTTTCCTCTTTCTGTAGAAAAATGAAAAACGAGGAGAAATAAAGATATGTTCTCCTCGTTGTGCCTCCCTAGTTTTTGCCGCTGCCTCAGAGTTATGATTTCTCTTAAATCTGGGGCAGTGTCAAAAAGTCATGGATGTTGCTGGGAACACCCCAGCAACACCCTCTGCATGCCCATTGCACGCCCCTTTAAAGCAGAAAACTGCGTTAAAGGGAACAATATTTACAAGGCAGCATTAAGCCAAAAAAAGCGGCTTAGTACTGCCTGGAAAATATGGAGCAGGCTCCTGTGCCACTGGGGCGTCACAAAAAAGTGACGTGCCGGCAGTGCAAGGGGCTTATAAATAATCCCCTCAATGTTTTGGATGGGGGTAAAAGAGAATTAAATCAAAATCTACAAAAACAGGTGCGTGATCTGAAATAAAAGTCGGTCCTATCTCTGCATTGAATAGTGTCTGAGATAAACTTTTACTCATAAAACTATAATCAATCCATGACTGTGAGACAAGAGACAAGAAAGTATATTCTCTCAAACTGGGATTATTCTGCCTCTCTTTTTTACTTAGAGACATATTTGATTGCAAAATACTGTGCTGCTGCTTTAAAAGCATCCCAAATATTGGGACTGGAGGAATCTTGGGTGGCAGTAAACATAAAAACCTCATCAATACGTTTTTGAAATGTGGTATTAAAGGAAGGGTCAAATTCACTGAGGTATCCAAACTCGAATGTTTTGAATGGTGTGAAAGGGAATTAATTTAAAATCTACAATGACAGGTGCAAGGTCTGAAATAAAAATAGGTCCTATCTCCGCATTGAAAAGTGTCTGAGATACACCTTTGCAATTAAAACTATAATCAATCCAGGAATGTGAATGAGGGCAGAAGAAATAAACTGGGTTTATGTTGTTTCCAAGAATACACCAGACAATTTTGAGTGATAGCGGAGAAAAATGTCTTGAGCATTTCATTCTCAATAAATTTAGCTTTTCAGTTCTTAGGCAGAATTGAGTCCAGTATCTGAATACAGTCTTCATCAAAAACAAAATATTATTTCTTACAATTCAGCAATTCTTTAGAAATATTATTCCGGATAATAGTATTTACTTTTGTAGGACTATACATATTAAACATTTTAATGGGTATTGTATTACCAAATAATTTACAAATAACCCAGGACTATTTAAAAAGAATTCTTAGAGATCTCCATCTCTGCAGTTATGTAAGAGTGATCTGCGTACAGGTGGATCTTCGTAAATTGTTCTTTTTTGTTATAGGTGACTTTAAAAAAGCAAGGAATCTTTGATTAATAGATAATAGTGCTGGCCCAATTCTAAATGCCATCCCTTCTTACTGCAATTGCTATGGAGGCTGCTTGAAAAAAGAAAAGCTTAGGCTCTCACCAGGATCTTTGCTTTTTAAGTTTTACGGCATTGAGAACTTTTACAGAAGCTAGTGTATTCCAAAGAATCTAAGTATGATACCTCTTAGTTTTATTAATTGGTTTTGACCTTATCTATGAGATTTCTGAATATCTCTACTATTTTGGGTGGAAAGGTGTTAAAGAAAGTAACTGGATCAGGTCCTTCAACATTATCTGGAATGTCCTATATTCGAAGATTATTCCTGCTGTTTCTGTTTTCAAGATCTTCAGCTTGCCTTTTGAGGTTTATGATTTTAGTTTATAAACTGTCAATTTTAGTATTTGTCAATTTTGGAAGGAGTGTTTGAGTAGATCACGTACTCTTTGCTCAGGTTCCTTAACATGTCTACCCATAAGGGCTCATTTATCATCCAATCCTTGTAATCGTTTATTAGTTTCTTCCATGTGAGGGCTCAGATTTCTTCTAATAATAACTGCATAGAGTTTGAAGTAGTAGCCTTGATGGGTAATGGAGGGTCTTGTCTTGGTCTCTAATTTGTTGATAAGGTTGGTTAGTTGTTGGAAGGAGTTTTAGGAATGACTGCAGGTGGGGGATCAGTTTTCTGACATACAGCATCTTCCATATTGTTTGAAAACAAGTTATCTGGTAGAGAGTGCAATGATTCTGATGTACTGCTGACGGGCAGTTTCAAATTTTTTGTTTTCCCCATTGAAAAAAGCATACACAAAGTATATTAGCTATTATAACTGTTTTGTTATGATTAACATTACATAACATGTGTATTTGTAAAGCACACATTAACCCAAGCATATCTTGGTGCTGAATAACAGATGTTTATTGTTTACATTACATTGATTACATTTTTAATGCAGAGATGCTAAGATCAGAAGGACATGTACACAAAAAAAAGTTTACTATAATGAGCCAAGGAATATCAGATGATTAAAGATGGTTTTAGCACAGGAAAATTAAATCCAGTGAAAGAAATTCAGTGTTTTCATTTGGAGAAAAATGTCATGAGATCTCACTTTATATTAGAATAAAATGGTAGCCGTATTTTACTCTGGAGCATTAAAGAAAAAGGACAAGTTAATATTTTCGAGATACCACATATCATTGATAAACTAATTCAAGCAATTCTGCACAAATAAAGTAATTCTTGGAAAATGAAGTGTGTAAATAACCACAGGAGTTACCCATAGACCAAAGAAGCACAGGGATATTATAAATATACGCAGCACCTTGATTTCAGAATGCAGACTCCCAGTGATGTTGGCCACCAGGAGTCGTCCCAGGCTGAAGGGTTGGAACCAAGGATGAGGACCTCCGTCTTGTCCGAGTTCAGCTTCAGGCGGCTGGTCCTCATCCATTTGGCGACGGCCTTCATTCCTTCGTGGAGGTGGGCTTTGGCGGTGTGAGGGTCTTTGGTGAGGGAGAGGATCAGCTGGGTGTCGTCGGCGTAGGAGATGATGTTGAGGTTGTGCTGTCGGGCGACGTGGGCGAGGGGTGCCATGTAGATGTTGAACAGCGTTGGGCTGAGGGAGGAGCTTTGGGGTACGCCGCAGATGATCTTGGTGGCCTTGGATCGGAAGGGGGCGAGGCGGACGCTTTGTGTTCTGCCGGAAAGGAAGGATGTGGTCCAGTCCAGGGCCTTCTCTTGGATCCCGGCGTCGTGAAGGCGTGTTCGTAGTGTGTGGTGGCAGACCGTGTCGAAGGCGGCTGATAGGTCCAGGAGGATGAGGGCTGCTGTTTCTCCATTGTCTAGCAGGGTCCTGATGTCATCGGTGGCGGCGATGAGGGCGGTTTCGGTGCTGTGGTTGCTGCGGAAGCCGGACTGGGAAGGGTCCAGGATGTTGTTCTCCTCGAGGTAGCGGGTCAGTTGTTTGTTGACGATTTTCTCGGTGACCTTCGCGGGGAACGGGAGCAGAGAGATGGGTCGGAAGTTCTTGAGGTCCTTGGGGTCTGCCTTGGGTTTCTTGAGTAAGGCGGTGATCTCGGCGTGCTTCCAGCTTTCCGGGAAGGTTGCTGTCTCGAAGGAGATGTTGATTATTTTCCGGAGATGGGGCGCGATGGCTGTACTGGCTTTGTTGAAGATGTGGTGAGGGCACGGGTCTAGCGGTGAACCGGAGTGGATGGTGTTCATGATCTCGCTGGTGTCCTCGTCATTGATGTTGGTCCAGGAGAGCAGGCGGTTGGTGGTTGTGGGGGCAGTGGTCTCGGTGGTTGCCGGGGCGGTCGTGGTGTTGAAGCTGTCGTGGATGTCGGCGATTTTGCGGTGGAAGAAGGTGGCCAGTGAGTCGCACAGGTCTCGCGATGGCTGGATGTCGTTGGTGTTGGAGCTGGGGTTGGAGAGTTCCTTCACGATGTTGAAGAGCTCTTTGCTGTTGTGTGCGTTGTTGCCTAGGCGGTCTTTGAGTGAGGCCCTTTGGCGGATCTGATGAGGTGATGGTGACTGCGGGTGGCGCTCTTGTGGGCGGCGTAGCTGTCCGCTGTCCGTTCGTGGAGCCAGATCTTCTCCAGTTTTCGGCATGTTCGTTTGGAGGCCTGGAGGTCTTCGGTGAACCAGGTGGCTTTCTTGCTGGTGTGGCTGTTGGGCGGATTCTTGAGCGGGGCGAGGGTGTTGGCGCAGTCGTCCATCCACTGTCTGAGGTTGCGGGCGGCGGTGTCGGGGTCGGAGGGTTCGGCGGGTGGGCTCAGGGCGAGGGTTGTGGTTAGCTGGTCTTCCGTGACTCTGCTCCAGCAGCGGCGAGGCATTTGTTCGGTGCGGTGGTGCGTGGTGGGCTTCCTGTAGGTGAAGTGGATGCAGTGGTGGTCAGTCCAGTGGGGTTCGGAGGTGTGGTTGAAGGAGACGTGTGGGCTTGCGGAAAAGATGGAGTCGAGCATGTGGCCGGCGGCGTGGGTGGGTGTAGTCACGAGCTGTCTGAGTCCGAGGGTGGCGAGGTTGTCGATCAGGGTGGTGGAGTTGGTGTCCTTGTTGTTCTCGAGGTGGAAGTTCAGGTCCCCGAGGAGGATGTAGTCCGTGGAGGCGATGGCGTGTGTGCTGACGAAGTCAGCGATGGAATCGCTGAACTGTGGTCGGGGTCCGGGGGTCTGTAGATGAGGGTTCCTCTGAGGGTGGTGTTGGGATCGGTGTGGATCTGGAAGTGCATGTGTTCGGCGGTGCTGAGTGTGTCGTCGGTGTTGGTTGAGACTCTGAGGGTGTTCCTGTGGACGATGGCGATGCCTCCTCCGACTCCATTGGTGCGGTCCCTGCGGGTGATCTTGTATCCGTCCGGGATGGCAATGGCGATGTCGGGGGCTGAAGCGGGATTCAGCCAGGTCTCCGTCAGGAATGCGACGTCTGGGGAGGTTGAGTCGAGAAGGTCCCAGAGTTCGATGGCGTGTTTGCGGGCGGAGCGGGTGTTGAGGAGGATGCATCTGAGGTAGTTGGGTTCTTTCCTGGGCGGTGGTTTGGCGGGGTGGGTGCTGGCGAAGCTGCAGTTCCGGCAGGTGAAGGGCCCTTGGGTGCGCTTCGGGGTGGCCTGGTATCAGGCGTGATCTTTTCCGGGGTTGAGTGCGTGGAGGGTGCTGGCGTCGTATCGGCGTCTGTTGATGTGGCGGGCGTGGGGGATGCCCGGACCAGGGGGTCTGGCGCTGGGCGCGGTCACGGCGCGGACGGGCGCAGACGGGCTTGCCTTAGGCACGCCTTCGGCGCTCCAGCAGCGCGCCCGCTGCGCACGTCCGCTGCGCGGCCGCCATAAATGGGGAGGTGGGAGGGAGGAGCAGGGAATGGGGCAGCGAATGGGCAGTGAGGGGGCGGGGCCGCAGGGGCGCAGCAGCTGGAAACAGGCACAGAAGGGAAAACGAGCACAATCAGGGCATCAAGGGGGCACAGAAAGGAAAAACTAGCACAATGAGGAGCAGCAAGGGGGCACAGAAAGGAAAAACTAGCACAATGAGGGGCAGCAAGGGGGCACAGAAAGGAAAAACGAGCACAATCAGGGGCAGCAAGGGGGCACAGAAAGGAAAAACGAGCACAATCAGGGGCAGCAAGGGGGCACAGAAAGGAAAAACGAGCACAATCAGGGGCAGCAAGGGGGCACAGAAAGGAAAAAACTAGCACAATGAGGGGCAGCAAGGGGGCACAGAAAGGAAAAAAACGAGCACAATCAGGGGCAGCAAGGGGGGCACAGAAAGGAAAAAACGAGCACAATCAGGGGCAGCAAGGGGGCACACAGACGGAGCTGTGTGGTGGGGGAGCGACCTACCAGTCAAGGTCACTGTGTCTTATATCTTGCTACATAATATGTTCTAAATGTTTAGAAAGGTTTTATGTTGTACAAATGTTGCTCATGAACTCGTTTATGGAAAATCCAATGATTGTTTCAGAAAGATTCTCCAACCATCTGGCAAATTGCAAGTCACTGTGCTAGTGATAGCTCTTGAAAAATTAAGCAGTATTTTAAATAAATTTACGAGCAAATCAACCACAGCAGATATCTGTTAGAAGCTTAGGTGCATTTTTTCTCCAGTCATGGCTTACATTCAGCACATTACCTCAGTTTAAAGTCTGTTTGCTTATGTATGTCAGCAGACAGTATCTGTGTCAAAGGTTTGCATCTTACAGAGAAAGATTCAGAAAATATCTCAGATGCAGTGGACATCAGAATAATTGGGCAGAAAACATTAGCTCATAATTGCCCTAAATTCTGCAATGATAAAGTATAAAACCAAGTATTTTTCTCCAGATAGAGCATTTTCTTATGAAACTAAAACAGTGCTTTTAAGCCCATCTCTGAGGAGAGCAACCGTGACAGTTAGGAATTAATAGGAAGGGTGCATCTCATCTAGAGTGAAAGCGGACAAATAGTTCTGTTGATAATAAATGCGAGAAATTCCCTCACCACAAATCATTCCCACAAAGGCCAGCATAAATACTCATTTTAAGGGGCCTTTTTCATGGAGAACTTAAAGAAATTGTGCCAGACACCGCGGAGCACACTCAGAACGCGCCATCTCAAACTGAGCCCCAGTCAGACGCCACTTGGTCTTGATTTATGTTTTTGTACCTCTAGGTATATCATCGGGCTCAAAATTGTATTTTACATCCTTATTCACATTATCAGGATTAATGGATTTTTTGGACTGTAAACTGTGGTTCTACTAATGGAAAATGTATATGCAGATTTTTCTCCAGCATACATTTTAAGGTAAATGCAAAAATGGGAGAGTTGCAGGGGTAGTGGAGTTAGTGCAGAATGCTTGGAACTGCATGGAACTCTCATTAACTCATGAATGTATGTATTAAGAACATTTTGCATATCCATCATGCTTAGGAGTAGGTGACCAGCTCACTGCAGGTTCTTATTGACACTGTCTCAAGTCCTGAGCTCTTCAACTGCAAATCATTATTTTCAGGTGTTTGTCTAATTTCTACAAAAGCCCAGGATTGGAAACTAGGTCTGTAATGACACCCTACCCTACGTAGGTGGCTAATCCACCTTCCAGACACAAGGCAAGAAACACTTTTAGAAATCTGTGGAGGCTGATGGCTTACCTGGGATTTTGGTAAAACCATGGAAATTCAGAAATCTGCTCCAAAGGGCGGAGACCCACAAGGAAGGTCTGGGTCTTTTTTTTTTTCAGACCTGCTTTGTAAATTAGGCCCTTGGACATTATGAAGGGTCTGCTTGTCCACTCAGCAGTGCAGGAATGCAGCAGTTGTTTGCCACTTTCCCAAGAGGCTATCAAGTGAGGGTATTGAAATATGGCAAGGATGTTAGTCAAAATGTGGCAACATAGGAAAACAATAGCCTGATCGTTTTTGAGTTCATGACCCATGCGCCTGTATCAATTTACAAACTAACTTAAAAAAAACAACAACAAAATACTAGGCATTCCAGAATGTACATTTGTTTGAAGACGTCTGCTTATGTTTTGAGGGCTATTGTAACATCATTCACTCGATGGTCCCTTAAAAATGCCTTCTTTTTCAAGGCTAATTTATAATAGGTTTTTCCATTTGCAGTATGCAATCCGGTTTAAATCTGAAAGTGGTTTAAGCTATTAAGATACACCAAAACAGACGTTCAAGGTATTTTTATTTTACTTTCCTTTGATCCTAGTACCTATTTGGTTTGCTGATTAAGCTGGTGTAGAAACTGACTATGCATTGCACCGCCTATTAATTTAATGTGAATTCAAATTAGGCTTTAAAGAGCTGAGTGGCCCCAGAGCCCTGTCAGCTGACTTCTGCACAAACACTTTCACACGAGGGTGCCTGTGATGTGGTTACTAGGCGTTTGGTTGCTCAAGAGGTTTTACAAAAAAGCTGCCTGGACACAAACTTTTTACATAAAAATGATGAGAGGTTAAATAAAAAAAAAAGGAGTGGGAGCAGGCGCAGGGTCCTTAGAACTCCAGCAGCCCTTTACAGAAAAACAACAAAGGGGGGTAAAAGGAAACAAAGTATTAATTTCATGTTCTGCCATTAGCAGGCCACCTGCTAGCCCTCGTCATTACCGAGAGTGGAGGGGAAAGGCTAATCTGCAGCACATTTATATCAACAACCCCGAACAAAAACCTGCCTAATTATCCCATTGAACCTGTGTCAGTGCTAAATCGAGCTCCATTTCCCATCTTGGCGCTAGGCCAGGCGAGGCAAGCTGGTGTCCATAAGCACAGGCTCGCGGCTGCAGTCTCTCCTTCCAGGAGCGGGATAACTGCCAAAAGCGGTCCGCGGACTCATTCTTCTTATGGTCATGTTTCAGATGGATATGTCAGAGGTCAGAGGTCGCGGCTAGGGTCTGCCGGTAGTCGGTTTAATGCCATTTGTTTTTTATGACAAACATCTACTTGACAGAACTGCCCTGCACACTGAATGGCAAAGCTTCTTTCCCGATGCATGCCAAACACAAAAATATATTAAAAAATGAATGAACACACGAAATAACTAACAATTCAACAGCTGGGCCTTGCTCACCGATGAAGTTTAAATGCCCTAGTTTGCACTAGCTGGATGCACCCAAAGCACATGCGGGTGGCACGCTCTTGGAGCACCGTCTTGCCCATGTACCAGCATCCTTAAAATGGCATTGGCACAACTTTCACTTACTGGCAGGCTGGCATGGTACAGGTAACTGAGGCAACACCCACATTAACATATTTGTAGGCATGCAACGGGTATTACAGGGAAGTTGAATAAGTGTCTCCGTGGGGCACAGAACTGGATGCAAGCAGTCATTTCTATTATTCAGGCCCGACTTGTAATAAGTCTCTGTGGATCTATATATCTTCCTGATGTGTAAAATAATCAAGGCTACTGCTTTATTCGTCTCTGCTGTTTCAAGCCTTCACACCTTTCACATTTATGAAAAAGTCTAGCAGATGAATCATTGAACACAAGTAAATAATACATAAGTGATTAATTAGCACCACCTGAAATAAGTCATCTGAGAGATGCGCCTGCTCTTTAGTTCAGGTTAAGAAGGAAAGGTTATTTATATTCCTGAGAGAGGTTAAATTATTGCAATAGGATATTAAGTTATTGATTGCCCCTCATAGACAATTTGAAATTCAGTGTGGTCACACCAGAGACTGCAGATGTAAAATATAGCTTGCTTAAAATTTATGTTTAACAAAATGAAAAACAAATATGTGGATAGCATCCTCTGGTTGTTGCTACACAGATATTTCTTTACGGGTAATAAAAAGAAGTGTATTTATTAATGATGTTGCATGTCATAATTTCAATGTCAGGAATAGCATTTGACATCAATTTAGAGTTCTAAATATCATTTACAAAACATTTGTCCCACTGGGTGTGGAGTTTATGTTAATAAGTCCAGTAGGGTGATATTTTTGTAAACAATGCTTAGGACATGTATATTATATCGGATGTGTTAGAAATGGGGGTCTCTAGTTGGCAGAGGTAGGTACCTTTGTCCAAATAGGGGCCCTTGCTTCTAGTCAGGGTAAGGGGGATACACTCCTAAAATAACCCCAGCTCACCCACTTGGTAGCTTGGCACAAGCAGGCAGGCTTATCTCAGAGGCAGTGTGTAAAGCAGTTGTGAACACATACAGTATTACAGTGAAAACACTACAAATGGACACCACACCAGTTTAGAAAAATAAGTAACCTTTATCTTGACTTAACACAAGACCAAACAACAAAAATCCACAATACAGTGATAAAAATATGACTTTCAGATGGTAGAAATAGCTTAGTTCAATGTAGATGGTAAATGCAACACTTTACTCTCAAAGTACCTTGGATGCGTCACGCAATACAAACAAAAGGGTCGCAGGGAAGGCGATGCGTCAGTTCCTTGCTTCGGGGGAGGCGGCGCACCTGTTCCTTACTGCAGCGCAGGGGAGGCGATGCGTCTGTTCCTTACCGGAGAGGAGGCAAAGCGTCTGTTTCTTACTGTGATCCGGTGCGATGCGACAAAATGGCGCCTCGATGCGATGCGACGATCCGGTGCGATGCGACAAAATGGCGTCTTTGATGCGATGCGACAACGTGGATGCGATGCGTGCACGCCCGATGGCCGTGCGGCGAAATCGATGAACTTTGGAGCCACGACAGGCCCTGCGACACTCTTCTCCGGTGATGCGACGGCAACCTCTGCGGCGGCGGCACGCTTCTCCAGTGATGCGACACGCTCCCTCGGCGATGCGACGGCGAACAGCTGCGGCGGCGACACGCTTCTTCGGCGATGCGACGGCAACTGCTGTGGCGGCGACACGCTTCTTCCTCGTTGCGTCGCACTTCCAGCTCCCAGCGACACGCAGTCTCCAGAGGGCCCCAAAACAACAGCAGGCGCCTCTCTGCAGGTAGAACTCCCAGAAAGGGAATTCAAGGGGAGCTGGTGGTGAAGTCTTTGTGTCCCTGAGACTTCAGAACAGGAGGCAAGCTCAACTTCAAGCCCTTGGAGATCTTCCTCAAGATAGTAAAAGTACACGCAAAGTTCCTTTTCTCCTTTCCTTGGCAATGAGTAAACCACTGCAGGCCAACCACCAAACAGCAAACAGCACAGGGGCAGTCTCTTCCTTCAGCTTCCTTGGTTTCTCTCCTTGGCAAAGGGTTCGTCTTGATTCCCAGAAGTGACCTAAAGTTCAGTGGTCTGGGCCCCAATATTTATACTGCAAAATCCTTTGTTCTCTGAAGGCAGAGAGTGTTTGTGCCCAGCCAAAACCAGTTCTGTCCTCCCTGGTGCAGCTTCCTGGCAGGAGGTGGAGACAGCATAGTTGAAAGCAGACCTGGCCCAGGTAGCTGAAAGGAAATCTCCTCCCCCTACTCTCTATTCTATGAAGGCTCAGGCCAGTGAAAGGGAATCTCCTCCCCCCTACTCTCTATTCAATGCAGGTCTAGTCAGCCCAGCCCTGACCCATCAGACTGCTGGAGCCGAAGCCCTCTCCAGCCCCCTGTCACTCACAAACCAGACATGGAATACACAAACCTAGCAGAGGCATACTGGATGGTTAGGCAAGAAAATACCTACTTTCTAAAAGTGGGTTTTTCAAACACAGAATGTAAAAATCACCCACACTAAAAGATGTATTTTAACATTCTGAGTTCAGGCATACTAAACTTTATTTTCCTATCTTGTTCCTAGGGTCAGTTAGGATTATAAGATGTTATAATCAAACTGCCCATTCTGGCCTATGGGAACAGATAGCCTTGCAATAGTGAAAAACGAAATTGGCTGTAATTCACTATCAGGACATGCCACACACATCAGGGCATGTCCTACCTTTCACATACAATGCACTCTACCCACAGGTGTACCTTGGGACTACCTTAGGGGTGACTAACATGTAGAAAAGGGAAGGTTTAGGGACTGGCAAGTGGGTGCACTTGCCAAGTCGACATGGCAGTCCCAGACTGCACACAGGCTCTGCAATGGCAGGCCTGAGCCACATTTTACAAGCTGCTTCTGTGGGTGGCACAATCAGTGCTGCAAGCCCACCAGCAGCATTTGAATTACAGGCCCTGGGCACACATGGTGCACTGTACTAGGGACTGACAAGTAAATCAAATAAGCCAATCATGGAGTCACTAATCCATTACAATAATTTACAATAGGGAGCACTTGCACTTTGGCACTGAACAGCAGTGGCAAAGTGCCCAAAGCATCTAGACCAGCAAAAACATAGGAGGCACAGTGAAAAAACGGAAGGGAGACCCACACCAATGGTGCCAGGTCTAACGCAATGATATTCAGACAATGACATTCCGGTACTATACTATTTATGAACTATCCAGGTTTAAAAAATGCCATAGGTTAGTTTCCATAGAGCTAGTCAAATTTTACGTGTGTACTACCTGGTCTCTCGGCTGACACTGTATCAAACTGATGAACATGTTTACACCTCCCTACACTGCTCCAGTTCAGGAAAGACCTCAAGACCTGGCTCTTCAGATGACCCCAGCTCTCAATGGAGGCGCCCCCTCCTTTCCCCCCTGACGTCTTGAGACCCTCACGGGTGAGTAGCTGCGCTTTACCAAGCCCTTATTGATTGATTGTTTGATTGACCAATTATACTCAGAGCTTCAGCTGGATCAATTGCCTTTTTTTGACAGCCTTAGGTTTGGTTCATGAGGTTTTTTAGGAATAGGAAACAACATTTGGGAAGAATATGTTTTGCATGTTGAGGCTGAGGAAGTAGTTGGAAGAGTGGTACCAGAATATCACTGTCAGAATATCAATTGACATGAATATTGTGACCTAAATATTGTTTAGAAAAATATCATCACACTGGGTTTAGATATACTCCAATGGGACAATTCTTTTGTAATGATACCCAGGACACAATATTCATGTTAGACAATATCTTAGTGTAGAATATTGTTGCATATATCTTTAGAGGAGACCTCGGTATCACTCTTGGGAGGTCATTTTGAGAATGTGGAATTTGAGATAGCGCCCTGTCAAGCTAACAGTTCCCCTGTTCTATTTATTACTGGTTGAAATGCTGCATTTCCGACAGTGCTTTCTCAGCTGTATCAGCCATGAGAAAGCTCTGACCTGACACCCCCTTTCGATTTAGGGCATCAGGTCATAGTTTTGGTCTCACCACCCTGTTTAGAGGAGGGCTGCTACTGGATTTCTCTGCTTGCATGCCATGCAATGCATGGCAGCCCAGGCAGGGAAATTGTTCAATGAGCCCCACACGCATGGAGAAAATATCCTGCATGCCAAGGTCATGTATTGATTGTTTTTCAAAGATAAACTCCTGCTTTGGCTGATTGTCTGCATCAAAGATGGCGTCCTTTAATGGAGCCAATGCTGAAGTCTCTCCACTGAACCAACCAATATTCTTCCCTTTTTGGTTGAGAACTTTAAATGTGGCGAAGGTTCGATTCCAGACAAACGGAGACTATGGTCTCTGCTATCCTGGCAGACAGTGGGCTGCCCGCCATACTCTAAATCAGGACCTTGGTATTTATTCTGTTGTTTCTTTTACTTATCACTTGATACAAGCCATAAATGTAGGAGCAATTTTATTTATTATTGAGGTTGATTGTTATAGACACTTTTAAAAACAGAAAATGAAATTTTGTCCTTACTACAAGCTTGCTAATCTTTCACACTTATCAGGCTGAGTACAGAAAGCTGTCTTCATGTAGACAAATATTTGGTACTGTTGACCTTTCATTGAATCTTCTATTATACTCCTGTCTACATTCAGTATTTATCAATTGATTTCCCATAACTATGAAGAACTAGTTTTTGGGAATGTAAAAGTCAATGTAAACATTGAGACCCTCATGGGTGAGTAGCCGCTCTATACAAACTCCTGATTGATTGAACATTTTTGCAACTATTGTATACCTGAGATGTAAAACATTAAATGCTGGCTGTTTCTATACCATACACCGCCAACTGAACTCTCTTTAACTGCTTCATATTTTATATTTGGGGATCCCGGTTTATGGTATCTATTTCTTTCACATTTATGTACGTGCATATCCATATGTAGTGTGTCATCTGTTGAAAAAATAAGTTGCAGGAGCATCTCTCCACATTTTCTTTAACCTATAACTGTGAATCTTTCTTTTTAGTACTGTTAGCAGCCATCTACAGAAGAGCAATATACCTGTATGAAAATATTAGCATTATCGCTCAAACCAGCACATCTGCAGGTATTTAAAGTAGTCTTTCTTTTAAATCTCGTTGTCAACCTGCAACGATACTGGGCTGCTAGTCATGACTGATGGTGGGTAATTAAAACAAATACCTACAGAAAAACACAGTTTCAATCTGAATGTATGAGCATAGAGCAGTAAAAATCGGAAACAGGGAGTCTTTGTTCTATTTTATATGAATATAATGCCTCTTGTTTTATCAAATACTAGAGTAATGTCAGAGGATGAGTCAAGATTCGGATCAAAGCAACACTGTAACACTGTAATTAACAGAATGGAACTCTATAGGTCTTGAGATAAACTTTGAAATGAAAGTGTGTGGTTACAAGCACTTGGAAGAAATGTGTGCAATTAAATAGGGTCATGACTTTATGTTTTTGAAACCTGAACGAGACAAGAGTACAAGAGTATATATATATATATATATATATATATATATATATATATATATATATATTCAGCTCCTTTACACACAGTAAATAATGACCAGCACTCTCGCTAGGTTAAATCACGTTACGGATTTTATTGCGAACAATTGATTCAAAACAAACGCGTTTCGGCGTTAGCCTTTGTCAATGCTAACGGGCGCCGTTACCGTGGCAACTTTTATCACATGATACAGTCATTGAAAGGAAAAGAGGGACAGTCATAAACTCTAGCAAAATTGGGCGCCATCTTGGAGCATGTTTTCCTAACGTTAAATACAAATCAATTGCATAATTGCACTAAAGTAGACAAGCTCCTGGACTTCAGACAAATTTCATATTCATTTCATTTGGACATTACACGGAGCATGTTACCATTATGACGTCACAAATTCATCAACATTACTCTTTGGCATATCACCACTAACCCTCTAAAGAGAAGAAAACAGCTTTTTAGCCTTGAATAGGCTGACTGGTGACATGACGTGAACCCAATGTACATACTTTTAATTACTTAAAATTCTTCGACTTAAATCCATGGTATATTACCACTATCCCACGATAATTACACTCTATGTTGATTAAATACACATTTTATTATTTCACCTTGAATAGGTTGTCCTATAACACTATGTTAAAATTAACATAATATGAAATAAAGTATATACAGTTGTCTTGATCTACCCTTACTCTTCCAACACCACTCATCTTGTCCCCTCCTCATCCTAAGTGAAGGATCTGCTATTCTACAAATGAACTGCTAAATCTTCCCCCCTGTTTAAACCACCTGGTGATTTTGTTTGGAGATCAATAATAAAACGCGATTGCAGTCTCCTCAAACATCTTTCCCTGTTGCCTCCCCTTATGTTCGTTAGGACATGGTCCAGGCAAAAGTACTGCAAAAGTAGCCTATTGCTTACATGATGACTTGCAAAATGGCGTGCAACTGGGTAATTCATATCTACGCTCGTTATTGCTCTTTGGTGTTCCAATATCCTTAGTTTTACTGGATTCTTCGTACTTCCCACGTAACGCAAGTTACATGGGCAAGTCAAACAGTACACCACATAGGGGGTGCTACATGTCATGAATTTGGTTATCTGTTTTTCTCTCATGATCCCTTCTATTTTGTATGTGGTGACTTTCTTGCTAGTTGAACATGCCCTGCATTTTCCGCAGGGAAACGAGCCACGGAGACTTTGTAGGCCTGACTCTGGTTTCCTACCTTCTAGATGGCTTGCCACTAACTCATCTCTTATGGATCTCGATCTTCTGAATGTCAGACTCGGTTCCAATGGCAGGTCTCTCCCTATTATCATATCAGACCTTAAAATTCTCCAATTCCTGCGTAGAATTGCCCTTATCTTTTGAGATGCATTAGAATAGTTGGTTATCATTCTAAATTTATTTTCTGGTCTCTGTTCTTCTCCCTGTGTACTATCAGGTCTCAAAAGCTCCAGTCTTTCTTTTCCTGCTGCTTTTTGTTCTGCTTTCTTTAGAAATTTCTCCGAATAACCCCTTTCTCTGAAACGCTGGAGGCTTTCTTTAGCTGCCATAGCGTAATCTTCATCTCTAGAGCTGTTTCTTTTGATCCGTAGCAATTCCCCATAGGGGATGCTTCGGATCAGGTTTGCTGGGTGACTGCTCCTCCCGTGTAGAACTGAGTTCCCCGCTGTTACCTTTCTGTATAGGGATGTGTGAATCTCATTCCCACTTACGAAAACTTTCAGGTCGAGAAAATTCACTTGTTCTCTGCTCAGTTCCCCGGTAAATTGTAGATTCAGCTCATTGTCATTGAGGGAGGAGACATATCGATTAGCCGATTCCATGGATCCTCTCCAAATTATGAAGAGGTCATCGATATATCTCCTCCAACAGGCAATTTGTTCCACCCATTCCTCCCCAGTGTCAGCCCAGGCTACCTGCTTCTCCCACCAGCCCACGAATAAATTTGCGTAACTGGGGGCGAAGCAGGTGCCCATCGCCATCCCCCGTATTTGTCTGTATCTCTGTTCCTGAAAAATAAAAATATTGTTATGCAGACAGAACATGGTGAATTCTATCAACATGCTGTTATGTTCAAGGAACTTCAGGGGACATTCTTTCAGAAGATACTTCACTGCCTCCAGTCCATCGGTATGCTTGATGCTCGTATACAAGCTGGATATGTCCAAAGTGATCATAATAAAATCCGTTTCCCATCTTATCCCCTGGATTTGCATTAGAAAGTCCTTCATGTCTCGAGTATATATATATATATAGTATGTCGTTATAGTTAGGACCTAGTTTCCATAGTAAAATAATTTTTTGATTTGGCAATATCTTTGGCGCCGTTTGACGAATCTTTGCAAAATTTTCAAAACTAATGGGGCGCTCCGGTCAGCTCCTGTCTTGAAAGTTTAGGTGTGATTCATGAAGCACGGGCCGAGAAAAAAGAGGGGTCCCAAAATGCATTTTCTCCATGTTAATTTCCATACGAAAATTTAGACAAAGCTACAGCCCGAACTGCTGAACGGAATTACACCAAATTTGGCAAAAGGGTAGCTCTTGGTTCAGAAAGCGTGCTTTTTTAAAAATGGTGTAAATCCGTTCAGAAGCTCCTGAGAAATTCAAAAAATAAAAATATCGATATCTGGTGGCCGAGGAGGATTCGCGTACCCTCCTGAACACGAGCTTCATTTTGATTGGCTGTCAACACTCCAAACCAGGAAGTGTTGGCAGCCAACTTGTGACTCGGTAAAACCGAGTCACATGAAAACAGTAAAAAAAAAAGGATAACATTCAAGAAAAGGGGGCAGGGTAGAAACACCCTGACCCCCTATGCCTGCTCAGGGGGTCCCACAAGGACCCCCAGGGCCAAAAAAAGCATTTTTTTAAATATTTTCGGCCGAATTCACGCTGGGTGAAAAAAATTAAAAACAAAGCGCGGGCTCCCGCGCTTTGTTTCTTTGAGCCCCCGGGTGGGTCAGGTCCCGGGGGCAATAGGGAAATTATATGCGGGGGCCCGCGGGGGCCCCCGGGGACCGCCACCTCCCCAGGGCTTTATTTATTATGCACGGGGGCATGCGGCCCCCTGCAGCCCTGGGGACCGCCACCTCCCCGGGGCTTTCTCATTGAAATGTGTGAGGGGGCTCCTTCCCCCCACATGAAGCCCCGGGAACCGCCACCTCCCCGGGGCTTGTAATTGAATAGGGTGGGGGGTCTCGCGGGCCCCCCCAATCCCCGGGGACTGCCACCTCCCAGAGGCTTCAATAATTTAAAAAATGTGTGGGGGGGCTCCTGCCCCCCCACACTGCCCCGGGGACCACAACATCCTTGGGGCACTAATTAAAATAATGCAGGGGTCCGTTGCGGACCCACAGCCCTGGGGACCACCACCTCCCCGGGGCTATTTTCATGAAGGGAGGGGGGCCAGGCGGCCCCCCTCCTGGAGCCCTCCTTGGCCCTGGGAACAGCCACCACCCAGGGCCAAGGAGGGCTCCAGGAGGGGGGCCACGAGGCTCCAGCAATGTCCCGGGGTGCCCACCCCCGGGACATTGCAGTTTGCAATGCCAGGGCGGGAGCACAGCTCCCGCCCTGTCATTGCAAACTATGCTTCGCTTCATGGAAGCGAGAGCAGAAAACCTGCTCTCACTTCCATGAAGCGAAGCAGATTGCTTATGGACAAGGGGAGCTGCATGTCAGCAGCTCCCCTTGTCCAAAAGCAATGCCGGCTCCTGCAGGAAGCAGGGAGCCAGCTGGGACCGCGGGGGCATTGGGGCTCCCCCACGGTCCCCAATGTGAGGGCCGGCCCCGGGGGATGGGGTCCCTGGGACAAGAAGTGGCCCAGGGAAGGGGAGCAACGCGGTCCCCTTCCCATTTAAAAAAAAAAAATGCTCAGGCCCTGGGGGATAGGGTCCCCAAGGGCCCAAAAATAACTAAGGGAAGGGGGGCACACAGCCCCCTTCCAAAAACCAAATAAAAAAAATCCTAAGAGTTCTTAGGGGCCAACTAGACCACCAGGTACCTCCAGTAATCCCCTCACAGTGGGATTGCTGAGAGGTGGTCCGAGGCCACGCCCCTTTTTACACCACTCTGCAAAACCGACTCTTGGTGCACTGCTGGTGGGGTGATGAGGTCCTCTTGTGTCCTGAGGACCTCAAGACTAAAGTAGACTTCATCTCCCGAGCAGCATTGCGCCAGGAGGCGTGTTTGCAGAGTGGTGTAAAAAGGGGGCGTGGCCTCAACCCACTCTCAGCAATCCAGCTGTGTGGGGCTTACTAGAGATAACAAGAGGGTTATTTGGCCCCAGGGACCATCAGGAGGCAAGGGGACTTCATCTCCCAACCAAGAGCGCGCCAGGAGGCACGTTTGCAGAGTGGTGGAGAAAGGGGGCATAGCCTGAATCCACCTCTCATCAATCCCACTGTGTGGGGCTTACTGGAGGTAACAGTTAGGCTAGTTGGCCCCTAAGGACCCTCACAAGTGAAGGGGACTTCACCCCCCAACCAAGAGCGTGCCAGGAGGCCCGTTTGCAGAGTGGTGGGCAAAGGGGCGTGGTCTGCTATGAGAACTTAGCAATCCTGTTGTGTGGGACTTACTGGAGATAATAGGAGGGGTAGTTGGCCCCAAAGATGTCCTTGGGGGCCGACCACCCCTCCTGTTACCTCCAGTAAGTCCCACACAGTGGGATTGCTAAGTGGTCTTTGGAGGCCATGCCCCCCTCTCCACCACTCTGTAAACGCACCTCCTGGCACACTATGGAATGGGGGATGAAGTCCACTTTACTCCTGAGGGACTTTGGGGGCCAAGGAGCCCTCCTGGTACCTCCTGTAAGTCCTACGCAGCAGAATTCCTGAGCGCTGGTTGGAGGCCCAGCACCCTTTCTCCACCACTCTGCAAACGCGTCTACTAGTTAAAGAAGCATTTGCAATGTAATAGGTTTCGCATTTGCGAGAGTTAGAGCTATTGGCATTGTATATGTAAAAGTTTTTTACTAATGTTTTTTGGAGTGGAGTGGAGTGGATGTACGTTGTCTGTAGTGGAATTATGTGGTATGTTGTGCAGTGAAATTATGTGGATAGAAAGTATGTGGTATTTAGTGTATAGGAATTATGTAGAGTGGGATTATGTGTTATGGAGAGTAATTATGTGGTATGGTAGTCTGTGTTGTGGAGTGGTAACCTCATTTCCTCGTTTCCATAGAAGCTAAACTATGAACTCAATGAGACAAAAAAAAGAAGGAATCACTTAGGAGCACTTCTGGACCTAGTCAGAGGTATGAGCAGGGCCACTGGAATTATGAGACTGTTTGGCTGCACCGACTTTCGCACAATTATACATTTTCCACATTAGCCACATAATCCATCATCTGCTGCCTAATCTGCAGATTTGAACAAAAAAAGCCTTGTTTCTAGCTCAAACGGCTCAAACGTTACCAAAAATGCAGCGACAAGTGTTACAGCGTGGTGGAAGGTCCTTTGTAAACCTAGAATGGTCACCTGTTACTTATTGCCATTTGTTAAGCTTTATTCGACATATAATCATAAAAGCATGTATCAAAATATTCCATCATTACATAAAAACCCAATTCCTAAGGTACGATTAATACATATGTCGACTTTTGGTAAAACTGAACATTTAAAACACCATATATAATAAAAGGAATAAAAACCAAGCACATTTCTACATTCGGAACCTACGCACATTTCTAAGCTGGGAGATCACAACAGGAGTAACTTCTTCTTGTTGACCTAAAGGTTCAAAGAGACCAGATAACAGGTAACTAGAAATAATTGCAGCACTAGATCAGTGTATGCGGTTGGACATGTGAATTTTATGATGGCATTCATTTTGACCTTAATGCCCACGCCCACCCAAGATATTTCGCAACAGCTATTAAGATGGTGGATGATGTGCTTGTGCGTATGATCCTTTCGGCTTCCGCACTTCTGCGTGTGCCCAGCAGCTTACATAGAGGTCTCAGCCAGACCCGGCGGGGAATTGCATATGCTGGACAGGCAAAAAGAATGTGCGCTACTGTTTCTTTGTAAGCCGGGCAGGTGGGGCACTTGTTGTCAGTTGAATTAGACCACCTTGACGTAAAAGATCTTAAGGGTAGCGAGCCGACCCTCAACTGGAAATACAATTTCCTATCTAGTGGTTTTGCTATAATGTCCCAGTATGGTTCGAGGTACGTAATGTGTTTGAATTCTAGAAATGTACCTGTCAGTGTGGCTGATTCACTATGTCTCAAGGTGTTAAAGTGATCCTTTCCCAGTATTTTTCCTTCAGATACTTTTTAGAAGGAAAACTAGCCTTGGACGGATCATCCCAGAGCATTTTCAAACCAAGGTCAACCAGGATGTCTCTAACACCCCAGAGCCATCTAATCTTGTGGAAACTATCTAATTTAATTATATCCATAAAACCTGTGGCATAGACTTTTAATTCTGGTGTTGTCCATAGCCTGCGCCAATATAATACTGGGCGTAATTTTATGATGTCTGATAAAAACTTTCTTCCAAGATCATAGTGTAGCGGGCACAATGGTGTGCCTTGGGGGAGATTAGTGATGCTACGTAGAAATCTATTTTCGGACACAGTAAGTTCCGTCGTGCTCTCGAACCCCCATAGCTCAGCACCATAGAGTGATGAGCTGACCACTTTCAGGTCATAAACCTGGAGCACTGGTCTAATGGGTTTAGTAAGTGACTTTTTGTGCTCCAGGTGTAACGCTCCCGCCAGTTGCCGGTGCTTAAGTGTTGCCAGATCAATTTGCTGGTTCCACTTTAAGTTGCTCTGTATGTGTACCCCCAGATATGTGAACGCTCCTACCTGTTACAATGGACGACTGTTCATGAATATAATGCCTTTAAAGGCTCTATGCGGGTTAAAGACCATAAATTTCGTCTTCGACACATTGACTTCGAGACCACGATCAGAGCAAAACGTTTCAAAAATGAATAGGGCTCGCTGTAGCACGCTCGGGGTCTTCGAAATTATCAATGTGTCATCGGCGAACATCAGGATTGGTATTTTAACACCTGCTACAGTCGGGGCATCAGTGTTCACGGGTGCCATGCAATCAACTATTCCGTTAATGAACAGGGAAAATAAGGTGGGAGCCATGGCGCACCCCTGGCGTACCCCTCGTTCTATTGGGAATGGGCTGGTAACCATGCCCTGGGTGCCCCAACGGATTTTGGCATAGTTGTTCTCATGCAGTCTCATTATGAGTGTAAGGAGTTCTTTAGACAACCCCATTTCCTGCAACTTCACCCACAAACCGGAGCGGGGAATGAGATCAAATGCAGACTTTAAATCAACGAAGGCAGCATATATACTGCCTTTGCCCAGGACCACTGTTTTCCACAATAATAATATGAACCGGAACACCTGATCGATGGTGCTGGTATAGGCCCTGAACCCAGCCTGCAGGGGGGACAGTATGCTATGTTCATCTATCCAATCATTGATCTTGTTAAGAATCATTCTGCCCACAATTTTTTTGCAGTGCATCGATCAAACTAAGGGGTCGATAATTACCCGGTAATGATTTGTCTCCTTTTTTATACACAGGAATAATTTCGGCTCCTTTCCAGGAGTCCGGTACAGGGGCACCTTGGGCAACTGCATTGGCAACTATGGCGATATATCTTCCCCATCTTGTTTTATCATATTTAAAAACATCAGCGGGGATGCCATCGGGGCCAGGCGCTCTCCCGCCTGTTACTGCTTCGAGAGCTAGCACCACATCATTTGTGTTAAAAACGTCTTCTGTATAGAGTGCATGGCTGGGGTCAGAAATACTGTTCACTAACGGGATTTGCTCGTATTGTGGTTTGAAATGTTTGACCCAATCTTCCTTCATGACATGATTTTGGGGTTGTTCAGGTTGACCCCCATGGTCCCATTTTAAGATGCTCCAGAACAGTTTGCTATTGTTCTGGAAGCTTGCCTCTTTGAGGTCCTGCCAGCGTTTCTCGTCCCAGGAGCGTTTGGCTTTGTACATGGCACTCTTATATGCCTAGCAAAACCAAAGGGGATGATGGACGGAGTGTTGAACAATGCAAGCACTCACCCCCAGTCAACTAATCTGGGTTTAATCCATCATCATTCTTTAGCTCACTCTGCCACCCCAGTTCAGACATGGCCATATGCAAATCAGTCTGACCCTGTGCCTCATGGGAACAGTCCAGCCCGAACTGCCAAGCCATTTCTTCCCTGGACCGGAAACAAGCATCCTGGGACCGGTTTCTGGCTTACAGCCGTCATCAGCCAGGCTATCTTGAATCCAGTGGCAAAGTGAGCAAGGGACCCACGTCTGGGAATACCCTGCCAACTTAGGGCGAACATAGCAAAACCAAAGGGGATGATGGACGGAGTGTTGAACAATGCAAGCACTCACCCCCAGTCAACTGATCTGGGTTTAATCCATCATCATTCTTTAGCTCACTCCGCCACCCCAGTTCAGACATGGCCATATGCAAATCAGTCTGACCCTGTGCCTCATGGGAACAGTCCAGCCCGAACCTCCAAGCCATGTCTTCCCTCGACCGGAAACAAGCATCCTGGGACCGGTTTCTGGCTTACAGCTGTCATCAGCCAGGCTATCTTGAATCCAGTGGCAAAGTGAGCAAGGGACCCACGTCTGGGCATACCCTGCCAACTTAGGGCGAACATAGCAAAACCAAAGGGGATGATGGACGGAGTGTTGAACAATGCAAGCACTCACCCCCAGTCAACTGATCTGGGTTTAATCCATCATCATTCTTTAGCTCACTCCGCCACCCCAGTTCAGACATGGCCATATGCAAATCAGTCTGAACCTGTGCCTCATGGGAACAGTCCAGCCCGAACTGCCAAGCCATGTCTTCCCTGGACCGGAAACAAGCATCCTGGGACCGGTTTCTGGCTTACAGCCATCATCAGCCAGGCTATCTTGAATCCAGTGGCAAAGTGAGCAAGGGACCCACGTCTGGGCATACCCTCCAACTTAGGGCGAACATAGCAAAACCAAAGGGGATGATGTACGGAGTGTTGAACATTGCAAGCACTCACCCCCAGTCAACTGATCTGGGTTTAATCCATCATCATTCTTTAGCTCACTCCGCCACCCCAGTTCAGACATGGCCATATGCAAATCAGTCTGACCCTGTGCCTCATGGGAACAGTCCAGCCCGAACTGCCAAGCCATGTCTTCCCTGGACCGGAAACAAGCATCCTGGGACCGGTTTCTGGCTTACAGCCGTCATCAGCCAGGCTATCTTGAATCCAGTGGCAAAGTGAGCAAGGGACCCACGTCTGGGCATACCCTGCCAACTTAGGGTGAACATAGCAAAACCAGCCCGAACTGCCATGTCTTACTGGATTCAAGATAGCCTGGCTGATGATGGCTGTAAGCCAGAAACCGGTCCCAGGATGCTTGTTTCCGGTCCTCCCCTTTGGTTTTGCTATACTCTTATATGCCTGCCTGGCTGTCCGTACCAACGCATGGTCGCCATCTTTTATCACCTGCCCAAGGAGCACTCTTGCCTGTCTACATTCTTGTTGTACCAGCTGCAGGGCTTCTGACCTAGTGATTTCTTTGGCTTACAATGCTTAACAAAGTAGGCACTTAGGTGCTTGAAGAAATTTTCGTGGGACTGAGTGATGAGCTCCATTGGGACATTATTGCAAAATGTGGGTGTTAAATTGGTACTAATGCTGTGCAAGCCACTCTTGCTTCTGCACCTCTCTTCCCGCTTTCTGCATTTCTGTTGCTTCTTTCTGCACCTTTCTTTATTTTTCTGCACTTTTCTTGCCTCTTTCTGCACATCTCTTCTACTTTCTGCACCTCTTTTGCCTCTTTATGCACCCCTCTTGCTTCTTTCTGCACCCCTTGTGCCTCTTTCACACCCATTTTCCATCTTTCTGCACCCCTCTAGCATCTTTCTGCACCTCTGTTCCTTCTTTCAGCACTTCTTTGGTTTCTTTCTGCACCTCTCTTGTTTCTTTCTGTATCCCTCTTGCCTCTTTCTCCACCCCACTTCCCCCTTTCTGCATCTCTGTTGCTTCTTTATGCACTTTTCTTGCTTCTTTCTACACCTCTTTTGCTTCTTTCTGCACCCCTCTTGCCTCTTTCTGCACCCTTCTTCCCTATTTGTGCACCTCTCTTGCCTCTTTTTGCAATTCTCTTGCCTCTTTTTGCAACTCTCTTGCCTCTTTCTGCACTTCTCTTGCCTCCTTCTGCACCTCTGTTGCTTCTTTCTCAACATCTCTGACCTCTTTCTGCACCACTCTTGTCTGTTTTGTGCACCTCTGTTGGTTCTTTCTGCACCCTTCTTCCCTCTTTCTGCACCTCTCTTGCCTCTTTCTGCACCCCTCGTGCCTCTTTCACACCCCTCTTCCCTCTTTCTGCACCCCTCTAGCCTCTTTCAGCACCTCTGTTCCTTCTTTCTGCACTTCTTTTGTTTCTTTCTGTACCTCTCTTGTTTCTTTCTGTATCCCTCTTGCCTCTTTCTCCACCCACTTTCCCCTTTCTGCATCTCTGTTGCTTCTTTATGCACTTCTCTTGCTTCTTTCTGTACCTCTCTTGCCTCTTTCTGCACCTCTGTTGCTTCTTTCTGCACTTCTCTTGCTTCTTTCTTGACTTCTCTTGCTTCTTTCTGTACCCCTCTTGCCTCTTTCTGCACCCTTCTTCCCTCTTTCTGCACCTCTCTTACCTCTTTCTGCACCCCTGTTCCCTCTTTCTGTACCTCTCTTGCCTGTTTCTGCAACTCTCTTGCCTCTTTCTGCAGTTCTCTTGTCTCCTCCTGCACCTCTGTTGCTTCTTTCTGTACATCTCTTGCCTCTTTCTGCACTTCTCCTGTCTCTTTCTGCATGTCACTTACCTCTTTCTGCTCCTCTCTTGCCTCTTTCTGTACTTCTCTTGCCTCTTTCTGCACTTCTCTTGCCTCTTTCTGCACATTTCTTACTCTTTCTGCCCCTCTCTTGTTTTTTTCTGCAATTCTCTTGCTCCTTTCTGTACTTCTCTCGCCTGTTTCTATATTCAAATGGGAAGTGCAATCTGTCAAGTTTAAAGGTCTGCATGCTCTCGTGACTGAGGTATATGTCTACTTGCACATGTATTCTCACATGTGTTATGCATCTGAAGATGGTAGCTTAAAAAGCGGGTAGCTTCTCTTATAGGTGGTCAAAACTTCTTAGTTCTGCTCTGTCATTCGGTTGCACAGGCAGACATGTCTTAAGTATATACGTGTTATAGAGCCCCTCAAATATACTATTGAATACCCATGTGCCCTGTTTTGTGAGCAGAAAGAAATACATAAACCTTTTATTACACAAAGTTACAGAGTATGCTGTTTGAAACACAGGTATTCAAGTGTTTGTATGTTTATTTTCATTTAGCATGTCACTAGGTAAAAGCATAGACATGCATGCATACCTTCACAAACTTGTTCAGACTTACAACAGTGATATGCTTAGGATTGCTGTTTTATATTTGGTAGACCTAACATTCTGAGCAGTCGATTAATAGTGAACCTTCAAGAGAAAGGTGAGGTTTAAGACATCTTCGGAAAAGGATTAGTGATGAGGGTACTTTGTATGAGTCTGTTGTAAGATACAGTCAAAGTAGGCCACTGTCTGCACCTCTGTTGATTTTTTCTGCACATCTCTTGCTTCTTTCTTCACCTTTCTTCCTCTTTCTGGACTTCTGTTGCCTCTTTCTGCATTTCTCTTGCTTCTTTCTGCACCTTTCTTCCTCTTTCTGCACCTCTCTTGCCTCTTTCTGCACTTCTCTTGCTTCTTTCTGCGCCTTTCTTCCTCTTTCTGCACATGTCCTACCTATGTAGCCTAAAGATTGCTCTGCTAAACACCCGGTCCCTCACTAAGCATAGTCTAGAAGTATTTACGCTACTTCAGGAGGGGGAGTTTGACTTCCTCGCTCTATCAGAGACATGGCTAGAGGATACTTCAGGGCCTGATATAGTGGCCTCTCTTCCTCCTGAGTTCAGTGCCTTGACCTGTAATCGGCAGGGAAATAAAAGGGGAGGTGGAGTTGCTATCCTTACACGCAGGATATTTGCTGCTGAGAAAATATTGGAGGAGAGCCTGGACGGGGCTGAGGTTCTGGGGATAAAGCTGGGACTTACATCCTTGTGTCTGATAGTGGTAGTGGTATACTGCCCCCCCGGCTAACTCCACTTTTCTATGATCTGTTTTATGAAATTATGAGTGATCTGTGCTCCAGATATCAACAGATCCTGGTTCTTGGGGATTTTAATTATCATTGGGACCGGACACCAAGAGATTGCATGGCCAACAAGTTCAATGAAGCCATGACTATGCTGGGGTTGCACCAAATTGTAGAGCTCCCCACACACGAAAAGGGCCATATTCTGGACCTTATCTGGACCACGTCATCAGCTATCCTACATACTGATTGCAGACCATGTAGTTGGTCTGATCATTCTTTGATTAGTCTTATACTCCCTATAGGCAGCCCCCCCAAACACGTATCAGCAGGATGGAGGATGGAACGGAACTGGCGCAATATTGAAGACGCCAAGTTGAGGGAGATGTTAAATCAGACAATACGCTCTGGGTCCCAGTCTGGGGACCCAGACTTGAAGTATGAGGAACTGCTTGATCAGCTGAGGTCAGTCTTTGATGAGATGGCCCCCACCCATAGGGTAAGAATAATGAACAGCACGAAGGGAGCCCCATGGTACACACAAGAACTGAGAGGGGAAAAACAAGTTCTCCGTCAGTGTGAGCGACTCTGGCGGAAACGTCCCGATCCTGAGTCGAAGGACATGTATAAAGGAAAACTGGCCCTGTATAAGGCCTCAATTATTAGAACTAAGTCTACCTATTACGAAACCAGGATCAGCGAAGCGACAGACACTCAGAAAGAGACATTTAAGGTACTCGGGGAACTGAGTCGTCTGAAAGAGCCAATGATAGTCACCAGTCAGGTTGAGTGCGATAAGATGCAGGATTTCTTCTTAAATAAGGTTGAAGACATTATAACTGATATAGGCAACACACGTCTCACCCCCTGCTCTCTGGTAGTGGAAGACTCACCTGCCTTTCAGGGTACTGCCCTCTCGGCGTTCCCTTCACTCGAACCACATGACTTCGCTCACTTTATGGTTAAAGTAAAGTCAGGGTCACCTGGGGACCCTTGCCCGCCGAAGGTGTTCAAAACCATCATCCCAGTGATTGAGGCTGAGGTGTTGTCTCTACTAAATCTTTCTTTGGCGACGGGAAGAGTACCACAGAAATTTAAGGAAGCCTTGGTGATCCCGTTACTGAAGAAGGCAGGGGCGGACACCAAGATCCTTAAAAACTTTAGACCTATTTCTAGACTCCCCTTCCTGGCTAAAGTTCTTGAACAACATGTTCTTCGAGTACTTTCGGCCTTTGTAGAACAACACCAGTTGTTACACACTAGGCAAGCCGGCTTCAGGGCGCACAACAGCACTGAGTTGGTGATGCTCTCAGTGCTGGATGACCTGCGGCTTGCAGCCGACAAGAAGACCCCCACGGCCTTAATCCTCTTGGACCTCTCAGCCGCATTCGACACGGTGAACCACGTACAGTTGTTAGCCCGTGTCCGGCGGCTGGGAGTCTCTGGGATGGTCCTCCAATGGATTACCTCCTTCCTGGAGGATCGGTCCCAGAGAGTCCAAGTGGGAGATTGTACATCTAGGCAGGGCAGCCTACAATGGGGGTCCCTCAGGGCTCTGCGCTGTCTCCCTTACTTTTTAATATCTACCTACAGCCTTAGATAGACACACTAGCTACAACAAACTGTCAGGTGTTTAATTACGCCGACGACACCCAGCTGATTGTGCGTATTGACAACGTTCCCGCCGCTCAGGGTAACGTCCAGAATATCCTCCGGTTCACCATGAACTGGATGACCTCTAACTCCCTAAAGGTAAATCCAGACAAAACAGAAGTACTGGCTGTGACCAGAGGGGTTTCGCCCTGGTCCAGTCTTTATTGGCCTCACAAGCTAGGCACCACTCCAATCCCGGTGTCAGCAGTAAGAGCCTAGGCATAAAGCTGGACACTGGACTAACCCTAAAAAACCAGGTATCTGCTGTCGTAGGGAGTTGTATTGGCCTAATGTGGCAGCTCCGGAAATTGGTGACCTTGTTGTCTTTCTCCACTATGCAGACTGTCGTGACGGCACTAATCTTGTCACGCTTAGATTATGGCAATGCAGTCTACATTGGGCTTCCCGATATACTTCTGGGGAAGCTACAAGTGGTCATGAATGATGCGGTAAGGCTGATTTTCAGGTTGCCAAGAAGAGCCCATGCAGCCCCCCTGCTGCAGCGGCTCCACTGGCTTCCCATCAAGCAAAGGGTTAAATTCAAGGAGCTGTGCATCGCCCACAAGGCCCAGTTTGGAGAGGCACCCAAATACATCAAAGATCGCCTTAGGCTCTATGTGCCCGGTCGCACCCTTCGGTCATCAGATTCTTGTCTGTTAGCCTGCCCACGCTTTAACAGAACGACCCTAGGGGGCCGGGCATTCTCTGTCACTGTTCCCCAGATTTGGAATAAACTGCCTGATGGTATGCGCAAGGAAAGCAGGCTATTACCATTTAGGAGGAGACTTAAAACCCTTCTGTTTACAGAGGCGTTTAGATAAGCTCACTCTGATGTAGGTCGTGGATAGTCACGCGTGGGGATACTGGACCTCTGATCTATGTTGCAGCGCTTAGACACCTTCCGGTGATAGGCGCTCTATAAATGAACTCTAACATAACATAACATAGTTACAAATTATCATTTAAAAAACCTTTGAAATTCACTGAAAAACCATAGGTTTCAGGGACGTTATAGTTAGAAATTATAATTTAAAAAAACCTTTGAAATTCACTGAAAAAACCATAGGTTTCAGGGACGCTATAGTTAGAAATTATCATTTAAAAAACCTTTGGAATTCACTGAAAAAAACCATAGGTTTTAGGGACGTTATAGTTAGAAATTAGCATTTTAAAAACCATAGAAATTCACAGAAAAAACGACAGGGTTCAGGGACATAATAGTTAGTTGGACATTTCACTCGTACAAAACCAGAGAAATTCGGCCGTTATAGTTAGTTGAGCTAAGTATAACGTGCGCCCCCGCAATGCACTGCTGATGACATCACATATTACATCAATCATGACATGGTCAGTGACATCACTGATGACATTACTGAGACATTACTGATGACATCACTGCTGACATCATCCGCGAGATAATCTAATGCACCTCCTCACACCCTAATATAAACTTTGATACACCCGCTCTAAAATACAGACTACCATTCTCGAAACCATAGACACACCAATACCAATTACTACATACCTACTCACTGATTCCTAGGTCTACACACACATCCACTCACTCACCCATACAGTCACTCATACATGCAGACACTCATCCACACAGCCACTCTCACAATCACTCACTCTCACATGTAGTCATTTATATACTCCAACACTTACATATACTGCTTTTCACATATGTAGTTACTCACACATGTACCACTGAGACATCCATTCACTCACCAACACAGCCACACACACACTCACCCACACGTACAGCCCCTCACTGATGCACTCTTGAACCCATACACCCAGTGAAATCACCCACTCACACATCCATGCTGGGAGTCACACACACCCCACCCACCCACACAGACACTCAGGCACCCATACAGATACTCAGACAACCAATCAATAACCCATATAGACAATCATGTAGCTACTCACCAACCCATGCAGCCACTTACACACCAACAGACAGACTGATACAGACATTCACACAGTTTAGTCACTAACCCATGCATTCAGTAAGACATGGTTAATCACTCACTTATACAGTCAGTCATGCACCTACTATATCATCCATTCAGACAGTCATACACCCACTCATTCTTCAATACACCTTGGCCTATATATATATAAAACATATTTAAACTTTACAGAAACACATAGTCACTGGATGATGTCATCAGTGATGTTACTTGAGATGTCATCAGTGATGTCATCAGTGATGTCACTGACCATGTCATGAGTAATGTAATATGTGATGTCACCAGCAGTGCATTGCAGGGGCGCAAGTTATACTTAGCTCAACTAACTATAACAGCCAAATTTCTCTGGTTTTCTACAAGTGAAATGTCCAACTAACTATAACATCCCTGAAACCTGTGGTTTTTTCAGTGAATATATATAAATATATATACATATATATATCTATCTATATATGTATATGCTCCGGAGGGATGAACAGAAAGGATGTCAAAGTGAAAATAAGGGAGTCAAAAGTATGTGAAAGAGAACAGAAGAGCCTACTATGACTGATAGGTTTCGAATATAATATAGTAGCCAGCCAGAAGCTGTGTATTTTTACTTTCTAGTCATTAATCACAATTAATACGGAAAAGGAGCGTGTTTACTCCTGCCTAAAGCTCACCAAGGTGAGTAAATAAACAAAATGTCACTTTGAACCTGGCCCAGGCTAAATGACACACAATTATTATGCAGCACACTAGCATCATCTCTGCTGAAGCCATTCCTATGCAAAGCAATTGAATGATCAACTATCAATAATGCATCCCCTGGCATATATTATAAGGATATTGCAAGTCACAGAGGAGTTCCATACCCATTTAGAGGGCTGAGTTCCTTATGAAACTCCAAGGTGGCATGCAATATCCTTATCATGCATGCCAGGGATTACTTTATCCCATATAATACATGGTTAAGCCATCAACTTTCACACAAACCACTTAAAACCTTGGTGCATGGCTCTTTCATAAGAAGGATTGAGTATGTTTCCAAACATGAAGAATAAAAATAAACCTCAAGTTCAAAATTAAACCCATGAAAAACCTGTTAGTTATTTGTTGCAAAAAGATATTATTTATTTATTTGTTGGTTTGAATTCACATCAATTCATCAACAAGAACAATACAAGAGTACAAAAAGTAAAAGCATTGAATAAAATTAAAGTGTTAAAAACCATAAGAACAATAAAAACAATACATAAGGTCATAAGTGTTAGACCTGGCATCCTTGGCGTGGTATCCCCTGTCTTTTTGCGTCTACCGCCTGTATTTTTGGACTATGTGCTGGATTTCATTTGTACTGGTTTAGATGCTTTCGGCACTGCTGATCAGTGTCAAAGTGCAAGTGCTCCCTGTGTAAATTGTGATTATGATTGGTTATCCATAATTGGCATATTTGATTTACTGATAAGGCCCTAGTAAAGTGCACTCTGCTTGCCCAGGGCCTGTAAATCACACGCTACTAGTGGGCCTGCAGCACTGATTGTGCCAACCACACAAGTAGCCTTTCAAATGTGTCTCAGACCTGCCGCTGCAGTGTCTGCGCGCACAGTTTTTAACTGCCATGTCGACCTGCCAAGTGCACCCACTCGCCAGGCCCTAACCTTCCCTTATCTTACATGTGAGACACCCCTAAGGTAGGCCCAAGGTACCCTCATGGACTGTGTGCAGTGTATGTGAAAGGTAGGACCTTTGCTGGTGTGGTTTACATGTCGTGATAGTGAAATATTGCCAATTTCGTTTTTCACTATTGCAAGGACTAGGCTAACATGGGAGCTGCCTTGTAACAGTTTTACAAGTGTAACGTCCCATTGGGAACAGCTAGAGATTCGGAGTTATGGGCTATCTGAACTCAGAATTTAATAACACTTCTTTTGGTAAATGTGGTTTTTAAATTGTGTGTTTGAAAATGACACTTTTAGAAAGTGGGCATTTTCTTGTTTATCCATACTGTGCGCCTCTGCCTGTTTGTGTATTCACAGTCTGGTTTTGGAGTGACAGGAGCTGGGGATGTCCATTCACTCTAGACAGTCACACAAGGGGTTGAGGTGTGTCCTGCCTTTCCTGCGTGACTCAGAGCCAGGTGAAATAGACCTCTCTGCATTTAAAGTGGTGGGAGGAGTTTTCACTAGCACCTGAATAGGCTATGTCTGTTCTGCACAATGCTGTCTCCACCTCCTGTGGTGAAGCTGGGCCGGGGAGGACAGAACTGGTTTTTAATGAGCTCAGAGACTCTTGAAAGAAAGACAACAACAAGAAAATGGGGTATAAATATTAGACCTAAAGCCCCAGAACTTTAGATTTCTTCTGGAATCAAGAGGAACCTCTGCTAAGGAAGAAGAGCTAAAGAGCTTTGAGGAGGAGACTGCCCCTTTGCTGTGTGTTGCTTTGCTGAGTTACCCTGCAGTTGCTGCTTCTGCCAAGGAGAGGACAAAGACTGGAACTTTGCTGTGAACCTGCTTGTGAGGAATCTCCAAGGGTTTGTGTGTGCTTGTTTCCTGGTCTGTAGTCTCAGGGACATAAAGGCGTCACCACTAACTTCCCTGAACTCCACTGCTGGGAGTTCTGACCAGCCAAAATGTGCCTGTTCCAGTTCTGGGCCTCTGTTGCTGGGAGCTAAAAAGACTTGAAGAAACCAAGAAGATCGACGCATCGCCCTTCCAACACCTGTTTTTCAGATGCAGCACTGCCGTGCGGGAAGAATTCCCATGCACAGCCACTATGTGGCCAAAGAATGGACACAGCGCCTGTCAGCAGCTGAAAAATCCACTGCACACCGAGTCCAGTGCACCGACCTCCAAAGTCCAAGATCACCGTACCGACTCCGCTGCAGGCCCTGATGTGCGGCTGAAAGAAACGATGCATCGTGGGACCGCGGCTGAAGAAATTGACTCAGTGCCTGTTTTGTCGCCACCGCATCAACCTCCAGCGCATTCAGTTTTCCACGCATCGCACCTGTGCAGCATGTTTTCCAATGCAGCATCCACAGACCAGAACCGTCCTGGAATCGACATACCGCTTCCCCCTACAGTCCGGATTCAACGCATTACTTCTCCTGCGTGCCGCAGAACTGTTGCATCACCTCCTTAATGACTCAGGAACTAACGCCTCACTGTGTTTTCTGATGCTTCCTTTCTCTGGAGCTGTTTGACCTTGGGAACTTTGATTCATCTAAAGGTAAATTGTGTAGAATCACGCATCTATAGATTTCTATGGACAGAATTGCTTGAGACCCTTAAAATGTGGCCTAAAGGTCCAAGTCGAAGTGACCCTGTGGGGGCACTAAAGGTAGAGTTTAAGAACTTAGGGGCACATGCATCAAAGGTTTTTGCGATCGCAAACGGTGCGATTCGCAAAAATCGGCCGTTTGCGATCGCAAATTGGCCTTTGGAGATGCATGAAAGTGTTTCCTATGCGCAATTTAAGAATTCGCAATTATTTGCGAATTCCTAAATTGCGATTGCATTTAAGGAATCGCAATTTGCGATTCCTTAAATGCAATGCTAGAAGCACTTTCAAATAGCGATTTCGCTATTTGGGACCGCAAATTACAGACAAATCAAACTTGTCTGTAATTTGCAAAAACTTTGAAAAATGCACTAAAATGCATTTTTTAAAGTTTTAGGTTACACACACACATGCCCTTGGGGCATGTGTGTGCACAACATGGGTGCACATCGCAATTTCAGGGTGCAACAGGGTGTCATTTTGACACCCTTGCACCCTTGAAATTGCATGAGCAATTTGCGAGTACCTACTGGTACTCGCAAATTGCGCATGCAATCTCCAATTCATTCCTAAGGAACTCCTTTTACTCTGTTAAAAATTTTTAAAGGAGCTTCTGTCATTGTTGTCAATGCGATGTCTTTATTTTAACTTCACCCTCACTTATCACGTCACGCCTACTGTCACTTAAAATGTGAGCACCTGAATACTATTGTTGTGGAATAAAAACCTGTCATACACTGACCTACATGTCCCTGCTTATATTGCTTACCGCTCTCATTTAAGAATTAAGTTCTTAAACTCTACCTTTAGTGCCCCCCACAGGGTCACTTCGACTTGGACCTTTAGGCCACATCAGGGCCATTGTTTCCTTAAACAGTTTACTACCCCCGGTTCACATATTGGGGTACCCTTGTCCTCCTTACTACCTGAAACCCTTAAAAGTCATATTTTAAAATTGTGTATGTTCGATTTTTGTCATTTTTGTCTTGTTTTGTTTAGATAAAAATAATTTATTTTTCTAAACTGGTGTGGTGTCCATTTGTAGTGTTTTGACTGTGTTACTGTAAGTCTGGCTGCAACTACTTCACACATTGCCTCTGAGATAAGCCTGTCTGCTCGTGCCAAGCTACCAAGGGGGTGAGCAGGGGTTGTCTAAGTGTGTAATCCCCTTATCCTGACTGGAAGGAAGGATCCCTACTTGGACAGGGTTGCATACCTCTACCAACTAGAGACCCCCATTTATACCAATAAGTAAAATAGACAACAGAAGTCTCAAGGTGATTCTAGCCTATATTCTTTAAAAGCGTAGGTTATCAAAAATTAGATTATAAAATGTGTTAACTAATAAAATCTAGGGAAGAAGCTATGCGTCAATTAGAAAAACTATACAGTCACTCTGGTTGTTTAAAGCAGTAATTAGTCCCAATTCGAGCATTCTCTAAGTCTGTACAATGGATTCCATCTAGTCCTGAGCTCTGATATTATTTATTCATACATTTTCTTCTTATGAACCAAGCTGCTTGCAGGAAACTAGACAGAGGGAGCACTATTGTTGGGTTGGTGTCAATTTTGCAGATTCATAAACCCTCCCAATAGTGGCTGCTCCCCATTTTTAGGCAGAGCGGTTTGATTAATTTAACTCATGGTGTTTTATATGCTGGGCAGAAAAAAAGAACATGCCTGCATTTTAACAGCCTGCATTGCACACAGGACTTATACCATTACTTGCCGTAGGTTTCTACCAATGCTATTAAAGGAGGTTATGGGAAGGGTGCCCATCCTTAACTAAATGTACAGCTTCATTTTGGGTGAAGTTTGCAAAAAGTAAAAAAATTCCTTGAAATCATAGTCCATTATAAAGTTCAGAAAGAAATTAGTTAGGCTCCCAAGAGAAGATGCACCTCCACTTGTCTTCTGCACAGTTTGCCAGAAGGTCTTTTTCACTGTCAAAAATGTATTTGAGGTGCACTAAGTTCAGACAAGAACTTATCCAGACCTAGTTTAATTAACGAACTCTGAATACATTTTAACCAAGAGATTATTAACGCCTGGGGTCTGCTGATTATGTCACTTAAGGCTGCTATGTAATGGGCCATTTCTTCAGTTAACCAGAGCCTTAGCCAGTACAAGATGGGTTTCCGGCTGGCACTATTGCTTATCATGCACAGATTTAGGTCCAAGAGCAAGGGTATTTAAGGGTTGCTCTGCGGTAATTTTAGCAAGGATCTTATAAAGGAGTTATCAGGGGGGAGTAGATCTTCAACTTCACCATGGCCCCACAGTTAAGCACCATACAGCTCGCACTAACAGCCTGTGCTCTGTAGACCTGCAACACAGGAGAAACTGGGAAGTTTTTAAAGCCCCTGAAGTACTTAATAACAGTGCTGGATCTATGTTTTAAGAACAATTGATGGACAGAATGCAGAACAATGTCATACATTCACCCCAGTACAGAGATCTGGAACTAAATCCATTGTTTTTTTGCTCACCATGCCATTCCAGTTTGAACCCAGCCATAAGCAAATCGGTCTTGACCCTGCGCCCAATGGAAATAGTCCAGCCCGAACTGCCAGGCCAGGTCCTCGCTGGACTGGAAACAAGCATCCTAGGACCGGATTCGGGGTTTCACCCCTCATCAGCCAGGATAGCTTGAGTCCAGTGGCATGGAGAGCATGGGGAGCACGGGACCCACGTCTGGGCATACCCGTCCCACTCGGGGTGACAAATGCAAAAAGAACAATTGATGGACAGAATGCAGAACAATGTCATACATTCACCCCAATACAAAGATCTGGGCCTAAATACATCGTTTTTTTGCTCACCATGCCATTCCAGTTTGAACTCAGCCATATGCAAATCAGTCTTGACCCTGCGCCCAATGGGAACAGTCCAGCCCGAACTGCCAGGCCAGGTCCCGTGCTCTCCATGCCACTGGACTCAAGCTATCCTGGCTGATGAGGGGTGAAACCCCGAAACCGGTCCTAGGATGCTTGTTTCCGGTCCAGGGAGGACCTGGCTTGGCAGTTCGGGCTGGACTGTTCTCATGAGGCACAGGGTCACGACTGATTTGCATATGGCCAGGTCTAGACTGGGGTGGCATGGTGAGCAAAAGAATGATGGATTTAACCCAGATCTCTTGACTGGGGGTGAATGTTTTGGTTTGTTCTGCATTCCGTCCATCAATTGTGTGTCTTTTGCTTTCTCGCCCTAAGTGCGCCTGGTATGCCCAGACGTGGGTCCCGGGCTCACTGTGCCACTGGAATCAAGCTATCCTGGCTGATGAGGGGCGAAACCCCGAAACCAGTCCTAGGATGCTTGTTTCCGGTCCAGGGAGGACCTGGCTTAGCAGTTCGGGCTGGACTGTTCCCATAGAGGCACAGGGTCAAGACTGATTTGCCTATGGCCAGGTCTAAACTGGGGTGGCATGGTGAGCAAAAGAATGATGGATTTAACCCAGATCTCTTGACTGGGGGTGAATGTTTTGATTTGTTCGGCATTGCGTCCATCAATTGTGTCTTTTGCTTTCTCGCCCTAAGTGCGCCGGGTATGCCCAGACGTGGGTCCCGGGCTCACTATGCCACTGGAATCAAGCTATCCTGGCTGATGAGGGGTGAAACCCCCAAACCTGTCCTAGGATGCTTGTTTCCGGCCCAGGGAGGACCTGGCTTGGCAGTTCGGGCTGGACTGTTCCCATGAGGCACAGGGTCAAGACTGATTTGCAAATGGCCAGGCCTAAACTGGGGTGGCATGGTGAGCAAAAGAATGATGGATTTAACCCAGATCTCTTGACTGGGGGTGAATGTTTTGATTTCTTCTGAATTCCGTCCATCAATTGTGTGTCTTTTGGATCTATGTTTTAAGCAGACCGTTCTTTTAACGACTTGTTCTCCCCTTCTATTTTTCCCTGACAATGTAATGCCTAGATAGTCAAACTCTTTAACTCTTTCTAGAGGTTTAGAGTCCACAGGGATCGTACACCTGTTCGGCCTCTTGGCACTAAAAGTCATAAATATGCTCTTTGAAGCATTAATTTCAAGCCCATTTAATTTGCAGAACTGGCTGAATTTATCGATGAGGGTCTGTAGGCCTCCAGGTGTTTTGGAGATCAGAAGGGTATCGTTAGCGAAGGGTATCGCCAGTGAAGAGTAGCACTGGGGTTTTCTTCCCTGCCAAGGTGGGCGAGTAATTTTCTGACTTGGGTAGAAATTCTATGCACCCATTAATAAAAAGTAAAAATAATGTGGGAGCCAGCACGCACCCCTGTCACACCGATCTGCTTATTTCTATCTTGCCCTTAAAGTCACCTTCCAAGCTACTGCGGACACTTGCATAATTATCTGTATGTAGGCCTATAATGATGGATAACAAATCAGGGGGGATACTCATAGCAGATAAAACATGTCACAACTTAGTCCTTGCCTAATAGCTTACTTTTTGTTGGAAACCGGCCTGGAGTTCAGTTAAAATTGAATTGCCCAACATCCAGGCCGCAAGTGTGTCCAAAATTTGTTCACAAAACTTTTTCTGCAAGTTATCCAATAGGCTGATCGGGCGGTAGTTGTCTGGGTTATAGCTGGATCCCTTCTTAAAAATGGGGACTATCTCAGAGCCCTTCCACGTCTCTGAGATCGGACCTACCTGGAGGATTGTGTTGCTTAAGATGTTAATGTATGGCAACCATAAATCAGGGTTAGAACAATAGAGCTCAGCTGGAATTTTGTCAGGGCCAGGAGCCTTTCCTACTGTCTGGGAATTCAGAGCTGCTTTAGTGTCGGCTAAGGAAAAGGATAGCGGTTGTTCAGTGCAATTTAGAGGATTATAATGAGAAATGGTCGGGCGGGGAGCACTCAGCTTTACAAGAATACAATGCTCCAAGGTAGATTTCCCACTCCTCTAACACAAGAGACTCTGGTTTTCTGTGCCTCATTTTTCCCTCATGGAAAAGCATGTGCCAGAAGAGCTTAGAATCCTTACCCTAAGGGAATTTACAAAAGAGTACAAGAGTACTGCCGTCGCTAAGATCAAATCTGGCTCTCCTGCCGAGTCAGTCTCTCCTCACATTTTATCCATTATCGGACCAGCTCTTTTTACAGGCCTTACTGATCTCTTCAACTCATCTCTACATCACTCTACGGTTCCCACAAACTGGAAAATGGCTATGGTCAAACCTATCTTAAAAAAGGCCACTCTGGACCCCAAGGAACCGAACAGCTACAGGTCCATTTCCCTTCTTCCTTTTTTCGGGAAAGTCCTGGAGTTACTAATTAACAGACAACTCTCAGCCTTCCTAGAGAGTAATAAACTGCTGGACTTCTCCCAATCTGGATTCCGAGCGGCTCACAGTACGGAAACAACATTGATAGAGGTAGTTGACATCATAAGACTCGCCTTGGACTCCGGCCAGTCAGCCATGCTGGTCCTTCTCGACCTGTCGGCCGCCTTTGACACCATCTCCCACGGAACACTTGTGACTCGTCTGTGGGAGGTGGGAGTCAGGGATATTGCCTTAAATTGACTTAGCAGCTATTTGGCGGACCGGTCCTCTAGGATACATATGGGTTCCTTTGTCTCTCGCAGTCATGTGATAGACAAGGGAGTTCCCCAGGGTTCCATCTTGAGTCCCAAGCTTTTTAATCTATATGTGGCACCTCTAGCCAGAGTGATTAGATTGCATGGCTTTGATACCTTGTCGTATGCTGATGACACGCAATTACTGATCACTCTCGCCCCTGATATTACAGACACCAAACTCCGCTTTATGAACTGCATGACCGATATCAACATCTGGATGCAAAATAATCACCTGCAACTTAATGCCAATAAAACAGAGATTATTCTTTCTGGGAAAGCACAAACTTTGTGGTCCAATGACTGGTGGCCCTCCAATCTTGGCCCTTGTCCATCTCCCAAATCAGTAGTCCGTAACCTAGGGGTGCTGATTGATAACAACCTTTCTATGGCAAACCATGTTAATCATGCGTCAGGAGTCTGCTATGGGCTGATGCGTAGCCTTCGCAAGATCTTCCAGTGGATCCCAGTTGAAACTAGGATGCCGCTGGTCCAGGGACTCATCATCAGCCGGCTGGATTATGGAACGCCCTGATGGCCTCTATCAATGAAGAGCTGCTCACCAAACTCCAGGTGCTACAAAATACAGCCGCCAGGCTTGTTTAAACCTTCCTTCTCGGACCCTGTCGGCACCAAGTTTGAGAGCTCTCCATTGGTTGCCCATCAGGAAACGCATCCTTTTCAAGATCATCTGCCTGGTCCACAAGACTATCCATGTAACCGGACCATCCTACATTGCTAATAAACTCACCTGGTACCAACCTGCTAGAACTCTAAGGTCCTTCTTACCCCTCTTAAGATCCGTACTGTCAGGACTGGAGGCAGATCATTTTGATATCTTGCCCCCTTTCTGTGGAACTCACTTCCACTACAGCCATGCATGGAAACTAATCATAGACTATTTCGTAAAGCTCTAAAAACCTGGCTGTTCTAATTTGTTCTTCCTTCACTGGCACTCTTTTTGCCTTTCTTTCCCTTCACGTTTCTCAGGGTTTAGGAAAGCGCTTTGAGACCTCCGGGTGATATGTTGCGCTCTACAAAATCCTATGACTATGACTAAGCAGCTTCAAGTAACATATCTATAGATATTAAAAACAGTTCAATAGAAGTCAGTTTTAAAAAAAAATGAAAAAAGCTGCAATAGCTCGGAATGCATAGAAACATGCAGAAAGATTCTAGCTGTTCTTTAACTTTCTAAGGAGTGCATAGAATAAACATGTCCTCTCTAGTTGCTCCAGAGGCCTCTCTGCAACTGTCCAGCTGACCTGCTGCTTAGACTTGCAACTAGACCTGCACCTGGACCAGCCAGAGCTCTGATGGCCTCTGCTGGAGTGAGTTTCTGGTCCCCAGGTCCTGGACACCTTCTGTCACATCAGTTGAGCTCCTTTCTGAAGAAAGTAGACATCCAGACGTTTTGGACTCATTCACAACAAGATCTTGCTGCGCACTCTGACCACCAACACGAAGCTCCAGTGAACCCAAATTTTCACGCTACAGTGACCTCCAGTGATGACCGGCAATGCAAGATCTGCCTATTAAAATACAGCAACAACAGCCCATGGTGACCACCAATGTGAATCTCCAGCAATGACTGTACACAACATCCGACAGGATCTACGCGCTACGGCGATGACCCTCCACTTCGCAAGGACTTTAGAAAGTAACTTTTTCAGCGGGACTAACTTTGTCCCTGTATCTGGCCTGTGCTCCATCGCAGTTGGCCTGAACTTGTGATTTTCACCCTGTCTCGCATGACCAGATAACCGCAAGTGGCACTTTGTGCTTTTAGGCGCTATTCTTACCTGAACTCTTTAAAATTGCATATCTCCGGTGCTACTAATTGGATTTTTGTTGTTTTGGTCTCAAATGCTTTATTAAATAGTACTCTATTGTTCTAAATTGGTGGGGGAGTTTTCTTGCATTGTCTTTTCACTTTATTACTGTTTGAAGTGTTACATAAATACTTTACACATTGCCTCTAAGTTAAGCCTTACTGCTTTGTGCCAAGCTATCAGAGGGGTAAGCCCAGGTTAATTTGGTGTTTGCTTATGACTTCACCCTGACAACAGTTGTGGTTGCCACCTGAGTAGTGTTTCACTCCCCTCAGCTAGTAACCCAATTTCCTACTGTCATGTTATGCTGTGTTATGGAATGTTATGTTATGGTTTTCAGTAGCGTTTTTGCTGTATTTTCCAAACCATTTCAAATCAGTGCTAACAGTGCTTATCAATGTTTATTCAGCTGCCTAACCCACACAACAGATAAAAAAAATTGTTTATCCAGTCTTTACTAAACATGTTTTTTGCAGTGATTGTTATAAAGCACATGTTTAATTTAAATGAGGAGTAATGCAGGGTTTGTAGTGTCTTCCCATTGGCAGTGTGTCCAATGGACATATGTTAAATTGCTTTAAGCATAAGATCTTGGCACTCTCACTCTCACTCACATCTCGTTACCTTGTCTCACATCTCATTACTGCTCTTTGTAACTGTCAGGACTCTGTCTGGTTTACACGATTATTAATGGAGTAAAAAAGTAAGAATGCTATATTCAAATGTTTTAATAAACAAATTCTTGGGCACTGTTGGAGTTTTCCACGCACTTCATACTTAATAATACTTAAAATTATGACATCGCAGGGGTGGTAAACTCTGGTAAACACCATAGTACCTTGTGAAACCTTAAATATTTTGAATTACACCAGTGCTGCCATTGTTTGGACAATCATAGCTGCCAAGTGTCCTCATGACAAATTCCTCACCGTAAATCAGTCCTGGCCTTTTAACAGACATCACATTGTATTCTGAGTGAGGAAAGTTTGCTGTTAACATTGAAACTATGGGCCTTAAACCCTAGCAGTACAGTGCAGTTGGTAAAAAATCGAGGATTAGCTGAAGGTATCACACATAACAATGGGACACCTTGCAGCTATGAATTTTGTTGATCTATGGAAAGTCTTGTGACATGTTTTCACCATTATCCCATGTGCATGGTGACAACACTCTTTTCACAGGTACCTGTCTCTACACCTTCCATTGAATGTTTAAAGTGTGAGGTGTTTATGAGTTGACCTACTATCAATACTGACTTGTTACGAAAGGGAGCTGAAGTGTCAAAGGCTTTTACGCAGTCTGTGGGTAAATGTGATAGTACATGATAGTGCAGTGATAGGGCAAGATTCTTATGAGCCAGGCATTTCATCAATCCGTGAAAGAATCAAACACTGCCAGATCAAATATTTATTTCATACTCTCAGATTCTCTAAACTGTATAGAATAATTAGATGAGATCTAAAATATTCTTTTTAACCCCGCCCCTTTGATTCAGGCACACACAAGTGAAGGAGACAAAAGGAAGACAACTAACCCTGGGCGGTGAACTCCGCTCCGCTCGTGGAGTTTCCTGCACTCCGCGTTACGCAGAGATCACGGAGTTCCGAAAAACTCCGCTTCGCGTTGCGTAGCAGAGTTTTTTTCCTCGCTCGCGTTCGTCAACGTCAAGTTGGCAACCGCGAGCGAGGAAAATCAACCTCCCGGCGAGATTTTTCCTCAATCGCGATCGTCAACATCAAGTTGGCGAGCGCGAGTGTGGAAAATCAACATCCCGGCGAGATTTCTCAACGCGGGGGTCAGGTTTCTCATTGCGAGTGGTCACGTATGCTCGCGACAGCTCGCGTTGAGAAACTGCCCGTTCGCGTTGAGAAAGCTGCTGCTCGAGTAAAAATCTACTCGAGCGGCAGAAAAGGAAAGCAGGGACTGCTTGCACTGTGCAAGGTGCCGTTCGCAATGATTGCACAGTGCGGACAAGCATCCGGCACTGTGCAATCACCGTGAACGGCATTTTTCTATTGTACTCCGCCGCTCGTGTAGCTCCGCATAGTGCGGCGGAGTTTTTTTTGCACTTCGCTTAGTGCAGCGTAGGGCAACTCCGCGAACTCCGCCCAGGGTTAAAGACAGCACAATATTTTAATGGCATTCATCAACAAAAAAACTCAAGCAGAATGATCTTACACTGGTGATTCTTTCTGCTATTTTGTATAAAAAGCTACATTCTGCTGGTCCCTTAAGGACAAAAAGAATATTACTCATTATTTCCTTTGTTTGAGTGGCAATTTAGCTTGTGGTTGTGCAGGTGTTCATCAGTGGTTATGTGTTTGCACTGATGAGGGCTGTTTCCTTTCTGTGGGGTTTTATCAGTTACTATAGGTCTAAACCTAAAACAGGATAGCCTAATTATGCTGTGTTTAACCTTTTGTAAAGCGTGCAATTACCTATTCAGGCATCCTGGTGCTATAAAACTGGCAAACACACTTATAGGGGATAAACATATAGACTAGCTCCTGAAATGGGAGGTCTTCAATGCTTTTGTAAAATGCAACAACAGCGGGGTCTTACAGAAAGAGATGGGAAGTTCATTCCACAGTTTTGCTACCATAATCAAGAAAGACTTGAAACCAGAATGAGGCAATCTGATTCTCTGAGTAGTAAGTAGGAGAGCCTCCTTAGATCGGAGAAAATGTGCTGGGATATAGTTGGTAAATGTCTTCCTCAGATAATGGGGATCAATGTGATATACAGCTTTGAAAAAATGGCACAAGGATTTCAAAATAACTCTCTTCTCCCCTGTGAGCCAGTGAAGTTAGTTAAGAGCAGAAGTAGCAGAGTAAAAGCAAGAGAGATCAAAAGGCAAACTGTGTTTTGGACTCTTTGCAACTTCTTCATTTGGCCGGTAGCCAAGCCTAAAAAAGAGAGCTACAGTAATCGAGGCATCTCATAATGGTCACCTGAATCACCAAATGCTGAACAGACTGCAGGAGCATGGGCCAAATCTTCATTAATACCCTCAGCAGGAAAAACAGGTAGAGGCCAGATAATTGATATGTTTTCTAATGAAAGCTCAGGCTCAAGATAGATGCCTAGATATGTTTATGACTAGAGTTGGGTCAGGATGATAAAGAGACAGAGATCAGACAGAATAAGGCTAGAAGGACAAGTGTGATTTACGCAGAGCACTGCGGTTTTGTCAGAGATAAATTTTAATGAGTTGTGTTGTAGCCGAGATGTTGTAGCAGACATACACTGATGGAGAAGCTTGAGGGAGAATTACCTTGGTCCAAGGCAATGATCAATATGGTGTTGTTGCCCAATTCATGCAGTTGAAGCGGAAAGATTTCACCAATTGTACCAAATGACGAATGTAGATATTAAAGTGCGCTGGGCTGACCCCTGTGGCAAGCCTTGAATCTGAGACTTAAACCCTGACATAAAAGGAGGTAAGTAGGTGGTCTGGTACTTATCCTACAGGTAGGACTTAAACCACTGGAGGTCTTTCCCGTTGATCTAAAAAATGCACAGTAACTGCCTACTCCAAAAAATTGTAGATGCTCACACATCAACGGTGATGAATACATGAATATTCGCTCATCAAAATTAAATGTAAGGCCTAATGGTTCTCAAAATAATATATTTATTAATACATTTTAGATTCTTATTTCATATATGTCTCAGTATAAAAAATACACTTAATTCCTGCTCATAGAAATACAATACACCAAAAGAACAGATACATGACCCCATACCCGACCCCCAACATTCATACATATTTCACAAAAAAATCTTCCATCATGCTCTCACAATCATGCTAACACTCACACAATAATAAAACCTAAAAATTCAAGATCATCATGTCCACAATATCCCCTAAATCCCAAGGATTAATCATGTGACAAAGAGTACAGTTTTTCATGCTTTACTTGAATTACAATCTTTATATAGCACAAGAATAAAGCATAAAAAAGTGTATCTTTCATAAATCAACTCCAAAATACTATATATCAGTAGCTTGTGGTCAGTATCTGATTTCAATCCAATATCTAATGATCAATATCTTGTGTTGTTGAAACATGTGTTTCGATGAAAAATGACCAACCTGCTGTCCACCTTCATCAGGCCAAATGTATAGATATTCCCAATGCAGACAGATGTGGCAAATATAGTTGGGTATGGACCAACCTTAGTTCATTCATGGAGGGTAGAACTAAAGCATGAATGCCAATATGGTCTATGTCATGAGTCACTAGATCTGATTAGAGGAACAGCTAGTACCTTCATCCAAACAAACTCTTTCTCAATCAATGGCAAAATACTGGGTCGTTCTAAGTCCTCAATAAAGAGAATCTGTCTAAGCCAAGGTCACTATAGGTCTCAGATATTCCTTTATAGTACATATGAAGCCTTCATAATCTATGCCAGCCATCTGCATGCCCGTATTCGTTCAACTGGAGGGATCCATATCCTTCCCGTTGATGGCATTTCTCACATTCTGCATAGTAGAATTGTGCGAGAGACTGTATCAAATTCCATGGACAGGTCCAGCTGCACAAGTGTTGCTGGCTTTACCCTGTCTACCAGCAACTGTAGATCATTGATTAACAAAAACAAAGCCATCTCTGTTTTGTGCAGTGGTCGGAATCCAGGTAGCACAGGGTCAGAGATTTGATTATAATCCAATATTACTGACAAAAGTTGATTAACATGTTTCTTCAGGATCCTAATTGCAAAAAGCAACAACCAAATGGGTTAAAAGTTAGCCAAACTGGACTAGTCAGCGTTCATTTTTTTAATAACGGGACTATCAAAGCATTTTTCAAATCCTGCGGAATGCTAGTTCTTGTTGATGAACTATTGCGTGTCTGCAAAAAAGTGTGTGCATGGTCCACTATGGATGCTTTCCAGAGATCTGGAGGTACAGGATTCAATCCAAAGGGGAACCAGACGACATAGAACTAGTAATAGAGATGAATTGCACAAATAAGAGTAGTTCCAGAAGATTCAAACGGGGAGTGATGGCCAGTATTTTAGGCTGAGCTACCCCCTCGGACCCAGATTTACTAACATTTTGCGTTGTGGTTGTGCCACATTTTTGGCTCAGTCATGATGCAAACATTTAGTCCAGATTTGCAAAGTCATGCAAGGGCCAATTTGTGCTGTTTTGCGCAGCTTTGTAAAACGCTTTGTAGTAAACCCGGGTGTGTGCCAAAATGGTGCACCTGCTCATGACTGGCATAACAAGGAGAAATATCTTCATTTCCCTCCTTAATCCTTAGAGAAATATGCCTTTAAGGATTGTTTTTGTGTATGAAGCTATGCATTCCTGCACAAAAACAATAATGGCTGCAACCATGGGCAAGTGTGTCTAAATTGGTGCCAGGCTGCCTGAAGTCTGCCAGCACTACGAGAGAGCAGAAGTGTGCCATATCTTAGTAGATATGGTGCATTTCTGCTCTCTCACTTGCCTAGCTGTGCTGCATTGCGTGAAAGGTTAGAAATCTAGGCCTCAGTGACCAGACTCCCTGCAGAGGGATTATCAGATGGAAGAGCAGACTGAGCTGCCGCGTAGTGCTCAAGCAAAAGCATGTTCTCAGTGGAAGAGGTCAAAGATTTGGATATGGAAGAGACTGTATCCTCAAAGAAGTTAGATAGTCTATCTGCCAGATCCAGTTTGTTCTAATAGAAGCTAAAGCACACCTTGGAGATGTTAAGGACCACATAATTTTAAAAACATCTTTTGAAGAGTTAACTGTTTCCTGAATATTTTAGTGGTGCAAATTCCAGCCTTTGCTGAGACAACAAGCTTTTTGTATTCCTTTAAGTCTTTCCTTAGTGTCAGACGAGCAGGGATAGAATAATCATGGTGCCAGACTCTTTCCATCTTTTTGCAGCCTTCTCTTGCTTCCCTAAGCCAGGGAGTATAGCACGGCGCAGTGGGTGCGACCCACTTGTTGTTACATTTATTTAACACTCCATCTAATGCTGACTCAACCCACTGAGTATAATTCAAATAGGTTATACTGACAAAATATAGATCCTCAAAATATCGTCATACAAAAATATCATGGCATAAATATCGATGTCAAAAATATCGGCATCCTGGAGTTGTCATGAAAATGACAAAAATATAGAAAAAAAATATCCTTCTTACTAATATCGTTGTCTAAAATATCGTTTTTTTAAATATATATAAATTCAAATAGTGTACATTAAATATATTGAAAAATACCACTAATATAATAAACATAAAATATATTTAGTTACTTTTAAAAGAAATTTAACAATTATACTTATTTTCAAAAAGTAAAACACACATATATTAATTTACATATATCTTAGTAAAACATTACTAAACTAATGATTTAATTTTATATTATAATTTAATATTTTTTGATGTAGTAATATAACAAACATAAATATATATGTATATATACCCAAAAACAAAAAATGTAAAAAACAAATCATTGTAATTACAAATAAAAAAGTAAACAACATAAACAAAAGAATTTAATAAAAATATATTACATATTAAAAACAATAATAATTATATATTGTAATTTTAAATACACAAAATAATAATAACATACATTTAAACAATATAAAGTAAACTATAAAATGTTACTAATAATACATATATTATTCCCCCTCCAATTTATACAACAGCAGGCAAAGTTTTGGACTCAGGAGGGGTAAAATGTACTAATTCCCACTCCAATCAATTGAACAGTAAGGAAACTGTTGGATTGTACAGGGGTAAAGTTTACTATTCCCACTTCATCAGTGCAACAGTGGGGTAATTGTTGGATTGCGGAGGGGAAAATGTGCTATTCCCACTCCAGTCAGTGCAACAGTAGGGAAAGTTTTGGATTGCGGCCGCGTAAAATTTACTATTCCCACGCCAGTCAGTGCAACAGTAGGGAAATTGTTGGATTGTGGAGGGGTTAAAATTTACTATTACCACGCCAGCCAGTCAAAGAGCAGGGAAAGTGTTGGATTGTGGAGGGGTAAAATTTGCTATTCCCATTTCCAGTCAGTGCAAGAGTAGGGTAAATGTAGGATTGCGGAGGGGTAAAATTCACTATTCCCCCTCCAGTCAGTGTAACAGTAGGGAAAATGTTGGATTGTGTAGAGGTAAAATTTACTATTCCGGCTCCAGTAATTCACTTCAACAAAATAAAATAATTTCTAAAACATACTAAATAACAAAAATCTAAGGGGGTCATTACGATGGCGGGCGGAAGCACAACCGCCGTGCTGGCGGATGCAAAAACCACCAGTTACCGCCGGCACGCAGCAGTCCACACGCCCGCCCTATTACGATGCGAAAAGTCGGCCAAACACCGCCGGCAAGCCAGCGACACCGTCCGCCATCAAAGTGCGTCCGTACACGTAGCGGCGCAGCACAATTGACACACACCGTCCGACGAAATCACGTCCCGCCCGGCGTACAAATTACGATGCCGCAAACAAACGGCTCCCACGGCTAAGAGACACCGTACGACAAACCGAAGCGGTAACACGGACGCCGAGCACGGACACCGAAGAAGCGGCTCCCCGAGCATGAATCCAGCACTGCAGGCCCTCCCCATGCTCTTGCTGATGCACCACCAAGGACGCAACGTACCGCGGAGACTCAGGTAGGCACACACACAACAAGTGCACGCAAACAGCGCACAAAGTGCAAGGGCGGAAAAAGCGGACAACCCCCACCCCCGCGTGTACACTACACATCCACCATTGCATCCACATATGACACACAGGCCAAATCGTAACATCTCGTAACACATGTGTACACACCACCTGGGACTAGGAACCAACGACCCCGTCACGGCCCCAAAGCGGCGATGACGCCGCCACACATGCGCACAACGCAGAGGCCAACCGCAGCGCCATGCATGCGTCGCACACAGACACAGGGACACAACCAAGCAGCACACACATCAGCCCCACCCCGAACGCACATGACACGTGACAGGCCTGCCACAGACATGTCCCCAACGCCCAATTCACGGACAACACCCAACGCCACACAACCGACGCACACATGTCAGTGAAGTCACGCAACAGCAGGACACACCCCAGTGTAACAAACATGGCGTAGCACACAGCGGCGGCAACACCAACTAGGAGAAGCAGGGCCCCTTCGGGAAGAGGAACGCCAGTACCACACTGAAACACCCATACCACCCTGCACATATGAACAAGACATATAAAACGGAACACCAAAGAGCCCGGGGACCGACAACAGGTGGCCCAAGAATAACATTCACACACAAGGCCCAACGCAGAGCGGAAAGGCAGCCTGCCGCCCACACAAGGGAGAGCAGACAGCACTGAATGACCTTCCATTCCAACTCCGAAACCACAGCCCTACGAAAGAAGCCGGTGAATACAGCCATTGTCCAAGAAAAGACCAACACAGGCATGCCGAGGAGACCGACCACAGGGCAGATAGCGCATATCACAGAAGAACACAACGGACGGGAAAGAAAAAGAAAACACTCCCCCATGTCGGCCACATGCAAGTTAATTGGAAGGAGTCACACATCACTGACCTTGAACTGTCTGAGAAGCATGTGGGATGAGGGCCCGTGTCCTCTGCACAAGCCAACAGAACACAAGTCCTGTCTCCCTACGACTACACAGAGCTCACAGCAACCTCGGAGCGTGCACATTGCAGACTGCACACACAGCCGGAGCACGCCACCACAACGCACCGCTGCAAAATGGCAACCGCAACACACCTACCCAACTACGCCGGACAGGTCAAGCTGTACAAAACCAACCTGATACATATATTGGGATGCGATCTCCTGTCCCTGCTGAACGTAAGTTACCGACTGACTTACCGCATCACATTGTTCAGCTGCGTCATGCCCGTCTTCTACTGTCGGAGGTGTCCCTACCAGCATCCCGTGGAGATGTGCCTCTCCAACCCGGCATGTCTAAAGGCGGACCTGCTACCACTACTCCTCCCTCTGGACGCACACGACAGGGCCTGCTCTGCCTATGGGGGCATGGCGTATGTGGCCAACATCGCACCCGCACTGAAATGGGACCACTGTGCCTCCACACGACGGATCATCGAGAACAGCTACATCGAATGTCACCCAGCATGCCCCATCATGGTCCTCCAAGGGACAACTTACGAACAACACCTTGACAGCCACCATCCGCTACATTGGCTGGCAAACATGTACACCACCAATGACATGGAAGCCCTGCTGGACGGCATCGCATACCTGACAACCTGTAAATTCGTCGGACCACAACGCAGGTTCCCCGATTGACCTATGATGTCCAACCCCGCACCCATGCTTAGCTTCCGCACGGACTGGCCAGTCACCACCACAACAGCCATACCAAACGACCGGCAACTGTTACCACACCATCAACGACATCGCCATGACATCGGATATGACCGGGACATGCACACTGTTCCCCATCACATCCAGGAACACCGCATGCATCGTGGGAGGCAGTGGCATGGGGTCTGTGTATCGCACCCACATGGACGGAACTGCACGAACAACCAGGACACGACATGGATCCAGCGCCCATGGACACACACACCGCTCAGTGGACATGAATAGGTCGCCTGGAGTCTGTGGGTGCTGCACCCCTCCCACCCCCGCCCCGGGAATCCCATACCAGGACCTTTGCATGGACGACAAGTGCATACAACAACAACACGACCCCAGTGACTGTGACATGTCCAGTAACCACCACATTGCAACAACAAGTGGCACGCCGCTGCATGCACGCAAGCACATGCCCTGATGTCATCTCACATGCACGCGTGCATGAGGAACAACCGCAGCAAACCTGTCACATGGAACTGAGATGGACTGTGCCCATGATGCCAAGCGGTCTGGTAGGCTACATGTATACCGTCTGTGTCAAAGTCCGCAGCTCCGCAGCTATACGTAAATGTACATTAGCACAGCCTTGGCCAAGCAGATGTAACTCTGAAGCCCACATCCCACATGCAACAGCCAATCACATGTAACCCCACACCCTATCCCATTTGTAATCATGCTCAGTATATCCTCAACATGTATTCCGCTGCCAGTAGTGTCCACTATACTGCATCACAGAGGACAGAAGACTCAATATAATGTTTGAAACCAAAACTGTCTCCGCTGACTCATTTCACAAGTACGAATGAGAGAGGATGAGAGTATGTGAAGTACACGGCAGTCGTGACATGACCATGTAGTCCACTGGTATTGGATGTCAACGCAAATGAGTAGCACAACTGTGGAAGACACACATGTGTCGTGTGAAGTCGTATGGACGCAGTGCTCAGGTGGGTGGGTGTGACGGGTAGATGCGCACATGCCAAATTGGAGCACGCCGTGTTGGGAGGGGTCATGAACAGTACACCACCGCTTCCCTGGGCATTGTGAGAGGACACCTGTCGGGGGAGTGAACACGTGTGTGCACAGCAGCCGGGCACACGAACAATGCGGTACCAGGCGCACACGTCAGCCCACCCTCCGTGGACAAGCTGGATCCTGTTGTGCGCACGCCATGCCCCTTGACAAGGCACACACAGCCCCAGTCGACCAGGTGTAACCCCAACATAGTCAATCCGCACATGCGATACAGGGCACGGGATGGCAGTGGAGCATGGTGTGTGAGAGGTCTCCTCGCGCTCCTCCTGGTCATATCACGCAGGCAATAGAACCTCAACGTGTAGCATGGCACAAGTCAAATGGAAGTGTAGGGGGACGCACCACAGCACGAGCAGCACTGACGTCACGGGAGGTGGCTCGCACCATCCCATCCTTTGCCCATCATACCAACCACGCCACATGCCATTGCGACTAAGTGCAAGCGCGTGCGCCACCACCCCCGAGCCCTCCCCAGAGAGGCCAAAGAGTGAATGTGTGGGCCATCAGCCACAGACGGACGCGGCATGGCCGCAAGGGCAGCCACAGCCACTGGGTGTCGCAGGTGGCGGATCCGGAAGGCGAAGACTGTGATGCATAGTCCATGCAGGCCGGGTCTCCATTTGGGGCACCACGCAGGTGGACGGCGTCCCGCCACACATCATACCCTGAGACAGCCCACTCGTGCAACTGGACCCACACATACACTCCTTGCCCTCTCTGGTGCGAGCTTGGGGCTGCCTGTGCAAGCGCTAGCCTTGCAGGTGCACATGCATATTGGGGGAGCGAGGGGAGGACATGAGGGCTGGGGCGAAGATGACTGTATCACTGTCAGTTAGTACAAGGGATGACCCAGATGTGGAAAGGAAGAGACGTGTCCCGTGTGTACTGCAACTAGTCGCCAATCCAACTACCCCCATGTCCGGAATGTAAGCCCGCACCTAGGCCCGCCCATCCGCCACATCGAATATGCCACCAGCACGACAACCTTCCCATTCGAAACACTGACTGGGGGTGGCGACCAGTGAACAATCATGTGTAGCCTACCCACGCGTACATGTGGGCCCTCCATGATCCATGTCACCTGCGGCAAAGTCATGACATGCGCAATGAGGGAAGTGAGGAGAGCTGTCCGCCCCACGCACAGAAGGTGCATCAGCTCCACAGACCCAGCAGCGAGTCCAGCAGGGGTCACATGTGCAGGGGCAGCTGTGCCTGGTGTGAAGGCACATGCATATAGACAGCACATCGACCAATGTGTAGTCTGCCCACAGATACAGTCCATCATCATGCGGACATAGGAATTGAACACAGGGCAACACATCTTAGTTGGTGCACCCACCGTGACCAACAATGCGCAATCATCGACGTACCCGCCCTGTGCATGGCCCCCCACCCAACGGAGGCACATCCAGTGCCACCATCCCACACACACAAGCCTTCCACGGAACATGCTGTGTCCAATGGTCAGTACAGAGTCAGCGCCCATCTGGTGGATCCTGAACAGGAGACACATGCACACACATGCCAGTTCCCACTATGTACGTCTGCCACCTGGCACGTGCAATGTAACCTCTCACCTGTGACGTGTGACTGCAAGCACACAGCCGTCTTGGCATGGGGCTGTCAATGTGGACACCTGTCAATGTTTCGGGAGGTGTGATCCGTACAGTGCTGTACATAGGGTGCAGTGCTGACACCTACTACTGTCTCATATCCCCTCGTGCCACAGGTCCCACTTGTTTTGGCCGCTCAGCCTGTGCCCACATCGTCGTCGTCGTGTGCCATACTCATCCAGCCTCGGAAGCAGTGCCATGCTCAGCAGACATTCATGTTGCCGTGGCGTTGCCGCTTGACGAATATGCAGTCAGTCCCCATCAGCACGCCCCGCAAGTCATTGGGGCCTAGATCCCCATGTGCATGCACATGGCAGTGGTTTGTATCACTAGCCATTGCCATTGGTGGGAGACCTGTGTAAGTGTATTGTGGCCGTGCCGTCCCTGCTTGACAGCTGGGCTGTGACTCATGTGCTTGCTCAGTCATGTCAGTGATGTGTATGCGGAATTGCTATGTGTCGTGTTGCTTTGACATGTGTCCACTGCCATTTTCCCTAGGCGGAGACCGAACATTGACCGCCCATACCAATTGCTGGCGGACATGGACGATACTGAGGTCATTAGGAAGTTTCGGCTGGACAGGCCAACCCTGCATCGACTGTGTGCCATGTTGGAACCCCATCTCCGTCCCCGCAGGGTGTATCCGACAGCAGTCACCCCCACGGCTAAGGTGATGGCCGCCATGCATTTCTTCGCCACTGGGTCATTCCAGCACACAGTGGGCAGTGGAGGAGGGATGTCCCAGCCCATGTTCAGCAAGGTGCTGAGGGATGTACTGGCAGCCATGATGCTGTACCGAAACAGGTACATCCGCTTCCCCAGGGCTCGTGAATTGGCGGCAGTGAAGGGTGCATTCTATGCCCTTGGCAGGATCCCACACGTCGTTGGAGCCATTGACTGCACACATGTTGGCCTTGTTCCACCACAGGCCACTGAGCACCTGTACCGCAACAGGAAGCACACGTACTCCCTGAATGTGCAAGTGGTGTGCCTTGCGGACATGGTGATAACCCACGTGTGTGCAAAGTTCCCAGGCTCGGCCCATGACGCACACGTCATGCGCAACAGCATCTTGCCACGACTGATGTCCAATCTGCAACAGGATCGTGGCTGTATTGTCGGTGAGTATGTGGAGTGGTGTAGCGTGCTGGCTGTGCGATGCTGTCCCCTGTCCAGTTGGATTAGCAACGGTTCTCTGTGTCCCTCACACCCAGGTGACTCTGCGTACCCGAATGGGGCATGGCTGCTCAGTCCATTGAGGAATCCTCGCACCCCAGCAGACGATCGCTACAATGAGGCACATGGGAGGACCAGACGTGTGGTCGAGCGTACCTTTGGCCTCCTCAAGTCCAGGTTCAGGTGCCTGGACCGCACCGGGGTGCGCTGGCGTACTCCCCACAGAAGGTGTGCCAGATAGTGGTGGCGTGCTGCATGCTGCACAATCTGGCCATTCGGAAGCAGATCCCCCTCATCGTGTATGACGGAGATCAACCAGGGCCCCAGCCCGCAGACCAGGACAGCTCGAGTGAGGAGGACAGCGGAGAGGAGGAAGCTGGTAATGTGCGGCAGCAGCTCATCGCCCGCTACTTCACTTGACGGTGAGTGTCCATGTACGACGGCTGATGTGGCTGTATCTGTGCAGGTGTGTGTGTGCTGTGTCAGGGTGGCCGTTTGTTCACTGCGTGCTGTGTGTCAACGCTCCATGGCCAGGGTAGTATGCCACTGTTGATGGCTGTGGCATTGTGCCCTATTGCTCTGTGCGATGTGTGTACATTGCTTGTAGTTGTTGACATGTACTGTGTGATGGGTGTGTGACACACTCATTGAATGTGCTCCTGTTCTGTCTCCCACCCCTAGGTCCCTACAGGCCCTCCGGTTCCATTGCCATGCCACACATCAGGTGCCTTTCCGCCCAAGGTGGCCGTTGTATTCCGTACAAATAAAACACAGGGCACAAACAGCAGTTTGTGTAAGAGGTGCATTTATTTCAAACTGTGACATGTGATTGTGTGCGAGGTGATGACAAAAGTGGTGCGTGCAGTGACAATGAGGTGTCGGTCACGGCTGCGTGATGCTCAGGGTGTACCCACTTGTTCCATGTCCATGGTCCAACAGACACATGCCATCCAGATGGCTGTGTGGAGTGGGATCGTAGTCCAAGTCAATGCAGTGGGTGGTCAAGGAAGGCTGGCTGGCTGCCTCACTTGCGTCTGGAGCGTGCGTAGTCCTCCCGGGAGATCTGTTTGTACTTCGGACAGCCCCTTCCACGTTTGGGAGGGGGTGTGTGGTGGCGACCTGCTGGTGGGGGGTGAGGTGTGCTCACTGGCTGTGGACGCAGGGGAACTGGACACTGCTGCTCGACCCTGCGCCCCGGCAGGTGGTGGCGGTGGTGGAGCTGCTGTCCCTGGCTGTGACCTCACCACCAGCTGGCCCATGAGGTCCACGAGTTGGCCCATACGGGCGTCCATGGACCTCAGCACCCCCAGCACCTCCCGCGTGTCTGAAGCAGACCTGGCCCATTGTCCTTGGGCCTCTTCATAGGCCCCAAGGACTCTGGCCATTTGAGGCAGGGCATGGCTCCCAGGGGAGACTGGCGTTTCCCTGACCCTGCTCCTCCTACCAGTACTGCTGCCACCGGCCTGCCCACTAGCCACATTGCCCACCACGGTCCTCGCCCTGGCTCCCAGGGTGGATCCAGTCGGCCGGGCCACCACCTGCGCTGGGGCTGGTGCCAGCGAAGACGTGGTGGTGGTGGCGGCGGTGGTGGTCGGTGCGGCGATGGTGGCGGTTGCGGCAGTGGTAGTGGCCGCAATGACCGTGGGTGTGGCCGCAATGACCGTGGGTGTGGCCGCAATGACCGTGGGTGTGGCCGCAACGACAGTGGCAGCAGGGGGCTGGGAATGTTCAGCAGCCCTGGATGATGGGTTGGTGGGTAGGAGGGGTCCTGGGGAGCGGCTGGGCCCTGCCACACCAGATGGGCCTGCTTGGTGGTCCGTGTCCGAAGAGGAGGACAGATCCTCCACATCCGTGTGTCCTCGTTGGGGGCTTGTAGGCTGGCTGTGCTGGCTGCTGTCTCCATCCCCAGCATCCAGCAGTTCGTCACCTGTGGAGAGAATGAGATTTGTTATTGTGTTGCACCTGGCGAAGTATGTATTTGTCGTCTGACATTAACAGTTCGTGCAATCTCGTACATGGGTTTCCCGGAGGCGTGTGTGTGGCTGTACCATTTGTAGTTGTGTGTGCTTGGCAATGGGACTGTGTGCTGTGCACATGTGGCATGGGACGGATTGGCCATGCCGATGGGTGTGTTGCTGTGCCCCTACTTATTGTGACTCTGGTGTATGCGGGCTCCTGGCCCATCCTGGGTCTGGTTTGTACTTTGCTTTTGGTGTTCAAATGGGACGCTTAGGAACGCATATGGCAACATGGGGGCCATGCCCCAGATTCGCATTTGGGATGGAATATGCTTTTGGGGTACATGCTGTGAGCCATGGGTGCCGAACGTGACATGTGTTGTGGCAGCATGACAGTGCATGGTCTGAGGTGTGTGCATGCCTGACATGGCCTGCATATTTGCTGTCTGTTGTGATTACTGGACATGGCATTGGACGCATCGTTATGAGTGAGTGATGGTTGTGTGCCAGCCAACGTATTGCAGTTGTCCCATCTCCTTGGTGTGCGTGCTGCCCTGTGCCATGTGCATCACTGCAGTGCTCGGGGGGTGTGGCCCATGTTGTGTGTTGTTGCTCACAGTGTGGCGTGCGCTTCATTGACTTCTGGCACATGGTTGGTCATGGGCATGTATCTTAGCGTGACTGCTGTATGTGTGGCAGCTGTGCGGATGACATGCCTTTCATGAGACTGGGGCTGACGGATGGGATGGATGGTATGTTGTATGTGCATGGTGTGTCTGTGTGTTTGATGGGTTCAGTGGTGTTCGTGTGCATTTATGTTGTTCCGCTCTGTTGCGTCTAGTGTTGTTTGTCTTACATAGGCGTAGTTGTGGGGTGTGTGGTTGACAGGCAGTAGGGGCTACATGGACAGGACTTCAATGGTGTTTCGGTTGTGTGTGATGGGTTGCACAGTGGCTGCCGTGTGGTACTATATTCAGTGTGGCTTGTGCATGCAGACGTGGCTCCTTGGGTGTTGCTGTGTCTGTGATGGGTCATGTGAGGTGTGAGTCTGTGGTTCATGTCCGTGTGCACATTGTTCACTTGTTCGTGACGGTGGGCGGTGCTGCGTGTTCGTCTGCTACGTGACATGTCCCATGTGTTGGTCGTGTTACGGTCCTCATGCCTCCAGTAATCCAGCCCTGTCCAGTTTCCCACCTGCAGGTTGTTCGGGCGTGCACTGTACTGGATGCCACATGGTTCTAAGCGGGGGTGCTCCATGTTGCACGTCTGTGGGGGTGGGGGGTGTTGTGGGTCGTGGTGGTGGCTGGACACCCACTGACACCGATTGTTGTGGACCGTGATGTCTACCTTTCGGCTGTCGGTGTGCACTGCGGTGGCTGACACGTGGCTGTGGGGGATGCTCCTCCTTGCTGTGCTGTGGGACTAGGGGCCTGGTGTGTGTTGTACTTGGGCTGTCCACCCTCCCACCCACTGCACTTTGTGTTCCTGCCACTTACCTGTTACTTGTCGGTTAGTGCAGCTATGGCGGACACATGGGTGTGGTGGGTGCTCGTTGTGGCGCTTCTGGCATACTTGGGGACCTGTTGGTGGTTACGTGGCTGGCTGAGTGTACACATGTCCCCACGTATCTTACAGTTGTTCGGTTTGGGCTGTGTGTGGTGGTGTCTGTTGCATGTGTGTGTGATGTGTTGTGTATTGTGTGCTGGACATGGGGGTGTTTGTCCCTGGGAGCTGTGGCATGGTGGTAGTGCATGTGAGTACATAGCGGTGTGCTGGTATACATTAGTTTGTACTTACCAGCCTCCACTCCCCCTGCTAATCCGGCGAGGATCTCCGGATGTATAATGACTCGCACCTTCTCCTCCCACGCTTTGAAGGTCTTGAAGAGCGCGGGATTCCCTCCGCCAGTGACGGCAGCCAGCTCTCTGTTCTTGCTCTCCTTCTTCTTGACCAGGCTCTTGACGTCATTCCACCGTTTGTTGATTTCAACTCTGTTCCTGGGCAGGGTCCCGACTGCATTGACCTGGTCTACGATCCGGTTCCACATTCTCTTTCTGGTGGCTAGTGGTGTGTGCTGGACCAGGTTCCCATAGATTTGTGGGTGCACCTTGATAATCTCGTCGACCATGACCGTCAGCTCCATGGGCGTGAACTTGGGCATTCTTTGTGGTGCCATGGTGTTTGTGGTGCTGGTGCGGTGTGTGTTGTGTAATGTGCAGGGGGTTTGTGGTGCCGGTGTTTGGTGGTGGTGGTGGTGGTTGTGATGTGTGCGTTTCTGTGGTGTGCTGCTGTCCTTGCTGTGTCACTGTGTCCTCTTCTCTCCTCTCTAGTTTGCAATGTTGCAAGGGGTTGTGGTCTGTGGGAGTGCTGCTTTTGTACTTACCTATGTGGGTGTGTCCTCATGGTCTGTTGTTTTCAGGTGTGTTGTGTCTGGGGTTCTGGCCTTTGTAGTTTTTGTTTGTCCAGGGGGGTGTTTTCGGGATGTGTACTGTGCTTGTGTATTTGTGCGTGCCTTGCTGTGTGGACTTGTTGGCCATGTTGTGTGCGATTGTTTTTGTCAGCGGATGGTTTCTGTGCAGGGACGTGGGCACCATGGCTTCTGCCGTGTCGATTCTCATCGGCGTTGTTTGCGCTGGCGGGCGGTATATTTGTAGTTTTCCCGCGCTCATGGCGGTGCGATCGTAATCTCACGTGCGGTGTGTCGGCCGTGAGGGCGGGCGGTTTTGTGTTGTCGTGCGTGTTTCCGTCCGTGGCGGGCGGTTTGACTCCGACTCGGACGATGGCGGGCGGTATCTTGTGTGATTTTTCAGCCGATGGCGGTTTTCGGTTTGTGTCATCGTAATGGCGTGGTCGGTGTTCAGACGGTGTGTGCGGGCGGATTTTTGCCGCTTTCATGCCTGGCGGATTTTTTTACGCCGGGTATCGTAATGGGCCCCTAAATATGTAAATATGAAAAAATCTAAATGTTTGTTAATAAAAATTAATAAATTGAATATTCGCCAAAATGTTTAAAACATATAAATTATTACAAATACTAATATAATTAAAATACAAAACCATGGGCCTCATTACGAGCCTGGGACTCGCGGGGGTGTGGCGGTCTTCTGACTGCCCTATTATGACCAGGGTGATCGGGCTGTCCTGGGACCACTGCAACCAACAGGGATCAGAGATCCCTGCTAGTGGCGTGACAGTCTTGAGGCTTGAGTCTGTGGCCCCACCAAGCATATTACGAATTTCCTCACCACCACACTTTTCATGCGACTGCCATGAAAAGTGTGGTGGTGAGCAAACAAAGTGAGCAAACAAAGTGGCCCTACATGGCCCTTTTGTGCCTCTGCTGATAATAGGGTGCAAGCAGGGGGGCAGATGTTGTGCCCACCTGTGTGCATGCACCACGGTACCTGCACGTCATCAACTGCAGCAGTCCATGCCGTGCAGGTACTGATTTTGGCGTTCCCATTGCATTGCCTATTTCATAGGCACCGCTGTGGGAATGCCAAAGAACCGCCTGCCAGACAGGAGAAAACTCCTAATCTGGCGGGCGGGTCAAACACGGGTTTGAGAGTGGGGCAGTCCCGCTCCCACTGCCAAACTCATAATGAGGCCCTATATTCTAAAGTTAATAACAAACAATAAATACAATCTTATTTACATTCAAAAAGCACAACACAATTAACACATACAATAGTAAATAGAATAATTCAATTAACTATTTTTAAATTTGTTATTAAGTAACTTTCTACCCTATACTTCTACAAAATATACAACATAAATCTACAATTAATTCTTAAAATTATATTATTTACACATGTTACATAATTACATATTTACTAAAATATTATTAATAATTAACTGTTACTAAAATAATTATATTTAATTACCTCCGCACCCTTTATCCAGACAAATCAAACAACCCACGCATAATATAAAAAAACTCAAAAAATATTATTTGCATAATTTTCATAGTTAATTGTCAATTAAACAACTATCATTAATAGTTAACAATAAATTAATTCTAATATATAACGTAAAGAATATCTTAATTACATATTTTACATAATTATTTATCTTTTCAATAATTATTATAAATTAACATTATTTAATAATTAGTATAATTAATTTCCTACACACCCTTTACCCATACAAAAGAACACACACCAAAAAAAAGAAAAAAGATGCAATGTATTACACAATTTGCATAATTAATTATCAATTAAATTATTAATATTAATCAAAAATTTAATATTAATTAATTATAATTAATTTACTTCCCACCTTATACCCCTACAAATTACATGACACGCACCTGAAACTTCATTAAAAAATAATAATTATACAATCAACATAAATAATTCTCAATTAAATAATTAATATTAATTAAAAATTATTTATTAATTAAATCTAATTAATTTGCTGCCCATCCTATAACCCTAGAAAACACGCAACCCAGACCTGAAACTTAGGGGCCGATTATGATGGAGGTCGGAAAGCCTCCGACCTTTGGTTGGAGGCTTTCCGACCCCTATCGTCGGTTTCAATTCCGACCAGCTGATTATGTATCGGCCGGTCATTCTGGCTGGATTCCGACTGGCTCAAGGAGCCTGTTGGCCCCTCTGAACCGGCTGGTAATCCCAAAGGGCGAGCCTTTCCACCCTTGGGATTATGATGCACTGTTTCCTGCATGGTTTCCATGCTGGCCATGTCGGAAAGCGTGTTTGGGGTCCCCCATCAGGGCCCCCTTGTGTGTGCTGCCTCTGGTTGGGGGCTTGAGGTGCCTGCCACGGTGTGCAGGGATGAATCGCACCTCCCGTTTCCCTAGGGGAGCATGCATTACGGCGGGTTTACGGTCATAATGCATGCTCCCACAGGGAAATGTAGGACTGCGACTGAACAGTGTCCGGTTGCATCCTAATTAGGCGGTCGGGACCGCCGACCGGAGGTCAGTCGGTCCCAGGACCGAGATGGTGTCAGGCGGATTTCATAATTAGGGCCTTAATGTAAGAAAAATATTGTTATACAATTAACATAAATAATTATCAATTAAATGATTCATATTAATTAAAAACTAGTTATTAGTTAATTATAATTAATTTACTTCCCGACCATATACCCCAACAAACACACAACCTGCACCTGAAACTTATTTTTTTAAATTAATTATACAATTAACATAAATAATTATCAATTAAATTGAAAATATTAATTTCAAATTAATTATTAATTAATTATAATTAATTTACTTCCGACCCTGAACCCCCTATAACCACACAACCCGCTACAGTACTTAAAATAAAAATAATATTTTTAAATATAAATTTCAAAACTAACAATTAAAAAACTATTTAAAAAAACATTAACAATAATTGTAAAAACAATATATAACATATACAATTCAAATACATACTAAAATACATACAAATAATTCGAAAACGATATTATTAATAATATTTTTGTAAAGTATATTATTGATTTAGATATTGTTAATATTGATATTACTTACCTTAAAATCGATATTCTTGACAACGATATTCTTACGCACGATATTTCGGTGTGATGATATTTGTAACTCAATCTTTCTTTCTGACAATATTTAACTTTCGATATTTTGTCTGAACACCTTTCTTATAGCCTTCTGCTGCTGAAACTGGGTTACCAAATATATCAGTTGCTTTCAGTGTACGGACAAGCTCTGCAATAGAAAGTTTAAGCCAAAGGTGTTTTGTTTGTTAAATCACTGGAACGCAACCTCTATTGGGCAAGCTCAAAAGTGCACTTAAGACAAAAGATCTAGGAACTGGTAGTACCATACCAAATGTCTACAAAGAGGGGGAGCTAAGGGCTTTTTACAACAGGTCCAGCATACATGCCCAGCAATACATGAATGCAAAAAGAGTATGCAGTTCCTGAATTGGAATACAGGTTGTGTGTAAGAGTGAAATGTACAAAGAGGGAGAATTCCTCTTGTCAGAATTAGGACCCTCACACACCCAGCCAGCTAGGTGTCATGCTTCATCATATAGGTCTGCTCTTCGACGGGTCGGTGCTGCAATACCCGACGGGCACCCGTGAAGGGGCTCTTTATCGGAGATCTTTTATTCCTTGCCGTAAGGTGCAGTGCGTGTGAGGGGCCTAGTGAGTGTAGATGTAAGTGAGGTTAAAATAGGAGATGGGGGTCCAATCAGAACAATTTTAATGAATGTGGCTCCTCTCCTAATTAAAAGAAAGTGAGGCGCGCCCCTGTAATAATGTCACAGGGTACCGCGTTCAAAAGGTCAACATGTTTCTTGCCAACTGTCCATTGGACGGCAATTCATCAGGACCAATATCAGGTTATTCTACACTATAAAATATGTGGTCAGATGTGTAGGTGTGTGACCACAAACAGAACCCTAAAAGTAGTACTTGTCACTCTAGGAGGGCAACTCCATTAGAGTCATACTGTCTCATCTACGTGTTCCAGCAGGTGTAGACACTGTAAGGTTAGTGCCGTGTCTTCTCCGTGCATTGGCTGAGGACCTACCCCTCACACTGCTGGAACCGGGAGCAGTGTGAGGGGTAGGTCTACACTCACTAGGCCCCTCACATGCACTGCACCTTACGGCAAGGAATAAAAGATCTCCGATAAAGAGCCCCTTCACGGGTGCCCGTTGGGTATTGCAGCGCCGACCCGACGAGGAGCAGACCCATATGATAAAGCATGACACCTAGCTGGCTGGGTGAGTCAGGGTCCTAATTCCGACAAGAGGAATTCTCCCCTCTTTGTACATTTCACTCTTACACACAACCTGTATTCCAATTCAGGAACTGCATACTCTTTTTATATTCAAGTACCAAACCACAGGCATGATTTCAGTACAGTGTGTCAAATCTAATGGACCAAAAAGTAGGTCCAACAGATGTCCTTTGAAATGGGTTGGGTGCTGAGCTTTAATATGGATATTGTTTGGGATAATGCACCAGTACAGCAACGCATACCATAACTCACACTGCATTATGTTTCCTTTGGTAGCATATTGATGGCATGAGTTTTTGTGTGCATCACATACCATAAATGATGACTCTCAGGTTCCTTCCTGGTTTGCATTTGCTGAGCCATTACTCACATTTAACTGAGTTTTCCAGTGAATTTCTATGGTTCTTTCAGGATGCATTTTATTCTCAGGTATGCACCCATTTGGGACTGCATCCATCCCTCAGCCGTGTGCAGTGGGGCTTGGTCATAGGGCAGAATTTCAGCCATGTCTGGAGCCCAACCCTCTATGGATGACCAACCCCCTGTTGCACATGACCAGACCATCAGCATTTGCCTGTGCAACCTACCAGGGAAAATAGTGGGTTTTGTTTCCAAATTTTAATGAAAACCATGTTTGTTTGTTTTTTTGTTGGAAACAATGCCATTTTATGGATACCAAATGTCAGCCACATGATCCCGATTTGAATGAAGATGATGATTTTACTGTACCAAAGTATTTTTTTCATACTTTTTTCCCGTTATGCACATTTTTCAGTGACCCCAACATTCCACATGGGCCATGTACCTCTCATAGTGTTGTAGCTTAGCAATGTGTCCTAGCAACATGTACTGCATTCTTCCCATGGTTACCAGCACTGGGAGTTCTGGAGCTTGACCAGAGGAGGAAGAGACAGTTGCTGATGAGAGGACGTGTCTAGGGGCTGTTCCAGTGAACTTCAATAAAGTTCCTACTTAAAATACTTTGTCTGCGCTTCTTAAAAGTGGTGACGAGGATGGGATGTATTTTCCCTGAAGGCAGACTAGTTAGGTGACGCTACGTGTGGACAGCCCCTGGATTTCCATGATTAATTGATTTATCAGACGGTGCTTCTCACTGCTGTGTTAAGTACACTGCATTGCCAGAAACGAACTGCTGTGTGAGAAAATTGGGAGAAGAGACTGGGATCGCCGTGTTGAAACTGTTACTTGAGTCCTACCTTACCAAAGATACACAAAGGGAATGCTGGAGTCCTGTCTGCATCAAAGGCACAAGTGGAAGTAACTCCGATACGTGTTGGTTCTGTAAGGTTTGTGTTTGTGTGACCCTGCGATGCATGTGCACGAATCATTCACCTGAACATTGTGTTTTAACTTTGGAGCATAACTGTGGACTGCTAACTCTTCTGAAAAGACTGAGTCGTGCTGCATTGAAGCGGGTGAAAGTGTAACTCTTCTGAAAAGACTGAACTGTGCTGAATTGAAGCGGGTGAGAGGGAATAATATTCCAAATAGTGCCTCCCCTTGACTGTGGAAATTGTTTAAGATGCAGGAAAAGGTTGATTTCATTCATCAGCCAATGATATTTGAGAAACATTCAAATGTGATTGACAGAAATTGTGATTTTGAAAATAACAATTTTAAAAAGCCTGGATATACAAATGTATTAACATTTCAAGGCCATCCAGCACATTTTCCTTTTTCAAGTTGTAATAGTTAAAAACTACTGAACTTTTTTGACTCTAAATATTAACCTTTTTCCTCAAAACTGCACAAAAATTGCCTGAGACCTTGGTCGCATATGCTAGGAGAAACCCAAATTTGTTGCAGATCTGTCAATGGGGACATAGCCAAAATAATGAATACATTTTCAATAGAAAGTGCAGCTGAACAATACATTTTTTCTATTCATTTATGTATCAAAGTGCTTTCTATTATACCATTGGGATCTATTTCTAAAATGATGATGCTGACAAATACTATTTTTGCACAGAATGTTCTTATTTATCTTTTCCTTTAAGATAATTAGAAGTATGAGCTAAAAAAAGACTATCAGTATGCATGTTATCCTTAAATATATTGTGGCTATTCACAAAAACGTAGGATATCTAAAATCAAATATTTACATTGAGAATGGAGTTCCTTGTGCAAATACACATACTTTTGTTTTATTTTCTCCAATAGAAAATCCATTTTTCTGTGAAGAAACCACTGCCCCTACACCCTCACAAAATTTGGAGGTGATTCATTTCTCTTCCCACCCGGAAAAAGGTATTTATGGCAGCACTTGGCTGAAGTAAAAATATGTCCCTTTCATTGCTGAAATAGGAATGATAGTAATTTGTACTTGTTGTTTGGCATTTGCGTCCAAGGCTAACTATGCCTTTGAATGCCCAAGAATACCCTCAATCCTACACCTTGAGTGGGATTTTCTGGAGCAGAGAACTTTGCGCTTGTCTGAATTCCTGTTGGGCATTACTGAGGTAAATCTAGTCATAAACCTATGTCTATGGGCCAATTTACCTTTGTGAGCTTTTCCCATGATCTTATCAATCTGGCTAATGAGCTAACCAATATGCTTTTGTCTTATAGTAGACTTCATTACTTCTTTACATATGAACAGGGCTTTTTCAGGTGTGAAAACATGCTTACCAGACTGACCAAATACGTTACTCAATCTGTATGTTCTATCATCTACAGCTTGTATTTCATTCTGAATGACTCAAAGCCTATGTGCCCTGAAAATCATATTCAATCAGATTTTTTGTAAAGCACGACTACTCACCCATAAGGGTCTCAAGGCACTGTTGGGGGAGGGGAGATCTGCAGTTCAGTCGGGTGATAAATGATATGGAATATCATATGGAACATGGAATATGATAATGAATGGGGAGAGGATGTTGCCTTATGGCTAGAGCGGTCGACCGCGAAGCTGGGGAACCGGGTTTCGAGTCTCGGCAACAACGCTCAACATCCTGAGATTCTGGGCAAATCACTTAATCTCCCCGTGCCTAACAAAAATGAATGTTTCCTTCGGTATGTTTCCTTCTGTAACGAAACAGGTGCTCATGTAAAGCGCTCTGATACCCGATGTCTCGGGTCTAGATCACGCTATATAAAACTCTAAAAACAAAACATTAAGTAGGGTTCACTTCAGTTGTTTCACTGACAGGCATTGGAAAGTGATTTCTTTTATTCTCAAACCTTAACACATCCATCCATTCAACCTTTGTAACCAAGATGAGTATTTCAATCAATCAACCAATCAGGTTTCATGTAAAGCGCGACTACTCACCTGTTAGGGTCTCAAGGCGCTGTGGGGGGGACTGCGGTTCTGTCAAAGAGTCAGGTCTTGAGGTCCTTCCTGAATTGAGGCAGTGACAGTGATTGAGTGAGATGTAGAGGCAGGGAGTTCCAGGTCTTTGCAGCGAGGTAGGAGAAGGATCTTCCTCCAGCCGTGGTCTTGCGGATCCATGGGATGGTGGCAGTTGTGTGGAGTGGAGCTGTCTGGTAGGTGTGTAGACGGAGAGGTGGTGGTTGAGGCATGCAGGTCTGGCGTTGTGGAGGGCTTTTATTGATCGGGAGGCAGTGGAGGTCTGTCAGGTGACCGGTGATGTGGCTGCAGCAAGGGATGTTCAGGATGAGTCTGGTGGAGGCGTTCTGGATGTTCTGCAGTTTCTTTAGGAGTTTCTGGGTGGTGCCGGTGTAGAGTGTGTTGCCATAGTCGAGTCTGCTGTTGATGAGCGCATGGGTGACAGTTTTTCTGAACTCAGTGGGGATCCACTTGAAAATATTCCGAAGCAGGAAGAGAGTGTGGAAGCAGGAGTTGATTTGGCGGTTCATTGAGAGCGAGGAGTCCAGGATGATGCAAAGGTTTCGTGTGTGGCCCTGTTGCAGGAGTTCTGCACATACACAGAACTATGCGCAGGAAAACAGGACCTTGGTGTGTAGGGGCTGAGCCTTCCCACCGCCTCAGTACCCATAATGCCGGAACCGACTAGCTATAGTGTCTCATTCATTGTCCTACATAATCACGAAGCTACAAATGATTAAACAACATAGAACACAACACTCCCGACTCTCTCAGGAATCGCGGTAGCAAGATGTACCCTTTCGCTCACTCACTCATACCTGTCCACAGTAAGAATTGACAGAGTCACTGTTATAGTTCAAAATGTTTATTTTAACTATAGTGCTCTATAATGCAGTATACGAGCCACTACCAGCAGCAAAACGCATAAACCTAAAACAGTTAGCATTGTTGCAATTCCATAGATTATAAAGGGGGATGTCATCATATACAGACAGTGGATAAAGGATTATAGGGCCTAACCACCCTCCCCTTGATTAGAAGAAGTTTTAATATATAAAAGAAGATCTCTGGGCTTTGGCAGCAGACCCCATTCCTTAGTGCCTAGATGGTATTTTTACATCATAAGAACAGCATAGCTCTTCTCCCTGGAAAGGTCGCTCTCCAAGTGTGTGTTAGAACAACATGCCTCCCCATAATATCAAGGCACGAGTTTCCAGCAGTAGCAGCTGTGTTAGCATGTTTTGTCTAGGTGCTAGGGACTGACCAGAACAGAATAACAAGGGGCATTGTTTATCGACCTCGCACACCATGTTCAGACTAAACCCCAGGAACAGGCAGAGAACGCAGAAAGCAGACGGTTCTCATGTGAAAGGCACAAACAGACTCTTACAAAATAAAGTCATGTAGTAACGTGCGCAAAAGCAGCATCATGGCAGCAGAGCTCATGCTAACTTAGCAATGTCGACAATGACCCTAACGGCCATATGACAGCCCGTGGGTTGTGGGGGGTTCCGAGTGCTGCATGCCACCAGGAGTCATCCTAGGTGGATCGGTTGGAACCCAGGATGAGGACTTCAGTCTTGTCTGAGTTGAGCATGAGGCAGCTGTCCTTATTCCAGGTGGCGACTGCCCAATGTGGAAGTTGCTCTTGGCGGCTGTGGGTTCGTCTGTGAGTGAGAGAATCAGCTGTGTGTCGTCAGCATAGGAGACAATGTTGAGTCCGAGGCTTCTGACGATGGCTGCAAGTGGGGCAATGTAGATGTTGAAGAGGGTGGGGCTCATGGAGGAGCCCTGAGGCACTCTGCAGGTGATCTCTGTTACATTAACATGCCAGAGATTATACCCATGCAACTCTACCTAAAACACATCACGGAATATCAGAAAAAGTGAGCACTGCAAGTTTTCAGTTAAGACATGGACCTTGCTACAGTTTTTGGCTGATTGGTGTTTTAAGTAGTTGAAGAGCTGGACTTTTGCTATTTTACCACCTTAGACAGTGGTAAATGGTTGCTTAACACAGGAACTTTCAAGGCATGTGCTGCTGTTGGCTGGAAATTTAGCAGCATGTGTAGGCATCTCTAAAGTAAGCAGCAGTACATAACACAAAAACATACATAAATTAATATACCAGTAGTACAACACAACAAAAACACACCGTAATTATCAAGCAAAAAACACAGCTGCATAAAAAATAACAATACCACAACAAAAGGCCAAACAACAAACGTGCACAAATGTATCATGCAGTAACACCACCAGAACCGAGTTTTCATGATACAATGGTAAACGCGTTTGGTGAAGGCACTGTCTTAACTTACCACTAAGCACATGAAATAATGCCAGTCATAAACGTTCTGTGATACTGCCACTATTTTGGACTGACTGGTTGTTAAATTGAATGATGTCTCGTAGACAGGTCGTGTAGAAAACAAGTTATTGGCTTATTCATCAGGTTACAGGTTCAAATATAAGTTACAGGATGATAGTAAGATCCATAATATGCCCAGTAAGATCCATAATATGCCCAGTAAGATCCATAATTTGTCCCACCAGGAGCAGCCTCCTTGCTGCTCAGCCCATCCGCTCCAACTGAATTCTCATCAAGCACAAACACACTTAACATTCCAAATGACATCACCATTGGCTGAGCAGCAAGGCAGAGAACAAGAATAGGGAGGATGCACCAACCAACAAGTAGGTTATAACACATCTTCCCCCTTATAATGATTAAAGAAAATGAAATGTAAATGAGATGAAAAGACACACATATGTCATGACCAATAAAATCATCAAAAATTACATAACCTTCCAAACTAGGAAAAATAAGAAACAACTTGTGGCAGGACTAGGGATTCCAAACCCCCCTACTGCACTACACAACTTATGGCAGGACTAGGGATTACAAACCCCCCTACTGCACTTACAGAACTCATGGCAGGAGAGCTCCATCCCCCTCCCTAGAGAAACTAATAGTTGGGTACTCGCCACCCACAAACTCACAGTAATAGGGGAACACACCTCCCTATGGGGGAATACACCTCCCTTTGAAACTGAACAAAACGTAATAGGGGAAACTACCTCCCTATGGGGGAACACTCCTCCCTGAGAAAAAGAGTAAGACCGTAAAAGAGGAACTCACAGTAATAGGGGAACACACCTCCCTATAGGGGAATACACCTCCCTTAGAAAATGAACAAAACGTAAAGAACAAAAGGTAATAGGCGAACACACCTCCCTATAGGGGAATACACCTCCCTTTGAAACTGATCAAAACGTAGTAGGGGACAAAATGTAATAGGGGAACACACCTCCCTATAGGGGAATACACCTCCCTATGAAACTGAACAAAACGTAATAGGGGAAACTACCTCCCTATAGGGGAACACTCCTCCCTGAGAAACAGAATAAAGGCGTAATAGGGAAACTCACTTCCCTATAATCCAAGATTGGGGCACTCCCTACCCCAAAAAGCAGTAAAAGACACTCACAACCCCACAAAACAGTATAAGGGTACTCACCACCCACAAACTCACAGTAAAGGGGAATACACCTCCCTAAAAACACCGTAAAAGTGAAACACAGCTCCCTATGAAACTAAACAACGGCTATAAATTAAATATAGATAAAACTCAGATGCTTCATTCACGCACCAAGGTTCCGGCAACTCTACCATTAGTTTCTACAGCAACATATTTGGGAATTAAAATTACACCGGAAGTGGACCAGATACCGGATCTGAATATCATACCAGTGATGGATAATGTTAATAAAACTCTGGAAAGATTAGATCACTTACATCTTTCTCTATATGGGCGTTGTAATGTTTTAAAAATTTTGGTTCTTCCTAAGTTTCTTTATATGTTTAGAACCATCCCCCTTGAGTTTTCTGTCTTTTCTTTTACCAAGTTAGAGCGGATTTGTTCTAGATTTCTTTGGAGTTATCATAGACCGAGAAGGGCATTTAAAAGAATGATCTTACCGAGAAATCGGGGAGGATGGGGTATCCCACATTTTTTGGTGTATTATTGGGCATCCATGCTACAGAATATGGGCCCTCTCTTAGGGGCCGATTCTGATTCGGGCCGGACAACATACCGACCGACTCGGTACGGGAATATAGTCCGACCGACACGTACCTGCGCTGCCCGACCTGCGTAGTACGATGAAATGCATGTGGTTCACGACCGACTCGTACAGAACACAAGCCGAACGACCGAACCACACGGAAACAAGCTATCCGGCTGGGAAACTACGCGAATCGAACTGACCGACACGCACCCGGAATGAACCCGAACGAAACGTACCCGCGAACTCCGACCCGCGCAGTACGATGCAATGCGTGGAAAACCAGACCGAGTCGCACGGAGCCCAAGCCGTACGACCGACACGCATACAAAACCCAGCCGAAGCAACCCAATACTACGCGACCGACGCGTACGCCGCACATGAAACCTAGCAGAAACACAGCGTGAACGACTCGGAGAAGCTCGCACGAGACAACTGCAGCGTCCCACTCGGTCAGAAGAACGTCTCCTACATGCCCAAAAAATACAAAGGAAAAATACAAAAAAAAGTGCCAAACAAGCAATGACAAAGCCAATAAATACTGTGGGGAAAAAACATGGAACAAAGACACACCCCCAACTCCACCCATATAAAGGCCACAAATCCCTACCATGATACTTTGCAAATTCAACTGACCTGCCAGCACAGAACACCATAAGACAGCAACCACAGACACACTCACAACTCATCCATCACACAAGCCACACACCATTAGCACCTCACAAATAGCACCCTCACATACACCCAGCAAAACCTACACTCACCCACCCTCACTTGCACACTCACACACACATCAATCCCCACCACCACTCATCACCATGCCCCCAAAGAAGAATCCAAAGTTCCTAGACAGTGAATTGGAAGTCCTGGTAGATGAGATCCTCAGGGTAGAGCCACAGTTGTTTGGCACATTGGTCTAACAGACCCCCATGTCGCAGAAAACCAAGATGTGGGAGAGGATCGTCGACAGGGTGAACGCACAATCACCATGTTTGCGCACAAAGGAAGACATCCAGAACAGGTGGTATGATGTGCGCAGGAGGGTCAAGGACCTACTAAAGAAGGATTACGCCTTGAGTCATCGCACCGGCAGTGGCCCTCCTGCCAAACCAGTATACCTCAGGCCCTGGGAGGAGAAGGTGCGGGCCATCCTACCACCAGTGAGCGTATATGGACTATCAAACATCCCAGAGCCTGGTGAGTACACAACAAATATACACAATATTGTGTGACAATACACACACATCACTGTCAAGGGGATAGTCAAACCATGCACCCTTAGCAAATCCACAGCAACCAAAAGATAATCATCCCAAGATGTGTATGTTAGTCAGATAAACACAATACATGCCATCTCATAGTGATATGTAACTGTGTCATGACATGTACAAACCGAACAACAAATAGAGCTAGGCAGTGGCACAAATCTAACCAACAAACACAGTCAGATATTTTGCCACCACCAGAACACCACCTCACAGGGAAGCTCACTGAAAGGAAGGAATTCTGTGTATGCTGGTGAAGTCAGTGTAGCCAATAGCATGATGGGAGCTGTAGTCAAAGATATTGGTCACCCTCACAATTGGCCCATCAACACCACTCTGAACCATGCTCACATCACAGAGAGTGGAAAACAACTGACAAGATGGCTGACACTGGGTACTGCTGTGGGGAGCACAAGGCCCTGCTGGGAACTGTGCACCAACAAACAACAGGACCACACTGTCAGCCATCTTGCCATTGCTGTCACACTCACACACAGTGAAGTCCACTCAAAAGGAAGGAAGTATGGGCATGCTGGGAAGGGGGTGTAGGCAATAGCATGATGGGAGTGGTAGTCACAGATATTGGTCACCCTCACAATTGGCCCATCAACACCACTCTGAACCATGCTCACATCACAGGGAGTGGAAAACAACTGACAAGATGGCTGACACTGGGTACTGCTGTAGGGAGCACAAGGCCCTGCTGGGAACTGTGCACCAACCAACAGCAGGACACCACTGCCTGACATCCTGAAAGCCAACTTGCACTCCCTGCAATGGAAGCACGTTCCATGGTGGGATATCTGGCTGGGTGGGAAGGAGGACTGACACCTCTGACCATAGTCACCAGCAGCTTTTCTCACACACCCCCTTAACACAAACTCCACACAACTCACCTGGGAGAATGCAATGTCTCACACTCTAATTAAATATCCCACAAAGAACAACCACCCTGGGTTATGCTGTGTGAAGCACAGGGACACTTTTGGGACTTGTAGCCAAACAAACGCCAGGACAACACTGTCAGCCATCCTGTCAGCACAGGCACACTACCCCACAGGGAAGCAGAGTCAAAAGGAAGGAAGTATGGGCATGCTGGGAAGGAGGGTGTAGGCAATAGCATGATGGGAATGGTAGTCACAGCTCAACATCCCCCACCCACATGGCCCAGCAAGCTCACACTGAAGCATGCACACCTCACAGGGAGTGAAAAGCCACTTCAAAGATGTCTGACAATGGTGCTCTGTTGTGGGGAGCACAAGGCCCTGCTAGGAACTGGGCATCAACCAACAGCAGGACACCACTAACTGACATCCTGGGAGTTAACCTGCACCCACTGCAAGGGTGGCATGCTTCATGGTGGGATAACTGGGCTGGGGAGAGAAGGAGGGCCGGATGTCCACCAAATACCACCAATGCTGGCCATGCAAACACATCAACATTCACATTGAAATGCTTCAGGTTGGCAGGACAATGTGCTACACCAATATCAACCTCTGACTGTGACAACTTAGGACAATGCATTGTACAGGCCCGCATCCAGAGGTACAGTCACAACTGTCAGGTGTATGAACCATTGATGCCTGTAGAAACATAACATACATTGTGTGTCTCTTCCAAAAACAGGTGATGACGGGGACACAGCAGCAGACGATGAGGAGTCCCTGTCCCAGGCTCCGGGGGACACTGAGCTCACTGGTGTGGAACAGCCTCTGCCTCCTCGGATGGCGAAGACCTACCTGGCACCTCCGGTGTGAGTCATCATGCAGCACCAGCAGGACCAACATCTGCACCCCCTGCACCCACTCCTCCAACAACTGCCAACACACAGACCACCCCCGCCAACACGGACAGACCAAGGACCACCAATGACAACAGCACAGGGACCCCGGCTCACCGTGGAGCAACGGACAACAACCCCAGTACCAACCCCCAAGGGGGCCTAGGGTCACCTGTGCGTGCCACCGCAGGTCCCGCACGTGTGGCCAGGGGTGGTGGGAGGGGTGGTAGGCAGAGGTCGCTGTTTGCAGAGGGGTCTGGACTGCATGATGACCCACAACTGGTACGCATTGCTGATGCGTACCAGAATAGCACCGGAGAGGTCAGCCAGGTAGTGGGGATCCTCAAGGACATTCAACAGCAGCAGGCTGCCCATCATGCCCGCTTGGACTCACACATGTCCCGTGTGGAGACACACATGTCCCGTGTGGAGACACACATGTCTGGCATGGAGTCCAAGTGGGACACATTGCAAGAACTGACAGCGGTGCATAGGGACATATTGACATGCCTCCGCCAGATTAGCACCAACATGGATACACCTCCCTGTGTGCCCACACCATCTGGTGCTGCAACAACTGCAACTGCCACAGGGAGGGAGGATGACTCTGGCGGAGAGTCCTCTGCTCCGCAGCAGCCTGCACGTGAGGGTCCCCCCCGAAAGAAGAGGGGTCGTCCGAGGAAGGAAAACTGAGAGGCCGATGGCCATGTACATCCCCCAGGAACCCAACACCTGTACTGGAAATTCTCCTTTGTGTGCAAACTGTTCACCCTGTCGAATGCAACACAGCTCTCCCACATGACATGGGGAGTTTAAGTTGGACCAATGTATCATATGACTGTGGACTTTACTCAGGACATTTCTGCTACCAACACTTCCAACTCATCTGGGAACTTTGGATTCCAATCCCAATGTACAGCACCCACCATCCTGTGCACTATCCTCACACATGTATGTAAATAAACTCACTAATACACCATACTTGCCTCTGTTGTCATTCCAACGTGGTTTTTGTCATGGAGATGATGATCTGCTAAATGACACTGTGCATGCTAACTGCTACAGCAAGTTCAACACCGTCATGTGAGTCATGGAGACGTGACACATATGAGGGAGACACACCACTAGGGCAACACAACACATACACACCAGGGCCATCTGACTCATCGCCTACACTGATGTTGCCAGGAAATACAGTGGAATGCACAGACACCACACCTATTCACAGTCTGTGTTAACTAGCCCACAGGTGCAGTAAGCAAATGTCAGTCAGATGTATGACCACAGACAACGCTCATCCCAAAGTGAAGCACAGGTTTATTACACATTTGCAACATGTTGTTTCCACTACAGATGCAAGGTAATCCCACGTGGCAGTGGCCACACAGTCAACAATTGTAGAAGAAATAAAGTCCAGGGGTGTGGGGCACATCACCTGTAGGGAAACGACTGCTTCCACCCTGGAAGTTGAATCATGGTGTCGGGGGATCACAGTTGACCAAACAACTCTGAAAGCACCCTGTGAAGGACAGACATGACACACAGTCAAAAGCACTGAAGAACAGGACAGAACTGCAATACTCATGCCCAATACATGTCACAAGATACCTACACAAAACCAAGTTAGCATGTCAACACTGTTGGGGAGTACAGACTACCTGTAAGGACAAATCTCTGCACGCATCCAGTCAAGTAGCACATGGCCACACTCAAACAGCAACAGAGCACCACCAACACATATCATGCAAATTCAAATCATTGACATGACATCTCTGGATACTCACATTCAGCTGAAGAAGTTGGTGATGAGCTGTGTGCGGACATCACCATCATCATCATCATCATCACTGGCATCGTGGGCCAGGCCAGGATCCTCCACAGGTGGCGGATGTTGGTCATCGTCATACAGGATGAGAGGCAACTCCTTCCGCACTGCCAAGTTGTGTAGCATGCAGCAGACGATGACAATCTTGCACACCTGTGCTGGGGCATATGGGAGGGCCCCTCCTGTCTTGTCCAGGCAGCGAAAGCGGCTCTTCAGGAGACCAAATGTCCGCTCGATCACTCTCCTGGTCCGACCATGTGCCTCATTGTAGCGCATCTGGGCTGGTGTCACAGGGTTCCTGAGGGGTGTCAGCAACCACGGCATGTTGGGGTATCCGGAGTCACCTACATACAGACAATTGCACATTAGCTGAGTTGGGTAAAGAGGGTGGAATACAACATTGCAGAACACACACAATGGTAAAAAGTCAGTACACACCGACAAGCCAGGCATGCTGGTTCTGCATCTGTGACATCATCCTCGGGATGCGACTACTCCTCATCACGTAGGCATCGTGTGCAGAACCGGGGAAACGTGCACACACATGTGAGATGCTCATATCTGCAAGACATACCACCAGAGCATTGATAGAATGGTAATGTTTCCTGTTCCTGTATGCCTGCTCATGTGCCTGTGGTGGTACCAAAGCCACATGTGTCCCATCAATGGAGCCAATGACATGTGGCATCCTCCGCAGGGCATATAAGTCACTCTTGACGTCAGTGAGTTGTTGACGTTTAGGGAAATAGATGTACTGGTTCAGGTATCTCAACATTGCCTCCAAAACATCGCGTAGCTCACGGCTGAACATGGTCTGTGACATCCCACCAGCAGACGCCACAGTGTGTTGAAAGGTACCGGTGGCAAAGAAGTTTAGGGCTGCCATCACCTTCACCTTGGGGGTCAGCGCTGTAGGGTATGTCCGGCCAGGTTGCAAATGTGGGGCCAACTGCACCGTCAATTCCTCAATCAGCGGCCTGTTGAAGCGGTACCGTCGGATGCAGTCACATTCCACCATTGTTGCAAGGTCAGGGAATGGTCTATGGACAGCTGGTGCCCTGCAGTGCATAGGTGAACAAAGAAAGATTGTCAGTCACCCCACATATGTGGCATTGACCATACTCAATATCACATGATACATCATTACAAGGCACATGTACTTGATGTGTGTGCCGTTCTGTATGGACATATATGGCACCTACATGGCCAACATCTAACATCACAGTTCAACATGTGTTGACAACAAGTTCCAGGTCGTGCTATGGGAAATCATTAGGCTGTGTCACAGTACCCATGTACTGCTGTCACGTTCCAAACACACACCACAGTGACAAGCGAGGACAGATGTGCCACAGGCATCACAGCTCATTGACAGGTAGATTCCCAGGGACCCTGTATTGCCACATGGACAGTGGCATGACATGGCGTATCATGTACACGTCAGCAAAACAACCATGACTCCCACAGGTAGTGGCCCCTGTTGCCTCTGCAGGACAGACATGGACGTCTATGACACACACACGCACAACATCAAAGTCGATGCACAAACAACGTGAATGTGGAGACTGTCTCCCATTGTGCACATTGAATCAGAGACATCTGAAACACAACATGCACACAGACTGTGGAGGGCCATCATTATTGTGGCAATGGGTCACCCTGTGACGTACATACCTTCCCACATGGGACTCAGGGTGTATGTGACATGACATACACATACACAACCTGGAAATGTGACCATGCCACATGCCTTGAACTGAACAGTTGCACATCACAGTGGTCATGTGCACAACACACAAAGGATTCTGTCCCCATGAACATGTGCACAGCCTGGGAGTGGCTGCCCCCAAGTGCCACCAAATAAACCACATGTTGACCCCCATACACACACAGGTAATGCAGCCTTACATGCCTGAGGATACAGTGTGGACAGTCTGTGGTGTTGTAGGTGTGCCCCTGAGTCCCTGGCAAGTAATTGTGGCTGGCATACGTCCACCAGTGACAACCATGGTGACATATGCGAGTGATCTGTACAGGGACGCGTTGTACAGCAATGGACCGATCGGTGCGCACGCATTGGCCATTGCATATGATGTGAACGGGTACGCGTTGTACAGCAATGGACCGATCGGTGCGCACGCATTGGCCATTGCATATGATGTGAACGGGTACGCGTTGTTTTTCGAAATACGCGTTGTACAGCAATGGACCGATCGGTGCGCACGCATTGGCCATTGCATATGATGTGAACGGGTACGCGTTGTACAGCAATGGACCGATCGGTGTGCACGCATTGGCCATTGCATATGATGTGGACAGAAATACGCGTTGTACAACAATGGACCGATCGGTGCGCACGCATTGGCCATTGCATATGATTTGAAGGGGTACGCGTTGTTTTTCGAAATGCGCGTTGTAAGCAATGGACCGATCGGTGCGCACGCATTGGACATTGTATATGATGTGAACGGGTACGCGTTGTACAGCAATTGACCAATCGGTGCGCTCGCATTGGCCATTGCATATAATGTGAACGGGTACGCGTTGTACAGCAATGGACCGATCGGTGTGCACGCATTGGCCATTGCATATGATGTGGACAGAAATACGCGTTATACAGCAATGGACCGATCGGTGTGCACGCATTGGCCATTGCATATGATGTGAACGGGTACGCGTTGTACAGCAATGGACCGATCGGTGTGCACGCATTGGCCATTGCATATGATGTGGACAGAAATACGCGTTGTACAGCAATGGACCGATCGGTGCGCACGCATTGGCCATTGCATATGATGTGAACGGGTACGCGTTATACAGCAATGGACCGATCGGTGCGCACGCATTGGCTATGGCCTGGCATGGCAACGGACGCGTTTTCGAAGCTTTAACAAGTCTGATGCAGTGAATTCAGTTGGCCACCCACAACAATGTTGCAAATTCATGGGTGTCATGAAGTTGAACTTTTGAAGGATGCTGTGGGCGTGTATAAGTGGTGCAATTCCATGGATTGGCCAGATTCAGAAGATGCAAACGACTTGGACCTATCACTTTGGACACATGGGACAGTATCTGCCCCTGCAGCACACATATAATCCTGGCTGTTCCCCTGAGAGCTCACTTGCCTGCACTACATGCTCCAGGACGACATCTGCCACCAACACTGCTGCTGTCTCTGCATCCTATGGCTACTGCGATGGCACGTACTGTGGAGAGAACCCCAGCCTTCAGCGCTGAGGAGAACCAGGCCCTGCTGGACAGCCTCCTTCCACAGTACAGCAAGCTGTATGGGAAACCAGGGGAGCAGGTGAGTGTGCTGTCCACTGCCTTACTAAAAGTGCATGTTGTCTGACTAGCAAGACTTACAGTGTGCACGCCACTGGCTAGCATGCTCACTGAGTAGTTGTCACCCCCAAAGTGTGTAGTTACATGCACTGAACAGGTATAGTGCAGTAACAGTGCATTCCAACAAGGTTTTACTTCCCAGGCAATGATACCATGTAGTAACTGCTGGCAAACTGTTCATAGCCATCGTTGCACTGCCTGTATACATCATGTGCCCCTGTGATTGAGACATGTATATCCAAATGTGTGATGCACGGATATGTTGCATGTGTAGTAATGGCCTTTTCACTTTGTCATCCTCACAGGTTGATGCCCACCAGAAGCAGGAAATCTGGCTGACCATCGCCCGGGCAGTAAGATCCGTGGGGGTCTACAAGCGCTGGATCCGCAACTGCCAGAAGAGGTGGCAGGACCTTCGGGCTGGACCCGGAGGATCGCAAGGGTCCAGCTGAAGCTGTCGCCTCCTCGCAGGAGGGGCGGACACCGGACCCTTACCCCCCACATGCTCAGGATCCTGGCGGTGGTCTTCCCTGACCTGGATGGGCAGCTGAAGGCCAGACAGCAGCAAGGAGGGGGTGAGTCCATGACTGCACTGTGAACTTTGTCTGACATGCTATGTGCCCTCCTCTGGCCTGGTTAAACTTCCACAGTACATCAGTCTTGTGGTCCAGGACCCATGTCCCTCAATTGTGACATGCCCACTCCTCATCTGATACCCAGGTGTGGCCCTTACAGTCAGGAAATTGTGTCACTTGGGAACTGTGTCCTTGCATTTTGCTTAGCTCAAGGTGGGGGACAGCATTTGTTCCCGTAACTTTGTGGTGGGCTTCATGGGTGGGTCAATTGCTTACACAATGCCTGAGTTCTGACATGTAATCTGCGTGTAACTTTGATATGTGGTCCAAATGCTGATCTGACTCACCACATGTGCCTGGGGTATTTGGCACACACCCATGCTGCAGGTGGGAACAATGTTTGGGCCTCAGGAGTATGTATATCAAGTGTGTCACACATGCTTAGCCACCTGCCTACTGTCCAGGGCTCATCCCTCTTTCACGTGGAGCAGGACAGTCATGCCTACTCCAGGGCATACAATACACTCTGTACTCCCACTCCCGTGTATCAGCTGACATGTTGTGCTCAGTGAAATGTTCCCTCAGGTGTCTGCCTCTGTGTCATTGTGCTGTGGCTTCGTTGTCAGGACTACTGGGGTGTTTATCGGTTAGGGCTCAGCATGCCACCTGAGATGTGACCATAGGAGACGATACTTGTGTGACATATAGGTGTTTGATCACTTGACTGTGCAGACTGGGGTATGCGACTGTGAAGTTCAGGCAGCTGTTTCTCATTCACAGCAGACTGTGAGGTGCTCAGGTTCAGAGAGTTGTGTTTCATGTCTCCCATATGTCCAATTGGTATGACGTGGACAAATAAGAGTTCAGATGATGTGGTTTGTGGGGGATGGACATGTGCACTTGTCAGCTACAGAACTTGCATTCCCCATGACCTAGGATTGTGACACAGTGCAGACTGTTGTTGGCTGGCTGCCCTGCCCATGTGACTGGAGACAGTGATGTATGACTTTGCAGGCATGCCTGTGCCATGGCATTAAACTTCCTAGGAGTGATCCTGCAGGGGAGTGACATGTGCTACATGCACCCCATTGTGGCATTGACTATCAGGACATGGGTGCATAATGGTGTCTGGTGCTGGTATGCATCACATGCATTTCAAATTAGACTCTGGCCATCCCTTTATCCGGACACCTGTACTGACTCAGTGGCAAGAGATGTGATGTGTGCATGTTCACATGCTTCACCGTGTTCTCTGCAATGTCCAACAACTGTGTAGGTGGTGCATGTGTCCACACTGGGGTATTACCATCCGACAGGCACCAGACAGATGGGTTCAAGGCCAGGAGGGATGTGAGTGCCATGGTTGACCATCAGACTGACAATTGGCTTCTCCTAATCTGTGTGAGCACTTTTGGCAATGTTCAACTAAGGATGCCAGGGCTTGCTCTGTAATGTGCTGTACTTACTGTGGTGTGTGCGGTCAGTGCAGGTGACTGATGTTTGTCTGTTTCCCTAATTGTTTGCAGATACATCCACGGCCACAGGAGGGGACAGCTCCACAGGCCAGGAGGAGCTGCAGAGCCAGACTGGGTCAGCAGCCGATGAGTGGTCGGAGGGACCCAGTGGCACGGAGGGCGAGGGGAACCACACCGAGGAGTCCTCAGCACCATCCACCTCAGCTGAGGACCACAGCAGCTCGGAGGATGACTCCCTTGTGGAGGCGGGTGTCAGCAGCCACCACACCCCAGCTAGTATGGCTGGCCCCGCCACCACCACCACCACCACCACCACCACCGCCCTCCCATCGGCTCCCATTCCAGAGGTCCGTGGAGGCTCTCGTGTTCGGGAGCGTGTCTCCTTCGTGCCAGGCACCGCACTCCCTGCCCCTGTGTCCCCTGCTGCCCTGAGTGAGGAGTCTGTGTACTTACTTCGCCAGCTCCATGTAGGGCAGACAGCACTGCTGAGTGTCCTCCATGCACACACCAATCTGTTGACACAGCTGGTGTCGTTCATGGAGGGCATCTCATCGGGCATGTATGCCCTACAGAGGAGCAATAAGTCCATGGCCTCCTCCCTGATGGCAGTAGTGTCCCTCCTCCAACAGTCCCTCACCCCTCCTACCTCTGCCCCATCCATACTTCCTGGCACCCTACCTGCCCCAAGCACTTGCACACCTGCACAATCACCCAAACACACAGACACGAGCAGCACAGAAACACCCAAAACAAAGTCACAACGTGCACGCAAGCATCCTCAGGGGACTGATACCACACCCACAGGGGATGGGGAACAGACACACACACAGGCATCCACAGTCACTCCCCAGTCCTCCGATACCTCTCCCTCCAAGACCCCTTCCCTTGCCTCACCTGCAACCCCACCTACAAAGCAGCTCTTCCTCTGTGACCTCGGCCTCGTCCCCTCCGATTCAGCTGATCCAGCATACAGGGGGAAGAGGAAGTCCACCCACACAGAGGGGAGTGCCCCTCACCCCCAGACACCCTCCCCCAGGCACAGACAAACTGTGGCCCCCACCCGCAAGTCCCCCCGGACCCGGAAGAGCAAGACCATGCCACGACCCTGCAGCTCAACCACACAGTCTCCTTCCTCCATCCCTCAGGCCCCACAACACAGGCTCCCCCACCACACCCTGCCGCAGGTTCCCCCACCCACAGATACACCATCCCCAAAATGATCCGGCCTTCTCCCCCTACCACTTGCTCTTCCAGCCCCACACCCCCGCTGCGCATGTTTGTGCCACTGGTGTGGAGACCGTGTCCTCCCCCTCTGTCCTGCCCACCTTACCTGAACCCCATTCTACTCCCCTGGAGATAGGCACTGCAGTGGAGTCCACTACCACCCCGTCTGACTTGGGCACTGCAGTGGGGAACCTGTCCACTCCATCTGGCCAGCCCACTGCAGTCGTGCTGGCACCCACACCATCTGACTCATGCCCCCCAGTTGTGCCGGCACACACCATGTCAGACACCTCCACTGCAGTTGTCAGTGACTCTCCAGCACCCACCACCCCTTCCCTGCCTCCTTCTGGTGAGCCCTGATCCTGTCCCTGCGGTGCCTGGCCTGCCCCTCCCGTATGCCCCTCCGAGGGGAATGTCCCTGGTCCATAGCAGTGCAGGCAAGCAAAGGGTGACATCTGCCACTGTCACCCTGTTCAGACTTTACTGATGGACTGGCCATTGGCCTTTGTGTTTTTTCAGGACTTTCACTTTTAAACACACATATGCTGAATAAAGCTACTTTCTGTTCTCTAGTGGTTTTGCTTCAGATGTACATGATGTTGATGATGCTAACCATGCCCTTGCTGCAGTGATGGTGATTTTTGATATCAGGAAAATGAAGTGTTACTGTGCAGGACCCCATGTGGTCCAGGGGGAATGTGTTCTCTCCTGGTGTGTATCCATGTCATCCTTTGCAGCAATATGAGGGTGTCATGTTTTCAATATTTGCCAATGGGATTTCCTACTTTTATTTGCAATATCACATCTGTGGCTTACACCCCTGCACATCTGTTGTGCTTGCCATTGTTCAATTTGTCTATTTCCCTGACCGTGTGACCATCTCCACTGGACATGCAAGTTTGGGCATCAATGGGGAAGGACTCATCTGTGTTATCAGTGCAACTTGCTATACATGTGTGTTGGATCTGTGCAGATGATTTCGGTGACACTCCCATGACCAGGCTGATGTGACGAGAGCCTTCATTTTGTGCTAATTGTTGACTTAGTGACCAAGTGTTCTGCTGACATGATAGAGCCCTGCAGAGACAACGTATGGCACAGCTTTCCTTACACAGGAGTGGAGTCCCCTCATGGCAGTGTGTAATTCCGTGACATTGCCTGAGCCCAAGGTGTGTGTTGTGTGAGCATGTCTGTGTGTGTTCAATTCCATTTCGCTACGCAGGCTGGGATCCCTAGTGATGTTCCTGTTTGTGATGCTTGCTGAGTTGACCTATGTTCCCCCAAACTCTTCGCCCTGGGTTCTCTGGGATGTGGGTGCATGGCTTATTACTGGTCATCAGGGTGTCATCCATAGGTGTGTTTGCTGTCAGGGCTGAGTTTGTGGGCAAACGCAGATGAGACACAGTCAGGATTCCCCTTGGCACTTGTTGGTTGCACAAGTCATGTAGCTTTCAGTGATTGTGACACGTTGTGTGTGTGACTGTTGCCACTCCTCAGGGTCAGAGCTGCAATGTTGGAAGTTGTCTATGTGTGTTCTTTGTGGGTGGACTTGGCTTCTTCATTGGTGTGTGACTGTGGCCGGGATCCCATTGGTTGGTGTGGATTTGACGTCATGTCCATGTACGGCGTACTGTGCCGCGTGTCAGACAATCATGAGTCTTGTTGACTGGCCATGTGTGATGGGTTTCTGCACCTTAGTTCCCACCACCACCCCTGGGATTATCATGGGTGCATGTGCAATGTCACGAGTCCATATGAGCTTCACTGCTGCACATTGGTGGAGATCAAGGTGTGTGGTGTTGAGTGTGTGCAAATGAGAGTTGTTGCACGGCTAGACCCCAACCTCCATATTGGCCTTGGCTGACAGGCCGTGCTGATTGATTTGTGCTTGTGTAGGTGTGATGCTAGTTTGTTGCTCAGGACACATGACTGTGGTTCACAGTGTGAACGACATCTAGCTTTGTCATCACATTGGGATTATCATGCAGGCCAGTGTCACCACAATGTGGGGTCCCTGGGGGCAGTGCTGTGGTGGGTCTGTCTCTTGCTGTGTTAGTTGCTGTTCCTACAAGCTTGTGTGACATGTGTAATTTGGGCTCCCTCTCATCTAACAATGCCTGATTGCCCACATAGGGGAATCCGATCCATGAGTTACTTTTGTGTGGCACTGTATACACATCTGTGTAATTGTGATTCAGGCCTCCTCATGTGTTGTGTGGTTGCCTGGGGACACTGGCACACCCCCATCACCTGTTGTGTTTGATATGCAGTGTGAGGCTGCCTGTTTGTGTTTGTGCATCTGCACCACTGCATTGGCATATCTTTAGTGTGCCATTGGCTGTATGTTGTTTGGTGGGTTTCCCCTGCTGTCCCTGGGACTCCTAGGTCATCAGTCAGCACAATGATCATGGTTTGTATGTCCCATTGCTGTCTTGGTATGGTATTTGTTCACCTCACATATACAGTCTCCACAGGATATCTACATTTGTGTGTCCATTGGTGCAGATATGTGGGTCTGCATTATGATGGTCACTTCTGTCATTGTGTTATTGATGAATGTTGACAATGTCAGCCCCCATGGGTGATGTTTGTCTGCACATGGCCAAAGGTATGTCTTATTTGCACTGCACTGTTTGCCTCACCCAATCTATGTTGGTATGGGACACAGGCACTACTTTGCCACTGATGTGTTTGTTGTTCTCTGACCAGGAATCATCCATGCTGTTTGGCATTTGCAGCTTTTTCCATGACAACACTTACATTTTGGTCACTGTGATGATGGGGGTTTGGACCCCATTGCCACAATGTTCAAAATGTGCTTCAGCTATGGACCCCACACTTACCTTTTGGTCACTGTGATGATGGGGGTTTGGACCCCATTGCCACAATGTTCAAAATGTGCTTCAGCTATGGACCCCACACTTACATTTTGGTCACTGTGATGATGGGGGTTAGACCCCATTGCCACAGTGGTCATGGTCTGCTTGCATTGTGGAGGCCACACACATTTATGTGTGACACATGTGATAGGGGGTCACATTGTATGTTCAATGTCATGTTCAGTGTTGTAGGCATTTGACACAGACTACACACGCTTGTCATGGTGTTGGGGGGATGTGTTTTTCTGACATTCCTTATGTTGGAGTATGCTGGTTGTGTCATGCATTGCCCGTCCTATGAGTAGGGGTGGTGGTAGTGGTAGGCATCCCGCCCCCCCCTGAGTAGGGGTGGTGGTAGTGACAGGCATCTTCCCCCAGCGCCTTGAGACCCTCGCGGGTATGTAGTGCGCTTTATAAGTGACATGATTGATTGATTGATTGAGGCATCCAGCCCCCCCTGAGTAGCAGTGGTGGTTGTGGTAGGCATCCAGCCCCCCATGAGTAGGGGTGGTGGTAGTGGTGGGCATCCAGCCCCCCATGAGTAGGGGTGGTGGTAGTGGTAGGCATCCAGCCCCCCCTGAGTAGGGGTGGTGGTAGTGGTAGGCATCCAGCCCCCCCTGAGTAGGGATGGTAGTAGTGACAGGCATCCAGCCCCTCTTGAGTAGGGGTGGTGGTTGTGGTGGGCATCCAGCCCCCCATGAGTAGGGGTGGTGGTAGTGGTAGGCATCCAGCCCCCCATGAGTAAGGGTGGTGTTGGTGGTAGGCATCCATCCCACTATGTGTGGGGATGGTAGTAGTGACAGGCATCCAGCCCCCCCTGAGTAGGGGTGGTGGTAGTGACAGGCATCCAGCCCCCCATGAGTAGCGGTGGTGGTAGTGGTGGGCATCCAGCCCCCCATGAGTAGGGGTGGTGGTAGTGGTAGGCATCCAGCCCCCCCTGAGTAGGGGTGGTGGTAGTGGTAGGCATCCAGCCCCCCCCTGAGTAGGGGTGGTGGTAATGACAGGCATCCAGCCCCCCATGAGTAGGGGTGGTGTTGGTGGTAGGCATCCATCCCCCTATGTGTGGGGATGGTAGTAGTGACAGGCATCCAGCCCCCCCTGAGTAGGGGTGGTGGTAGTGACAGGCATCCAGTCCCCCCTGAGTAGGGGTGGTGGTTGTGGTAGGCATCCAGCACCCCCTGAGTAGGGGTGGTGGTAGTGACAGGCATCCAGCCCCCCATGAGTAGGTGTGGTGTTGGTGGTAGGCATCTATCCCCCTATGTGTGAGGATAGTAGTAGTGACAGGCATCCAGCCCCCCCTGAGTAGGGGTGGTGGTAGTGACAGGCATCCAGCCCCCCCTGAGTAGGGGTGGTGGTTGTGGTAGGCATCCAGCACCCCCTGAGTGGGGGTGCTGGTAATGACAGGCATCCAGCCCCCCATGAGTAGGGGTGGTGGTAGTGGTGGGCATCCAGTCCCCCATGAGTAGGGGTGGTGGTTGTGGTAGGCATCCAGCCCCCCTGAGTAGGGGTGGTGTTGGTGGTAGGCATCCATCCCCCTATATGTGGGGATGGTAGTAGTGACAGGCATCCAGCCCCCCCTGAGTAGGGGTGGTGGTAGTGACAGGCATCCAGCCCCCCATGAGTAGGGGTGGTGTTGGTGGTAGGCATCCATCCCCCTATGTGTGGGGATGGTAGTAGTGACAGGCATCCAGCCCCCCCTGAGTAGGGGTGGTGGTAGTAACAGGCATCCAGCCCCCCCTGAGTAGGGGTGGTGGTAGTGACAGGCATCCATCCCCCGTGAGTAGGGGTGGTGGTAGTGACAGGCATCCAGCCCCCCCTGAGTAGGGGTGGTGGTTGTGTAAGGCATCCAGCACCCCCTGAGTAGGGGTGGTGGTAGTGACAGGCATCCAGCCCCCCATGAGTAGGGGTGGTGGTAGTGGTGGGCATCCAGCACCCCCTAAGTAGGGGTGGTGGTTGTGGTAGGCATCCAGCCCCCCCTGAGTAGGGGTGGTGGTAGTGGTAGGCAACCAGCCCCCCATGAGTAGGGGTGGTGGTAGTGGTAGGCATCCAGGCCCCTATGGGTGTGTGTGGCATTGGTGATTGCCATCCCGCCCCTATGGTTCTGCTGTTGCTAGTGTACGTCATTTCTGCATCCCTATGTGTGTGTGACATATGTCGGGTACGTGTCGTTTGTTTGTGTAGTGGGTGTTTGACTTACCGTCTGCGCTGTACGCGTCCGTACCTGTTCCGGTAATAGATGTAGAGTATTGGTAGGACCTGCGCGATGGGATTCATGGTTGGTTTGTCTCGTTCGGGTTTTTCGTTGCTTCGACTCGTACTCATCGCTGGCTTGTTCGTCTCGTAGCCGTGGATCGTCTTGTGGCGCGAATCGGAGCTTATGTTCGTCTCTCCCGGATGCTCTGACGTGCCGGACGTAGCGACGGGTTCGGCGCGTACGGAAGGCGCATCGTACTAGTCCGGCCGGAAGGTGCTGTATTTTTGCTTCCGTGCGACTCGATTCTGCGTTTACGGATCCGGCTCGGGCGGGGAACAGGAGCTGGAATGGGTACGTACGGCTGGGTCGGGATCAGGGCAGTTATGCGCATCGTACTTGCTTGTTCGTACGAATGTTCGGATCGGTCGGGAAACACGCCTTCAGCTTGGTTTTTTTCCGGACGAATAGTGTTAGGTGTGCTTCCGGCCGAGATCAGAATCGACCCCTTAGTTGGGGGAAAGGCGGAAATCCCAGTTTTCAACAGACCATCCATTTATGCTTTGGGGTTAGGGGATGAGGCCAATAGTTGTTTGGTTAGGATATTGGAGCCCAGTTATTATAAAAAAAACAAGTTCAAGATACTCAAGGCTGCATTTCAAGTTTGGAAACAGATTAGGCGAAAGCTGAATATCCCAAATCTTAATGCTTATACCCCTTTTAGCGCTTCAGATTTGCTCCCTACTATTTTCCGGGACCAAGTCACATTTAGATGGGGTTTGAAAGATCTTAGCTGTTTGGGCGATCTATTTGATGGGGGCCAATGTTTGTCCTTCTCAAATTTACAGGAGAAGTTCAGCCTAGCAACGCATGACTTTTTTAAATACCTTCAAGTTCGTAGCTTTCTAGGTCGGCCTGGGTCAGGAGTAGAGCTAAAGCTGGTTAAAATTCCCCTGATAGAAAAATTGAGGAAAAATTTCAATAGGGCAGGTATATCGACAGATATTGGAAACATTTCCGGATGACATTGATATGTGGAATGCTAAATGGGAGAATAAGCTTGGGTATAAATGTAGAAGAATCTCTAGGTTTGGCGAATGAGATTTTAATGACCGGTAGACTAAGGAGTCAGCATTTGATGTCTCTTTTTGATTTATATTATACCCCAGGGAAGATTGCTAAATGGGGGGCATCGAAGGGGGATAAATGTAATAGGTGCGGACTACAGGCTGCAGATTCGGTTCATATGTTCTTCTCCTGCCCTAGATTAGGGACTTTTCTGCAAGAGATTGAGAATTTTTTGGGCACGTTATTTGGGACACCGATAAAAATTACCGGGGAATCAGTAATTTTGGGTGTGGGATTTGATAGGGAGGGTAACTTAAGGCCAAGGTCTATGATTGGCCTATTGTTTATCGCTATGGCCATGGTCCGATCATGTATCACTAAGGAATGGATTAGCCCCGATCCACCCACCTTTATTAATTGGCGGTCGAGATTACTAGCTATATATAATTTAGAAATCTCAATCTATAAAACCAAAGGGAGAAGAAAAAGAGCCTTGGGTTGTAAAATTTGGGCTCCTGTCACGGATTGGGTACTGTAAATTTTTGTGCAGGCTGTATGAAAGGTGGTAAGAATGCTTGGGTGCCCATATCTTGCTTATCTCTGCTGAATTTTTTCTTTGAAGGATGTCATGTTTATGATAATAATTTACTGGCGGGGCTTTGGAAACAATGTTAGGTACTATTGTAATACGTAGGATTTTGTGGTGGATAACCAGCCCAAAATGGGTAGTGATTTCTTCATTCTTTTTTTCTGTCGTTTATTGCCTCTGTTTATTACTGTTTTGATTGTACCATAATCATGCTTATTTGGTTTGTGCCATGTAAAAATGAAAGTTCGAAAACCTAATAAAAATATTTTTTTTAAAATAAAAATGAAACTGATCAAAACCTAGTAGGGGACAAAATGTAATAGGGGAACACACCTCCCTATAGGGGAATACACCTCCCTATGAAACTGAACAAAACGTAATAGGGGAAACTACCTCCCTATAGGGGAACACTCCTCCCTGAGAAACAGAATAAAGGCGTAATAGGGAAACTCACTTCCCTATAATCCAACATTGGGGCACTCCCTTCCCCAAAAAACAGTAAAAAGACACTCACAACCCCACAAAACAGTATAAGGGTACTCACCATCCACAAACTCACAGTAAAAGGGGAATACACCTCCCTAAAAACACCGTAAAAGTGAAACACAGCTCCCTATGAAACTAAACAAACACACCAGACACTTAAAACTACCTAAAACTGCAGGTATTTCCTACATACAAAACCAGAATACAAGGGTAATATTTCACCATGATAAACGTATGAAGAAACAGATTATGCAAGGTGAATAATCATAAATGCACATTTCAAATATCAAATAACGTAAATGGAAGTAACATCACTGGTACTCGATACTAGTACCCGGGAGTCCACCTGTTAAGAAGTCAAAAAAGTTTTCCGGTTAACAAACAGAAGTTCAGCAAAATGCCCCCATAAAAATAGTCTGAAGATGGAGCACCTCCGTGGAAAAGAGACCGTGGTGACTCCCCATGCTTTGAACAGACTGTCACTCCCGTTCCTCAACTGTGTGCAGACGTATAGAAGAGAAAAACTTGAGACTACTAGCATCCAGCAACGCACTCAGACTCAAAAGTCCTATAATTCCAATGTAGAAATTACCTCCAACAAGAGTGAAACGGAGCGACCGACCAAAGAGGAATCCCTCGTTGTCAAATCCTCAACTTGTACTGCTCGAACGAACACGGGGTTGTCCCGGACTCCATGTAGACTCGTTCAAACTTTATTTCAGAGATCAAAACAGCGTGGTCGGCCGAATGAAACGTGGTTGGCAGAATGAGAAAAAGCACCATGAAAAACTGTGTGCCACCACCAACCCTAAGATGGCGGCACGCTGTTGGCGTCGCGCCGGGTGGCTCCCGGCACGTCAAAGCAGCAGAGTGTTCCTCGACAGCCAGGCCAAATGATATCGTCACAGAGGGTGCGTGAGCTGTTCCACAGGACTCAACAAAACGGTGAGATGCACGCGCTCAACTTTAAATTCAAACTGAAGGTCTAATGTTATCAAATACAACACAAAAAGGGCAATAAAAACAGGAATCACTTCACCCTAAATAGCCTCTTCGTGCGGTTGGCAAAGTATTGAGTAAGTTCTTTTGAGTGCATGTAACTCAGAATTCTTCTCCTAAAACTCACGCAGTTGCTGCATTAAGTTGAAACTGGATGCCGCTTCTGGCTCCTAACAAGTAAGCATTACGTTGCCGATCCATAAACTGCCTTAGGTTTATGAAGCACACAGAAAAGGATACCGATGACTCACTCCACAACAGTTCGAGTTAAACACCAGAAACGCTTATCAAAGTACAAAGCACGAGACCTCACACGGCAGTAGTGGCAGACTGGCCCAAAACATATGGGCGGTGTCAAGTTTCCTCTCATTGACACTCTCTACAACACGTAGTCAGCGAAAATCCCAAATGCTGGATAGTCGGTTTCACAGGGATGCCGGTTATCCCCAGCACATGTCGCTGCTGCCAATTCCAAATCAGTAGCTTGTCTCACGACTGAAGTAAGGACATCAAGGCAGGAGCAACTCTTCCAAGGCAGAAGTATGGCAGCAATCTCCACAGATACTGTTTGAAGACCGTTAGTAGAAAGTCAAACGCCCTGGGCTGCAGGCTGAACAGGAACTGGCACCTACGTGGTAGGGCGACCGGTGGAGTGGTCACTGGTGGGGCTCAGGGGTGCTAGCTTCCTTAAATACACAGCTTGTAAGTTCACATTAAATTCCTTTTCCTTCAGAAATTCCTTTTCCTAATCGTCGCCAATGTTAAATTGAATGATGTCTCGTAGACAGGTCGTGTTGAAAACAAGTTATTGGTTTATTCATCAGGTTACAGGTTCAAATATAAGTTACAGGATGATAGTAAGATCCATAATATGCCCAGTAAGATCCATAATATGCCCAGTAAGATCCATAATTTGCCCCACCAGGAGCAGCCTCCTTGCTGCTCAGCCCATCCGCTCCAACTGAATTCTCATCAAGCACAAACACACTCAACATTCCAAATGACATCACCATTGGCTGAGCAGCAAGGCAGAGAAAAAGAATAGGGAGGATGCACCAACCAACAAGTAGGTTATAACACTGGTTTCCTAAATACTTGAATAGCTGGAGCAGTGCTTTTTTACCACCTTAGAGAGCTGGAAATAGTGGCCTGTCATGGGAACTTTTAACGCATATGCTGCTTTTCACTGGAAATATGGCAACATTTGTTCACATGTCTAAACAACAGAAGTGAAAGTATTCTTATTGTCGCTTTCTTGCACAGAAAAATCTCCAGCTGTCATGGGAGTTTCTCACTCATCCTTCACATTAAACGCAATGATAAAAGTGATGATATGCTGCTGTAATAGGAGTTGTTAAAATTAAACCCTTTCCGATGGAGCAGGCTGTAGTATATCATCATTTTAGGGTTAATGCAGGTACGGAACTAACTGTTTTCAAAAATGTTATAGGAAGTATGTGTGTTTCAAAATGAATGGCATTATATTTTTTAAAGGGCTAAATTAGTTGTTGACAGAGACCCCTAACTTGGACGAGCATCCCCATACCAAATCTATTTCCTCACACTATCCATTCTGTCAATCGATTAATGCCTCCTTAATTTTAATACAGTGACACATACATAGTTTTTTAATTCCATTTAAATACAATGAGGTAGAGTTTATGATAGTTGTTTGCAGACAGAGCTCATATTTAAAATGAATAGGTTGGTGCTCCAATGGGTAGTGGGACCTTACAAATGAGTTGCTGATTCAACATTTTGATGCAGATTTATTAAAAAGGTGCACAACACAGCGCAGCACAGTGCAGCAAACACTTTTGCTCCTGGAAGTAATTACAACATTTTGTGCCTGTTTGCGTCACTTTTTGGGATTTTGCACCAGCTCAAAATTTTACTAAATCTGCTCTTTCATTTCTTGTTTTATTCCTCCCACGTCAAACTCATGTATTTTTTTTGTAAAATAAAGAAATAATAAAACACATTAAATGGTATATAGTCATTTGTATAAAACTCCTCTCTGATTAGCTTGAAGCTGAGCTTCCTGAGGCAAAGCAGTGCACACGTATATAGCTAACATTAGAAGCTTCTAGAATAGGATCAGCATAGGATCAGCTCACTAAGGCTTTAATACTATTATAGGAAGGTGATGGAATGCGATAGTAAGTGTTGTCCATCTGTATCTATTGTTAATTATTTTCACAGCACTCGATTTTTTGCGTGTTTTTGTTTCTGTCTGTTGTTGTTTAGCCTTCCCTTCCTTTCCTTTCCTTTAACGCTATCCTTTCCTTCAATTCTATGCCCTTCTTATCACTGGACACAGTATAAATGTCCTATTTGCACTGTTCCCAGCTCAGACGTGTGTCCTTCGACCTTTTCCACTACTCCATATATGGGTTCAAATGACTTCATAAGTTGTCCCTTCTTTATTACTCTTTTCTTTCCTTTGGTAAATATACTACTCTTCTCTCAACACTTCATGATTTTTTTTCCATTTCTATTAGTGCACCATATTTCTTCCAAACATTACCTGTTAATTACCTGTTAATCATTCATATTTATCCTGAACTGTGTGCACCTCTCAATCAGGATTCCATGCCAACCACAGCACTGAGACCGCACTGATTCCCACCACAGAAGACATCAGACCACTCCTTGATCATGAAGAAACTGTGGCCCTGTTCCTCCTTGACCTCTCCATGGCGTTCGACACAGTCTCCCACAACTCCCTTATAAACAGACTCTACAACATAGGCATAGCGCAAGATGCCTTCAACTGGATGGCCTCCTTCCTTACAGGACGCACACAGAGCATCCGACTGCCTCCCTTCCCCTCCGCACCCAAAGGCATCATATGTAACGGGCCACAGGGATCATGCCTCAGCCTCACCCTGTTCAACATCTATATGAACCCCCTCACAGATGGTTTTTTTCCCCCGGAGTTTTATATAGCGCGACCTTGACCCGAAGGTATCAGAGTGCTTTACATGAGCACCAGCTGCGCTACACAAGGACACATTAATTTTTGGGGAGGTTAAGTGATTTACCCAGAATCATAGGATGTTGAGCGTCATTGCCAAGACTCCAACCCAGTTCTCCAGATTTGAGGTCGACCGCCCTAGCCGTTAGACCACGTCCTCTCCATTTACCATGGACACAACATAATCTCCTACGCAGTCGACACTCAACTGATCCTCTTGCTCTTCGAGGACCCCTCCAACTCCAAAACCAACTTCTGCAACGCCATGACCAATGTAGCCAAATGGATGAGAGACAACTGCCTCCAACTCAGTCCAACAAAACTGAAGTACTGATCTCTGGGAAAAACACCTCCTCATGGGACCATAGCTGGTGGCCTGCAAAACTTAGATCCACTATCACACCGACCGACCATGCATGCAACCTTGGCATCTTCCTTGACAGCCAACTGACCATTAAATGATGTCAATGCAGTTGCCTCCTCCTGCTTCCACACATTTCGCATGCTCTGCAAAATCTTCAGACGGATCCCATCCAACACCAGAAAGACCGTCACTCAGGCCCTCTTCACCAGCTGCCTCGACTACGACAACGCCCTCTACGCCCGCATCTCCACCCAGCTCCTCACAAGACTCCAGACCATACAGAATGCTGCTGCCAGACTCATCCTGGGCCTCCCCAAACAAACTCGCATTGCCCCCCACCTGAGAGACCTCCACTGGCTCCCCATCCAGAAAGATGCCAGTTCAAGATCCTCAAGCATGCCTACAAAGCCCTAGACCTGCCTACCTCACCCATCAACTGAACTTCCACCAACCTGCTAGACACCTGCGCTCCTCTTCACTCCCCCTCGTACACACCCCCATACATCTGCTGCAGCCGCAGCAGTGGCCACTCCTTCTCCTACATCGCTGCCAAGACCTGGAATGACCTTCCCCCCCCCAAGCTCTGTACACCCCCCTCGCTGGCAGACTTTTGAAATAGACTTAAGACATGGCTCTCCAACAGAGACACAGAGCCCAGGTACCCCTAGAGGTGTCAGTGTTGCACTTTACAAATGCTGTTTGATTGATTGACTTGCTTCATGTGTCCCCAGTGCATTTCTGGCTGTATAATTAAGACCTTTATCAGGGCATTATATTTCTTTCAGTGAAATCAAAATCGAAAACAAGTTCTAAATAAATTAAACATCTCTGTGCAAACCAAATCTGTTTAAACCTATATTTTTCATCAATTACTCATCACTTCTTTCAGTTGTTTGCATATCATTCCAGTTTCTTCAAATCATAAAGTTGCGGTAAAATGTATATTTACAAGGAAATTTCATGAGGTGGTACCATTTACATATCACTACCTCAGTTCCAAAACGCAAAACTCATAGTGAAGAGAATACCTTGAGCTACTCAAACATGCTTTACTTGGATCACTGACAGAATATCGAAAGTCAGAATATTGAGGTACAAAAATATCGACACAAAAATATCGATGTCCAGAATATCGAAGTCCTATCTACATAATGGCAAGTACAAAAATATCGAAAAAATATATTGTTGTCAAAAATATTGTTGTTAAAATATCAGTATTTTTAATGTTTAACAAATAATGTAAAATAAAGTAAATAATACATATAATTAAAAGAAACATAGTTACAATTATTTTAAAATGTTTAAAATTATAACTAATACATATAATGTAACAATAAATTAAACATATATATGTATAAAATATAATATATATACTTACATAATAATATTTATAAATAATTATTTTAATAACTTATAAATTGTTAAAAAACATATTAAAAATTATAAATACATATATATACACATACACCAATAATATAAATAAAAATATATATAACAAATTAAAAAATTAGAATATTTGTAATCTTTTTAAAATACATTATACACTACATTAACTAAAACAGTAGAGAAAATATTGGATACCGGAGTGGATAAAATTACTATTTCTACTACAGAGAGTGCAACAGTAGGGAAAGTGTTGGATAGCGTAGGGGTAAAAACTACTATTCCCACTCCAGTGAGCGCAACAGTAGGGAAAGTGTTGGATAGTGTAGGGGTAAAAATTACTATTCCCACTCCAGAGAGTGCAACAGTAGGGAAAGTGTTGGATAGCGTAGGGGTAAAAATTACTATTCCCACTCCAGTGAGTGCAACAGTAGGGAAAGTGGTGGATAGCGAAAGGTGAAAATTACTATTCCCACTCCAGTGAGTGCAACAGTAGGAAAAGTGTTGGATAGCGTAGGGGTAAAAATTACTATTCCCACTCCAGTGAGTGCAAAAGTAGGGAAAGTGTTGGATAGCGTAGGGGTAAAAATTACTATTCCCACTGCAGAGAGTGCAACAGTAGGGAAAGTGTTGGATAGCATAGGGGTAAAAATTACTATTCCCACTCCAGAGAGTGCAACAGTAGGGAAAGTGTTGGATAGCAAAGGGGTAAAAATTACTATTCCCAATCCAGTGAGTGCAACAGTAGGGAAAGTGTTGGATAGCGTAGGGGTAAAAATTACTATTCCCACTCCAGAGAGTGCAACAGTAGGGAAAGTGTTGGATAGCGAAGGAGTTAAAATTACTATTCCCACTCCAGAGAGTGCAACAGTAGGGAAAGTGTTGGATAGCGTAGGGGTAAAAATTACTATTCCCACTCCAGAGAGTGCAACAGTAGGGAAAGTGTTGGATAGCGTAGGGGTAAAAATTCCTATTCCCACTCCAGAGAGTGCAACAGTAGGGCAAGTGTTGGATAGCAAAGGGGTAAAAATTACTATTCCTACTCCAGTGAGTGCAACAGTAGGGAAAGTGTTGGATAGCGTAGGGGCAAAAATTACTATTCCCACTCCAGAGAGTGCAACAGTAGGGAAAGTGTTGGATAGTGTAGGGGTAAAAATTCCTATTCCCACTCCAGAGAGTGCAACAGTAGGGAAAGTGTTGGATAACATAGGGGTAAAAATTACTATTCCCACTCCAGAGAGTGCAACAGTAAGGAAAGTGTTGGATAGCGAAGGGGTTAAAATTACTATTCCCACTCCAGAGAGCGCAACAGTAGGGAAAGTGTTGGATAGCGTAGGGGTAAAAATTACTATTCCCACTCCAGAGAGTGCAACAGTAGGGAAAGTGTTAGATAGCGTAAGGTAAAAATTACTATTCCCACTCCAGAGAGTGTAACTGTAGGGAAAGTGTTGGATAGCAGAGGGTTAAAATTAACATACTTATCAATTAAATATTTTTTTTAATTAAATAACCAATTAATAATTAATTAACAATAAATTAATTATCAATACTAATAAATAAAAATTAATAATTATTTTATTAAAATTAAATTACTTCCCACCCTATTCCCCTATAAACCCACCACCCGTTCCTAAAAAAAATTAACACAATTAATATAATCATCAATTAATAAAAATTAATTACCAATTAATAATTAATTAACAATAAATTAATTATCAATACCAATAAATAAAAATTAATAATTACTCTATTACAATTAAATTACTTCCCACCCTATTCCCCTATAAACCCACAATCCGCTACAGAACTAAAACACAAAATTTAATTAAAAATAATTAATAATTTCTAAAAAATATTATTAAATTTACTATAATTAAATTACTTCCCACACTATTCCCCTATAAACCCGCTACAACCCGCTACAGAACTAAAACGCAAAATTTAATTAAAAATAATTAATAACTTCTAAAAATGTAATACATATATTTTTTAAAATACAATACTTAACAAAAAATACATAACACACATTTAAAATACATACTAAAATACATAACACTAATATAAACATTGATATTATTAACAACAATATTTTTACAAATGATATTACTGACTTCGATATTAACAAAAACAATATTTCTTACCTTCATGTCGATATTCTGGTCACCGATATTCTTGATGTCGATATTCAGTCCCTTCGATATTTCCAACTCGATAATTTTGTACTCCGAAAATAAAAACTGGATATTATGTCTGTGCCCCGCTTTACTTATGACCTCAGTTGTATCTAATTATGAAGCTCAGTTCCTCATTGGTTTACACACACTGCAGCTTTTGAAGTTTCGCATCTCAGGTGCCAACTAAGTTCAACCCCTGTTTACTGTGAAAGGAAGGCTTCAATTTCATACATTAGTGAGGTCTAGAATAGATGCTGTTGCAAGTTACTTTATTAGAGTTAGCATAATTTGATTTCTTCAACAAATGAGAAGGGGAAAAGGGGAAAGGTTGATGGAGAAAGACTAAGGGCATCATTACGATGGCGGGCGGACAAAGTCCGCCCGCCACCGCAACGGCAAACGGGACCGCCCGCAAGAGGTGCGGTGATCCCGCCATGACTATTAGGATGCCACCGCCACAGTGGCGGTGGCATCCCGCATCATTTACATTGCGGCGGACGGTGCTGTGAGCAGCACCCGCCGCAATGTGAAAAAAGCATGTTATGCATTGGCATGCACAACGTGACAGGCACCGCGCGGTGCCTGCCACCCTATGCATGCCAATGTAGGGGGGTACCATAGGTACCACCCAAGTGCACCCCCCACCTCCCCCTCCCCCGGGGGCCCGCAACGGGCCCCCATTGCAAAAGACCGTGTGGAAAGGCGCATCTCCGCATGCATCATAATATGGATGGCGGTGTCTTGCAGACACCGCCACCATGTTATGCCTCTTTTCCGCCCGGTCAACGAGTCGACCGGCGGAAAAGCGGCAGACGGTCTTTCCGTCCGCCGGGGTCCCCCCTGCCATCGTAATATGGTGGGGGAAATGGATTGCGGGTGGTGTAAAATAGCGGGCGGATCGCCACCGCCATACGGGCGATTGGCGATCCGCCCGCTATCATAATGACCCCCTAAGGTAGGAGGGAGATGAGAGCCACACAAAGAAGGAGGATGAGAAGTTTGTCAGAAATACAAGTCTGAAGGTGACATAAAGTAAACAAGAGTCAATAGAGGTAAGAGTGAAAGGATTCTTGAGAGGAAAGGTGGGAAATGTAAATAATACAAACTAACAGATGCAGCCCATTCAATGAGAGAAGTTGACATGAGAGGGAAACTGAGAGATTGACATGACAGTGACACTGATAGGAACTGATGCAAGCCTTCTAGGCAATATGGTAGCCCTGGCAATAGGCAATGTGCCTGGCATACTGTAGACATTCTTGGCATGATGGCTGTAGCATAGGGAAGCACTCACTGGAGTAATATGGACATTCTAGGTTTTCTGATTGCACTGTTTTGGCATACGTTGGACATAATAAGTAATGTAGTTGTGATAACACAACTGAGCACTGCTAGTATGCTGTGGGCCTTATATGCATAATTAAATCCTTTCCACACGCTAGCCAATTTTGACATATTGTGCATATTCCTACCATTATTCAGGCCACTGTGGTGGCATTGGCATAAGGTGGCTCTAATTGGATTATAATGGGAATAATAGGCAATGTGGAGAGCCATCCCTGTTGTATTGGTGACCCTGATGATGGCCTGAGGAAAGGTAGCCATATCTGGCATATTTTTAGCATTCTTGTCTGAATGTAGGCCAATATGGTGGAAATCTCTGGCAGCTGTTGTCAACTCAACCCTTGCGATGAGCATCTTGGTGGTAACTTACTTTTAGTGGCTACTCCTAATACATTTGTGATGCATGTGCTTCTTAAGCAGATTCTGTAGGAAATAATAGATTTTATGGTGGCTTCTGGTATTAAAATATGTGTTTTTACAGGAAATGTAAAGCTGGTGTTTTGGGACAAGATTAGTGCATTTCTGTAATTTATTTAGAGCTTATATTTTAGTGGTGATTCATATTGCGCTGTGGCATTTGACTGAAGCTATTGCCTTGGTACAAGTGGGTCGTTGCTGCTAAAGCTCTAAATTCATTATTATTCTCTTTTATAAAAAAAAGTACTAGGTTTTAACAACCATCTTGTAGAAGATGTTACAATCCCACCACTATTCAGCATACATGTAAGTTCAAAAGCATACCAACTTAGCAGCCTTTGGGTACATTGAACCTTTGGGACATCATGTTCCAGTTCTGGGCTTTCATTTTAGGAATCCTTGTTTTTTCAGCTGTGCTAGTCCACTAATTCTGTTGAAATGAACCATGACTAAAACTACCAGAATGCACATTGTTGTTAACAAAAAATGCCCAGGACTGGAAATGGTGTCCCTAGAGACATTGGGGCCGATTCCGATTCGGGCAGGAAATCTCTCCGACCGAGCCGGACCCGGAGAGATTTCCGACCGAATCGGACTCTAGCAGCCCGACCGAACGAGTACGATGCGTACGTATGCTATCGGACTCGATTCGGTCGGACTCCCATTGAAGTCAATGGGAGCCGGACGTACAACGCGTACGCGGGCTCCCATTGACCCAATGGGTGCGAGGCAAACAAGGGTGCCCCCTACAGCGGGTAGGCCTCGAAGCGACTCGCGGCGTACATGCACAGGTAGGGGGGACCCATGGGTCCCCCCTGTGTGCGACTCACGCGGCTACGCGTACAGGGGGGTCCGACTGCTCTTTCGAGCCGGACGGCGTGAGTCGGTCGGACTGCTCGCGGCGCGCAGCGTACTTGCCCGGCCGGGGAACGTCTCCATCGCGCGGTGCGAGGCGTGTCCGTGCGAGTCGGTCGGAGCGCTTCGGACCCGCGAACAAGTCGGTCGGCGATTTCGCGTGCGCTCGCATCGTACTCGCTCGGCCGGACGCACGTACGAATCGGTCGGGAAAGAGGGCTCCGAATCGGATCCGGTTAAGCCGAATCCGATTCGGTGCCCTACCGGCCGAGATCGGAATCGGCCCCATTGTGTCATCTTGTAACTGTTATGAATTGGGTTACTGGTTGACTGGGAAATGAGCCATGGTCAAGCAGTAACCACAGTTCTAGTCAGGGTATGGCACAAGCAAACCCCAAATTAACCTGTTCTCACCATCTGGTAGCTTGCCACAGAGCAGTCAGGCTTAACTTAGAGACAAGGTGCAAAGAATGTGTGCAATACTTCAAACAGTGAAACAATGAAAAAAACACACAAAAATATCCAACACCAGGTTAGGAAAATAGAGCTTTATTTAATAAATAAAACAAGACCAAAACGACAAAAATCTAAACAGTAGAACAGTTATGAATTTTTAAAGAATAAACTGCAATATAGCGCCTAAAAGCATAAAACACCTACAGCAGCAAACTGGTTGCACTGAACTGAGTCAAAGTCAAAAATATAGGCCAACCGCAATGGAGCGCGGTCGGATACAGTCCCAGATTATTCCCGCTGAAGATTTACCTTCCAGGTTTTGGGCAAAGAATCCCATTCTCATTGGAGAGGGTCGCAGGGAGCAAAGAGAGCGTCACGGGCGGTGGTCAGCGAGGCACGAACAGGAGGATGGGCGTCGCGGGCGGGCAGGCAGGTGATTTGCACTGGTGGTCCTCTGCTGGTGATCGATGCTTGCTGTGCGAAGAGATGGTCTGGGGGTGGCTCGCGCTGAACTTCAGTGCGAGCGGCGTGGTTACAGTGCGAATGGGCATGTTAATGAGCAGCTCAATGGCTTGATTTAAGAGCCCGCTGATCCACACCAAGGGCCCAGGACCTGAGGGACACCACTTGGGGGTCAGGAATTTGCTGCAGTTGGGTCCAGGAGTTTGATCTTGGGATATGATATCTATTTATATCACTGAAATTATGATGGTTAGAGCAGTAATAAAAATATATGCACGTTTAGTACGGTTTAAATAACATTTATAAATAGGGAATGCTCACTGCAGTTCCAAAATAAGATTCATTGATCTGGTGCTTAGACTGACATGGTGCGCTCTTAAGAAAGTCATAAAATACATAAATCAGCTTTACAGATTACATATTTATGCCGAGAAATGTGTTGAGGTAACATAAGGGTTTTCCCAACAACTTGTTTTAACTAACCACTATGGAATTCAGGCCAGTCAATACTCAGAGTTTGGGAAACTGCCTTCCTAAAAAAGAAATGTTGGTGCACCATTTTGATGACGAATAAATGAATACGTCTCATTCTGCTGTGCAGTGGAAAGTATGTATTTCATAGAAAAATCTACAAGCTATTCAATTCCTTTATTGCTACACGTGGATGTCAATTACGGGTAACAACTGCTAAACCTGGCTTTCTCTTAGGCACTCCTTATACAGCCCTTGCTACCCCTGATGTCATGGATCAAAGACAAGAACAGAAAGCAAACAGGACTCTAAGAGACCTGCATACTTTCTGTACTTTCCACTCGTTGCCATTCAAATGGCCCCCAATTGCAAAAAATACGCTATCAGTGAGCTAAAGGTCGGCAAGGACTAATCCCTGTGATATCATTTGGAGTCAAAGAGAGTGTGTTGTGATTTCTGCTAACAAAGGCATTTTCTTGAATTGCATTCATGTTTTTAGGACAGGAATGTCACCTGCATGAGATACTGTCATGTCCTCTGTCTTGTGTGATCTTGATTTTTTTTAATTTTTGGTCATGTTACACGGTAATCGTGTGTGCGTGCATTGACCTAGGCCCAGCCTGATGACAATGATAGGTTCTAGACCTAGACCTGAGCAGGGACGGTTGCACCAAATGCACCCTCATAGTGACAGGGACTACAGCCCCTGTAGAGGGATGGATGGAGTTCGGTGATGGCAGCTCACTGTGTTAATGAATTATAGTGACAGACCTTTTTACCTACTCACAATGAACCCTGAATTTGGAAGACGACATCCTGTGTGATGTGCGTGTGTGCTACAGTTAGTAGTATGTGTGCACGTATGATACAGCTTTGCGGTTTCCATCTTCGAAGCCTAGAGCCTGGACCAGAGTACAAAATGGAGGCGAGGTTGCTTTCTCGAGACAACATTTGTGAAATGCTGGCATCCCCTAGATAGGAGAGGAGAGCACTAGAAACTGAGAAGATAGCAAGGCTTTCTTTAGAAGTGCCAGAACCCTTGTTGATATATGGGGCTTTAAATTACTTTGACTGCAGCTGCCATTAGTTAGATGGCAGGGAGTACAGGGTGAGGACTGCAGTATATGTTTTTAGGGGAGTAGTCCTTTGAGGTGGCACAGATTCTTGTCTTTATTCCTGATCTCTGTGAGGTATGGTAGTAAATAGCTGAGTGCAGCCTGCTCTCACCTCCTTGCACTGGTGTGCTGGGCATTCCATCTGGAGACTGTCCTGCTTGACATAACTTCCTTGTATACAAAGACATGGTCTAGAAGGTGGCCAGGAAACATGACAGGGGAACTCACCCAAACCAGTTTTAAGGAAGCAGACCTGGAATATACACATCCTCTGTCTGCAAAATTGATATAAAGATGGGAGCTCAATACCCATCATTTTTCGTTGTTGTGTTCTCTTCTACTGAGAAGCTGGTAGTCTGCATATTACTCAGGGACTACTATGCAGCCATGGGTGGGTGTCACACTGACAGCCATCTCCCCAGAGGTGAGGGAACTCGCCTGAAGTCCGATATGAAAAAGGAATTACTGACTTTCGTGGGTGCCCTGATGTCCAGCTTCTGAGTGATGGAAGGAATTTCCAACCCTGGAAGAGGAGCGGATAATGGAAGGGACTGCTGCAATTAACTCTGGCATATGGTCCATCCAACAGACTCACTGAACAGGAGTGCTAAAGGAATCGCTGGATTGGGCAGTATGACCTTCATCAAATGCCCCAGAAGAAGCTGCCAGACCCCTAGAGTGGAGTGTCCATGGAGTGGGCTCAACTGAAGCTGGGATAAGCATCTGCTGGTGGCCCATGTGCCTCATAAATAGACTGGATGACCACGGCACTGCCAACTATGCCAATGGGACGGGACCAGTCCTGAAGACTAAGGGGCTCGTTATGATGTCGGTCGGAGTTGCCTCTGACCGACATCGCTGTGGTCTCAGGACCGACCGACCTCTGGTCAGTGGTCCCAACACCGCAATTACGATGCGACCGCACATGGTGTGGTCGCAAGCTCGCATTTCTCTATGGGAGCTTGTGCTGCGGTCAGAAACCATCACAGCACAAGCTCCCATAGAGAAATGGGAGTGTCTGTCAATCCCTGCACTGTGTGGCAGGCACTGTAACAGTGCAGGGATTAACAGGGGGCGCGATTTGTGCTCCCAGGCCCCCCACTGGAGGTCGCTGAGGCATGGGGGCCCTGCTAGAGGCCTCCAAAGTGGCTTTCCAACAGGCTTTTCATGTCAGACAGCCCGACATGAAAAGCCTGTCGGAAACTGACATCATAATCCCCGCGGCGGAAACACCGCTCATAGGGAATATGTGCGTCTCCGACTGGCCGACGGGCTGCTTGAGCCTGTCGGAAGCCAGTCGGTCCGACCCGCCAGTTTAAACTCCGACCGCCTTCATTGTAATTTATCGGACTTTAAACCTATGATGTCGGTCGGTGAGCCTCTGACGAGCGGTCAGATGCTCACTGACCAACATCGTAATAGGGCCCTAAGTGATCTGAGGGGTGCCTCGTGAAGAAGCAAGGTTGTCACCCTCAGGGACTGCATGCCAACAATAGCGCCTGACATCTGCCACCCTGAAAAAACATAATTTACGGGTGTGTGGTCGGCGTGCCTCAGAAGAAAGAGGAATATTATCTATATGGGGCTTCCTAGAAAGCTCACTAACAGACTACAAAGGGTGCAAAATCAGGCAGCCAAACTATGCCTGCACTTGAGAACATGTACTCACACCAAACCTGCAATAAATTTTCTCCATTAGCTCCGGTGAATTCAAGGATACACTTCAAAATAATCGGCTATCCACAAGTCTTACTGGAAAAAGGTCCATATTGTCTCCAAAATGTGGATCCTCACTGTACACCTGGTAGGAATCTATGGTCGGCCAATTTACAACTTATGCAGCTCTGCACCATCAAACGACTGAAACAGAGAGACAGATCACTGGCAGTCCAGGCTCAGAAATTCTGGAACTCCTTGATTCCCACCCTGAGAACAAAACTTATTGAATCCCACCCTGAGAGCAGACCCCAATCACTTCCATTTCAGAAAACCTTCAAAACCTTCAAACACTCTTCAAGACAGTGTTTCACTAAAACAGGGCTTAATAGGTGCAATGAATATTGGTTTTGGTGGAAGCAATGATACATTTTAAGATACTCTGTGCCATCCACAAGTCTTACTGGAACAAAAGACCAGTTTTTCTAAAAGACGTGGATCCTCACTATTCTCCAACCAGGAATCTTTAATCAGCCAGTTTCCACCTTATGAAACTCCACACCGTCAAATGAGTAAAACACAGAGGCAGATCAAGGCAAGCCCAGGCCCAGAAACCCTCGAACTCCTTGAATCCCACCCTGAGAGTAGAACCCAATCACTTCTATTTCAGAAAACCTTCAAAAACTCTTCACCGCAGTGTTTCACTAAAACTTGCCTTAATAGGTGCAGTGTTAATTTCCATACCTCAGAATTGGGGATGCAAGTGTACAGTGGCGACTCCTTCGCTAAGGCGGAGGAGCGTCGCCTCACAAGAAAAATAAAATGATAATAACGCCAGGTGATTATCATTTTTTTTTTCCCTAGCGGATCTCCTGATGCGGTGCGGTGCGGTGCGGGGTGGGGCGGGTCTGGGCTGGGCTGCCCAAAGAGCAGGGGAGGAGTGGTGGCACTCCCCAAGTGCGCATGACTGCTTGGCTGTCCGTCTTGGGCCCGCCACACAGTCCTGCGCACTCTGCATGTTCCCCACCAGGCTGTAATGCACAGCCTGGTGAGGAACATGCCCAGCCTCCCATTCTCCTTCTGAGTGCCGAGCCACATCGCTCAGACCAATCACGACGCTGCTATCAGCAGCGTCGTGATTGGCTAGAGGAGTCTGGAAGCCTGGGTGCTTCCTGTTCCTGCGTCGGCAAGAAGGACGGAGGAGAGGCGGCTGCCGGTAAGTTAAGCTTTTTTTCCATTTCTCTCTCTTTTTTTTAACCCTCCCCCCCACCGCACCATCACTGTTGCCCGGTAATAACCGCTACTGCAAGTGTATAATATCGGATATGGGTCAAATCCAGCATTTGAATGTTACAGTGCTCTAAAGATACAGTAAGGTAACATCTATACTATTGGTATATAGAACTTAAGATTAAATAAATACATACATTGCAACGTGTGTTATTTATAGTGTTCGGGTGAAGTGTGGGATAAAGTGCTATATACAAAGACAGTTATTTCTATTATTGCATGGGTGGACTATATGATATGCATGCGTAACAAGCAAGATATGAGTTTGGCTGCATGCCATTCCATCTTTAACTACATTTGCACCCATTGATCGATTCTGGGTTTACAATTGTGTTTTTTTAACATTTGTAATTTTAAGAACGAGGAGTTTCAGTGATCAAAGAACAACCACTTCAAATGTCGCCTAAAGTGCTTGCCTAGACCGCATTTTGGATTTATTTTACTGCGGCTAAAGTAATTTATACTTGTTGGTCATCAGCTCAGAACGACTTCATGCCTTTATTTTTGTTTCCAAGTATATATCTGTCACCATAAAACATTAGCCCATCCAGTATGAGCGTAAACGTATACATTGTTTACCCCTACCAGAGTTAGAAAGGCAGCTGGAATGTTGATTCCAGTGGAAGCACTAGGAAAACAAAGCGTGCCCTTCCTGTTTGTCCCTAAGTCTTCGAATCCTGAGCGTCTCCTTCGTCTAACTCGATCCTCATTAACGGGTTAATTTGATTCCTTCCTGGGGAGTTCAGCGGGACTCGCCTCCGAACTTAAGGGAAATAATGTCGCGGGGTCTGCCGGATGGAGTTAGCTAAATACCCGGGCGACACTGATATACTCTTAATTAGTCTGTTAAGGGGTAACCACAAGTGCCTCGTGATGGCAGCAGGAAGTGAGGCAAGACATTCGAGATGCTCCTCTTTCCCGGTTCAAGGCGAAGTGATGCAAGATCATCAGATACCCGAGTTGTTGTTACAACTTTTTTTATTGACCTTTTTTGTTCGTACGGGGCCGTTTCAAGTGGATAGTGGCTTTGCAACAAATACCAGTGAGCAAATTAGCAGTACATTTGCAGTAATTCGTGGTCACATGGTTATAGAAATGAAAAAACCCAGAAGAGAAGATAAACTAGGAACTGTACGTATGAAATGTAAATGTGCCTAGAAGGTGGGATCGTGTCGCAGCAGTGCACTGTTTGAGTAGTGCAGAATTTCTTTTTCAGTAAATATCTCTGTACCTCGATTTGTCTCTTCAAAAGTTGTAGGTCTCTACTTTGAAGTCAAGCCACCGTTCTACTGCATGTTGTTGTCTCAATAGGCCTAATTCGCTCTGATCTCGCAGAATATTCGTTTATTGTGCTCTGATGCACAGTGTACCCTGCCACAAGGCAGAACAGATTGTTTTTTAATTATTTCTAACCAAGTCTATAAACATAGTAGAAACACTAGTTTTTCTATAATGTCTCTAGCATAGTTGTTAAAAGGTTCTCTAAACCTCCATGCTATAGATATAATGGGAAGACTAAGGGCATTATTAGGTTTCGGGAAAGCTCTAAAGGGGAGGTGCCCCCTTCATCAAACACATGGGTTACCCACCCAAATTAGAGCCGGGGAAACTGCAGGGTTTCTGTTGGTGGAGCCTCGGCTAGAGTTCCTCATAACCAAGTGGTCTGTCTCACAGGATCACCAGGTCAGAATGGCGGACCATCTGCCCTCTTTAACATAAAAGGCAGCCTTCTTGCAAAGTCTTTTCTACCAATGTTAAGCTTACTTACCTGTCTTGATATACAGGTGATATACAGGTAGTCTGGCTTGGTAAATTGAGGACAGTGAAACCCTAACATTCAACAACCAATTGGGATATCTTCCATTTCCAGGAAACATAGGGGCTTATTTACAAGCCCCTTGCGCCACTTTTGCGTAATTTTTAACATGGGAAAAATGACGTACGGGTGGCGCAAGGGGCTTGTAAATAAACCCCATAGTTTATAGAATGCCTGAATTTTTCAGTGCATTTGGAGTTATTTCCAGCCACAAAGATTAGCTCAGTTAGCTTACCATTTTCCATTTCTGCAGCCTTGTGAGTGATGGTTGAACCAGTTGTTGGGAATTCTCAAGATTTTTGTTCAAAACGTATTTTTATTTTAGAAAAAAAGGAATTACGTTCACCCTTATTTTAATGTTGAATGCATATTAATTGTAGGCATGGTGGAAATAAAAAACAGTACTCAAAGACATTTTAACAGAGGTAAGAGAAACTGTCGCAGACAATGCTGGGCTTGAAGTGATTGTGGCAGGGGACTTTAATTTAAATCGAATACTTCCACCTGCGGATTCGGAGCTTGATTCTTTAGCTGCCATGCTGAACATTCCAATGGTTATGGCAGCTAATCAGAAACTGGAGAGCTATGCACCAAACCGCTTACGTGCTTTAAGTCTCAGGAATATGAGATTGCCATGGCAGTTTATGCACTTTTGTACAGGATCAGACTTCAATGGATACCCTTGCAACTTTACTCACATTTCAAGGTAAAGGCTCGTGGCTCTTGACAATATTTTCCTTTCTCTCTAGCTATTCTCGCAAAAATCGGGTGGAAATCCCATAACCAGGCTGCAACATGATCATTTCCCCTCGGAATGGATTTGGATAATGAGGTAGGTAAGGGTTAAGGAATTGCTACAAGGGGAGAATCTTTAGAAGAAGCTCAAAATGAAACAGTAAAATGGATACCCACCATAGAAAATTTACATGACAACTAGATGGAAGGATTGTTATAGGACCGTGTGTGAAGAATTTAAAAGACAATCTCTCTACAGATTAAGGTCATAATTTGGTCAAAACTCTTACATCAACTGAGGTATCACCTCGCTGTTTCTACATAAAGATCGACTGCTAAATTAGAAGCACAAAAAAGCACAGTATGGTTTAGCAGTAAACTAAAAGAGAAAAGGCAGAACATTCATAACACCCTAAGATCTCTGACATACTCCCTTACTCTTGAATATATCAACTCCATTTAAAGGAAGTAAAAAGGTTATGGCAAAAGGACCTTTGGATTAGAAATCAAGAATGCATAGAGCGACAACCAAAATATATTTATTCTACATTTACACAAAGAGATCTGAGGCAATTCTGGCTCCTTATAAACAGATTTGAGAAAGTGAGCAGAGGTGCCAGCAATGTTAACCTTGATAAATGGGTAGATCATATTAAATCATTATATTTTAACGCCACTGTGTGCAAATTGGAAGATAAATGTAGGCCACTGGTTCTTGCTCATCTATGGGTTCTTTGCGCACTGAGGGTGGCCACAGGTCTTCCTCACAGTGGCGGCTCCTCGAGGAGTGCTGTGGGGCGGGGCAGGGTGAGGAGTAGTAAACTCCGGCAGACGGCCGAACGGAGTTGAGTAAATAAATAAATAAATAAATAAAACGAATTACATTGCGCGCTGCATCGCCAATTTAGCGTTGCATCGCGCACCATGTAATTTGTTTTATGTATTTATTTGTTTACTCAACTCCGTTCGGCCGTCTGCCGGAGTTTACTACCCCCCACCCTGCCCCTCCCCCGCCCCGCCTCACCGCCTCGCAACACTCCTTCCTCATTGCTGCCACTGCTTCCTCATTGTTTGTGGTACAAATAATTTTAGCCGATTTGGGAGGCAGGAGGTAAAATGAAGCACCATCATCCAATGATGATTTTTAAGGAAGGCATACAGCTTTAGGGGGGTGGTTGTGTCCACTGTTTAATGCAGCCTTTGAAATGGCAATAATCCCAAGTTCTTGTTAAAGATCAGGCTTACCCTCTATATTTAAGAAAGGCAACCCAGAGGACCCAAGAAAATAAAGGTTGGTTACTCTACTGGATGTTGAGGCAAACGTGTAACCAAAACCTTTGCTGAAGGAGCTAAAAGAATGGTTAGCTGACAGATATTTTACTCCCTTTTTTCAATTGCACTTCCATGAAATGGGTAGTAGATTAGATAATCTACTGGTGGTTTCTACTCTTGCTTGTCATTATGTCCAAATCATCGAGGATAAGCTGTATGTCTGTTACATTGACTACATCACAGGTTTGTGTGGTGAGGACATTGAATTGCTATGGAATAAACTATGCAAATGGGTGATTAATAGCACACCCCTGACAGCCATTCGGCCATTTATAGTCACACCTGGGTGTAATTAAAATGTGGTAAAGGCTCAGTTCTGTTGGACAGCATGTACCCCAACAAGGGTTTAAAAGATGGGTGTGTTTTAGCTCCCCTTGCTTTTACGCCTCTGCTTGGCAGACTGGGACCCAGGTTTGGTAACATGAAGGCTTTTCCTCCACAGTTGATGGGGCAGCATTTACGTATCCTGTCCTGAGCAGCTGATACTGCGATAATAGACTGTCTGAGGATTCGACTCCAAAGGACTTGAAATGCACAGAATGTTTACAATCAGGCTTAAACACTTCATCTCAATAGCAGTTGTAGTCTTTTAAAAATGAAGGGTAGCTGGAAGGCTTAAAAACGTCATCTCAATAGCAGTTGTAGTCTTTTAAAAATATGAAGGGTAGCTGGAAGGTTGGAAGCAAAGTAATTCATCCCACAAGTATTTCCAACTGTTTAGGATTTTAGTTGTGAGACCTTAGGTCCCCAAGAAACCATTGAGCTAAATTAAAGGCAAGTTGTTTCACCATACATACGCTCATAGCAGATTATATGCGAGGCGTCATAGTCCTTCAGCACTTCCAATTATTAAGATAATTGAAGTAAAATTATTACTATCATTTATCTGTGGCCTAGGGCTGGATGAAGCCCATTGTAATATTTGTAGAAACCTAGTTACATTTCTCAATTTAGAAGCATAGCTATGCCTTTACTAGTTTCCTTTGTGGAAGTAAGCCAGCTGCCACTGCCAGTACAGTTCTCCCTTCTGCTTCTCTCTGCACCGGATTGTCAGACTTCTTTCAGGACAAAATCCAAGCCATATATACCACCTTTGCCTCCCCACAGACTACCTCAGAGCCTACGGCTTAGCCGGTCAGCAATGATGCGCTGACCACATTCCGCCCTCTCTCTCTTGATGCTTCGTTGCAAAAACTTTAAACTTGCAAATCTGGGTCACCCGGCGATCCCTGTCCGGCACAATTTTTTAAACTCTTGGCACCATGCATTAATGCCCCACTGAATCAGATCTGGAATTCCTCTTTGAGCTCAGGAATTTTCCCTGCAGTGTGGAAACAGGCCTATCTCCTGCCGATCCTTAAAAAACCAGATGCTGACGCTGCTGCATTTAAACATTTCAGACCCATCTCCCTATTACCGGCACCAGCAAAAATTCTCGAACAAATAGTCCAAGAGCAACTCTCCAACCATGTGGAATCTAGGAATCATTTTCATGACTCTCAATCCGGCTATAGCACAGAGACTGCCCTCCTTGATTATCCGAGAGTGTCCGCGAGAGCATCGATTTGGGCAAAGCAGCTATGCTTGTGCTACTCCACTTATCCGCAACGTTTTGACATGGTTGCCCCCTCCATTCTTATGGATAGATTAAGAGACATGGGTATTCAAGGCACGGCCTTGTCCTGGATCCAGTCCTTCTTGGGTAACTGGTCTCAACAAGTCTTTCTCCGCCCTTTCATCTCTGATGAGAAACACTTGCTCTGCGGAGTTCCTCAGGGATCTGCCTTGAGCCCGCTCCTCTTCAACACCTACCTCTCACCACTTGCGGCGTTGGTGGAATCATGCACGGTGAAGGTGGTCTCCTACTCAGATGACGCCCAACTGGTGTTCTCCTTTGAGGAGCAATCAGAAGCTGCCTTTGCTAATTTTAGAAATTGCCCGAGTAACATCTCGGCCTGGATGTCACTGAACTGTCTCAAGCTTACCTCGGATAAAACCGAGGTACTCTTTTTCAACCAAAAATCCCCTCCCTCCCCGGCGCTTTGGTGGCCACAGGAGATGAATCCTCCTCCTGAGCCCGTAGACTCAGTGAGAAATCTGGGCTTCAGATTCGACAATGAACTCTCCTGTAAAACCCAAATCAGGCAAATTTCCTCGTCATGCTTTGGGAAGCCTCGCACGATGAGGAAATTCCTCCACTTTCTTCCTCTGAAGTGCCGAAGAACAGTAGTCCATGCCCTAATCACGTCCCACCTGGACTATGCCAACAGTCTCTATCTGGGTCTCTCCGCCTATCTGACTCAGGGTTTGCAGATTATACAAAATGCGGCTGCCAGATTGATACCTTTCCGCCACTCGATTACCCCCCACCTGAGAAACGTACACTGGTTACCTGTGACTAAGCGCATTGAATTCAAGGCCCTTACCCTGGCATTTAGAGCATTCCGGGGTCTAGGCCCGGCATACCTGAGAGCCATACTCCAGCACTACCATCACGACCGAACCCTGAGATCCAACCATCAGTGTCTCCTTGCCATTCCCCGTTTTCGTAAGGCCAGGACAGGGGGCAGAGCCTTTGCGGTTAGAACCTCTAAACTTTGGAATTCCCTACCACTCTCCATCCGCTTATCAGAGACAGAACTCACTTTTCGGTGTGCCCTAAAAACCTGGTTCTTCACCAGCATCTAGTCCTTTTGCTCCTGTCATTAGCCGACTGCCTCAGCGCCGGGACACCCCCGTTGGGGGTAGCTGTGCGCTCTACAACTCCTTAACCCCTTCGGTGCTCATGACGAGCTCAGCTCGTCATGCTGCGCAGTGCTCGTGTGCGCATGACGAGCTGAGCTCGTCATGAACCCGTTCACTCAATGAAACGCCCCGCACAGGGCGAAAATCGGCCGCGCACCGAAGGGGTTAAATAAAATAAATAAAAAATAAAGGTGTTTCACCTCTTAATCAATTTAATGCTAAAAGCCATGAATAATAGACAGTCTAGTGAGGAAAATAAAGTCAACCTCCTCTTGTTTGGGACCACTGCAGCACCCCACATTGTGGAACAGTGATGATGTATCCACAGATGGAAGCCAGGGTAACTGCAGGCGGCCACAGTAGCAGAAGACAGCCTCTAATTATTCTGAAGTGTAGCCTTACAGGTGAGATGGCTGTGGGGCTTTTCATCTATCACCGTACCTCACAAGGAAGTGTGTGTGTGTGTGTGTACGCATCGTGTGTGTACGCGTCTCTCTTTCTCCCTCTACTTCTTTTAATCCTTTTATGATATTAGTGAGTACCTTAGTGTCTGATCTGTGTTACAGTCATATCAGAGATTAGATATTCATTTACAACAGGATAGAAATACATATTGTTGTAGGGATTCTGCACATACACAGAGCTATGCACAGGATAATAGGACCTCGGAGTATAGTGGTGAGCCAACCATGCCCCTTAGTACCCACAATCCCAGTCCGACTAGCTTTAGCGTCTCTTTCGCAGCGCAGCTACCAATCATTAGACAACCCAGAACACGGTCTCTCTCAGGACTCGCGGGAGCAAGAACACTCTTTCATAACTCACTCATACTTGTCCACAACGCGCGTAATAAGAGACACAGTATAGTTTAAAATGTTTATTTCAACTATCGTGCTCTAAGATACAGTACACATGCCAGTACTATCAGCATAATGATAAAATAATAAGCATGGTTACAATTCCATAGAATACAAACGGGGACAGCATTTTATAAAGACAGTGGATATAGGGCTAAATAGCCTTACCACCCTCCCCGTGCTAATCAATAGTTTATTATAAAAATAGAAGACCTCTGGGCTTTGTCGGACGGACCCCCATACCTCAATATCTAGATGCAAGGTTTACATCATCAGACAAGCACAGCTCTTCTCCCCTGGAAAGGTTTTTCTCCAAGTGCTACAAACAGCGAGATCACAACATTAAAAGCACACAAATTTCTCCAGTGCAGCTGTATTCTGTGTTATGTCTAAGTGCGAGGGACTGACCAGATCAGCAAGAACAAGGGACGTTGTTTTTCGACCTTGTACATGTTGTGCAGACGAAACCCACAGGGAACAGGAGAAAAGGTGAAAGGCAAAAAGGCAGACAGTTCTAATATAGCCGGGCACAAGCAGAGGCTGGAAAACAAAGTCACAAAGTAACGTGTGCAAAAAGGCATCATGGCAGCCAGGCCTAAGCTAATTTAGCAAATGTAGGCAATGAGGCCACAAACCACACTACACCCTCCCCTGGTCAGTCCATAGGCCAAGACAGAGGACGAAGACAGAGTTCAAATAGATGGAGCAGAATGCAAACATCTAAGCATGAATAATCCCCAATGAAGGACAGTGAGAAAAAAAAAAAATCCAGAACAGCAGGACGCAGCATGCGAAGGACCTTAATCCAATAGTGTGTAAGTGCAGAAAAACGCCACACCTTCCAAGAGGACATCATTGGTATTGTCTGAAAAAAGAGACGCCATCCAGTTCAACAAATCAAAACTGCACTCATGGTCCTCACATGAGGGAGCAGTGATCAGCATTGCGGGACAACTTGCATGATTCTCAACATAACTTTGTTGTAGGAGAGTCTGAGCAGCCGCCCAGACATCCCATTGCTCCAAAATTCCAAGTGTAGCCACACGCGCCATAAAGCCATCGCCGGAACAGTCCCGTTCATGGGCCACTAAGGGACCCATTAACTGGCCAAAATCTGGGTCCGACAGAGACGTACTGGAAAGGCAAAAATCCAAGGACCAAGAGAATGGACATCTTAAGCAAGACATCACAGGTTGCACGCAAGTGAAATACGCAAAGTGAGAAGAAAGTCGATATGACACGCTGAGTGTCGCTAAGGGCAGGATGCCGAAGCTGAGAAGCATGCGTTCACGGAGCATCCGGAGCCGACCGTGGTCGAGGAGGCCCCCAGGAAGTGCATCCATTGCGTAGCAAACAGACCAAACGCAATATACCAGCCGCTAAGGCGAGGATCAACGGAAAGCCGCCAAAGACGCTGGAAAAAATAGAATGAATAAAAGCCGGTATTACACCAAATATAGTTTGAAAGGAGGTAACAAGGCCAGAGCCCACAACTTTAAAAAAGTGCACAAGACCTTCGGTGCGAGATGCATTGAAAACGCGGTGAATCAGTTCACCGAAATGTTGTGGGAGGTTTGTGTTCAAAAGGGCCTGTATCTCACTGTGGGTACTAGCCACCTGGAGGATAAATGTCTCCCGTGCGGACGTGAGCATAACCTCCTGGTTTAATAATAGCGCCTTTATTCTGCTCAATTTATTGAAATCTGCCTTCAAAGTCGGAATGGAAGGCCAAATGGAACTATCTATTATGTCGTGCGGGGGAGGAAAAAGCACATTTTTGCAACACACAACGCGGTGGGAAACTGTTACAATATAGGGGATGCCGGCCAGCATTCCACAGCAGTCCTGATTATTCAGAAGGAGATAGCTACCATTTGCAAGCACAGTGAAAGTAGGTGATATAGCAGGAGCAGGAATGCCCTTTAAAACACAAGCAAGATTCGGAGCCAAAACGTTACAAGCCCCGTGCAATTTAATGTTTTTACAAATGAGGGAATGACCCACTGCAGAATCGCAAGACTCCCCTGTGAGAAAAACCTCTTTTCCGTCCCTAATGCACCTGTACATGAAAGGCAGGGACCAAAGTTCATGCAAGAAGGCACTGCCTAAGGGCTGAAAACGGCCAACAGGATAATGTTTCATGCAGGAACTGAACTCAAATAAAGAAAAAGGCAAAGCGATAACCCCGTGTACTAGCCACACAGCAGAGTCCAACTCCGCCACAGAGAATGGTAACGGCTCTATCTTCTCGATATGTAAGAGAGTGTATGTTGCATCTTTCATGGACAAGAATTGCTGTTTGTCAGTTAAATTAAACGGTAAGAATAAGGCAGACGTGTTTAAAAAATGCCAAGGAACTTTACCCATTTCAGTGTTTGCAAAGTCCATGCAAACTGCATTACTGAACGCAATTGATTCTGACCATGATATAACACAGACACATCATCCTGTACAATATCAACAACAGACGAAACAATATTCTCTAATGTGTAAATGCGGGAAGACAGGGTATTAATACTATTGTCAACAACAGCAAGCACTTTTTCTAGATTTGCTTGATCGATTTCCCGAAGACGGGAAGCAGCTTCAATTTGTGAAAGCTTCCAGAGTTCATTGTAGGTTTCATAAATGAATCTCCTAGGTCGAGGACCCCGAGGCCCCAGAACAAAATCGGACAGATCAATGTTGCCTGCTAGGAGGGATAAATGTTCTTTTACAGAATCTAAGGAAGAGTGCTGCAACCACTGTTTACACAGTTTACCAACAGAATATGTGGTAACAGTACGAGAGTCAGAAAACCTCGGATCTGGCTTATCCTGTTTGTAACCAGGAGCTGAGTCATGAAAACGCAGTTGGCAGGCATCTGATGCTACGGGCCAGGCCAACCAGGGTGACTGAACAATCGTCGAGATATTAAACGAATTGTTTTGAAACAAAGCTTGCAAATTGGTTAGGGATATATTAAAATGCAAGCTTTCATTGGGAGTGGAAGACAATGCGGGAATGGAGGGTGCATTCAATTGATTAGAAGTAGCCAAACCCCAACATGTCGTTTGATAGATCGTACTATTTAAAAATAAAATCTGGGCCGGGATTAGGCAAGCACGGTGTAAGGCTTCCGTACCTCGGACCTGCCATGATTTAGTGCCCCAAATAGACTTTAAGTCAATGGTGTCCTGCCAGTGTTCATAACCACCCACTGCTAATGTCTTCAAAAAGGAACCCGAATATAGTAATTTGGAGTGGGTCAACATGATCTTCTTATTGTACGAAAGGTTCAATTTAAAATAATAGGACCCAGGGTTCGACCTATCAAAATCTGTAAAATAAGTACCGTTATTTCTAAGAGTTTGGGAGCTACCTGGCAAAGGGGTCGGACAATGTTCCCATTGAGTGTAATTAAAAGGACCCCGAAGAGTACTTGGTTTATGGAGAAAATGGTCACCTCAATGCTGGTAACAGTATAAGTCTGCATAACTTGCAGAATTTAAATACAGATCTTCAGCATTAAATGCAGCATAATATTTCAAATCAGAAAATAACGATTCAACTGCATGCACATCCCAATCGTCAGGATGAATATTACTTTTAACGACATCACCCATCGAAACACGAAGGACATTTGGTACATTAATAATCTCGGTTGGTCCATGAATTTGGAAATTTACCGCATCCCATACGATGCCATCATCGACTGGGAAAGCTGAAATGTTCACAAATGTGTGGTCACGCTTCATGACGTGAGATGAAGAATGTGGAGACAAAGTTCCAGCGACACAGTTCACTGCAGAGCGTTCTGGTAAATAGTGACCATTAATGAGCAAGAAGAAAACTGTCACAAAGCCAATGGACATGAACAGAAAAATCAGGAACAGTACCAACCAGATGTATGCCCATGGTGGGACCAAAAAATTGTCTCTGAACCAGGATACAAAAATACTGAAGCTGGACGGGATAAGTGATGAGGTGGAATCCTAATCAAATGAAAAACGGGCTGGGCTCAGTGGTGTTGTTGGTAAATGAGCCACCGACTCGGTGGCGGGATAGGTGTATTCGGTCTCCTCGTTGCAGGAGGAAGCCGTGAAGTCGAGCAGGCGATCAGGCAAATTGACCATCTCAATGGCAACATCAGTGTCCGTGTGGGCTGGAGGGCCATAAACCTGAGCCCTAGAAATGGCTGGACATGAGACCGCAGGTGTTACACTATTCAGGATCGGCCAGACGTTGTAGCTTGACATTGTCCACTGAGATGTATCTGTTGTCCTTGCGACCAGGAAGCGGTGGTAAGATGACAGTACGAGTACCCTTCAAGCCAAGGACTGGAACCGGTGCACGATAAGAGGGGCCAAATTCTTTTTTGTTCTCCATCTTCTCTCGGACCAGTTCTCCAACCGTCGGAAGCCAGCCGGCAACCGGAATCTGCAACGCAGCATCAGTGGCTGAAGGCAAGTGTTCATTAGCAAGATTGTCACGAGCTCCTCGTAAGTCCTGTAACATAGTAGAATGATTATCTACGTCAAAGATTGCGGCTTTTGCCGCCATGTCTAGACCATCAAGGTCTGGCACAAACATTTGTATGCCAAAGAGCATTTCGTATGGGGTCCGCCCACCCAGAGAGCTTCTAGGGAGATTATTAAGTGCACGTTGGACGCTATACAAGTGGGCCAGCCAGTTCCGGCCAGTACCTAAGACTCTAGCTGTCAAGGATTGCTTTAAGTCACGGTTCATTCGCTCCACAATTGAATTACCCTCAGGTCTATATGGAGACGAAAATTGCACCCGCACCCCCAGTGACCCCATTGCGTCCTTGTAGGCCTTAGAGGCGAACGCTGGACCTTGGTCAGAATGGAAGGTGCCACAGGCAAAAATTCCCACAAAGACACGCAAATCCCTCATGACATTTCGATCGTCAGCACTCCGTTGTGGCCCGACCCAGATGAAACGTGTGCACAAATCCACTGCAACTAAGATGTATTTATATGCAGTGTCCGAAGAAAATGGACCGCAGTGATCCAGGTAAACACACCCAAAAGGTCTGTTAGAAATGCAAAGCTGTGTTTGTGGTGGTTGTGTAACCGTCAAAGGCTTAATTTGCTGACAAACGTCACAAGAAAGCACATAAGTACGGGTCTGTTTATATAAACCACGCCACCAGTAACGCTGCTGCAAGATGGAAACAGTCGCAGACACGCCAGCATGGGCCGAAGCCAAGCCTTCGTGTGCGGCTGTTATCAAGGAAGGTCTGCGGTCCGCGTTGGGAATCAGCCGATCACCAACGTCTGGAATTCTTACGTAAGGAACCTGTTCAGGACTTAAGTGATAAGAGTACTTGGAAGGGAAACCCCTTGGGTAATTAGCACCTTCCTTTGTCGCAGCAATAGCTGCCAAAATCTCATTATCTATTTTAGTCATGGATCTTGTAACTGCTGCTACTGAGCACGTGGCTACTGCTGATTTGGCAGCTTCATCTGCCAAACTGTTACTGACAGCGTGTGCGCCCACACGCTGGTGGACAAGGGTGTGAATCACCTGTGTGAGAGGCAAACGTTGTTTAAGATCTGCCACTCGAACCCAAAGCGTTTTATGCTTAATTGTGCTGCCTTTAGCATCTCTATAGTCGTTTTGCGACCAAAAGAATAGGTTGTCATTGAAAGATTGAACACAGTAGTAGGAATCGCATACAACAAGAGTAGTCACTTCTGGATTCGCGAACTCAAGTGCGAGCACCAAAGCACGCAGCTCGGCCAATTGTGCAGTACTGTCTCCTAGTGCCTGTGTGTGCACTACAGTTGATATGAACTCACCGTTCACCATAGTACCTGTAACAATAGCACACGCTGCGCTATAAGCATGCTTGGAACCCGTGGCCGGTTATGCCAAACCATCGGTGTAAATAATACATTCGTACTCCTCAAGCGGTAGCAAAGACAGAGGAGGTGGATGAACAAATTCATACTGTAAGAACTCCTGTGTCTGAAGAGAGGAATCAAAGATAAAAGTGACATCCGGGGATGTCAGAGATGTAGCCCATTGTATCCAACGGGGGTGCAATGCCTTAGAGTTCGGTACACTTGCCGTTGTTACTGCCTCAAGGGCAGGATATGGTGTTACCACTAAAATGCGTTTTCCCTGTGCCAGTGCGCGTTCCTTTAGAATCGCCATTTGCACTGCAGTCAAAACTTTCTCCACAGAGGAAAAGCACAACTCCGCTGAAGTGTAAAGATGTGACTTGTATGCAATCGGTACTGTGTCACCTTCGTTAAAGGTTAAGTACGTGAAACCCACTGCCCCTGGAACGATTCTAATCACCAGGTTTGTGTGGTTATCACGAGTCAACAAGAACTTAGATTCAAGTAGATCAGACTGCAGAGATTGCAGTATAGAGGAATGCTCAGGAAGCCAGCATGACTTCGAGAAGCTAAGTTGTATCAAGGCATAAAGAGGCTTGATACGCTGGGCATATTCAGGAATGTAAGTACGCCCGAAGTTTAGAAAACCCAGTAATGACTGAAGCTTCTTCAGGGTGGTTGGAGGGCGCAAGAGTGCGCACTTCTCCAAGAAATGGGGTGCTAAGCCCTTACCTTCATTGTTGAGCTCATAGCCCAAGAACAAAACGGTAAATTCAGCAATGTGAGATTTGGCAAAATTAAATTTGTATCCTAAGACTGCAAATTCAAGAATAATGCGGTCCACTCTGGAAAGATGCGGCCATAATTCGTCGTCTGTCAGATAGATATCGTCGACGTACGAACACGCATCTGGGTCTATGCTGTCCAACAAAGAGACAACACGGGCAGCGAAGACACCCGGGCTGTTCTTATAGCCCATGGGCAAATGCCGAAATTTGAATCGTTTTCCACCGGAAGTGAAAGCGCTCCATTGGCTGCACTCCGGGGACAAGTTGTGCGTGTAAAATCCATTGGATAGGTCAAGTGTCGTTTTATATTTTTTACGAACAAGACTGTCTACAAGCGCAGAACTGTGTGTATTTTGTACCGCAAAGGTCCGACAATGAGAGTTCAAATGTCGGTAATCCAAAACTAGGCGGTACGATCCATCGGGTTTAGAAACCGCAAAAAGGGGATTATTCATCAGTGATACGCATGTTTCAATTACTCCTTGATATTCCAACTGTGTCAGAATATCGGAAACGGGACCTTTAGCTTCCCGCCGGATGGGATATTGGGGTTGTGGCTGTGGCAGCGACCGCAATGGAATATCATGGGGTGGAGAATCCTCATCCCAGCCTACGTGATTACGGTATAGCGCCGGAGCCAGGGCCCCAGCCCATTCAGCCGCTAGAGCTTCCGCTTTGTCCTTGGGGACATGACGAGAAAAGCTCGGAAGGATTACCTCCTCCCCTCTATGAGCAGCAAGTACGAATGAGGGCGGTCAATCCGCCTCTGCTAACAAAATGTCATATGAAGAGGTCAGATTCTCCCAAAAAATCCCTTTAATAACACGCTTAATGTCACCTTCAATTTGAATGACAATATTAAATAGTCTGTCAGGGGGTGCCACTCGGGTGTCAGCTGTCTCGACAGTAATGAATGTATCAGTTGCTGTCGCCTCCACATGAGGACGGAGTGCCTCCCGCACTATGGTAACTTCCGCTGCGCTGTCTAGCAGCGTTACTGCCCACGTCCAATTCAGGAGTCTCGTTCTCACCGTCTGTGGCATACCTCGCTGTGACAGCTGCAACTATTTTCTTCTGAAACTGTGGGCGAGGACGTAGAAAGTCTTCTGGTTTCCCTCGGACTGGTTGTCGAGGTTGGTCTCGTCCCTGTGGAGCCTCACGACCCCTGCCTCTATCCTGGCGATCTCCTCCACCAGTCTGGGAGGTCGATGGTGCCTGTGAAGAACGAGGAGAACGCGGATCAGGGACTTGAAATCTCTTTGGAGATTTAATTCTCGCTCGGTCGCGCAAATCATAAGTGCATTCAGAAGATACGGAAACCGGGGATGCAGTACGTGACCCTGGCTTTTTCTGTTGCTTACCCTGTTTCTTCAACCTCCAGCTCTTCTTAGTGAAGAACGGTTTCTCATCTTTCTCAGATTGAGTTTTTTGTTGTGGTTGTGATTGAGTTTGCATTTTAGCAAAAGGCTTAACTCCCAGGCTATTGCGGCCAATGGTTTTATAAGCCTGTGCAATAATTTTCGGTAATTCGCGTGGCTTGTCCGGCTCTGGGATCAAAGCCAAAGCATTAGCTACTTGAAAGTTAACTGCATCACCCTTAACGTTAGCAAGGATTAGGTCAGCCACTACATCGAACACTCCCACCACTCTCATCCCTAATTCCACAGCCGCCTCAGGGCCATGTTCATCCTGCACTCGTTTAATTACAGAGGGGGGTACTGTCATGGAAGGGGTGCCGAAACACTTCACATATACCTTGCCCCAGTTGTTGCATTCTGCCAACTCGGGGATTAAGTCTTTTGGCAAACTAATCGTCAAAATCCTGTGTTTTTCCACAGGAGATGTATTAGGAAAAACTGCCTCCAGCTGGTCAAATTTCTCCGCAAGCCAATAAGGTAAATCATCCTTATTTTGTGGGCGCTTGCCCATCACCGAATTAACCATGATGGGACTTATGGTTACACCGCCCGGTCCAGCTGGATGTGCTGCAATTCCAGGAGGGGCTCCCTGGATGTTGCCTGTAACATATTGTACCAAAGCTCTATGCACGCTAATTAAAGACGCATGCAAAATGCGCAGTTCATCGATTGGAACCGTCAAACGACGTGGATGTGGGGTAAACCCGGCCAAAACAGGCCAAGTGGCCCCTTCAATCGATAAGGGGCCTAGACGAATCGGGGTAACCGGATGTGGGAGGGTGCCATTAAACCAAACACGGTGTTGGCATGCCATAAGTGGTACTTCAAGAGCCTGATAAGGCCGATAAACATTAGGAAGAGCGGTGGCTGTATATTCGTGAAACAGATTATCAGTCCCATCCACCGCCGGGAAGGTGACCCAAGAGTAAAACACCTCAAAGTGGTAAGCAGGATCCGCTTGTACCACAAAGATCAGATCGACACCCGCGTCAGGCACTCCATACGCTGTCAAATGAGCCCGGAGCGCTGCACGACTATGTGCCGCAATGTTGACAGCCATTAAGGCTAAGAATGTTCGACAACCTAGTACGAGGCAGCGCTATATAGGGTTTATATTAACACCTTTTAATAACTTCAAGCTTGAAAGAACCTATAAAAACATCAATATATGAGGTACCACCCTCACACACGCTTCCGGAAATGTATGCGAAGGGTGTTGTGGACAAGCACAAGCACTACTCAAGCGTCTCACAGATAAGCAGCCCACCACGTTGGTGGCGCCATGCTGTAAGGATTCTGCACATACACAGAGCTATGCACAGGATAATAGGGCCTCGGAGTATAGTGGTGAGCCAACCATGCCCCTTAGTACCCACAATCCCAGTCCGACTAGCTTTAGCGTCTCATTCGCAGCGCAGCTACCAATGATTAGACAACCCAGAACACGGTCTCTCTCAGGACTCGCGGGAGCAAGAACACTCTTTCATAACTCACTCATACTTGTCCACAACGCGTGTAATAAGAGACACAGTATAGTTTAAAATGTTTATTTCAACTATCGTGCTCTAAGATACAGTACACGTGCCAGTACTATCAGCATAATGCATAATGATAAAATAATAAGCATGGTTACAATTCCATAGAATACAAACGGGGACAGCATTTTATAAAGACAGTGGATATAGGGCTAAATAGCCTTACCACACTCCCCGTGCTAATCACTAGTTTATTATAAAAATAGAAGACCTCTGGGCTTTGTCGGACGGACCCCCATACCTCAATATCTAGATGCAAGGTTTACATCATCAGACAAGCACAGCTCTTCTCCCCTGGAAAGGTTTTTCTCCAAGTGCTACAAACAGCGAGATCACAACATTAAAAGCACACAAATTTCTCCAGTGCAGCTGTATTCTGTGTTATGTCTAAGTGTGAGGGGCTGACCAGATCAGCAAGAACAAGGGACGTTGTTTTTCGACCTTGTACATGTTGTGCAGACGAAACCCACAGGGAACAGGAGAAAAGGTGAAAGGCAAAAAGGCAGACAGTTCTAATATAGCCGGGCACAAGCAGAGGCTGGAAAACAAAGTCACAAAGTAACGTGTGCAAAAAGGCATCATAGCAGCCAGGCCTAAGCTAACTTAGCAATGTAGGCAATGAGGCCACAAACCACACTAAAATATGACACATGTAACATGCGCTGTTATTTTTATTCTGCAATGTTTGATTCCTGTGTAAGAGGTCAGTACCTATTTTAAGTTCTTTGAGGTCTAGTTTGCGCTACATACAACTGCAGAATAAATAAATAAACTTATTGTTATAGATCATGCAGGTAGCTGAGGAATCCAGCAGAGCAAGAGTGACCTACCATATAATGTTACATGGTGGCTTCATCGAATGGACATAACATGTACATTTAACTGTTAGCTGGGAGAAGCGGGAAACACAACAGAAACAGGAAATAGCAGACAGGAGGTCCTGGGAAAAGTTTACAATAGAATATAGCACACTCAAGTTAAACCACTTCAAGTTATTTTTAGGTATGAAAACATAACCTCACAGAGAACAATGCCACAGCAAAAGCTATTTTCAGAAAGGATAACTTTACATTTGTTGTGAATCATAACTATTGTTTCCTTCTAGTCCTCACAAACAAATAGTTTCTGATTGCAAGCAGGGCCCTGTAAGGTAACACGTGCCGACTTGCACGACTTTGTATAGATGAAAGAGATAACTAAACAATTTGGTTTTCTTTGCGACCAGTCACTGCAGCATTTCCCTGATTTTGCAGAGTTCACTCATTTTACCAATACATCCAGGCACTGAACATTCATATTAAAAGGGGTAGCGAAAGAGGCATAGCACATGCAATAACAAACTATGGGATGTGAAAGGCAAACTGAAAAACATAATGTCCCACAAGCCATACTGACAAAAGGTAAATGCATTTCCCAAATATCAGCAATGCCCCCCGAAATTGCATCACTGTCCGTATCTTTCATATATACCAACTCCCAGTGGGGGGAAACAAAGGACAAAAGGCTGTGCCAGCTGCTTGTCAACTCCTGTGAATGAAAGATGAGTCTCCCACGTTTTCTTTAATGCCCTATTACTTACCAGTAATATTCATTACTTCTGGTCCTGTTGTCCTTGTTCCATTCACTACTTCCCTCCCTCGCTCCCGGATGGCCGGCCTTCATTGGGGCTTGGTAGTTCAGAGGGAATGCTGGGTAAGTACACCTATGTACTCCTGGTGAGCGAGGGTAAGCAAGGATTCCAGCATTCCTTTGTTCTTCGTGCAAGATGTACGCGACGAGGAGGAGAGCAGCCCGGGGACGCCACAATAGAGGTAAGTGTCTTTTTATTTCTTTTAAATTAACTTGTTACTATTATTTTAATTAGGGGGGGTGGCGGCGGGCGGCAGAGCGGAGTTCCACGAAGATTCCCCCCAACTCAGTGGACCTCCACGTAGTTCCACTCCGCCAGCTCCGCCCAGGGTTATTATTTTTTCTGTCTGTGAGATAGGGTTATCTCACTTTGTTATGAATGGGGCGACGACTGGAGGGACCTGAGGGTAATGATTGCATCATGTGTTGCAGTTCTCAAAGGCAGAGACGACTCCAGGCATCCAGGCATGTCTGCTTGCATGCACATCTATGTCGGTGTGGGAAGGCATGCAGTTTATCAGCAAACTTGCTGTGAGGCTCCATTGTGAGACTCCGCAGCGAGGTTGCGACCATGTCTTTCAATGGCAGACTGGCATTCCTGATTCAGTACAATGCCTATAACGGGAACACACTAAACACCCAAATCTGCTGTTTGACACAGCATCCAGATCTGACTCCTCCTACAGGTAAAACACACTATTTTATATGGGTAGCTCCAAGGGAGTGCAGAGGCCTGCAGAGGGATACATTTTGGATATGTCTATGGAGAGACCATGTGGGGTGAGTTATACAGGGGTCTCAAGGTTTCTCGCTCTAGTGGAGAAGCCTCAAACATAGCAGAGAACAAAGAGTAAATTGCTCTTGAAGCCAATCACTTAGCACTTTGGTAAGTGTGATGAGGCCATATACAAAGGGAGCAAAAAAGGAAAAGTTGAAAAGTACGAGAAAAGTGTAGCGGGAAGAGAACACTCAGTGGAAACAGCAAGAGTTCTGATAATTTCCAGGAACTATGACAGTAGCAGTGCTTCCTGGGTTCTTTTATGATACATCTATGGCTCTTTGTGTTCTGAGTAACTACTGCACCACTTAATAATCAGGGCTTTCAGAGACTCCTCATTTACAAGGTGGAATATTTATTATGCCAATAACGAGTGGGTCCTTGGAGATTAGTGGTCATTACCAGGCACACTAACAGTCACCAAAATGGGCAAAAACAGCAGCGAGAAGGGGTACGGTTGAGCGTGCTGAATGCAATTCTCCCCAAGCACTCCAACGAGGCACATCATCCAGCAACATCCACTTCTCTCCTACTTGCAATACCTGGAATAAGCCCAACACATTGGGCATCAGCATCCCTACCATCTTCAGCACACCCAAGAACAGAGATAAGTGGAAAATCCAGGAATTGTTATCAAGCATAGATACTGTGATGCACCTGTCCATTCCATCACAGATATCAGATCAACTCCATCAGTAAAATTAATGCTGTTATACTGGGTCAAAACATCATAGCGAATTAGTGAACCACAAGCCCTTATTACACCTCTTAGCAAGGCCTTTATTAATCCCAATCCGAACACTTCAGGACTTTGGTCTGGGGTTTATTGTGTTCCCATTTAGAGGGGGCATCAGTTGAGGCCGGACTGTTACTATTGGAGAAATTCCCATTCTGAATAGGACATGACTTGTCTCTGCTTGGAGAAGGCAAAAAAACTATGGACTGACATCCAGTCCTAGCAAATACCAGTGGCTAAGATTAATTCAGGCATTACCCTCATAGCTTTTTTTGTTTCAGTTCACATTGCAGGACTCCCACACTCTTTCATTGGGGAGGCACAGGAGGCCTACGAATTGAAAGAAACGAGACATAGGAAGAAAGATGAAAGTTATAGTTATAGGGCAAAATCCCAAATGTGAGGATGTAAAGAGAACTATGCACATGTAGTCAAATAGGGGAGCAGGGGGCAGTAATAGCAAAACTGGAATGCACCTCTGTTTCCTTACTTCTCTCAGAGTTTTTTTTTTGAACGAGTGAAAAACACATCAGATAAATTGAGGGTTGGTTTAGAATGAAAGCTTTACCCTTCCATTTTCCCTATGCAATGCAGAACTCATTCCAATGCCTTTACCAACATTAAGAGAAAATCTTGTGAATAACTATTATTGTCTAGCTGAAAGGGATGGTCCAAACCAAGTTTACCCTTTGGTAAACTGAAAAGGTAACTAAACTTCCAAATCACAACAGTCCACCAACTTTGGCCAACTATTAATATGACATCTCTATCCAGCCAAAGTCCCACACACCCTGAATAGCACCACCATCTGAATAGCACCACCATCAGTCCCTGAGCCGATACTCTACTTTGTGCCCTACTTAAATGCTCATTCAAATACTAATAATGGAACAATCACTGTCCAAAAGTTCAGGGGAGATGTTTCTCCAGAACTTTTGATCTCGCACAAAAGCCTCTTGAATCCACCTTGCTATTAAACTTTAAAGGCTCACACGTTTTGTGCCATTCTACATTGTAATAAAACTGGCCAAAGTCAGGCTTTGATGAATGATTAAAAATATATCAATAATGTCAATAACAAATCGCTAAAGCAACAAAAGGGGGATCATGGAAATCCCTCAGGAAATATCACTTGAGGAGGGTTGTCTGATAAGATCTTGGCAACTGATTGCATTGTTATTAGACAAGTAAGAACAAATACTCTACAGTCTTTGAAACTCTACTTATCAAACAAACATTGGTAAAGCCAATAGCTCTGGCATTGTTCTCCAGACTTTTTTACAAAACGTTATTGTTCAGGAACCTATCGGGCCCTCGTCAATCTAAAAGAAAGAATTAGATAAAGGTAAAAATGTTGTTTTGGTCTAAAAAAAACACATATTGCCATAGTATTCCCTGGCACTGAAGGAGCCTACTTAGTGTGTGGATGTATTCCTTGTAAAACAGTGGCAAGCTGTAACTCATAGTGTAGTCAGCCTATGGCTGAAGTGGGCTGCCACATTTCCTCTTAATGCAATAACAGATACAGACTAATGAATGAAGTCTAGCTGAAAAACCCTATAGGAAGCTAAGGGGGTCATTACGATGGCGGGCGGATCGCCCCCGCACGGCCGGCGGCAGTCACCGCCGGCCCGGCGGGGGCCATCTGCCCGCCATCCACACAGCAAAGACCCCCCACCATATTATGATGGCTGGGGGGTCCGCGGCGGACGGAAAGACCGCCCGCCGCTTTTCCGAGTTTTCCAAGGTTAATATGGTGGCGGTGTCTGCAAGACACCGCCATCCATATTACAATCCATATTACAATGCCTGCGGAGATCAGCCTTTCCATGGCGGCGTTGCCGCCATGGAAAGGCATGCGGTCTTTGCTGTTGGGGGCCCGTAGCGGGCCCCCAGGATGTTGGGGGGGTGGGTGGTGCACATGGGGGGTACTTGTGGTACCCCCCTGCATTTGTATGCACAAGGTGGCAGGCACCGCACCTGTCACGTTGTGCATGCAAATGCACGACGTGCATTCACAGCATTGTGGCGGGCGGTGCGGTGAGCACCGCCCGCCACAATGCTGGGAATAGGGTGCCCCACCGCCACGGTGGCGGTAGCATCCTAATGTCAAGTGCGGGACCGCCGCACCACTTGCGGACGGTCCCGCATTCCGTTACGGTGGCGGGTGGACTTTGTCCGCCCGTCATCGTAATGACCTCCTAAGTTATTTGCATAATTTAAGTAAAATCAAAAGATCTTGGTTAACACAAACTTAATAAAGCCAATCGGTCTGGCATTGTTTGCCTGCCTCTTAACTTTGAGAAGGAAAGAGTGAAGGAAGGAAGAAAGTTAAAAAAAAAGAGGAAGGCAAAAAAGAATAGAACGATAGAGGAAGGCAAGAAAGAAAAAAATGAAGACAAGGAAGAAAGAAAGAAAGAAAGAAAGGAAGAAAGAAAGAAAGAAAAATAGATGAAGGCAAGGAAGAGAAAAATAGATGAAGGCAAGGAAGAAAAATAGATGAAGGCAAGAATGAAAAATAGATGAAGGCAAGAAAGAAAAGGAAAGAAATAAAGAAAGAAGGAAAGAAAGAAATATTGAAAGAAAGAGGAAGTCAAGAAAGAAAGAAAGAAAGAAAGAAAGAAAGAAAGAAAGAAAGAAAGAATGAAAGATGAAGGCAAGAAAAGGAAAGAAAGAAAGAAGAAAAGAAATATTGAAAGAAAGAGGAAGACAAGAAAGATAGAAGGAATAAAACAGAAGAAAGAAGGAAAAGGGAGAAAGAGAAAAGAAGGAAAGAAAGAAAGGAAGAAAGAAAGAAAGAAAGAGAGAGAAAGAAACAAAGAAATAAAAAAAGGAAAAAAAAAGCAGAAAGAAAGAAGGGAAGAAAGAAGTAAAGCAAAAGGAAGGAAAGGAAAGAAAGGAAAGAAGAATAAAGGAAAGAAAGAAACAAAGAAGGAAAGAATGATGGACAGAAAAAGGAACAAACAAGGAAAGAAAGAGGTGAGAAAAAAGAAGTAAGAGAGCAAGAAGGAAAAAAGAGGAAAAGAACAAGGAAAGAAAAAGCAACAAGAGGAAAAAAGAAGCAAAGTAAGAAAGAGGAAAGAAAGAAGGGTAGAAAGAAGGAAAGAAAAAGGAAGGACAAACAGGGTTGCAAAGATAGAGGCACCCCATGAGCTTTATTCAAAGTTCATGCGAGCTGCTTGTGTGATGTGAAATAGCAGTAGACAGATAAACAAAGGATACTTTGTAAGCAGTTTACAACATCATTGCCAGGAGACAGAAACTGATAAACCTGAACTATACCCTGTGCTCACATCTGGTAGAAAGAGTCTTGCTATCACATCAGGCTCTACAAACAAAGGCCACACTTAAGTTATAACAAAGTGAATACAAAAACACTAGCACTGAAGGGGACCGTCAGCGTTTCTTGTGTATGGATGTGCTCCTTGTGAAAGAGCTAAATGCAGTCCTCAAAGTGAAGTTAGCCAGTTGCTGAAGTTTGTCGGGCCCACTGTTGATGTTGTATGCCGTAGTGGGTGAAAACAAAATGTGAATGACACAGTAACTAACCAATGGATGAAGAGAGGCAGCTGTAAGTATATTATACATATCATTTTATTAAAATCAAAAGGTCTTGGCTAATGCCAAACATAAAAAATGAATATGCAAAACCAGACTCTTGCCACAAGCTATCATCATCCTCTGCTTCTCTGCACTCACCTCTACCAAACAGAACGTTATTGTAAACAATCAAATGAAAATATATTTTGCATTTAATTTTTATTCCCCTTCACTAGTTACATCATCATTAGCGTCTAAATGCCCCTCCTTTCCAGCTTGCTCCCTGAACCTGATAATGTATTAAATAGCGCAATTTCATAATTTACTGCCTAAATGTATCTTTACATGTTAATGTTAATGTTAATGTTAATTGGAGCTTCTAAAGCGCATATCACCGACTGGTCTCTAAGCGCTGTGAGAGAAGGCACCATAGCGACTCTGCTGAGTAGTGCGCCCTAGCTTAAGCCAAATTTGTACCCCAGGCTTCTATAAAGAGGAAGGTTTTTAATTTTTTTCCTAAAAGGGAGAAGTGCTGGTTCTTTGCGGGAGACCTTCTAGCAACTTATTCCAGAGCTGGGGGATCAATGTAGAGAAAGCTCTACCCCCATGGAGGAGCTCAAGAAGCGAGCACAGGATAATAACCCAGCATCTGAAGATCGCAAAGAACGCCCTGGTACATAAGTTACCAAGCGTTCTTTAATATATGCTGGGGCCTGTCCATAGATTGCTTTATGGGCTATACATAGCCCTTAAATCTAGATCTCTGCTTCACTGGGAGCCAGTGTAGCTGCTGTAGTAACCCGGTAGCGTGGGCCCTCCTAGGAAGCCTAAAAATCAGTCTGGCAGCATCGTTCATGACTACCTGGAGTCTTGTTAGCTCCTTCTCTGGAAGGCCAACATACAGTGAATTCCCGTAATCTAAACGAGAGATAATCAGTGCAGTCACTGCCATGCGAAGTGCGGTAAGCGACAAAAGGGGGCAAGTTTGCGTAACAGTCTTAACAGCCCCACACATGTTCCCACCACAGCAGAAACTTGGTGGGACATGGAAAGTTTGGCATCCAGTTTTATCCCTAGGCTCTTTACAACTGAGGCTGGCTTTGGAGTAGGGCCCAACTCTTGAGGCCAGAATTGGTCACTCCAGGGGTTAGTATCTGTGGTGACAGCCAAAATCTCAGTTTTATCGGTGTTTATTTTGAGGAATTGGCTGTCATCCAGTTTGTTATAAACTTCAAAATGTTCTGTATTCGAACCTGGGCCGAGGGGAGTTAGCAATCTGGACGATAATTTGGGTATCATCTGCATAGTTAAAGATTTGGCACTCCATACCAGATAGAGCTGCCACTAGGGGGCAGAGGTAGGCATTAAAGAGAAGGGGAGACAGTGCCGATCCTGGGGGACGCCGCACGTCAGCTCACCAAGATCGGAAACCTGATCGACAAGTTGGATCCTTTGCGATCGGTCTGATAAATAAGAAGTGAGCCATTGGAGTGCTACCCCTGAACTCCTAGTTCCCCCATCCGCGACAAGAGTAGGCCATGATTGACCGTATCAAATGCCGCGGACAGGTCCAGCAGAACCAAGGCACATGGTTTTTTTGTATCTGCCATCAGCCTAAGTTCATCCAGGACTGCCAACATCACTAGCTCTGTACTGTGGTGGGCCCTAAAACCAGCCTGTTTTGTATGAAGTAGCCGATTGCTCTCTAGATGGTGAGTGAGGGTTTTCAGCACATGTTGCTCCAGCACCTTTGCCAAGAAAGGGAGCTGAGAGATAGGCCTAAAGTTTTTAAGATTTGCTGCATCAGCCCCAGGTTTTTTCAGTAGAGGTCTAACTCTAGCCTCTTTGAAACTGGCTGGAACAATGCCGGTTTTAAGTGATCGATTTAATAAATTGAGAACCTCCTTTTCCACAGCAGGAAGTGCCAAGCGAAACACCATAGGTGGACAAGGGTCCGCAGGTGAACCTGACTTAGTCCGTGCCATGAGAAGGCACAGAGAGTCATGATCTAATTCAGGGAAGGTTAACAGAGGTGTAGCATAGGCAGGAAGCATAGGAGCCGCCATAGAAGGAATCTGGACAGCAGGGGTTTGATGGATGACTGCCAAGAGGTCATTAACTTTTTGCAAAAAATAAGTCTGAAATTTATTGCAATCTGTAAGGCAGCCTAAAGGACTCTGTTCAGGTGGCTGTCTTAGCTCAGTTATAATCCGAAAGGTCTCCTTCTGTTTATTCTCGGCGGCCAAGATCCTGGATTCATAAAATTCCGCCTTCGTGGCTATGATGGCTTTTTTATAGGTGGCAAACTTAGCTTTGTATTCGGCGAGTGCGCCTGGATCGTATGTTTTTCGCCAGGCTCTCTCAAACCGACGTAGCATTTGCTTTTCCTCCCTGAGTGCCGCATTAAACCAGGGCGCCCCTTTGGTTTAACATGTTTGGTTAAATTCCTCAATACATCTTTTGTCCTTATGCTGGTTTTCAACGACTAATAAGCTGAATTGTGATATAATAAAATTTACATTTGAATCTAAAGAGTGTGAAAAAAAGAAAAACACAAAGACCACAAGAAGTAACAAACATCAGACAGTAATGAATATCAGTGTTCTAAGCAGTCATTAATATCACTGCTTCTAATCCTTAAGAGTGCTAATGGCCCTAAGCAGTAAAGATCATTGATGGCTGCAGGCAGCAATGAGCATTAAATTCCAAAGGCAATAATGAACATTAATGATCCTAGGTAGTAAAAAACATCAATGTGCCTAGGCAGTATTGTACTTCAGTTGGACAAGAACATAATGAACAGTGTGGGCTGGGAATATCAAAGCCAGAATATCAATGACTCACAATTTTGTGACCAGAATATCGAGAAACAAAATATTGAAAGGTAATTTTGTATATATTTTCTATACCTAACTCCATATATACACACCTTGGTGATAAATATATATATATATCTCCAAGGTAATTAGATGTGTATTTAAAATATTAAATCTACACACTTTTCTGTGCATTTACCTCTTTGATATTTTATCTCTTGATATTCTGGTAACGATATTGTGACACGTCGATAATCTGGATTTGGTATTCCCTACCACAATCTAATGAACTTTTGGGTTATACATTGAGGAGGGTTTGACCAACAGCCACAATCCCTGTCAGGGTGAACTAAATTAACCTGTACTTAACCCTCTGGTAGCTTGGCACAAAAGTAGTCAGGCTTAACTTAGAGGCAATGTGTAAGTGTTTATAAAGCACACAACAGCAATAAAGTGGAACACAACAACAGAAAAATCCCGCCACAATCTAGAAAAATTGAGTACATTTTAATAAATTATTTGAGACCAAAACAACAAAAATCCAATCAGTTGAACCGGAGATATGCAATATAAAAGATTTAGGTAAAAATAGTGCTTAGAAGCACAAAGCACCAACTGTGGTTACCTGGTTGTGCTGGACAGGGACAATGTCACAGGCTCAGCCTGACAGCTATAGAGCCCGGGTCGGACACAGGGACCAAGTTAGAGATGTGTTGTGCAGGTTCATTTCTAATGGACGATACAGGCCCTGCATCAAGTTGCGTCACACTGCGTCAGTTGCGTCGGGTTGCGTCGTGCTGCGTTGGTTCTAATGGGAACCACAGCTGGTCTGGGAGAGAACCTTTAGGCCCAATTCCAAGAGACCAGGACTGGGGGAGGCTCACATGGGGGATCAGGACTAACAGCAGGCAAAGTCCAGGTGCAGGATTGCATATGATTGGAGCCTATTCTGTCCATGATGATCTGATTAGGAGTGCAGCCAACTAGCCCTTGGAGTCAATCTGGTGTTCTGGGGTTCAAGGTGAAGGTCCAGTCCTTCTTACTCAGGCAGCAGGGCAGCAGAGCAGCAGGGTAGCAGCGTGGTCCTTCTTGCAGCAGATCAGTCCTTCTTCTGAGTTTTCCACTGATCTAAAGGTGATCTGAAGAGTGGGTCTGAGGCTCCAACATTTATACCTTGTGTCTCCTTAGTAGGAGAAGTCTCTAGAGGTTACAGTTTCAAAATTGTTGCCACCCTGCCCTAGTCCCAGTCTGCAGGCCAGATAGGCTTGTGTGAAGTTCTTTGTGTGAGAGCAGGGCACAGCCCATTGAAGTGCAAGTGTGGTAGGTGACAGATCTGTCCCCCATATCAAGTCAGAGATGGCCCATCCTGGCAACACCCAGACCCTCTACTGTAATGCTGTGTAGATGTGTAGAAGGAGTACACAAAGACCAACTGCCAACTACACCTAGTCATGTGACCCAGGAACAGACTGCAGGCACTAAATGATTAGGATAAGAAAATAGCAACTTTCTAAAAGTGGCATTTTCATAATTGTGACTTAACATCTGACTGCCAAAGCAGAGGATTTTAAAATACAATTCCGCAGACACCAAACACTACTTTCCTACCTGTTCCCAATTAAAACTTAGCATTTATTAAATGTAGTATGGTAAATCAATGTTATCCTAAGGGTGAAGTAGACGTCACAGTAGTGAAAAACACATTTTCACTAACAAGACACATAACACTTAAAAGTATTTGTCCAGCTTTGTAATTACAATGCACCCTGCCCTATGGCTTGTTGAAGGCCTACCTTAGGGATGACTTATATTTATTAAAAAATGAGTTTTAGGCTTGGCAAGGGGTTTATTTTTCCAAGTCAAATTAGCAGATTAAAACTGCTATAGTCTACAATAGCAGAACTGAGACATGTTTAAAAAGGCTACTTTAGTGTGTGGCACAACTAGTGCTGCAGACCAACTAGTATCATTAAATTTACAGGCTCCGGGTATCTGTAGTACCACTTTGCTAGGGTCTTACAAGCAAAATAAATAGGCCAATTTGGAGTAAGCCAGGAACAGGTTGCAGGCACCAAATGGCGAGGAGAAGAAAATGTCGACTTTCTAAATGTGGCATTTTCAGAATTGTAACTAAAATCTGACTTTACCATCAAAGAGGATTTTAAATTACAATTCCTCAGACATCAAACTTGACTTTCCTACCTGCTCCCAATCAAAAGTTAGCATGTATTATATGTAATAAGCTAACCCAATATTACCCTATGGGAGAGGTAGCCGTTACAGTAGTAAAAACAAATTTGTGGGTTTTTCATTACCAAGACATATAAAACTTAAAAGTACATGTCCAACTTTTTAATTGCAATGCACCCTGCCCTATGACCTTTTTAGGGCCTACCTTAGGGGTGACATATATATCAAAAAGGGAGCTTTAGTCTTTATTTTGCCAAGTCAAATTATCAGATTAAAACTGCACACAGGCTGCAATATCAGACCTGAGACATGTTAAAAAAGGCTACTTAAGTGGGTGGTGCAATAAGTGCTGCAGGCCCACTAGTATCATTTAATGTACAGGCTTCGGGTACATCTAGTACCACTTTGCTAGGGGCTTACAAGTAAAATAAAATAAGTCATTTTGGTATAAGCCAAATTCACCATGTTTAGAGAGTGAGCACAAACACTATAGCACTGGTTATCAGGGGTAAAGTGCACAGAGCCCTAAGGCCAGCAAAAACAAATTCAGAAAAATAGGAGGGAGAAGGCAAACATTTTGGGGAAAGACCACCCAAAAACGGAGAGGTCTAACATACCTCATTGACACCAGGCAGAATATGAAACTCAGTGGCCTCGTGCACAGGCACAGAGGTTGACCGAGAACCTATTGTCAACTAAATCATACTTTATATAGCACATACACTAACTATGTAAGTCTATTAGTTAGTGCATATAGCTGAAAATGCTATTTCTTTGATTTGTTTGTTGATGTGTGCACGGATGCTTGGGTGGATGAGGGGGTAAAAGCCAGAATGAATCAATAGGTAGATGAATGATGAATGGGTGAGTATGTCTGGTATGACTAGTACGGTTGTTAGCAACACCATTTATTTCCAATTATTTTATATCTGTAAAATATACTTTATTGTCACACATTCAGGTCTTTATCTCATACTTTATCTCATACATATTGTAAGAAATCTGACTTTTCTGCATGGTCAACCAGGATTTTTTGCTTTTCGCTGGACTCTATATTTTCTCTGGCTTTAGAATTCTGTGAATGTTACCCCTGCTAACGAGTAGTAAAGGGCCTGTGCTCCCCCTTTCAATACGGTCAAATTGGCATACTCCTAATTCAGGCCTACCATTGTAGCCTGACTGTGGTAGTGTATAAACTGCAATTCGACCAGTCAAATTAAACATTTTTGACTGGTTAAAAACCTTCCTTTTAAATATTAATAAGTTACCCCTATATGGGCCTTGTATTTCACAAGGCAGGGTGCATGGTATTTAAATGTAGGACTTTAGAAAGTTAATGTTAACATGTCCTTACAGTGCTTGGCACCCACAATCTATTTTCACTGTGGCACGCATAGCTTTCTTGCTAAGAAAACCAGAATACAGATTAAAATACTAATATTGTATCTTGGTAATGGGGCCAACTGGAAAATACTTAAACAACATTTTTCAATAGTTATCAAAATTCCTATTCAATGGTGAAGGTGGATTTTTATAAATATTAAGGAAAAGTAACTTTCAGAATGTTACCTTTTCACTGACATGTTCCTGAAGGCTAATTTGCATTGACTCTCTAACTTCTTCCAGCCAGTAATTAGCTGTGATAATAGATGTGAATAGGTGCAAAATGCCTCCCCGGGGCAACCAATAGGATGACCTGAATGGGCAGAGGTGACTCCTCTCAACATGCAAGGTGGAGTTTTGGGCATCCTTTTGACACTACAGTGTTTACTCCTACTTGAGTGTCAAATCATTCTTAACAGGTCTGTTGGCTTCACATGTAACACTTGGAGCAAACTTGAAAGGGGAGAGAACAGGATGCCAAGACTGGTTGCTGTTCTACCAGACTTCTATCGCTGGGATTATTGTGGGTACAGTGGCTGTTTCAAACTGGACTTTAGTGTTAGATGTGGACGGAAGATTATAATAGTTCACTCCGTGCATACACCCCAAGCTCTCGGGGCACAGGTTTTGTGTGGCAGAAGGCTTTTGCCATCCTGAAAATTCAAAAAGTGGTTAGGGTTGACCCCAGGAACTTTTACTCCATGGGCTAGAGCTTGCCCAGGAGTCTTCCCATCCACTAGCTAGTGCAAGCCATAAATGGGGCACCTCCTGCCACCCACTTCAGAACACTTTCTGGACCTGCAGAAGATCAGAAGAGGACTGGACCTTCTGTCTGTGACCTAAGAGAAGCCCTGTAGGACTCACCCTGCTCGTTTTGTATGCAGAACAAATAAGTGGACTCCAAGGGTCATAAGGCTGACCTCCTCTTCACGCTACAGGGATACAACAAGTTACAAGAGGCCTTTTACTGGAAGTACCCAGCTGACCAGTGGCACCTGGACCAGGACTGGACCCTGCTGGTGACCTCTGCTGACCACCTATGAATCTCTAAGTACTTCCTCTGAGGTCCTGGGAGGCTGTAGAACTATGCTTTTGTGGTGGGTTGGGACATAAAGGACTAAGGGCCAAATGTACATAACATTTTTGCTGTTTGAAATGGCCCAATTCGGAGAACCTAGCCGTTTACAATCGCAAAAATACTTTTTGAAATGTACAGACACCCAATTGTGATTCATTAACTTGTTACTGAATCGCAATTTGGGTTTGCAATCAAAAACAACATCGCTATTTGGAAGAGGCATGTTCAGGCGTCCCTTCCAAAAGGGAATCTGAATGGTATGCACTAATGTTTTGCGACCAAAATGCAGTCGCAAACATTCGTACCTTACCATCAACTCAAAGTTGCTAGTAACCCATTTGCAAATGGGAAGGTGTCCCCTTAGGACGCCTTCCCCAATGAGAATGTTTAAAAATATATTTTTGAAGAGCAGGCATCGGTCGCACAGACCACTTCCTACTCTTAAGAAATAAAAATTGTGTTTCATTTTTTTTTATAAACGCATTCTATTTTCCTTTAAGGAACTTGCACTGCATTTGAACAAAAAAGGTTTCTTTAATTAAAGGCAATCACAGACATGGTGGTCTGGTGACTCCAGCAGGCCACCATCACAGGGATGGTCACAAAAGAGGGTCACAAAAAGCTAACTACCTCATCAATATTCATGAGGAAAGTCTATTTAAATTGCAACCCACTATGAGTCTCTAATTAGGAAATAAGGGCCATACATAATTTAAGTACATTAGTAATAGTGATTATCAAGTAGCGATTCAAAAAATATAACTATTTGGTAATCACTAATACTAATGTCAGTACATCTGGTCCTATGTCAGAAGGTAAAGTCTTTGACCAAGACAAATCTGGTTGATATTTCCAACCCACACTCTATCATGGTTAGCTTCAAATGGTGCGTGGGTCAGGTCTACCACACCCATTGACTATCATTGGCGCTTTGTACTTTTTGGTGCAATTTTTCCTTACAATTGTAAAAATTGAATCTCCGGTTTCCCTTATTGAATTGCAGTCATTTTTATGTCATTTTTTTAATTAAATGTTACACAATTTTTCTATTTCATTTTGGAATTTATATTGTTTTGCATTTTGATGTAATTACTGTTCTGAGAATACATAAACCCTTTACACATTGCCCAAAGTTAAGCCTGCATGCTCCTTGCCATAAACACCAGGGGGATGATCTCAGGTTAATTTATTGACTTGGAGGCTTCACCACGGAAAGGGATGTGATTGTTCCTTGAGGTGTTTAGTGACCCATCCCAAACAATAGTCCCATTTATTACACATCTCATGCATTCATTATATACACAAAGAAATATTTTGTTCAGTGCTGAAGCTTCTTTTTAAAAGCATTTTTGAGAATACAAGATCAAGCCTGATGTCAAGATAGCCGCAAAGCGGATTTTTGTTTGCACATTGGGATGGCCAGACCCAATCGCAGCAGCATTAAAAAATGGCAGTCTCATGCTGGGCCCACGTACTGAGATCCCTCCCTGTTCAAGCTCTAGTTTGCTTGTTGCTGTGGCTAATGGTGTTCCCACCTTCTAATCTGCCCTGCCCTTCATCTGAATGCTTCACTCCAACTCATAAATCCTGACTCCTGCCGTACTCCACCTGTGCCCACCAGCTTCTCTGACATGATTTGCTGTTCCACACATTTCTTTTCAATGCTGAGACCCCAGCAGCCTCTTTGATTCAATTGCCACACCTGTCATTTGGAATGCAGAGCACTTGGCAGCTACTGTGCATTTCAATATTCATCTAAGGATGATACAGTGACAATTCATAATATTTTCTCACCACTACCACCAACATTATCACCATTACCACCACACCTGTATCTCCACTACCATTAGGAGGTCATTGATGAATCCGAAGACCTCTTTATTTGGATGTGCAGCCTCAGAGATGTGTTATGCATAGTGGGATCTCTTAGTCTTCATGGTGGAGGTTCGATAGATTCTGTATTGCCAGTAGAGGCACTTTGTATTATTGAGGTTAAAAGTTTTCTTCAAAAGACTTTCAAATATCTGGTATCGGTTTTTCATAGTTTTGCACCTGAGTGCAAGTAGATGATCTCTTTCTGTTAGATCGCAGGTATATAGTTTTAAGAGGAACCGTTTATTGGGGCAGACATAGCATCAAGTGTGTGTCCAACCAGATGGGTGGGACTCAAGACCAGTTGGTGGTAGCCAAGTGCTTCAATGCTACTGAAAAGGCAGGAGGATTGGCATAACTCTGGTCTGTCAAACAAATGTTGAGGCTCCTTAGTATACACAGTGCACAAATTATTGTGATCCACAGTTGTCCCAGCTATTGAGTCCAAAACAGTGTCTGTAAAGGAAGCGTTGTGTGGGAATGGTTAATAGACGAGGAGGAATGAGGCGAGGAGGAATGAGGCTGAGAAGGGCACAGATTAAGAAATTTGAACTAGCATTAACTTACAATCTAAAATAGAGATATAATTGATGTCAGTGTAGACAGGGTCTTTTTTATGGACCACTGCTAGTCCTCCACCAGTCTTCATATGAGGTTGATTTCTAAAGAGGGTCAGGTATCCTTCAGGCATTGCTTCATGCAGGATGGGGAATGCATCTTTGCCAAGCTCTATTTCAGTCTTGAAAAGGAGGACAAGCACAATGTCTACCAATAGATCATAAAAAGAATTCTGTTGGGGGCGTGACTTGACCGCCGAGCGCGATGGCTGCGAGGCGGTGAAGCTCATGACGCCAATGACCTGAAACCGCCTCAATATCCGCACATCTATCCGTTTTCTCCCCCCAAACGTTTGGCAGAGTGTGTGCGATACACCCGCTGGGGCACCATATGCTGAAAAGTGCTCGCGCTGGGACTCTGGGAAGGAAAGAAGCTGTGTGAAGATCGGGCCCGGAATCCCCGGGCTTGAGTAGCTAAGCAGCCGGCCGGGACTTCCGTGAGGGGCGGCCGCAGCTATCGGGTTGTGGCGGCGCCCCGGAGGCCTGTGCCCAACGTTTCGCATCCGGACCCCAACAGGCAAATGGGGACACAGTGAAGTTTCTCTCGTTGATTTCACCCCCCTCCCGCCATCTGAAACGTTACCAGAGTGGCTGCCACGGGGACCGGGAGCACATCGGCGGCCCGTGGCGCAGCCCCGCATCTCTCGATCCGCCTGCCGCCCAGCGGCCCTGTCGGAACCCTGACAGGCGGGGCCGCAGTGCAGCGCGCCTGCCAAAATTGAGGGCGGAGAGCCCGCGAACACCGCAATATCCGGATGGGGAGGCCGTGACCATATTGAACGGCTATCTGCCCAACAGCGGTGGTGCGGGAACGACAGATGGGTGAGTCGCACTGCGACAAGGCGGAATAAGTAACTTTGGGGGCAGTACATCCTGGCTCAACTCCTGCAAAGCTGCACTCAGTATACTGGAGGCACGGGTCCAAAGCCACAGTGAGTACAACACATACAGAATAAGGACAGTAACTCGCAGCTAATAGCCACTGGTCTGCATATTCTTCGCTGGAGGGAAGTGTAATTACAAGTCAGGACGTCTCTGGGACACAAAGGACAGTGAACCACACATTTGGCAACCCTAGTGAGACGGCGCTCTGGAAACGTCTTGGGTGTTTGACTTGGTGTGCTGTGAGTGGAGCGTGAGACACTAGGACATAGTTCCGGGGATTGATACTCCGTTTACGCCGCTGGGTCATGTCTGGGCCGAAGGGACAGAGTACTACACTCCAGACGAAGCTGGATAAATACACCACACACAAAGTGAGCGAGCAGGAGGGAGCAACCAAGGGGGAGACGGAGAAATTGTCGACGCCATCTGGAGGGGAACCGACACTGGTGGATGTAATGGCAGCCATAGCGGGGGTGCGTACCTCGCTGGAACACAGAATGGACACCATATCAATCGAAATGGCATTGCTCAGGACTGATTTGAAAAACACTAGCAAAAAAGTGAAAATTATGGAAGGGGTGACTAAGAAGCTTAGTGGCGACACCCAACGAATGGGTAAAGAAATTAAAGATCTTCAAATGGCGCCGAAAAGGTTGGATGCCCAACTGGATGATTACGAAGGTCGCGCAAGACGTAACATCGTCAGAATTATTGGGGTCCCTGAGCGAGAGGAGGGACCAGCTGCGGACCTGTTCGTGGAAGACTTAATCATGAACCACCTACGTCCTAAAACACTGTCAAAATTCTTTACAGTTGAAAGAGCACACAGAGTGCCAGGAGGAAGGCCGAAGTCCGGTGCCCCCCCCAAGACCTATCCTGGCACGACTCCTTAACTTCAGGGACCGAGACAGTATTTTAGAAATGGCGCGTGCTAACCCTCCCCTAAAGATTGATAACAGTGAACTGTCCTTTTTTCCGGATTTTACCATTGCGGTTCAACGCCAGCGGCGCACTTTCCTGGACGTTAAAAAATTGCTGAGAGATAAAGGCATTTGTTATGCGATGTTATTCCCGGCGAAGCTGCGAGTAGAAGCGGACGGCAAGACTTGGTTTTTTGAAACGCCGGGAGCGGCACAAGAATGGTTGGAGGGCTGGAGACCAGCAAAGGTTCACAACGCAAAATGAGACTCATGCATTTGAACTGGCCCATAAACGTTTTGCCATGCCGGGAACTGTTAACTGAGAAAGTTCTATGTCGCCCTCACCTCTAATGACACCAGAAGAACCGAGACGCTACGCTGAGCAGGCCAAGTGAACATTTTCTGCACTAATTGATTGTATATGTATATGATGCATGTCCATGTATGGTTAATGGGGAACACATAGTAGTGGTTGGGGGTCCATTGGGCGGGAGTCTGCAACCCCTTTCCCCTCCAATTTCTAGTTAGTTTTCTTGGTTAGGGCGACAGGCACTCTGCACTATTGGGGCCATGGGCAGTTTCGAGCCCAGGGTTGCTGGGGAGCAGGGAGGGTAACAGGGTGGGGGTGTTGGGAGTTTTGTTCTTGTAGGGTTATTTTTAGTTCGTCACAGAATTACAAGCAGCGAGTCTAAGCATGGGAAACGCAGTGACCAGGAACTTGGTGTTGAGAACATGAATGATGGTTCGCACACGGTTCTATTGTGTGATGGTGGGTGTTCCGGGGACATGGCTGGGTGCCCCAGCAGCGAATACTAGCCGACGACATGGGCACTACAAGTGAGAAACGGATGAAGCTGTTATCCTGGAATATGAATGGATTGCGGGATAAAATTAAAAGAGGGATTATTTTGCAATTTCTTAAACAACATGGCCTGGAGGTGGTATGGCTCCAAGAGACGCACCTCATAGGAAACATGTGTAAGGCCCTAGCTAGATGGGGCTACCAATTGGTGGCACACTCCGGGTTCACGACGGGCTCCAGGGGAGTGGCATATTGAAAAAACGCACCTTCCCAATGACAATAGACCAGGTTTACACTGACAGTTTAGGGAGATATGCAGCACTGTCTGGCCAGTGGGAGAGTGAAGCGCTGACACTACTGTCACTGTACTTGCCACCGGGATTACAGGAAATTACATTTAAAGACCTGGGGGGTGCTACTTATGTTACCCAGTGGTAGAATGGTAATAGGGGGAGACTTAAACTCAGTGGCTTCGGGGACGCTGGATCGCTACCCCCTAGAGATATACCCCCTTCACAGCTGCGCCTCCCACGTTTCCTGGAAGCTATGGGACTCGTGGACATATGGAGGGTATATCACCCTGTAGAGACACAATACACATTTCACTCTGGGGTCCACAAAAACTTTTCCCGATTAGATAATATCCTCGCCCCTGCGGCGCAGGTTGGCTACATCAAAAAAGTAAGACACCTAGCTAGAGGAATATCTGACCACTCCCCAATTTGGCTGCACATGGAGATTGGGAAGGGAGACTGTAATAGGGTTGCCCCAATTAGCCCCTGGTATCTTCAAAACCCCACAATTAAATCGAAACTAGAACAAGAAATTGAACACTACTTTGCTGAGAATGAAGGCACGGTTGCCTCAGCCCAGGTCCTTTGGGAGGCCTTTAAAACTGTAATAAGGGGACATGCACTATCTCAGATCTACGGGGCGAAAAAAGAAAGGCAGGCTAGACTTCTCCGATTGGAAGAAGAAATTCTAAAATTGGAGGAGGGCCTCGTGGCGTCAACAGACCAAGACACAACGCATATTCTTCATTTGACGCAAGAGGAATATGCTCAGCCATAAGCTGGGGAGCGTATACGAGCTGGGGGACAAGGCCGGTAAACTGTTGGCCTGGTTAAACAGGAGGTAAGCAGCGAGCCGACTGGTCACAGAACTGTGGGCAGAAACCGGGAGAAAACTCACTGATCCGCAGGACATCTGGGACGAGTTTGGTAGATATTATGATTTTGTCTATACTTCTAGGTCCACCAGACAAGAGGTGGAAACTAAAGAACTACTGGCGTAAATTCGTCTGCCGGTATTGGCGGAAGAAGAGAGAAATTCGTTGGAGGGAGACATCGCTTCAAACGAAATGGCTCAGTCCATTCGTTCTCTCCAGACCGGAAAAGAGATGGGCCCTAACGGCCTCCCGATAGAACTGTACAAACTAAGGCCTGATAAGATAGCTCCCTACCTCAGGGCAATGTTCATAGAGAGTCTTGAGAAGGGACTCATTCCCCAGGACTAAAGATTAGCCACTCTCGTAGTGATACCTAAGGAAGGGAAACTGAGAGACAGTTGCATGTCGTATCGACCCATATCGCTGCTGAACGCTGAGGCCAAAATATTGGCCAAATTGCTTGCCACCCGCTTGATTCGCGTCCTTCCTGAGCTGGTCCATCCGGACCAATCCGGCTTTATGCCGTCACATAACACATCCCTGAATTTAAGGAGGGTGCATGGCGTTATGGAAAGGGCAGACACCATAATGGAAGATGCAGTTGTGGTGTCTCTACACGCCACCATGGAGTTTGACACCATAGAGTGGCCATACCTTTTCGCTGTCTTGGAGAGGTTGGGATTTGGTCCTAAATTTATTAGTTGGGTCTGACTTTTATATACTGACCCTCTAGCACAGGTAGTGGTCAAAAACAAAAAATCTGCTATATTCCATCTCCACAGGGGGACTAGACAGGGGTGCCCCCTGTCCCCACTGCTGTTTGCGCTCACACTAGAGCCCTTGGCCTGTTGGATCCGACGAGACCCCGTAATAAGAGGGCTGCGCTGGGCTGATGATTGGGAGGACCGTATATCGCTCTACGCAGACGACATTTTGTTGTACTTGGCCTCCCCATATAGATCCCCGCGTAGAGTCCTTAACATCTTTACTAATTTTGGTACATACTCCGGGTACACTATTATCTGGACAAAATCGCTAATTTTTGTGCTACAGGGCACATCACCGGTCCTACCGAAGGAATATCAACTCAAGGTAGTGACTGAGGGATTTAAATATTTGGGAATTTTTATCACTAGTGATCCCAAAATATTTTATAGTGCTAACCTGTTACCACCATTGCAGCGACTGAAGTCTGATGTAGAACACTGGCAGTCTCTTCCGTTATGGCTCTTGGGGAGAGCCGCACTGTTTAAGATGATGCCTCTGCCTCGGTTCTTATACGTTCTACAAAATTCACCTGCCCTGATTCCCACGTCATATTTTAGACAGGTGGAAAGTGCACAGTGAACGCTGCTCTGGGGAAGTGGTCAGCCGAGAATCGCATTCCCGAAGTTAGTGAGGAGCTGGTATGATGGGGGAATCGCTTTGCCAAATATTAAAAAATACTACTGGGCGGCACAACTAACGGCCATCAATCACTGTATATATTGGCCCCCTACTGATCCGGGCTATGCCATGGATAGGTGGCTACTCCCCGGGGGGAATTATACCCGAGCATTATATTCAAAACCAGCCAAATTCCCCCTGATAGGCTCCACAAAACACTCTGCCCAGATATGGCACCTGGTTCAGAAAAATATGGGATGGGCAAGAACCATAACTCGGATTACCCCGCTATGGGACTCTGAACAACTGGGAGATCTCTGGAAGACGAAGGGGTTTGATAGGTGGGATATGATAGGGATCTCTCGAGTGGGCGATCTCTGGAAAAAGGGAGAGGTAATACCCTTCACTGCCCTCCAACATAATTTTGAACTCGCAGACACTGAAAGATTCAGATATTTGCAGGTGCAGCACGCACTATACACTGTTATCCCGAAGGGGGAGACCCCTCCTGAGGCCTCTCCTCTCGAGGATAGGCTTCTGGACAGTTATATGCCCAAGAAGGCAATTTCCCTGACGTACTTAAAATTGATAAATCATTCACCTGATCCCCTCCCGCGGCTCCGGGCAACGTGGGAAGGTGACCTAACAGAACTTGACGAGGAAGAGTGGATGGAAGCGCTAGCATCCCCAAGGGAGGGGGCAATATCCTCAAAGCTGAAATTGGTGCAACTGAAAATACTGCACAGAATATACGTTACCGGGCCAACTTTGGTCAAGATGGGGTATGGAAATGAGGCTAGTTGTAGACGGAGTTGTGGCCGAGAAGGCACTTTTTTTCATATACTGTGGGAATGCCCTCACAGAGCGATATTGGAGAGCAGTTACCTCGTGTATGGGGGAAGTTCTGGGGCAGACAATAACAACGGATGCCAAGCAGTGTCTCCTAAATATATGGGAGCCGACTGACTTGGGAAGTAAAGAGAAACTTGGGTGACACTAGGCTTGATGGTCGCTAAGAGGAATATTGCAAGGAAATAGGGAGTCCACGCAGCCCCGACGCTGAGGGAATGGGAAGGGGACATGGACTGGTCCATTTTTCGAGAAAAAACGGTATATGTCTCAAGTGGATGCTCTAGAAAATGGATACAAATATGGGGGAAATGGAACGACTATAGAGGTACCATATGTGAGCCACCCGTGTTGCCGGCGCAGTCGCCCCTGGGAGACCTAACACCTTAATGCTCTATCGTTCACTGTAAAGTATACTTCACAGGATAATATGGAATTGTGTGTAATATGTCGCTGACTACCATGCCATTTGATCTATACCAATTATAAGCTGTGATGTTGTTTTGGTTAACAATAAAAAGAATTAAAAAAAAAAAAGAATTCTGTTTTTGCTTAGGAATCATGCGTTTACTAGCATGCATTATAGTTGGCTGAAAAAAGTTGCACAAGTTTGAGGTAAGTGGCTTATTAAAATTCTGTTGAGAGTTGGAGTTCCTGGAAGGAACAGATGTTGGCAATATTATTGCTATTTTGTGTGAGGTACATTATGGGGATTCTTTTAATTATGTCCATTGAAGAATCCTCTTATTGGTGCTTCTAAAGTTCTTTTGCACACAATTAATTGGTAGAGGAACTCCTGTCTTAGCTTTCTTTGTTTGTGTTGTAGCTCATGTTGTAGCTCATGTTGCTTCTATGTGGCATCTGAGGTTGTGAGCAAGATCTTTCACATAGTTCGTCAAGATCCTTGAATAGGCTGATTAGTGATTTCTCAGAGTTTGGTGGGAGATCAATATGCACCAGGAGTGCTACAAGGGAAGCGGTTAGAGGGGTCATTGGGAGAAACTCTCAGGTAGAAAGTAGGTAGAAACCCCCACAAAGGTGGCTTTCTAAATTGCCTATTAGTGACCCCACCAATTCATTAATGGGCAATAGGCAATGCACCCATTCATCACCCATCAAAGGGTTTATGTGATAAATGTGCCATAAAATACACCAGTTGGCCCTGTTTTTAAAAAAAGTTTTCTCATAAATTCAAAGCAGATATTTATGCCCATATTCCAGCTGCCAGTGCTTGATGCTGCATTCTGTGCCTACATAACGTATATATGTGTCACTCTCTTCCACTGTGACTCCTCCCTATTGCCAGTGAAAGTGTATTCCCTTTCCTGTTGTAAGTGTGGTTCCTGACCCAGTGTCTAATTTGTCTGGCCCAAACGTAAGTGAGCTCTCTTTCTCAAGTAGGTTTAAGTGCCAAGTACTTGGTCACTTATTGGCATTTTCCCTGTTCCAGCATAAGAGTCGCTCAGTACTAGTGCTAGTTTAGTTCTTTTATCTGTGGCTTTGCATGCTATTTCTGAATATTAGAGTGTTTCTAGTCCCCTAGTCCCGCTGGTGTCTTTTTCTTGCTTCTGTTTTTAAGTTCTAGTGAGGCAATCACTAGACCTATTAGGTTGAATGAACACAGAGTGGACTTTGGGTGATCATTAGCTTACTTGCCTCCATGCCATTCAGCATCTGACTAGAGAAATTCTCAATTACATTGATGCTCAGCCCAGTGAATTATTTAAGTCTCACTATCATGCTCTTGAATGTTTTAGAAGTGTCCTTCCCCGTACAGTGCTACCACTGGAAACCAAGAGAGACTATTTCACATCTAAAGAGGATACACAATCATTGCATTTTTGTCATGTTCAAGCATTTATGCCACACATACAATTCATACATCATGCAAATTTTTTTGTAGCAGACACTTTCAAAATGCTTTTGTAAGTGCCAGAGTGCCTGACTGTATAGTGGCTACCCCATGTCCTGTTTCAGATTGGTACTGATAAATATGATGGGGACCCAAGTACCTCCAGACTGCAAAGTAGTGCATTTATAAAGAATTGAATAGGGTTGGTGTGAGCTTAAAATCACTTAAACTGGTTCAGTCCAAATCCCCCTGTTAAATTCCGTTCTATCTACAATTTTGTTTATAAAGATCATACTATGGAGGTACTATTGGAGTAAGAATCATGTAGAATCCAAGAAGCAAATCTAACACAAGCAAGTTATTAAGGGCCTGGTTTATATCTCTGCAGAGAGGGAACTTTGTCACAATGGCGAGGGTGTTCCCTCCATCCAAGACTATGGCCCACCTGCCAAATTTAAATTTGGGGAGACCGTAGTCTGATGATGGCGGAGACTACTCCGTCTCTGTTGTGATCAAACTCCTCTGCAGGCACGATGAAGTAAGGGCATTGGAGGTTTGGCTATATATTCTTCCACATAATTTAGATGGGCGGACGTTTTTCAATGCCCTTCACCACAAGGAAAAACCAAGTGGTAAGGGGCACTGAAAAGTGCTCAATGCCCCACTCGCCGTGCGAGGAAACTCTACATGGTGAAGGGAAAATTGCTTTTTTTTATTTTCAAAAAGAAAATCCCACTTTGGGAATTTCTTTTTGAAAATAAATAAAATATAACTTTGACGTACGGATTCATCATGCTGACAGAGCCATCCATTAAACTTACAATGCATTGGCAGAAACCCCCATGACGGCGGTTCCTGACAATGCTTAAAATATTCATAGGGCCAGCGGACATTTTATAATTTGGTAGACAGCACCTCTGTCAGGGTGACGGAGTAGTTTACTCCGTCACCCTGGTGAAGGATAGGCCGTCTGCCAAATTAGAACCAAGACCCTAAGCACTTAAGTCTAAATGTTGAGTGTGAGGCCTGGGGAGTCAGTAATATAATAAATTGAGAGGTTGTATTTTCATATGTTAGAATGTACAGTAAGAGCTAGGAAGAACATAGTTGATATGAAATAGCAGTCAGAGAGTGAGTTCAAAAGAGTAAGAAGTGCAAAGGTAAATGAAGCTTACCACAAGAATGTGTTTTAGGTATGACATACTGGTATTAGTGTAGTTTGGTTACAGTTGATACATGCTATAGTAAAGAGAGACCAATATGAGCACTGTTAAGTGGTCCATTAGGTATTTCAAGCTAGAGTAATCTGGGGAACTTGTGGTGCAGTGGACGGGAGTATTCGAAAGATCAAAATGATGGGCTTACTGTGAGGGGTATAAGAAGTCTAGTACAACTTGATCTGCTACTCTAGGTGATGACAGCGAACCAAGCTGAGGTCTGGTGGCTACTTTTGCAGTCTGTGAATATTAGCTGTTATAGTAGTCTTTGGATCAGGCATTTTAAACAAGTGGATACATGTGTGTTGACATGGGTGAAGTGGTCAGGACAATCTACGCTGTTTCTCGCAAGCCATGTTACAGGTATATCTCGTGAAGATTGGAGACATGCAATTCAAGTGTGTGTGTAGTGACTAGGATTAGACGAAATTTAAATTACCCTGGCATAACTTACTTTCAGGAATTTTGCATTATACTTGTTACCCGAGAGAGATTCCCAAAATTGCATTATTTCACCACTTTGCGTAATTATTCACCCTTCACCTTAAAAATTGAACTCAAAACACAGCATTCCCTGTAAACATTTACTGCAAACGCATTCAAACAACAGAACACGAGTGCTTGTTGTTCCCAGTACTTTGTTTAAATGCTTCCTCATGCCAGAAATTGACACAAGGACGCATTTGCACTAAAAGATAGGAAGAAATTATAGATTTACATTTTGCGTAATTAAGTGTAATTTCACATAATTAAAAACAAATCACGTAATATAGTGTAAGTAAATGACGTAAATTTCACACACCCCTAAAAGTTTGGTGTAACACTACAGTCAACACTGAGTGTGGTGTAAAACTCCAATCAACACTGAGTGGAGCGCAAATTGTGGACTGCATACACCATGATGCAAAGGAGCAAACGTTTCTGGGATGTGATGCACAGTCTGGGCACACCCTTTTCCATGCCCAAACAGATTTTCATGACCTCCTCTATCATTTATCTCACGTTCCTAATGCTCCTTTTTGTAACAATTGTGTCCCTGCCCATTGCTTACACTTCACCTGGTCCGAGCCGGAGATTCTGGCTGGAGAGTACGGCTTGAGCTGGAGAGTACGGCTTGAGCCGGAGATTCTGGCCCCACTGGGGACATAAAGATACGTCTCGAAAATGACCTCTGTGGATACCAAAAGTCGTAAAGTTAGACTTTAGTCTCAGATTGCCTTTGTGAATCGGGCCCATGATCTCCAGGTAAGAATGTGTGTTAATGCTGACACTAAGAGCTTATATATAATTGAACCTGAGAATTTCTTATGTCATCAGGTGAAAAGTATCTCAGCTCCATCTGGATATGAGATGAACCTCAGCTGGAGAAGATAACCCTAGCCTGTGTGCTGTAAACTCCTCAGTTCTACATGACGTCTATCGTTTTTTATGTTAAAAATAGTCAACAGGTATGCTCTTGTCCTCTTTCCTCAACACGAAAAATAATCCAATATACAGCAATATGTGCACAGGGGTTTACTAAATTTAGACTTCACTCTGGTCTATAACAATGATTGTAAAAATGCATAAAATTATACACTGTGCCATTCACAAGAATAGGATGCCTCAAGTCAGAAATGTCCTTGCACTGGTCCTTCAACCTTGTGTGCAACTCAGTCCCATTTGCGAACGTGGAGGTGCTTCTCTTTCTGGTAGGAAGTTGTGATTTTCTTTCTGAGTACAGCGGTGATTTTCATTAACATGTAATTGGATGGTTTATGTGAGGAACTCCCCATGCTTTGTGTTTCCCACTGTATTTAGATCTGGCCTGACAGTGCAGCTGTCATCTGACCTTATGTGAATAAAAGAATAGCTTCCAGCAGTTCTACAGAAAGGTCTGTGACTCTGCCCAGATGTTGGTACATTTGGTTGACTTATCAAAAGCTGTGTGCTGCCACAGGAAGAGTGCTTACACTCCAAACAACTGTGATCATTTGTTTATCCAACTGCGAGAGCCTGGCTCTTTGTCATTTACAGCTATGGTGTTTGACCTTTCAGTCACACACATGCCACTGATGGGTGGACTTTGCCCTTTAAGGTCAAACAGATACCACTGCAATGCTATTAAAACACTTCTCCTAGCTAATTAGATAATTTTAGAGTTTATTGTTCTCTGGTTGCCATGCGTGAAAGTTTGAGGTCCATACAAAATGGATTTGTTGGTTATGGTGGCAACCAAGCAACAATAAATAGTCCCCCTCTGACTTTGAAAAGACCCTATCAAAAAGGAATTATTTCCTTTACTTTAATTAGTTCCAATGTGTATTAAAAATAATACATTATATGATGATACATTATATGATATTTATTTCAATACAAACATCTTCTAAAAATATATCCCTTAGATCATATATCATAAATATACATAATAAAAAGACAATGACCATTAAAACACACGTCTTCCCATCTTACATAAAATACATTACAAAACATAGGAACAGTATTTTTTTTAAATTGTATGTGATGAAGATGAAAGAGTATTTTAAAGTGTAAAGGCATTTAAGGGTGGATGGTTATTAATTTATTAAAATCTGCAGGGAGGTACTTTGTTACATGAAATCTCACAGTTTACTGTAGTAGGCAAGGAGTGTTGGTTACCCATTCTGTAACCTAGGTTACAGAGATGAATTTTAATATGTCTTGCAAAAAGATTTTTTTGTAAATGTTCATTTGTACATGTTTTTAACATATCGTGTGATGTTGGAATAAAAATATATATTTTTGGAATAAGTGCTTTGGTATCCCGAGTGGAATTTTACCTAATCCTGTGTGAATGTCACAAGTGGCGAATATGTCAGTGATTTAATTGTGCGATATCTCCAAAGGGAAATATTATTTTTTACATTTCTAATTGTGCCTGATGCATTGTGGAAAAGCTTACACTCAGTACAGTAGAACTGAGTTGATTAAGGCGACAAGCCAATATTAAAGGCTCCAGGCCTGATTGGTTCACTGGTAAAAGCTATGCCCGAAGCCATAGGTCTGATCTCTTTATTATAAAAACATTTTGAAAAGGGCAGTAGGCTTGGTTTATTTATTGTGAAAAACATTTTTTAGAGCCAACAGACCTTTAATAGTGGATTGTTATCATTATGTGTTACAGGCTGTGGGTATTTTGTTACACATTAGATGGAGTCTCACAGATTACTGTAGTTGGCAAGGGTTTTGGTGATTGCCATCCCCTGTGTCAAATCCTGGGGGTAGAAGATCTTCATGGTGACCATTCTTGTTAGGACCTTTTGAGAATGGTTGTATTTCTTTTCTCTACTGCAATTTTGTACATATTTGTAGTTTTATAAGTGTATGCATGATGGTTTCTTGCATATAGACAAGTCAGTAGGCCTGTGTTGGTTATGGTGTCAAGCCTATGTTAAAGGCTATAGGGCTTATGGGTTCTTTGGTAAACGCTATGTCAGATTTCATAGACTTGATGTGTTTGTAATGAAACGTTATGAGAAAGCCAGTAGGTCCGACCAACATACTGTGAAAAGCATGTTTTAAAGGCAGTATTGTTATTACATTGTGGTCAAAGCCTGTTGGCCAGTATTTTGTTAAATGGAATCTCACAGATTACCATAGTAGGCAAGAGTTTTGGTGTTGGTTATTTACCATAACAAACAGTGGGGTTAGAAGATTTTCAATGTGAGGAATTAATATTGCTGTGTAGATTGTTATGCACACACCAAACACTAGACAAGACGCGTCCAATGTAGATCAAGGATGGCCAGGTCAATGCTAGCTCTTTTCAGTAATCACCATGTAAATGTGTTCCATGTAGATTCACGGTTTGTAAATATATATATGATGTGGTTATCATGAAAATCTGGTTTGGATCATGCCCTTCTAGATCTACGCTGGTTGATCCTGCCTTAAAGTATAGTATGCTGTTCAAATCACATCATCAAAAACAAATTGTTTCCCTGGTGTCCATGTTTACTGTATATCATGCAGGTTGGAATGTGTGACATAGCATTATAGGCCTTTTCTGAACAGTTCACTTGCAAGGGGCAGCAAATTAATGACTGCCTTTATGGGTCTGCATGAGCCAAGACGTATTGATTTGTACATAAATAGAGAGAGGGTGTTTGGCTTGTTTTTGGAGAGCCTCTTTCAGGCACTGGTAAGATGGGCTGCTCATCAAAGTTTGGACCACCCCACAGCATTTTGAAAATATTTATATTTTTCCATGGTGAAATGTATGCTTCTAATAAGCTACTGTAGAGTGTGTTGAGTTCACCTTCTCAGACCATGATTGCTCTTGTGTGCCTTTGTGGTCTCCTCTTTCCCCATGACCCAAGCCTCTTCCGAGGCTCCTCATGTTCTGGTGGGCACTCCTGATCTCTGCACTGCTCTTTCTCTACTAATAGTGAAAATGCTGCCTTTCTATATTTTTATTATTAGAAACACCAGGATCACACACTGCAGACAGGACAGGAGCAGGGCAACTCCCACAGCCCACCATCAACAATATGTATACTGTGAGTCCCACAGCTGTAGGGTACAACAGCAGTATCTGTGGGTCTAGGCAGCATGATGCTGCAGCAATCCCCACCTCCTTTCTGTGTTACACGCTTAACCCTCCAGAAGCACAAGCAGTGGTAGCATTACAATGAGTAGTAGGGCTGAGGGGTGAAGCGCTTCTCAGCTGGGCACAGAGCAGCGCTCTTTAGACATCTAGTCCTGCAGCACCCCTGTAGCCCATGCCGTTTTCTTACAAAGTACAGTGGCTCCTAGAATACTGAATATTAATGAGCAAAGAGCTCCTGTGCTTCATGCGCAAATGTCATGGCTGATAGGAGGACCAGATGTCCTGTCTTAAAGGCACATTACTGGCTTTAAGTTTGTGCCACTGTCCCATTTTAGGACATATACATTCCAAGGCTAGATTGGCCATTTAATGTTTCAGGAAAAACCCCTGGGGGCTGGGGATCATAGCGTCTGCTTTTTAAAAGCCGTGGAATGTTCCCGCTGGGCCCAACCCTCAGCCTCCGAGGTCTATTGCGGTTGGGTACAGAGCAGAACAGTACTGGAGGGGCCAGTGTACAGCCCTGCTGAGAGCAGCACTGAGTTTGAGCAACAGTCCTTCATCTGCAGTTTATCAGTGCACAAACAGTGACAAATGGCAATCGCAGTTTGTTGAGATTAGAGGCACACCTCACCGGGGAGTAACCAAGGCCCTTTCAGTCCCTGTGGTGCAAGGGGGTCCCCAACCATTCAGGGTCCCCTCAACCCTTGAGAGGGGCCCAATTTAGCCAAAGGCCAATGAATATCTCTGAGATATGGGAGACTAAGGAGCCCCTCTTCATATTCTGCAGGGGTCCCATCATTTTACGTTAACCTACTGACAGCTCAGGCTGTGGTGCTATAACGCGCACATTATTTCTGTGGAATTCCTTGTGTTTTCAAGAACAGGCATGGCTCTGCTCCAGCAGTAATTGTAAATTTGTAAATGTTGTGAAGCTCACGCTTTTTAACAGTCTTCCATGCCCCACAGCAGCAGAGCCATGGTATTGGCTGCTTCTCATTGGTTGATTCCCTCGAAGGAGCCCCCTAGGGAATCTTACCTTCCTGCAATGGCCTGTTGCCTCAGTGCTGCAACATAAACTGTCTCTTATGATGTGTCCAGCTAGCTATGTGACTCCAGAGGGCAAGGTCAGCCAACACATGGAATCAACAGAGGTCTCATGTCAGAAAGGTATTGAGCGCTTCAGTTGCTGTCACTGTCATATCCAGACTTCCTGTGCAGACCTGGTGGTAAACTGCCTGTTCTCACTGTGGCATAGGACTGAAGCTGCACCCTATCCATGAGACCAAAATATGCCGAAACCAGTATGAGCTTGCTTGTGTTACTATTGAGAGGTGACCTGGCCTGGCAGTTCGGTCTGAACTGCAGAGACGGTTTAAAGCATGGACAATCTGGACAATTGACCAGGGGCCCACCTTTCAAGGGGCCCCTGATTAATTGAGTGAACAATCCACATTCCTGCTATAATAACATTGCTCATTAAAACAGATTTTTTTTAAATTTGACATCCGAGTATGCCAAACAGAAACTTTGTAAACACATTTACTATCAGCAGCCCAAACAATAATCCATCCAAGTCAGCACAATGCCACCAGTCTGACATTCTGGAGCCAGTCACTGAACCAGACTCGCGGGTGGCATCAAAAGCACAACAACAAAAACTAACCGCCACAGCATAGACCACTCATTGACTTTAGGGCAAGCTGCTATCACTGAGAAATTTAAACCACAGGAATGAGCCTTGGCCACTCAAACAAAGTACGCAGCTAAAGACATCACCAAACAATTACGCAACAAATGCACAACAACCGAGCCACGCAACTCCTCCAGCGTGGCCCACTAAAAACCTATTTCTGCCTGCACAGCACCGGTCCAGCAGTGAGTCCAAGATTCCAAGCGACCCAAACAATGGGGCTGGGACCAGTAACCCCAGATTCTTGGAAAAACAATTCTTCCGTCCCTGGTCAATTTAGACCTCTCACCCAACAAAGCACAACAAGAGACTCAGGTCTTAACAACAATATGGCACCCCCATTATGCCTCACAAGGCAAAGACAACACCCTGAATCGTGGCAACATAACTAAACTTTTTGCATCTCACTCAAAATTCTGCCATTTGAACTCCAATGATATTACCACTATTCAATTTATACCATCTGAACTCATACCACATAAGGAAACACCGGCAGTGACATTGTCACCCCTTGAAGCAGTAAGCATAATCAGTGAAAATCGAAAGATTCTAGAAGAATGGGGCAGGGCATACTGATCACTTTTCCAAAAAAACCTTGATACCCCATGGCTCTTGATGGAGCGTAGATGTTATCAAGCATCTGCCTTTAACAATTTTCACCTGGAAAAAGATAATTACGACAAATATTACCTGATGAGACCTGATAACCGGCTAAGCCAAAAACGTGAGATCACATACTGAACTGTAAAAGCATGCAGAGTTTATGGGATGATGAAATGAAAATGTAAACAAAGAGAGAAAAATTAGAATTTCACATAGATGCATTTACGTGTTGTGAAGAAGAGAATAAGAAATATCAGCTTTATTGCTGTTTCATCCATTACAGCAAGGCCTTCGACCAGGTCAATCGCCAACTTTTACGACAAAGCTAAAAGCCTGGAAAATGCCAGACCCCCCTTCTTTGAGGCATTCTGCTGCTTGACTCTGATACTTGGGCTCAGGTTAAACTGGGCTACAACACCGCAGTCTCAGAAGAAATAAATATCAAACAAGGTGTCAAGCAGGGGTGCGTATTAGCACCAATGTTATTTAATCTATTCATGTGATACCTAGTACCAGCAGTAAATTCAGTAATCAATCACGCAGCAAAACTAGCAAACCAGAACATCAGCTTGCTTCTTTATACGGACGATGTCGTCCTTATAAGCCAAACCCTGATGGGACTCCAAAAGTTATTAAATGCTCTAAATTATGACAGGAAAATGGCATGACAATCAACGAAGAAAAAACAAACATTGTGATCTTCAGCCGGAAAAGGATAAAACGGGGCTACTGACACCTTAACAACATCTGCCTGGCCATCTCGAACAAATATAAATACCTGGGGTGTTGGCTTCCTGAGACCTCTGCTGATCAAAGAAGGGACACAAACTATCCCTGAAGCTGTTAATTATTTCTTGAAGAATGTTCAGCCCCAAGTGATCTCTAGACTTATAAAATGTGTGGACATAGTAGACAAACAACTTTTACTCTTCTCCTTATCCTTCTGTCTGTCTTATCACACAGAAGCACCAGGTTCTCTGGTGATGATTGCAAGAGCAGATCAGTGTACATATCAGACTTGTGTCCAGGCACCACTGTGCTGGACGATAGAACCAGCTGTACAACGTACAAGCACTTATTTGCAGTTCAGGAAAGTCCCACTGGTTCTTCTTTCAGGGGCCTATTCACAAAGGTAGACTTACATGTGTGTAAATCTATATCTTCCACTTTTGAGCACCTTCACCACTTTTGACTATTCACCACCATTTACGAGTATAAAATTACTCAAAAGTGTCAATTTACAAGTCTACACCCCCTGAAACAGAGTGGAGGAAAATGTTTGAGTGTAACGTTAGTATAGCAAAAAAAGAGCAGTAGTAAGTTCAGCATCACTTATGGCCAACCACTGATACTGCATCACCCTCCCATAGAATAAAACATAGGTAGGGTCTTAAAGTAAAACCACAAAGGAACTGATGTTCAGATAAAAAAATATTTTAAATAGCTAAAAATATAAATACATTTATTTTAATGTTAGAAAATTATCTAGAAATAAAACTTTTATTTTATATTTACATATTTTATTAACCTGTTTTGAATTTAAAAATCAAGTTAACATTAATATACCTTAAATTAGTATTAATTTATTTTTATTTCATTCTATACTTCACTTTTAATAATTATTAATATCTAATATTTTTATGGGATTTTTTTCTAAATAATTCTTTTAAGAAAATAATGATAATTTAATTTTATAAGTTGATCTGAATTAAATATATCAATCAAAAATAAGCTATTAGTGCTGTAGCATTTTTAAAATGTTGATATACCCTTGAAATAAATATATAATATTAATTTACATTAATATTTAGCATAAACATATTTGTGGTAATTTTTTTCAAGTTCAATAAACTTTTTTAATTTTCTCTATACTTTAGCATAAGGAGATTTCCACCCCGGAAGTGGAGATCTCCCTATGGTTAAATGCATTATTTAACATTATTTGCTACGTGGTTCTATTTTAAGTCCCTAGCTCTATAGTTTTCTATGGAAGTGACTTGCAGTATCAGTGGTCGGCCATGTCTGGTGCTTGACTTACAGCTGCTCCTTTTTGGCAGTAGTAATTTTACACTTGTAAATTTGGCTCCACCACCGGTTTCAGGGAATGGAGACAAGTAAGTCTACACTTTTGAGTATGTACACACTTCTAAATGGTAAATAGCTAAAAGTAGTTACGTTACCCAAAAGTTTAGGAGCAAACTTACAGGTGTAGATTTACTCACATGTGAGGTTACCTTAGAATCCCAGCAAATTAAGCACTGGCCGCAACTATGTGTGTGTGTCTGTGGGCTCATTTTGTTTATACCATTTATTAATTCCAAAAGTGCACCTGGCTATGCTGGGCTTAAGAGCATTACCTGTCACTAAGATCAGGGACCATGGAAAGAGGAATAAACAAGAGGAATAGAGATATTTCTCCTCGTTACGCCTCACCTCGAGAGTCATATGGATTTGGCACTTCCCCAGGTTTACATCACTCTATAAATCTGGGACAGCATCAGATTCCATGGGTGTTGCATGGGAAAACCCACCACAATGCCCATTGAATGCCTCCTGGGTGCAGAGTAAGGCGACACAGCGATTTGCGCTTTGTCGCCTTACTCATGATTTATGAGGCCACTCAAAGCAACACAGGGTGGCTTTCCGTGGCTTCATAAATCTTTATGAGAGTCCTGCATCACGCATGTACAACTTTACATGGTGCAAAAGTGACAGAGGGCTCTCATAAATAAGTCCATTAGAATAGAGAGTGTGTTAATCAGTCAGTGTCAGCAGCGAGTCAGGTCATTCTAAACTATTTAGTTTCGATTCATTCAGAATTTCTGAGCATAGATAGAAATAAAAATGGGCCTGGGCCATGCATTGTTACTATATTTAGGTTTCAGTAATCATATATGGGAGGTTGTCAGATTGCTTATGTGTGACATTTTCATATTTGTATATGCATATGTGTGATTTTTGCACATGTTACGTTCAGTCGCGGCTGGTGTCAGGGCAAAGTGGCAGGGGGCAGACAAAACGAAACTTATCTGAATCCCGCCGCATCGCCGCTCTTCTGGCTGCACTGCAGGCACATGCTCCCAGACTGCCCTGCGGCCAATCCTGACACTGCTCTTACAGCATGAGACCAGTGTCAGGATTGGCCTGAGTGCCCTCGATTTGTGCTCCCAGGGAGACTGGGAGCCTGTGCCTAATCTCTTCAACCCAGCAATGCATTACGGTTTGGCCGGTCTGAGATGGCCTGCCACACCGTCATGCACACTGACAACAGTGCACCTACTTCTCCCCCTGTGCCTGTGAGCCCCCTGGCACTTCCTCCAAGACTCCATGGCATGGAGAAAAAGAAAATGATAATAAACTTGCTGTATTATCATTTTATTTTTCCAGTTTTGCTGCTGCCGCTGCTGCTGGCAGAGAGGGATGCTCCTCAGCCACAGCGGAGAAGCCGCCGCTGTTTACATTGAGATGCTGAGTGCCACTTTAGTGGTCCAGGTTGCACAGTCATAATGAACTCGGTTACACCCATCCATGTATTTTTCTACCCTCACCAGCGATTTGAAATCTCCCCACAGCATCTACTTTAGTAATGGTGAGGTCTAGGTTACACAAAGGACCGTATAAATAAATATTTCAGCTTCAGTTCCAAGGATTCATGCAAAGACCCCTCTGCTCCCCTCCGTAGTTCCTCATACATATGTTGTTCTCTTCCAGCCATGCCCATGTCATAACTCACAAATTACCCTAATCCAGTAGGCCCAACCCTAATTTGATTTTTTGTCAAAGAAAGGCCAGTTTACCAACCATCATTGACTATGCTTTGCAAGTAATGCCATTTTGGTGCATAGTGAATAATATGCTGTAAATTCGACCGTCTGCTTGACTCTGTTTCTGCCACTCTGACATCACTGGCCCTTCCTTCCCACAGTCTTCCCATGGTGTCCATCACTGTTAGTTTGTCAGGGTTCAGCGCAGGGTTGGCTCCTCCTAGATGGTGAAGGAGCATCGCCCCGAACTGATGTGAGCACAGCAGGCAAACACTAATGTATAAAATGGCCTAATAATGGCATTTTATTTTGCCAGCAGCTCGCGCTGTGCACAGCACGAGTGTGAGGCAGGGGGCGGGCTGAATTCTGCTATTGCAGGTTTAATGCTGCCCCTTTCAGTGCACATGTCGGGTTGGCTGGCTGGCTACCTACGGCCAGCCCAAGATGCGCACTGTAGACTGAGCAATCCACAGCCAGGGGATTGTTGGCACAGGCTCCAGCCTCAAAATGAGCGATGGGTTAGCCTGCTCCCACCAATCCTGGAGCTGCTCTTATGCTGAGAGCAGCTCATGGATTGGTCAGGATTCGCATTCCACTGGGCAGGAAGGGAAGTCCTTCTATTTCCTGCTTGTGGACACCACCATCGCCGGCAGAGCCGGACCAGGCAGGAGTCCGGCTCTGTTGGGTGCATCTGCTCACATGAGATTGATAGAGCACGATTGTGCTCTTTTCGCTTATAGGGGTGCATCATAATCATGTGTAGTTTGCACCTGCATTTATTCTTTTGTCGTGTTAACATTTAGTCATTAGGATGTGAACGTAATAACATGAAATGATAGAGACATTATGTACAATGTGAAGAGATTAACGTGGCAGTGGTGCCCTGAATAATGTTAATCTTAGTGTCCATTTATATTTGACTAATGAAGTTCATTTATCGAGATGTAATGCATTGATTCAACGTACACCATAATAATGTCTGCACTCAGGCATGTCCACTGGAACTTTAACGTGTAGTATTCATGTAGGTTGCTTATAATTTTATGTATTTTGATGTGCTCATGTAGCGTGTTGGTTTAGAAATGCTTTGTAGAATGTTCATTTATGCGTGATTTCCATAAGGCCTATGTGCCTCACTCTTATGTTGGCCGATTTCTGTAGGCCTGAAATGTATTCTGTCTGACAGCTCTTGTTGGGGATAAAGCTATATTTCATGTGCATGTTGGATTTGTTCTGTTCTCACGTTTCTGTTGAAGGTGGAAAAATTCATCCTTGTTAGTTAGAATAACGCTTTTGTTTTAGGCGATAGGCTCGGGGAGGAGAGGATACTTTTGTGCAAGGAGTGCTGATAATGTGAGACGGTGTTCTTTCTCACTGGAGAAGGCCTGGGAAACAAGGTCATCGAGCCAGGAGCTGAGAGTATCAAAACTAAATGGAAAACTACCTATGAGGAGGCGCCCAGAGGGATGAGGCGATCAAATGTTACCTAATGGGCGTGTCTATGATTTGGTGTTTTTGAATTAGGGACAGTTCCCCAGGGGCTGAGTTAGGAGAAGAGAGGAGATCGATGGAAAGGGAAGGAGCATCTTAGAACGAGCTCTGTAGCTTTATGCTACTTGACCCTTACAACGTGAGTGTACTTCTTAGGAAGTCTTCACGCGCTGGCACCTTTTCCTGACTTCCCTGGGGAGTGCTAAGAAGGGATGTCACGTTACTGAAGAGTAGGGTCAGACTTTTGCTTTTTACTCACGAACCTCAAAGGAAGACTGATCTTGACGTAGGGGCAATCATTGCCTGCGTTCTGTTTTTGCAATTTGTCATTCTTTTCATGAGTCAAAGGCTCAACATAGCCCGTAGGTTTGACTTTGTGTTAGTTCCAATGTATTTCTACAACCTCGTCTTGAGGTGTCTGTATGTTCAGTTATTTTTGGCTTTCTAATAAACCCACTAAATTGGAAAACTGGAGTCTGAGATTCTTCGGAGTCCTGCTTGTTTGAGCCCGTGAGTCTGACCTAATGAGTTATTTCTCCCCTCTACACTTCTAAAGCAGGTATAAAAGGTCCATCCTCCGAGGGTTACGGTGTATGTTTATGAGAGGGAACCCGGCTCCTTCAGTTGGTAGCAGTGTCGGATGGTGACCTCTTGGAGTGAGGGGAGAAGCTAGAAAAGTTAGGGAAAGTTTAGCTATAGAGCCCTAAAGAGCCCAAAGGATGAGAGCCCAAAGGATTGAGAGTGGAGGACGACGGACTTTGGCAGAAACCGACGGAGAGTGATGGTGCGATGGGAACAGCAGTTCACAGTGGAGTGAGTATGAATAGGGATGTGTGTGTTAGATTGCGGTGATGATTTGATTGTGTGAGGTCTTGCAGAGTTGGGATGAGAGTCGAGTGATTGTGGTTTCGGTCCGAACGCGCGCAGTCCATGTGATACGATTTGATTTTGATGTCAGGCTCAAGGAGTAGCCTAAGATCCCGGGATAGATTTGAGGTGTAGAAGACACAGAGTGATGTAATTATCTGACCAATGATTGTGGGAGTCATGAAGCGCTATTGACAACCCATTGGAGAAAGAGAACGTGTGTGAGAGAGCTTGTTAGAGTCGTGTGGGAAGCTAGTGCACAAGGGCGGACCACAGCGATTCGAGTGGCCAACGCAGGTCGTGGGTCATGGTGTGTGAATGGTTTTGAGAGATTGGATCCTATCGATTTTATTTATATGACTGTCCGGTTGTTTCGTGGACAGAGAGTCTGAGGTGCAGCTGTCTGGTCGTTTCGCGGACAGACAGTTTCCAGAGGTGAGGCAGACAATTACTCAAGACTTTCCGGTCGTTTCGTGGCCAGATAGTCGGATATGTAACTGTCCGGTTGGTGGTGGACAGACAGTTACTAGATTCTATGAGGGAAGTGCGTGAATGCGTAAAGTGAGGCTGTGAAGGAGGGTGAACTGCTGTGTGTGTGTGTGTGTGTGTGTATGAGGAGGAGAAGTGACGTCGGAGTGTGCCACGCTGCGATAGGTCGGTTGGTGTAAAGCCGCGCTGGGATTGGTGGATTGTCATCAGGAAGTTGAAACGAAAATATTTTGTTGGTGAAAGAATTTGTTTCCATCATGCGATATTTTAGGGTGTTCCGAGACCCTTGTAGGGGAGATAGAGGAGTAGTGACTCGAATAGGTGAGGAAGCACCACCCGAGGATACCCCAGCACATTATATGGCCACCACAAATGTAGGACTCCATACCATAGTTTGGCTTCAAAATTGGCATAAGATTACCGAAAAGGAGTGAGATTTGACTTTTCCACGTTATAGTTCATTTAGATTAGAGGCGCTGTACCAGTTGAGGGGAGTGATGCCTTCATTGCGACCTCGCCTAGACCGACACAGTTTGAGGCACTAGATGAACGGATGAGAGCAGCACAGGCAAAGAGTAGGGAGCGAAGTCAGGGAAGGATGAAGAGAGCTAGGAAGACGTATCGGGATGCACGATGGGAGGCACAGTTGAAGAAGTGGAGGATAGACACCATCGAGGGAGAGAGGCTATTTCCACTACTAGTGAAAACAGGAGACGCTCGGAAGAGGAAGGAAGAGGATGATAGTGACACTGATGACAGCTATTGGATAGGTTGCTAGCGGAGCGTCCTCCGCCATACAATCCAGATTCAGATGAGGGAAGGTAAGGCAAGCGGTTATGGAGAAAATGGGAGAACCGCAGACAAGCCCTAGTGCTGGAGTAGTGGGAAAGATTTCAAAAGGAATGGAAGGAATAGGGATGCCAGTGTTGGGAGGCACAGAGATGAATAGAGTTAATGCTGCTACGTGGTTACCGGAAGCCCTTACGGTACCGGTCACCATTGATCCCATAGTGTCAGTGTATGATCCAGGTCAGGTACAAAACAGTAGTGAAACACAGTCAGCAGTAGGAGAAAGGATTAGTTCTTTAGGAAATGTTACTGTGAGCAGAAATGGTCCATTTTGGTACCTACAGAAGCTAGTACTCTGTTGCCAGCCACTGCAGACTCTTCCAGAGTGCAGTAAGATCAGTGTCATTGGCGGACTCATGTTCGGACTTGAGGATGTGGGATCCTCCAGTCAGGGGACCCACGGGGAGGATAACAGGAGGGATCAATCAGGGAACTCCTGGGAATCAGTACGCTCCACAGCATACAACAGAAGGAAATCCCGCAGGAATCAGAGCAGTGAAAGCGAAGAAGAGAGCAGTGCATCAAGTCAGGGAACAATCAAACCTGCAGTAAAGGCAAAGGTGTTGGATGTAGTAAGGTTAAAGGTAGAAGTGGATGAGATCATAAGCGGAAATTTTCCCCTGGCAAGGATAGAACTTTATGAACAAGATGAGCTGTTGTTTGTGGCAAAGGATGTTACCCGCAAGGCAAGGAGGGCCCATGAAAAACTGACCGAATTGGCTCAGAGGTATGATGTGGATTTGTCCAGAACCAAGATGTTACAGGGAGTTCATAGACTAAATTATAGTGATCAAGAACAAGAAAAGAAAAGAGTCATAGGATTGAAGACCCACATTCGAGAACTGATCATAGGGATACTTGCATGGAGCATGCTTGACAAGTGGGAAGAAAGGTGGTCCAAGAAAAAGAATGTCAAGAAAGGGATAGGAGATACACTACTCCAGGAGGGGGAACAGCAGGAGTGGAGGCTTACCCCTTGCAAGAGGTACCAAGCGGAGGGGTTGTGCATGTGCCTTGGAGCAGGGGTGATTTGGCAGCATTCACAAATGATTTTCCTCGACTGAGGATTTCAGTTCTCGTGCAGTGCATTGATGACCTCCTGATCGCATCAGAAGTGGAGGAAGTTTGTAGGATTGACACAGTTGCATTGTTGAATCACCTAGGAAAGAATGGACACAAGGTGTCTCCAAGCAAACTTCAGTACTGTTTGCCCAAAGTCCAGTATTTGAGTCATCGCATTGAGAAAGCAAGAGGAAGGTGTTACCAGACCGCATTGAGGTGATCATGAAAATGAATGCGCCTACCACACAAAAGGAAGTCAGGATGTTTTTGGGAATGGTTGGGTACTGCCGCCAGTGGATTCCCAACTTCTCGTTGAAGGCAAAACCTCTGCAGAGGTTGACACACAAGGATGTGAGTGATCCGGTACCATGGGATAACAACTGTTTGGTTGCCTTTCTGGAGCTGAGAGAAAGCCTGTGCCGCGCTCCGGCTTTAGGAATGACTGATTCCAACAAATCATTCTCATTATTTTGTTGTGAGCGTGAGGGTTGCGCACTATCAGTACTCACACAGACTCATGGATGTATCCGTAGACCAGTTGCCTACTTCTCAGCCACCCTAGATCCGGTAGCTTCAGCATTGCCCGGATGTCTCAAATCCATTGCTGCAATAGCTGTCAACATTGAAAGGTGTGAAAGTATTGTGATGGGTCATCCTCTTACTGTATATGTTTCACATTTGGTTGAGCTTCTGATGACACGAATCAAGACACAGCATTTGCCAAACAACAGACTCACACGCTATGAGAAAGTCATACTTGCCTCACAGAATGTGACTCTGAAAAGATGTTCTGTATTGAATCCTGTTACTTTGATGCCTACTCCAAATATTGAAGATCAAGATTGTGAGTACCATGACTGTCTCAATGTGACTGAACTATGCACCAAACCGAGACCTGACATTGTTGATGAACCTCTGCCTGAATCAGATGAAATCCTCTTTGTAGATGGTTCATGCTTAAGAGACAATGCGGGTTCCTTGAGAGCAGCGTTTGCTGTCGGCACTATTTCTGGAGTTGTGGAAGCCGCTTGTTTACAGGGAGTACCCGCCGCGCAGGTGGCCGAAATCATTGCTTTGACATGTGCATGCCTGGTCTCTGATCAGATCCGAGTCACCATCTACACCGATAGCCAGTATAGGTTTGTTGTGGTTCATGACTTCGGACAGCTATGGTCACAGAGGGGGTTCCTAACGTTATCAGGCTCTCCCATCAGAAACGGGTAATATGTGAGACAATTGTTGGAAGCTTTGCAACGAACAAAAGAAATAGCTGTGGTAAAGTGCCTTGCCCACAGGAGGGGGGATGATTTTGTGACATTGGGCAATAGGTATGCGGATGAAGTTGCACGTTTTTGTGCTGAACAAGGGTGCATTTTCACTGGGAAATATACTGGAGAGAGCTCAGAAAGAACCGAGCTCAGCATCATGTTAGCCATAGCAGACACTTGGGATGAGATCAAGCGCCTGCAGGGAGAAGTGTCAGAGCAGGAAGAAGCTGGATGAATTAGGTTGTGAGAAAAGAGATGATTGCATTTGGGTTTCAACTGATGGTAGAGCAGTGTTGCCAAATGATTTACTGAGCCCCATGGCAAGGCAGATTAATTGAGCAGTTCATATTGGAAGAGATGCCATGGTGCGAGTGTTTAGACAGACGTGGTCAATCCTTGATTTCGTGCATTTGCTGAAGCAGTGTGTCACAGATGTGTTACGTGTCAACAGATGAATGCTGGGAAGAAGACTGTGGTTGCGTTGAGTCACATTGGGAGATCTGGGGGTCCCTTCAACAGGATCCAGCTTGACTTCATTGAAATGCCTAGGTGCAATGGATTGAGGTACAGTCTGGTGGTGGTGTGTGTTTTCTCACGGTGAGTGGAAGCACATCCAATGAGAAGGTGTGACAGTCTCACAGTAGCGAAGCTGTTACTTAGAGAGCTGATACCGCGCTTCGGATTTCCGACTTCGTTGGAGTCTGATAGAGGGACGCACTTCCACAGCGAGATCATGAGGCTGCTTTGTACTGCCTTACAAGTCGATCAGAGATTGCACTGTAGCTACAGACCTGAGGCATCTGGCCTCATTGAGCAAATCAATGGAACTCTCAAGATGCAAATGGCAAAGGTTTGCTCATCCACGTCTCTGAAAGGGCCTGATGCATTGCCTTTGGTGTTGATGAGTATTCGTAGCATCCCCGATAGGAGGACAGGTCTCTCGCCCCATGAGATCCTAATGGGGAGCGTGATGCGCTTGCCAGCAGTGCCATCTACAGCATTGATTAACATCACAGATGATTTGATCCTTGATTATTGCAAAGGACTGGCTGATGTGGTCTGTTCTGTGTCTCTTCAGGTTGAAGCTGCGACTGCCCCGAGCTGGAAGGACCTCTGCCACGATCTGAGCCCAGGTGACTGGATCCTTGTTCGGAAACACATGAGAAAGAACTGTCTTGATGCTGGCTGGAGAAGTCCATACCAAGTGATTCTGTTGACGAATAAAGCTGTGAAGTGTGGAGGGTTGCTGAATTGGATCCACGCTTCGCACACCTGCAGAGTTTCAGGACCCTCGGAAGAAACAGCTCCTCTCCCTGAAGAAAATCCAGCTGTGGCTGCAAGGCCACTGGTAAGGACAAGCCAAGCTGTGAGGGTTACTGACGGGGCTGGTCACCCGCCAGAGCAAGCTGAGGGGGGTCACGCTACACAAGACCCAGGTATTGATTCTGAGGGAGACGGTAACATTGCGAGTGGTACAGAGTCAGACTCAGCTGGAAAAACTGGTGTGCAAGGTGATCGGGTGTAGAGAAGGAGAGCAGAGTTTGCAAGAGAATCGTGGCCTGTGAGACAGAAGAGGCAAAACCTGAGATTGGCATCTGAAAGAGATCTTTCCCCTGTGTCTGAAACGTCTGAATCAGAGCTAAGTGACGCAGAGCAAGCACAAGGGGGCTTGAGGAGATCGAGAAGAGCAAGAGTGCCCTGCCAGAGGTACGCTGCCCCAGAGTGGACCTATCTGATCACAGATGCTGGGAGCAGTGGGGACCGGAAGACTGAGGTCTTCACGAGTGGCCAGTAGAATCCCAGAACTGGTAGATCAAACTGGTAGTCCCTGGACTAGAAATAGAGGGGGTGTTGATGGTGACTGTACCAAGAACTCCAATATTGAGCAGGGTGCGAGTTTTGATTCCGCGAGATTTGTCTTTTTCAACTTTTGGATATCAGCCACCAGCTCAGGAGATTGCAGCCGTTCGTCTTGAGATTCTACAACATGTCTTTAGTGAAATTGGCTCTGAGCTTATAAAGGACTGTTGATTAAGCTGCGAATCGTAAATAAAGCTTGCTTTAAAGAAGATAACCTAGGCCAGAGTGGAAGAAGAATAAATTTAGGGACTTTCCGTAGAAGAAGAAAGAGTGGTAAGGAAGTCTTTTTGAACTGTGAATTGACTTCCAGGACTCCAAGGAACTGTACGTGAGCATTGTTGAACAGCCACCTGAGGCAGAGAAAGAGACTTTGCATTGATCCTCTTGCTGTGTTGAACCAACTCAATATAAATGGAGTCTGGAAATCCGAACCGTAGAGCAAAGTGCGTGATAGGAACGCTTATAGTGGGAGTGATAGTAGTGATAGCAGTAGTTATCATAGTCTCTGTAAAGGTTTCACATGATGCAGACGTTGAAGGGGTGGGAATGCAAGGGACTTCCACACCTGTTACTTCTAGTACAAAAGAGGGTATCATAGGAGCTGACAAAGCTATGCTAGATCAAACTAGTCACATGTTGCATGTAGATTTGTCTAAGGGTGATTATATGTTGAATGCCTATGCAAAATTGTTGTATGAGTATGTGAATACGATGGATGTGAGAGATTGTTATATGTGTATGCAGTTGCCTTCGTCGGTGGAGGAGGGGATCCGTTATCACCACCTGCCTCTGATGTATGGTATTACATGTAGTTTGCTGCTTAGTATGTTTTACGGTAGGGGTCACTATGAGTATTATTTCTCCAACTACGATGTGGTGCTTTCAGATATAGAAAAGAAGCTTGTAGATCAAGTAGAAGATAGACATAGACAGTTAGCAGTGAAACTTAAACAGTAGAGAATGAAAATTTGAATGGACCTAGGAGGAGTTAGCACACAAGGCGAAAGGGACTTATGGTCCAATAGCTTTAGATTTTGAACAACGAGGAAAACTTTGCATTAGACAAGTACAGATCTACTATGATAACATCTTTGTGGGACAAAGTGTGTGTGATCACATCTTCACAATTGAAGCCACTGCAAAGAAGTTCTTACAGGACGCAGTGCAAGTGGTACCCAATGTGTACTTTGTGTTGTTCGTGATGTTGATGCAAAGATATTCACAGGTGGGTAAAGAGCCGGTGTCTGTTTGATTAACTGAGATTGTGTTTCAGTAAATGCAAGCTAACCCACCGCCAGGTTTCATAGGTCTGTCTAGGCGGATTATGTCATGACTAGGAGGGACTATAAGGTCTAGAATTGTAGAGGAGGAGCTATTTAGACATGTTTCAGTAAGGATAGCAATGTCAAGCTCGTTTGAGAGTATGAGATCGTAGATGTTGGATGCATGTTTGCTAGCTGATCTGCAGTTGAGGGGTACGCACTTCAGTTTGCTAGGAGAGTGGGAGAGGGCTGTTTTTGAGGTTTTCGCTTTTTATAGATCTGTTGTTGTGAGTAGATTCTCTGTAAGGGTTAGCTTGAATGGTTTGAATACTACCATGTAGAGGCTTTCTGTTGTCTAAAGGGCTGGCATAAGATAGGCGGAGGTCACGTATGTCAATGTCAGATAACTCAGCAGTTAGTCTCTTGGGACGAGAAGGGTCATTGGGAGAAGGTATATTATTCTGAATAGTATACTCAGGGTGTAAATTTTTGGTGATATATCTGCTAGTTTGGTAATTGATTCGGTTTACGGTGGCATTAGTGGCTCTGTCACAGCTTAGGAGTTCTTTTGTGATGGTTGATAGATTTTGCATTTCGTCCTTGAAATGGGATAGTCCGAGGGATATCTCGTTGAAGCATGTGGTCCAATCAGAGTTAGGATAGCAAGTTATGTGTTGAGGAGTGCGATCTATTAGAGAGAGTCCGCATGTTCAGTCTGGGTGAGTGAAGAAAACAATATTAGATTCCAATGGGGTTAGTTGATCAGGGCAGATTGAGGGAGGGACCGTATGTGAATGGGTGATGGCCTGGATAGGTGATAGTATGGTAGGGCCTGTTGCATCCGAGAGGGGTATGATCGAAAAGTGGTGAATCAGGTTGGGGGGTAAAAGTGTCGGGAGGGGGAGGAGCCAATCATAGACCAGAGTTGTTGTCAGTTCAAGGGGAGCCATGCGGGCCAGTTCATCTGTAGGTGAGACAAGTGGGTTATCGGGAGTGGGTTCAGAGTTGAAGGATTCTCCATTGGACATCAAGGATGTCGGGGTGTGTATGCACTGGGTTGGCCTGTAGCTAAGTGGATCCTTGTCCAATCTGGGCCTGGGGACCCTGGAGTGGTTGGGTCCGTTGTGACGGACGGGTAGACGATATTGGGAGTATGGTGAGAGTTAGGAACAGTTGATGCGGTCATGTGGTATTGTGGTAGATTTGGAGTACCATCAGGGTAATCAGGATGGTTAATGATGGGGAGTGGGTTTTTCTTGTTCAATGCTTTCTTGAGAGTAGGGAAGATCTTATCTATAGTAGCGAGATTGACATTTGAGGCTTGTATAAGGATATTACCATTGTTGTACAGGGATATAGTGGCGTTCGCATTACAGAAGTCTGACGCGGATACCGTCAATTTGAGGGCATGTGCGTTTTTCTAGAATAGGTCATTCGAAGCATCGAGTAGAAGATATTCCTCCATTGTGCACGTTTTTGGTGTGGAAGATGAGGTCATTTGTTAGTGCGCCTTTGTTGATGCAGAAATAAGGATCTGAGATAAGGGTCTCTGGGTGAATTTTGATTAGCCTGTGTTTGAACTTTTTTGCAGCATTTTTAGGTAGATTGGGTGGATATTTAATAGTGAAGGCATGTAGTCCTGAGGGTTCTAGGATTTGAACAATTTTTTTTTTAAATCCTCTTTTTCCTTCTACTTTCTTTATTCTCTTCTTTCTTTCCTTTTTTAACATGCAGAGTAGATGTCTTCTTGGATGGGCAGCCCGCTCACACTTCTGAAAAGCAAAGAAACAAAGAAGTATCTGCAGATTGCAGAAGATGTAGGTGGAGGCGGAATAGCAGTAGAAACGACTGGCTCATAAGGGTAATAGGGAACTGCGCGCAGGATGGAGCCTGAAGTGCATAAGCCACAAAAGGTTGCATCAAAAAGGAGTTTTTATAGGTCGTGCCACTCAGGCGTGCTTCACATACTTTGTATACTGTGCCTTATTTCTACCGTGGAAAGTCATCCATTTAGTGCACACGAGCAGACATTTGGAAGCATTAATAAAAAAGTTAAATCTGGCTAACAGATTCCCTTATTAATGTTGCCATTAATGAAACACCATAGTAAGAGGTGATAGAACGATGGCTATCTTGCAACAAGCAAGCAAGTCAAGTAAATATGTCTGAGTGCAATGGGGAGACTGAGTTCAATAAACAAATATGTGGTTCGTGAAACAGTATTTTGTAGATTTGCTAACTCCTTGTTTTCGTTTTATTCTGGAGAAGTATTTTCCTCATTTCTGTTGAGAAATGGGTTCGTGCAACTGTTGTGTTCGCTTGCAGATTGGGATATTAAAACCCCTGCAGAGCTGTACAGAAATTCACTTTTCCGCTGCTGCGAGGTTAGCGTCTGCTAAATTAAGCTAAGAAATGAAGACCAGGCCAAAGTATCTCACAATTGACTATTATAAATAAAGTGCAGCAAGCCACTCGGCTGGAATGTGGCTGCTTTGGGTTTGTCATCGGAAAAAAGGGAACCCTGCACGTCTTATCAGTAGCGCGGATTAGACTTTCCACATTTGTTCCGCAGCACCCACCCTGCTGAAGCTCAGAGGAGCGCACGGTGACCAGTTTCGGGGTCTTCGGCTTTCGCTTGACGTGGCTGACATATTATTCATGCAAGTAAAGATGACTTCTGGCCGGTGATCTGTTTCATGTCTTCCTCCCGCCATCTCATCAGCATCAGACAATCCAGGAGAGACAGGTCCTTGTTTTGAGATCAGAGATGAGTGATTTTACACATGTTTTCGGTAATGGCCGAGTTATGAGCACTTCATTTAGCAAATAGCCATCACTTGAGACTGATAGAGAACTGAGGCCTGTAATTCCGCTAAAATACACGAGGGATTTCTTGTACAATTTGCTTAATCGATTTCCTTTTGAGATAGTCACTGACAAATGTTCCAGCTTACCGGCAACCTGATTGTGTAAAAAGCTTGTTCCTCGAGCACAATTAAAAGTGACATAGGAGCACAAACTCTGACTGATATACAAACATTTCTGAAAAGGTCAAAAGTATACACTTCGCAACTTCACCCACATTTTTAGAAAACAAACGGCAGCAGCATTTATGAAAAGCTACCCAAAATCGTAGATTGCGTGACTCATGGGGATTGTGCTAAGGCTATAAAATCGTCCACCATTAGTATTGGGATATGCAGCAGCAGATGTAACTTTTTTCTTTTTTTCCACCAAGAAAAAACTCTTTCCCTCATGTCTCCATAAAATGTATGGATTTTGCAAACCTTTCTCCAAACTAACTTCCTTCATTCTCTGTCCCAGCCCCTCCTGTATGACCTCTGTGCTCATTTTGCTGCCCCTTCGAGCTGAGCTTACTGCCCTCAGGTCTCTGTGCAGTGTCCCTGCCCTCTTCTGTTGCCCTTCATGCTCAGCTTGCTGACACTGCCCCTATTGGGTCAGATTGCTGCCCCTCTCTTGCATGTTCTCCATTACCCATGCCCCTTGCCTATTCCCTCCTGCCTTCAGTGATTAGCTTGCTGCCCCTGCTCCTCTGGGGTCAGCTTGTTGTCCCTACCTACCTACCTACCTCCTGCCTGCCCTCCATACTCTGTGTACTGCCTCTTACACCTCCCGCCCCCATCCATGCTCAACTTGCTGCCCCTGTCCCACTCCTATCTTCCCTCTGTTCTCAGTGCGCTACCCCTGCCCCACCCGACTACCCTCCATGGTCAACTTGCTGCCCTTGCCAATCCCTCATTCCCATCATGGTAATTTGTGCTGCTCCTACCCCTCCCTCCTGCTCTCCATAGTCAGCTTGCTGACCCTACTTCTCCCTCTGGCCCATTGTGCTACCCCTGTCCCCCCCTCCTGCCCTCGGTTGTCAGTTTACTGCCCATGCTCCTCCCGCTTGCTTCCATTTGTCTATTGTGCTGACCCTGCCCCTCCTCCCGGCCCCCGTTGACCTTGGATCACCCCTCCCACCTGCCCTTCATTGTCAGTTTGCTTACCCTATCCCTCTCTCCTGCCATCCGGTATCTGTTGTGCTGCCCCTGCCCTCCATGGTCTGCTTACTTTCCCAGTCCCTCTCTCCTGCCCTCCATAGTCCATTGTGATGCCCCCTTCACCTCCCACCTAAATCTGTGGTGAGCGTGTCCCTCCTCCCTACCCTCTGTAGTCCATTCTGCTACCCTCTGCCCTCTCACCTGCCCTTAGTGGTCAGCTTGCTGCCCCTGCCCCTCCCTCCTGCCCTCCATGTTTTCCATTGTGCTGCCATCTGCCTCCATGGCCAGCTTCCAGCCTCTGCCCCTTCCAGCCCATTCTGCATTGTCTGTGTGCTCCCCCACATATAGCCAGGCCTGTTGTTTGTTGTTTTAATGAATTCTCTGGTACCGCTGTACTGAAGAATTCATTATTTTAATTGGGTACCAATGAAACGATTTAAATAGGGGCTTGTTTATTTTTTAACTGTTATACACATGGCTCTGGGAGAGTCAGGCTGTGCCTACCCAGCCCTCTTACTGGATATTTACAATTCTTTTTCAGAACTCAGGGACCAAGTTCCCGCGTCCAAGAATGGCTGCAGCAACATTTTGCTTCTCATTGCAGGTAGCCAATCAAATCCCTTGGCACTGTGGTATCGGTATAGGTAGTGTGATACCAAAATGGCCCAAGGGAGAAAAAGCTTGCTCTGTTAATCAGAAAGGCCAATTTTTTTAAATTAGGGTACAGCAGTATTCACTCGGTACCAGCTGTCCAACATACCTAGTTTTCTAACCCCATCAAGCCCTCCATGAGCACCTTTCTAAACACACATTTCTTGAAAATCGAACAAATTTACACCAATGCTTCATCATTGGGGTACGTGCCACGACCTAAGAGTTATGTGGGAGCACTAATAGATATACTCTAAATAATGAAAGATTGGAGGAGGGGTCTTATGTGAAAAGTTAAAGATGTTTCCTCCTGTGGAACGATCTTGATACGCCGATATATCTCTCGCCCCTTTTTTTTACTATAAAGGGTGTAGATACAAGCTCCCCTCTCCACCGGAGGACCCAAGATTAAAGAATTTCTCATTATTTATGTATGTTTTGTATTTTTAAATGTGCATTGTGCTCTGTGTTGTTTGTCACAAGGTTAATTGGTTTCACTAGATGAGTGTGGAAGGGATGGGTGGAAAAAGAAGTGAGGAGGCTGAATAAGTTTCTTAATGATGGCGTATTTTATTGAGTTTTATAAAATTCCCCTTTTTCTTAAGAGGTATGAGAGTTGAAGCCAGTGTTTCTGCCAACTTCCTTTTTAGGTCGAGCATTCGAGACCTGTTGTAATTTCTCATGTTGGCTTAAAGCCACCCCGTGCTTTTGATTTGTTTGTTTCAGTGTCCTTTAAAAATCCTTGCTTGTTAGTGGTCAGTCCTGCCTCTTTGTCCCTCCTTTTTCTCTTCAGTTCCACCCAGGCAGCAGGGACTAACTACTGTCTCATTCCGCTATTGGCCTTTATGTGTTTTGAGGAGGACTCTTTTATTTCTTGATTTTCTGGTCTGTTACTGTCTGCCTGTGTTCAGCTTTGGCGCCATGGCTGCTTACATGTAAATATTGCATTCCTCCCTCCCATGTCCTTTTACCGCCCCAGTTGTGTTGGTGCGGCCTCATGCACTGTGCCTCCCCCTCTGTTTATTGTATTTATTTAGCTTTTTAAAACTTTTCGATTGGGCGTCTTTTGGTAAGATTTGTTTTAATTTGGTCTTTCTTTTTAAGGTGATTGGGCTTGTTTGCAAATACACCGAGCTGCAATCATGGTTGCAGCCCAACCAGTCTATTGTTGTATTCCGCTTTAGGTACCCGTATATAGGTTTTCCTGAAACATGTCCTTATATAGGCGCAATTCGCATTGCCCTTATATAGGCATAGAATCCCTGTCCTTATTTAGGCATTAACCGTGCACTCCAAATACAGGCATGGTCACCGACATCCGTCCACCCTAACGTCACAACGAGTTCTTAGAAACCAGACCCTTAAGGTTCGGGAGTTCCCCCAGCACAGGACTATTGATTTCTCCAAGAACTCATCTATTATGTATGAACCATTATACCTTAAGGGTTCATTCCTGACGTCTTCCTCTGTCCGACTTCACGTCAATGCTAACATTCCAAAGTACCTACCAGGTATAAATATACCTTCCCTTGCCCAAGCAAGTTAGAGGAGACCTCGACTTCAGAGGAGCCTGTATCCCGGCCTGACGCACTGAGAAGACGCTGTCATCCCTGCTCGCAGAGAGTCCCGCTTCCAGTGATCTGACTTCCCTCGCGGGGTGTTAGAGTTCGAGTCCGGAAAGAGATTCCCACCTCTCTCATTCTTAAGGTATGGAGCTGACTAGAACCTAGAGGGACTCTTGGCATACTTGGCATACTAGGCTTAACATACTCTTAGTATACCGTAGTAAGGAATACTTCACCTACTTCCTACCTTTCCCTACACCTAGGTTAGGTTAGGTACATTGGGGTAGAACTAGCGTAGGTACGCATCGTGTGAGTACTCGCATTTTTAGTTCATATTATTTATGTGTATAAATATCCACTAAAAGATAATGCTATTGCAGTATTATTTATTTCTACTGCTTACGCTGTACATTATTTATCTTGCATACTGTCTTGTGATCATAACAGCACATATCTCTTACACGAGAAACAAGACTGTTCAATAAACCTTTTATTGAAACGCCCGTCTATTCTTTCTGTGTAACTTTGAGGAAAACTAAGCATGCACAATTGAGCTGAGTGAAACGGTTATCTATTGTTTCCACGACTCTGGGACATGTTCCGATTCTAAAGGGAAACAAAGTGGTCATGTTTTGCGGCTGCCAGAAACTACTCCCTTCTTGTTATTCAAGGAGTTTCTAGTGGCCTCTGAGCTAGCTGGCACAAGTAATTAAGTTTAATATGCTCGATAGGGACATATCGACCTTAGTCCTATGTCAAACCTATAGGGTATATTATTCCAATGCGCAGAGCCTATTAGGGAAATAGGAGCTACAATACATGGCGCCCAACGTTTGGTAAGGCGGTAATTTAACGCTAGATACTGAGTAACTCAGACGTGCTTTTTCTCTCAGAGACCCCTACCCATATACTCCATAAGACATCTGGAGTGGGCAGGGTTAAGTATCCGCCAAAGCTACATAGGGAAGCACCCTATATATTAGCTGTTTGGTTTGTTCAACGTTGAAGGATACAGTGTTCCAAAATATTGTGCACCTTATCTTTTGTTTCCTTGAAACTTGTTCTACATTTTTCAAAAAACAAATGCCTGACTCCGAGAACGGTGGAGCTGCGGCTGACCCAGTCGTAACAGCTTTTAACTTAACCGGTTTAAATGAAACCGAGGAGGGTGTTATAGACATCCATCCAAACTTAAGAAGAGCCATCGCTCTAAAACTTATAAAACACGGCCTACCACCAAGAGGCGGTAGAGTAGTTTTCGTGATAGAGGCACATGAATCATTTCAGACAGAGGTATTCTATTCATGGATAGTATTCCCTGAATCAAATTCAGTAACAAAACTGTTTCACTTCTACAAAGAAGATGATCCACCAGAGGAATATATTCCTTTCGAGGATATTGAAATTCCACTAACATACCAGGAGCATCAGCTCTGGTTTAAAGGCGCGCTAAAACATCACAGAAACATTACCAGGCTCGGTCCACTAGGTAGACCAGGAGCAACATGGCCGATTCTAGCCGGCTACACTCCTCATCCTGAACTCGATATAATGTCAGACGAGGAATTACATACTCAACTTACAGAGTTAATAAAAATTTACAGACAATTGGTCCAATATGTCATGCGGACTTTCACAGTCCAACCACCATTAACCATTCCAAATCAAACACCTCATTAGGGGAGTACACGAAAAATTACACCACAGACTTTATACGCAGTCATGGGTAAAATGCCCACAAAACGTGAGCAAATTCCATTCTGGATAGCTCTAAAAATTACTCAAATAGAAGCAGTATTTCCAAATACTAGCCCTTATGAGAAACACAGAATCCTAACAATCTGTTTACCGATGGGGATCACACCACAACTGGAAGACTGCACCACTTGGGGCTCAGTCTTTGCTGCCATCTATACTAAAACACATGTTATTCCGTCAATTGCAGTAATTACTGATGTCCTGAAACAAATTCAAAATGAATACGGGGCAGAGCCTGCTCTAAATTTAGGTATGAAATTACTGAAAAATTTCGACCAGGTCTCAACAATAATATTATCTAATATTAAAGGGGAGGCAGCAGCAGTGGCGATCCGCCAACGATTAAGGGAATTCGATGTTACAGAACATCAAACAGAACTACCCAGAATAATAGAACAATCTTATGCAGAATTAGGCAGAGATAGTTTGGGTGGAAGACCATTGAAGCCAAAACTATCTGAAAGTCCTGAGAAGGACTCTATTAAACAAACTCCTACATCTTCTAAAAAGAAGTGGGAAACTAATAAACAAAATTCAAACGAGAAACGTTCTCAATCCCGAGGTAGGTCTCCTCAAAAGGAGCCCTCTGAAAGGAGGTATAACCTCAGGAATAGGGATAATTTGAAAAAGCCTGACAGGTATCAAGATACTGATACACGTTCCTCTTGTACCTTTCAGATCTCGTCACAGACATCGGAAAGAAGAGGACGGTCAGAACATAAAGAAGAACGCGTGAAATCCAAAGAAGATAAACACGCTCAGAAAAATAAAACAAAACCTCAATTCTCCAAAAGAAGGTAGCAGGTCTGAAGGTCAGACATGCCGAGGATACTGAGAACACAACTCAAGAACGGAGAATGGGCTCAGACAATGCTGGACAGTGCAGCAGAAGTCACAATAGCTCGCCAGAACCTGAAGGAACTTCTGGAGATAGTGGACTTGAATGAGTACATTACAGTTGAGACTGTAGACACCAGGGTTAGTACTCCACAAAAGTTATATGAAATAACACTCCGGATGGAGGGAGACATATCAAGAAAGGTGAAAGCACTCTTTTGGGAAAAACTTTCAAGGGGCTATGACATACTTCTAGCAGAAAAAGACTGGCCACCACAATTTGTCCGGGAGTGCCCACATGGCGAGGACATTATTATGCCTGCCTTCTCCAACCATATTCCAATTCACCTAAAATATACATATGCCAGGAAATGGGCAGTAGCCCAGGCCCCAGCATTATATAAAAATCATATAGGATGGGATGAGGACTCACCTCACCATAAAATACATCTGAAACATGAACCTACTGCACAAAGTCAGTACCCAATAAAGCAAGAAGCTAAAAAAACAGGTCAGGGAGATCTTAGATCAACTTGAATACCAAGGGGTGATTGAAACATGCACCTCCTCAATGAACAATCCTTTATTTCCTGTCTCCAAACCGGACCATACATATCGTCTAGTTTTGGATTACAGACACTTAAACACTTGTTCAAAAACATTTGCATTGCAAAATGCACATAGCACAGCATTAATGAATAACATTGTGCGCAAAAATATAAAACCACATTAGACATCTCAAATGGTTTCTTTTGTCAAAACATAGCACCTGGAAGCAGGTACTTAACAGCTTTCTCAATAATGGGGACCCAGCGTCAATTTTGTCGACTCCCACAAGGATTCAAGAATAGCCCGTGGTTATTCTCAGCGAGGGTAACAGAGTTACTAAAAATTTATGATAATGAGGCATTGTCATATGTCGATGACATCTACCTGACAGACGATGACCTAAACAAACACTTGAACAGGGTGACTACCATTATATTGGGCTTCGCCTCTGAGGGCTATAAATTCAACTTTAAGAAATCCAGAATTGCCCACCTCAATGTCCTTTTTCTGGGATATGAGCTTTCAAGTGAAGGAAAGAGCTTGGCAGCCAACTTTTTAGAAAAGTGTGCGCTGCTCCAACCTCCAAAAACGCTGAAAAACTTACAATCCATCCTGGGTTTCCTAAATTTTGGAAGAACTTACATTCTAAATTACGCAGAAGGGGTTAAACCTCTCTACGCATTAATCAAACCTGATTTTTCAATCAAAAATTGGACACAGGAACACATAGAAATCTTGCGTTCACTCCAAGCTAAAATATTAGCAACAAATCACTTACAAACACGCGTAAGTCAACGCAATTTAGTGATCCGAATAATTTCGGGTCAATGCGGATTCACCTACTTAACATTTAATGAGGGTGAAAAAGTACCAATTGCATACAAATCTCATTTGTATACACAAGCAGAAATGCGCTTCACTTCAACTGAAAAAATACTGACGGCAGTTCAAACTGCAGTAGCAAAAGAAAGAGCTCTAGCCCAAGGGAAACGCATTATTGTTGTAACCCCAGTACCGGCTTTAGAGGCGGTAACTAAAGCGAGCATTCCAAATACTAAAGCATTACATCCTAGATGGATACAATGGGTTAATTCTCTTGCTGCAACAGATGTTGAATATGTTTTTGACCCTGATCTAAAAACACAAGCGTTCCTGCAATATGAACACGAATGTCCTCTGCCTACTGAAATTCTGCCTCTCGCTCAGTATGAATTCATAATTTACACTGACGGACCCGCACAACCCGCTACAGGGAGTAAGCAAGCTTACAGTGCAGCGTGTGCAATCGTTAAAGGTCGCATGCGAGATGGTATCTTCAGACCTATGGTCACAAAAAGCCAAACTCTAGGAGATTGTACAGCTCAGCGAGCTGAACTACAAGCATTCAAACTGGCACTTGAAAGTACAGATCGCGAATTCCCCACACTAATAGTGTGCAATTCTTTTACTGTGTTCAGTCGTATAATGAATATATACAAAATTGGCTTGAAAATGCGTTCAAAGATGCAAAAGGTGGCACAATAAAGCATAAAACGCTTTGGGAACAAGTAGTTCAGTTAAAAAACGAACTACCAAAGGCTCACGTGATCCATACACTGAGTCATCAACGTGATTGCGTTCACGTTGCAGGGAATTCATTGGCTGATGAAGCCGCAAAGGGGGCTGTTCAAACGGCTTCCGTAGCTGCGATCACTCGTTCAAAAACGAGAATAGACAGTGAGATAATGTTGGCTGTCAATGCTACGAGCAAAGGCAGTGGTGCAGCGTTACCAAAAAAGTTTCCACTCAAGTACTCTTATGTAATTGATGCGAACAACGTTCCTTTTGCTCGAATACCTGGAGTTGGGGATAGGGTAATTCCAAACAGGGAACGTAGATTAGGACTAATCCTAGCAGCACATGAAGGGATAGCTTCTGCCCATGCAGGTGTTTCTGCAACAGTATCTTTACTCAAGCAAAGATATTGGTGGCCTGGCATTAGGAAACAAACCAAGAACTATGTTTTAGAATGTGACATATGCCAACAGATGAAAGTCTCCACAGTGAAACTGTCATAAGGTTTCTGCACATACAGAGCTATGCACAGGATAATAGGACCTCGGAATATAGTGGTGAGCCAACCATAGACCTTAGCACCCAAAACCCCAACCCAACTAGCCTTAGCGTCCCATTAGCACTAATGTACCAATGATTAGACAACCTAGAACACGGTATCTCTCTCTCACCCAGGACTCGCAGAGGCAAGAACACTCTTTCGTCACACTCGTACCTGTCCACAACATGCGTATGAAGAGACACTGTATAGTTCAAAATATTTATTTCAACTTACGTGATCTAAGAATACAGTACACGTGTCAGTACTAATAGCATAATACATATGAATAATATAATCAGCATAGTTACTACTCCATAGAATACGAACGGGGAAAGCATCTCATAAAGCAGTGGATATATGTCTAACTAACATTACCACCCTCCCCGTGCTGGAAGCCAGTTTATTATGAGAATAGAAGACCTTTGGGCTTTGACTAGCGAACCCCCATACCTCAGTCTCTAGATGCAAAACTACATCAGCATACAATCACAGCTCTTCTCTCTGGAAAGTTCGTCTTCAAGTGCTGTCTAGAGCAGGCGACCGCATCACCAAAAGCACACTAATTTCTCAATGGCAGCTGTACATGGTGTTATGTCTAGGTGCGAGGGACGGGCCAAATCAGTATGAACCAGGGATTTGTTATTCGACCTTGTAACTGTTGTTCAGACTGAGCCCAAAAGGGAATAGGAGAAAAGGTGAGAAACAGAAAATGCAGACAGTTGTAAAATAACTTGGCAGTAGCGGAGGGTGACAGAACAACAGTTTAAGAGCAACGTGCGCAAAAGTGATCATGGCAGCCAGGCCTGTGCCAACGTAGCCAGGCAAGCCATGAGCCACAAGACACCCTCCCCTGGACAGTCCATCGAAAATGCAGACAGAGTTCCAAACACCTGAGCAGAAACGAGGCAATCCACCGACAGTGAACGGCAAGTTAATCCAAAAACGTGGAAGAGCAGAAAAAAGCTATACCGTCCAAGAGGACATCATTGGAATCGTCAAAAACGTAGACGCCATCCAGTCCAACAGATCAAAGCTGCATGAATGTTCCTCAGAGGATGGAGCATCTAGAAGCAATGCGGGACAGCTTGCGTGATATTCAATATAACTTTGTTGTAGGAGAGTCTGAGCAGCCGCCCAGATATCCCATTGTGCCAAAATCCCCAGTGCAGCCGCACGCATCATAAAGCCAGCAGCGGAACAGTCCCGTTCATGGGCCTCTAAGGGACCCACCAACTGGACAAAATCCGGAACAGACAATGACGAATTGGAGAGGCAATAATCCATGGTCCATGTGAACGGACACCGGATGCAAGACATCACAGGTTGCACGCAAGTGAAATACGCAAAGCGAAAAGAAAGGGTGTAGGACACACTGATAGTTGCCAAGGGCAGAACATCGAAGCCAACCAGAAGTCGCTCACGGAGCAGTTGGAGGCGTTCGGGATCGAGAAGGGCCCAGTGGTGTGCAGCCATTGCGCAGAAAACAGACCAACAGCAAGACACCAGCCGCCAAAGCGAGGATTAATGGGAAGCCACCAAAGACGCTAGAAAAAATAGAATGAATGAACGCCGGTATCACACCGAAAATAGTTTGGAAGGTGGACACCAGGCCAGACCCCACAATTTTAAAAAAGTGCACCAGACCCTCAGTGTTTGATGCGTTAAAAATACGATGAATCAACTCCCCAAAATGTTGGGGGAGGTCAGTGTTCAAAAGGGCCTGTATTTCACTGTGTGTACTAGCCACCTGGAGAATGAATGTCTCCCGGGCGGATGTGAGCATAACCTCCTTATTCAATAATAGGGCCTTTATTCTGCTCAACTTATTGAAATCTGCCTCCATGGTAGGAATGGAAGGCCAAATAGAGTTATCAACGATGTCGTGAGGGGGAGGAAAAAGCACATTCTTGCAGCAGACAACTCTGTGTGAGACCGTAACAACATACGGAATGCCAGCTTGTAGGCCACAACATTCTTCGTTATTTAAAAGCAAATAGCTATCCTTAGTAAGCAAAGTAAAAGTAGGAGAAATAGCAGGAGCAGGAATACCCTTTAGCACACATGCCAGATTCGGAACTGAAACGCTACAAGCCCCGTGCAATTTAATATGTTTACAAATAAGCGAATGACCCACAGTTGAATCACAAGACTCCCCCGTGAGAAACACTTCCTTGCCTTCTCTAAGGCATTTATACATGAAAGGCAAGGACCAAAGTTCATGCAGGAAAGCACTACCCAAAGGCTGGAAACGGCCCACAGGATAATGTCTCATGCACGAGCTAAATTCAAACAGGGAAAAATGTAAAGCGATAACCCCATGAACTAGCCACACCGCAGAATCTAGTTCCGCCACAGAGAATGGTAAAGGATCAACTTTCTCGATATGTAACAAGGTGTAAGATGCATCTTTCATGGACATGAACTGCTGTTTTTCCGTCAAATTAAAAGGCAGAAAAAGGGCAGTGGTGTTTAAGAGATTCCAAGGAACTTTACCTAATTTAAGGGTTTGCAAAGTCCAGGCAAACTGCATCACTGAGCGTAACTGATTCTGACCATGATACAACATAGAGACATCATCTTGTACAATATCAACAACAGAGGATACAATATTCTCTAATGTGTAAATGCGGGAAGACAGGGTATTTATACTATTGTCAACAACAGCAAGCACCTTTTCCAAATTTGCTTGGTCTATTTCCCGAAGGCGGGAAGCAGCTTCCATTTGTGACAGCTTCCAGAGTTCATTATACGCTTCATAAATGAACCTCTTTGGTCGGGGACCACGAGGTCCCAAGATAAAGTCAGATAAATCAATAGTGCCTGATAGGAGAGACAAATGTTTCTTAACAGAGTCTAAGGACGAATGTTGTAACCATTGTTTACATAATTTACCAACTGAATACGTGGTGACAGTACGAGTTTCAGCAAATCTTGGATCAGGCTTGTCCTGTATGTAGCCAGGAACTGTGCCATGAAAACGCAGTTGGCATGCATTCGATGATATGGGCCATGCCAACCAGGGTGACTTTATCAGTGCAGAAACGTTAAAGGAGTTGTTTTGAAACTGAGCCTGCAACGTCATAAGGGACATATTAAAACGCAAGCTATCATTTGGAGAACTCGACAAGGATGGGATAGCTGGCGCATTTAGTTGTTTAATGGTAGCCAACCCCCAACACGTGGTTTGATGAATGGAAGCCTTTAGAAACAGAATTTGGGCCGGGATAAGGCAAGCGCGGTGCAAGGCCTCGGTGCCTTGCACCTGCCATGGCTTCGAACCCCAGATTGATTTAAAATCCACTGTGTCTTTCCAATACTCATAACCACCCAACGCCAAGGCGCTCAAAAAGGAACCCGAATAAAGTAATTTAGTGTGGGTCAACATTATTTTTTGAGTCAATGGGGTTCTTAATTTAAAATAATAGGACCCAGGGTTCGATCGATTGAAATCAGTAAAATAGGTGAATTTATTCCGAAGAGTCTGGGAACTACCTGGTATGGGGTTTGGACAATGTTCCCATTGGGTGTAAGTAACAGGGCTACGTAGTGCACTCGGTTTGTGGAGAAAATGATTGCCCCAATGCTGGTAGCAATACAAATCGGCATAATTCGCAGAATTCATATACAAGTCCTCAGCATTAAAGGAAGCATAATATTTTAAATCAGCAAACAATGCTTCAACGGCATGCACATCCCAATCATCAGAATGAATATTACTTTTTACTACATCACCCATCGAGACTCGAAGGACATTTGGTACATTAATAATTTCCGTCGGGCCATGGATTTGAAAGTTTACTGCATCCCATACGATGCCATCTGCAAATGGAAACGCTGAAATGTTCACAAATGTGTGGTCACGCTTCATGATGTGTGAAGAGGAATGTGGAGCCAAAGTCCCAGCCACACTGTTCACAGCAGAGCGTTCAGGTAAATAGTGACCATTGATGAGTAGAAAAAACACCGTGACAAAGCCAATGGACATGAACAAAAAAACCAAGAAAAGTACCATCCAAATATATGTCCAAGGTGGAATCAAAAAATTGTCTCTAAACCAGGATACAAAAAGACTAAACTTGGACGAGGCCTTTGATGAGTTGGAATCCGAGTCAAAGGAATAACGTGTCGGGCTCAGTGGCGTTGTTGGTTGGTGTGCCACCAACTCTGTGGCGGGATAAGTATATTTGTCCTCATCAATGCAGGGGGATGCAGGGGATTCAAATATATTTTCAGGCAAATCAACCATCTCCATGGTAACATCAGTGACTGTTCGTGCAGGCGTGCCGCGGATACATGTCCGATAAATGGCAGGACAAGAGACCGCTGGTGTGACACTATTCAGGATCGGCCAGATGTTGTAGCTTGACATTTTCCACTGAGATGTATCTGTTTTCCTTGCGACCGGGAAGCGGTGGTAAGATGACTGTACGTCTTCCCTTCAAGCCCAGGACTGGAACCGGTGCACGAAAAGAGGGGCCGAATTCTTTTTGTTCTCCACCTTCTCTCGTACCAGGTCGCCAATCTTCGGAAGCCAGCCGGCAACCGGAATCTGCAGAGCAGGGTCTGTGGCTGAAGGCAAATGTGCAATTGCAAGTTTGTCTCGGGCTTCTTGTAAGTCCTGTAACATAGTAGAATGGTTATCTACATCAAACTTGGCGGATTGCGCCGCCATGTCTAGACCATCAAGGTCAGGCACAAACATTCGTATGCCAAAGAGCATTTCGTAAGGGGTCCGCCCACCCAGAGGCCTTCTAGGGAGATTATTAAGTGCACGCTGAACAGTATACAAGTGGGCCAGCCAGTTCCTGCCAGTACCTATAACTCTAGCTGTCAAGGATTGCTTTAAGTCACGGTTCATTCGTTCAATGATAGAGTTGCCCTCAGGCCTATACGGAGACGAAAATTTCACCCGCACCCCTAAGGAGCCCATTGCGTCCTTGTAAGCCTTAGAGGCAAACGCCGGACCTTGGTCAGAATGGAAGGTGCCGCATGCGAAAATTCCCACAAAGACTCGCAAATCCCTTATGACATTTCGAGCGTCAGCACTCCGTTGTGGCCAGACCCAGATGAACCGTGTGCACGAGTCCACTGCCACTAAGATATATTTATAGGCAGTGTCTGAAGAAAATGGACCGCAGTGATCCAAGTAAACACACCCAAAGGGTCTGTTTGAAATTGCAAGCGAGGTCTGCGGTGGTCTTGTGACTGTTGAAGGCTTGATCTGTTGACAAACGTCACAGGAAAGCACATAAGTACGTGTATCTTTATATAAACCCCGCCACCAGTAACGCTGCTGCAAAATGGAAATTGTCGCTGACACACCAGCGTGAGCCGAAGCCATGCCTTCGTGTGCCGCTGTCATCAAGGAAAGTCTGCGGTCCGCGTTGGGGATCAGCCGAACCCCAACGTCAGGTATTGTTACATAAGGAGCCTGATCGGGACCTATCTGGTAAGAATATTTTGAAGGGAAACCTCTAGGGTAATTCATTCCTTCTTTTGTTGCAGCAATAGCTGCCAAGATATCAGTGTCTATTTTAGACATGGATCTAGTAACTGCTGCTACTGAACACGTGAGTACTGCTGATCTGGCCGCTTCATCTGCCAGACTGTTACCAACAGCGTGTGCGCCCACCCGCTGATGGCCTAGGGTGTGAACCACCTGCGTGAGTGGCAGACGTCTTTGTAATTCTGCCACTCTAACCCAAAGCATTTTATGCTTGATTGTGTTGCCTTTAGCGTCTCTATAGTCATTTTGCGACCAAAAGAACAGATTGTCATTTTATGATTGAACACAGTAGTAAGAATCGCACACGATTAAAGTGGTCACATCAGGATTTACGAACTCAAGAGCAAGCACCAATGCACGCAACTCGGCCAATTGTGCGGTACTGTCCCCGAGTGTCTGTGTATGCACCACAGTGGATTTGAACTTTCCGTTCACAAACGTACCTGCAACAATAGCACATGCGGCTGAATAAGCATGCTTGGAACCCGTGGCCGGTTGTGCCGAACCATCGGTGTAGATCACACAGTCGTAATCCTCAAGCGGCAATAAAGACAAAGGAGGAGGATGAAAGAATTCATACTGTAAAAACTCCTGAGTCTGAAGAGAAGAGTCAAATATGAAAGTGACATCCGGAGACGTCAAAGATGTTGCCCATTGAATCCAACGGGGGTGCAAAGCTTTAGAGTTCGGTACACTTGCTTTGGTCACTGCCTCCAGAGCAGGATATGGTGTTACCACCAAAATGCGTTTTCCCTGTGCCAGTGCGCGCTCCTTCAGGATCGCCATTTGCACTGCTGTTAGCACTTTCTCCACAGATGAGAACCGCATTTCTGCAGAGGTGTACAGATGTGACTTGTATGCGATGGGTACTGTATCACCTTCATTAAAGGTTAAGTACGTGAAACCCACTGCCCCTGGGATGATTCTAATCACCAAGTTTGTGTGGTTATCACGTGTCAAAAGGTATTTAGACTCAAGAAGGTCTGTTTGCAAAGACTGCAGAATGGAGGTATGCTCCGGAAGCCAGCAAGACTTCGAATAAGTAGGTTGTATCAAGGCATACAGTGGCTTAATACGCTGGGCGTATTCGGGAATATATGTACGTCCGAAGTTCAGAAAACCCAGCAGAGACTGAAGCTTCTTCAGATTAGTAGGAGGGCACAGAAGTGCACATTTCTCCAGAAAATGGGGGCTAAACCCTTACCTTCATTGTTGAGCTCATAGCCCAAGAACAAAACGGTAAATTCAGCAATATGAGATTTGGCAAAGTTAATTTTGTATCCCTGAACCGCGAATTCAAGAATAATGCGGTCTACTCGGGTCAGATGCGGAAACAATTCGTCGTCCGTCAGATAAATGTCATCCACATACGAACAGGCGTCTGGATCAATGCTGTCTAACAAAGAGACAACACGAGCGGCGAACACGCCTGGACTATTTTGTAGCCCATAGGAAGACGCCTGAATTTGAACATTTTACCACCGGATGTAAAAGCGCACCATTGGCCACTCTCCGGGGCTAAGTTGTGCGTGTAGAATCCATTTGAAAGGTCAAGGGTCGTTTTGTATTTTTTACGAACAAGACTGTCTATAAGCGCAGAACTATGGGTGTTTTGCACTGCAAAGGTCCGACAATGAGAGTTCAAATGCCGGTAATCCAATACTAAGCGGTACGATCCATCGGGTTTAGAAACCGCGAAAAGGGGATTGTTCATAGGTGATATACAGGGTTCAATTACTCCCTGATATTCCAACTGAGTCAGAATTTCGGAAACGTGGCCTTTGGCTTCACGTTTTATGGGATATTGGGGTTGTGGCTGCGGTAGTGACTGCAAAGGTATTTCATGGGGGGGAGAATCTTCGTCCCAACCCACGTGATTGCGGAATAACGCTGGAGCCAGGGACACAGCCCACTCTGCTGCTAGAGCCTCCGCTTTGTCCTTTGGGACATGTCGAGAAAAGCTCGGAAGCATTACCTCCTCCCTCTACGTGCAGCAAGAACGAATGGGGGTGGCCAATCCGCCTCTGCTAACAAAATGTCATATGAAGAGGTCAGATTTTCCCAAAAATCCCTTTAATTACACGCTGTATATCACCTTCAATTTGGATGACAATATTAAATAGTCTGTCAGGGGTGCCACTCTGGTGTCTGCTGTTTCAACAGTAATGAATGTTTCAGTTGCTGTCGCCTCCATATGAGGACGTAGCGCCTCCCGCACTATGGTAACTTCCGCGGCGCTGTCTAGGAGGGTTACTGCCCACGTCCAATTCAGGAGTCTCGTTCTCACCGTCTGTGGCATATTTCGCTGTTACAGCGGCAACTTTCTTCTTCTGAAATTGTGGTCGAAAACGTTGAGCGTCTTCCTCCTTTCCTCTGACTTGTTGTCGAGGCTGGTCTCGTCCCTGTGGGGCCTCACGGGCCCTTCCTCTATCCTGGCGGTCTCCTCCACCGGCCTGTGACGAAGTCTGTGCCTGTGACGAACGAGGAGAACGCGTATCAGGGATTTGAAACCTATCCGGTGACTTAATTCTCGCTCTATCGCGTAAATCATAAGTGCGTTCAGAAGAAACTGAAGCCGGGGATGCGCCTCGCGACCCCGGCTTTTTTTGTTGCTTACCCTGTTTTTTCAGCCTCCAGCTCTTTTTAGTGAAGACTGGTTTCTCATCTTTCTCAGATTGAGATTTGGTTTGTTGCTGTTGTGGTTGCGATTGTGTTTGCTGTTTTGCAAAGGCTTGTTACCCAGGCTGTTTCTACCAATAGTTTTGTAAGCCTGGGTAATAATTTTCGGTAATTCGCGAGGCTTATCCAATTCTGGGACTAAAGCCAAAGCGTTAGCTACTTGAAAGTTCACTGCATCGCCCTTGACATTCGCAAGGATCAGCTCAGCTACTACTTCAAACACTCCCACCAGACTCATCCCTAATTCCACGGCCGCTTCAGGGCCATGTTCGTCCTGTACTTTTTTAATTACAGAGGGGAGAACCGTCATGGAAGGAGTACCAAAACATTTAGAATATACTGCTGCGAATACCTTACCCCAGTTGTCACATGCTGTCAACTCGGGAATTAAGTCTTTTGGCAAACTAATCGTTAAAATACGATGTTTATCCACTGGAGTTGTATGTGGAAAAACTGCCTCCAACTGTTCAAACTTTTCTGCAAGCCAATAAGGAAAATCATCCTTATTTTGTGGCTGTTTGCCCATCACAGAATTCACCATGACGGGACTTATGGTCACTCCGCCTGCAGCAGCTGGTTGGCTGGCAACTCCAGGAGCGGCTCCATGGAGGCTGCCTGTAACATACCGCACTAAAGCTCGATGCACCTGCACCAAGGCCGCATACATAGTGCGCAGTTCCGCGACTGGTATTGTCATATAACGCGGATGTGGGGTGTACCCGGCCAAAACAGGCCAAGTGGCCCCCTCAATTGATAAGGGGCCTAAACGAACCGTGGTAGTCGGTTGTGGGAGGGCGCCATTAAACCAAACACGGTGTTGCCAAGCCGTGAGCGGTACTTCAAGAGTAGTATACGGTCGATAGACAGCGGGGACGTTAGTGGGTTCATATTCATGGAACAGATTATCGTTCGCGTCCACCGCTGGAAAAGTGATCCAAGAGTAGAACACCTCAAAGTGGAAAGCCGGATCGGCTTGAACCACAAAGACTAGTTCAACTCCCGCGTCTGGCACTCCATACACCCGTAAGTGATCCCGGGAGTGCCGTGCGGCTATGCGCCGCTATGTCTATACCCGCCATTACTAACGGGTTTATTCAACAAACTTACACGAGGCAGCACAAAAGGGTTATGTTTAAGAAACCTTTTTATTAACATCAAGCTTGAAAGAACCTACAAAATCCGCAATATAGGAGGTATCGCCGTCACACACGCTTCCGGAAGCGTACGTGAGGGGTTTGTGGACAAGCACAAGTACTACTCAAGCTGCCTCGCAAGTAAGCTGCCCCACTCGTTGGTCGCGCCATGTCATAAGGTTTCTGCACATACAGAGCTATGCACAGGATAATAGGACCTCGGAATATAGTGGTGAGCCAACCACAGACCTTAGCACCCAAAACCCCAACCCAACTAGCCTTAGCGTCCCATTAGCACTAATGTACCAATGATTAGACAACCTAGAACACGGTATCTCTCTCTCACCCAGGACTCGCAGAGGCAAGAACACTCTTTCGTCACACTCGTACCTGTCCACAACATGCGTATGAAGAGACACTGTATAGTTCAAAATATTTATTTCAACTTACGTGCTCTAAGATACAGTACACGTGTCAGTACTAATAGCATAATACATATGAATAATATAATCAGCATAGTTACTACTCCATAGAATACGAACGGGGAAAGCATCTCATAAAGCAGTGGATATATGTCTAACTAACATTACCACCCTCCCCGTGCTGGAAGCCAGTTTATTATGAGAATAGAAGACCTTTGGGCTTTGACTAGCGAACCCCCATACCTCAGTCTCTAGATGCAAAACTACATCAGCATACAATCACAGCTCTTCTCTCTGGAAAGTTCATCTTCAAGTGCTGTCTAGAGCAGGCGACCGCACTACCAAAAGCACACTAATTTCTCAATGGCAGCTGTACATGGTGTTATGTCTAGGTGCGAGGGACGGGCCAAATCAGTATGAACCAGGGATTTGTTATTCGACCTTGTAACTGTTGTTCAGACTGAGCCCAAAAGGGAATAGGAGAAAAGGTGAGAAACAGAAAATGCAGACAGTTGTAAAATAACTTGGCAGTAGCAGAGGGCGACAGAACAACAGTTTAAGAGCAACGTGCGCAAAAGTGATCATGGCAGCCAGGCCTGTGCCAACGTAGCCAGGCAAGCCATGAGCCACAAGACAAAACGTCCTGCGCAGACACCCCTGTTAATTTCAGACAAACCATTAGCTTGTGTTTACCTGGACCACTGCGGTCCCTTGCAAAGGGACGGTAACTATAAATATATAATGGTCGCAGTGGATTCATGCTCTAGGTTCCTATGGATATGGCCTCAGCACTCGGCTGACGCTCGAACTGTTATAAAAGATTTGCGAGTCTTTATCGGCACATACGCAATAGGCACGCTACATTCTGACCAGGGCCCTGCGTTTAGCTCTTGGGCTTACAAAGAAGCCATGGCCAGTCTGGGCGTTGCATTGCGGTACTCCTCTCCGTTTCACCCTGAGGGAAATTCTGTTGTGGAAAGGAAAAACCGGGACATAAAGCAGTCTATAACAGCTAGGGTATTAGGTTCGGAGGATGGGTGGGTCAAACATCTTTATGGGGTCCAACGCTCATTAAATAATTTGCCAAGAAGTTCTCTTGGGGGGGTCACTCCATATGAGGTCCTATGTGGGACAAGAATGTGGGTACCTGACCTCGAACACATAGGCACAGTGGTGGAAAATAAACCTTTTGATATCAAAGATCGTTTGGCTGTTTTACAGGATCTAAATGAACTGAGATCGAAACAAAGCAACGTATTCCTGCAGCCAACCACCACTGGGGAAAAACCGGCGGTCCCAGCAAGGCCTGTCTGGATTCCAAAAGTTGGGGATCTAGTCAGAGACAAGATTGCGGACAAGAAGGAATTTGGACCTTCTTACAGACGACCAGTACCTGTCCTAGCTATCCACGGAACAAGAACAGTACTTCTGCCGCCCCTTGCTGGAAAAAAGGAGAAAAGATTTGTGTCCATCGACCTCATCAAACCACAGTATGTGGCCAATACTAAATAGTAGGCCTCGTGGACTCCAACCTAGTAGCAGACACACTCCTCTCGCTACTATCCAAGAGGTTCAGACTGAAAGACTGATAACCATCGAGAATTCAGCAGTAACAGATGAAGGACTAAGCAACAATGCTATGGAACTCATCCCTCTTGAAACTCAAGTAACAGTACGTCCAAATACACCTGTCTACACCAATGTAACACGTGATCAACTGGTTCCAGCGATTTCAACAAATCCTGATGCAATTCCAACAATTGACAGAACTGCTTCTGGCTACTTCATTAACTTTGATACGTTTTCTGAG